>BLIW01000005.1:2502500-3752500 GCA_016586305.1 Ophiorrhiza pumila
TTGTTTTGCATTTATATTAAATGACAATGTGCTATTTAATGAATGGTGTTAATTTTTTTTTATTTGTGTGTTATAGCACACGTTTTTTTTGCCAATATGACAAATTTCAAAAATTTGATATCAGTAGCCGTTTTTATGCCATTTCATGAATATTGTAAAAAAGGAAAAGATAGAAATTTTAAAAATGACCATTTTTTGTGGGTTATAGCACACATTTTTTTTTGCCAAAATGGAAAATGTAAAAAATTTACTGTCGATGATCATTTTCGCGCCCTTTTTTGCACTCATATCAAATGTTGATGTCTTATCTAATAAATGGAGTAAAAAAGGGAAAGTTAGGACTTTTGAAAATTGACAATTTTTGTGGGTTATATCACACGTTTTTTGCCCAAAACAGTAAATTTCAAAACTTGCCATTGGTGGTTGTTTTTGTACTGTTTTTTGCACTCATATTAAATGCCATTTGCTATCTAATAAATGGCATAAAAAAATGAAAAGTTAGAAATTGTAAAAATAACCATTTTTTGTGGGTTATAACACACGTTTTTTTTGCCTAAAATGGAAAATCTCAAAAACTTGACGTTGTTGGAAGTTTTCATGCCATTTTTTCACTCATATCAATTGGCGATATGCTATCTAATAATTGGTATAAAAAAAGTTAAAAATTTTAAAAACGAGTATTTTTTTTGTGGGTTATAGCATTCGTTTTTTTTGGTCAAAATGGCAAATTTCAAAAACTTGTTGTCGTTGGCCGTTTTCATGCCCATTTTTTGTATTCATATCAAATGACTTTGTTATATCTAATAAATGGTGTAAAAAATGAAAAGTTAGAAATTTTAAAAAATATCCATTTTTGTTATATGATAAGGTGAATTTATTCACCTTTTATGTAGTGTTTATACTTAATTTTTTGGTCGTTCTTGTTCCTTTTTATTCGTTTTAGTGTCTTGTTTGTAGGTTTATCAACCATGGTGGATGCTTGGAAGAGGAAAATCATATGAGAGCCAAATTGAATGCAAAGTGGAAGAAAAGATTGAGAAAGATCAAGAAAGGTGTGATTTAGGCAACAAAAAAAGGAGTTGAAGACAAATGCTGAAAAAATCTGCCACTGTTTTGTATTTCGATCATATCTCTCCCAATTTACATCCAAATGGAATGCTTCAGGTGCCATTGGAAAGCTAAGAGTAAGAGCTACAACTTTCATGTTTTACGTTTTTCCAAATTCTGTCTGGAGCATATAGAAACATGGCTCGCAAGTGACAATTCCAGAGAGAATTGTCTCCACGTCGCGACGTGGAGCACTTCATGCACGTCGCGACGTGCGACCCGGCACGTCGCGACGTCGGGAAACTGGCAACTAAACTTGAAATTTGTGTTCTTGGTCAACTATAAATACATCCTATACGCTTCCAACACAAAGGGAACCCTAATTTCCGCCTCCAACAAGGTGAAATCTGCAGAGAGGAGGGGAAGAAGATGCCACCAACTAGTTAGGATAGTTTTTGTTAGTTTTGTGATTTTTATCTTTAGCTCTTACACAAGAATACACAATTAGTGTGTGTTCTTGGTGAATTTAGCATTTGTGTGGTTGAATTTCTTGTAATACTCATGTGCTTCAAGAGCTTGGAACTATTGTAAGGCTTCGATATTTGCTTTGAATCAACATTTGGAAAGCTTCCTCTTTGGTTTAATCAAATGGGTAGTTTCTTTCCCTTGCACTTGTTGGCTTATTTCCTTGTATGTTCATATATGTTTATGAAGTTCTTGTGTGCCATGAGAGGCTAATTTGTTATCACCCTTGGATTGTGGTTATGTGTTGTTGATATATTGTGTTAATGTGTTGTTTTAGGCAATGGATATTTAAGGATTAAGAACTACATGCTAGGTTCTATCTTATGGATTTTGTGGAATGAGTTTTATTGTGTTCTTCATAGTTATGCATGATTTGGCCAGGTTATGCATGATGAATATTTATTTATGGTGCAGTGAATTGTTTAGAGATAACTTGTTCTAATCTTGCCTCTTACCACATAGGAGAATTAGAGTGGGTTGTTTGGAATCTTTTGTGGGTTGGTTGTGAATTTGTTAGGTTGATTTCACCCTAGCTCTTGCCTCTTACCACATAGGAGGAGTTTAGGTGGATTAATTTAGCATTAGCGTGACTGGTTCGGGCATTGCCTCTTACCACATAGGAGCGGTTGAACTTGAGTGTTTGGTCAAGTTGGTAGTTGCACTAGATTCCGGGTTAATTAAGGAAGTAAGCCTTGCCTCTTACTGCATAGGAAGGTTTAACGAATTAGTTAACATCTAAATAGGTAAATAACTAGGTCATGCCTTGCCTCTTACCACATAGGAGGGTGTGAGTTATGTCATTTATCCTTGTTTTTGCATTACCATAGGTAGGATGTAAGCATGTACTCTTTATGCAATCCACACATAAAACTAACATTTGAGATAACCAAATCCAAGGGTGTACTTTAATTTCTTGAATCTTCTTCCGCACATTTGCATATTTACTTGGTAGCATTAGTATAGTTTAGGAAATTTTCCTTTGCTTATTTTTACTCCCACTACAACACGCACATTTTCACTAATTTCATAAACTCATTCCTTCCCTGTGGGATCGATCCCTACATCCTCTAGATACAAAACGTCGGTGTCTTGATGCACCTTAAATGCGTGAGGATTAGGGTAATAAATTTATTTGATTCGGTTAGGCCTTAGTATTAGACCCTAGCTCCAAAATACCGCACATCATTATAGCACACGTTTTTTTTTGCCAAATGACAAATCTCAAAAACTCTAAGTTGTTGGACATTTTCGTGCCTTTTTTTGTATTCATATTAATTGGCAATGTGCTACCAAATGAATGGTGTAAAAAAAATAAAAAGTTATAAATTTTTAAAAATGACTTTTTTGGTGGGTTATGACATGTTTTTTGGCCAAAATTGCAAATCTAAAAAATTTGCCTTCAATGGCCATTTTTCTGCACTTTTTTGCACTCATATGAAATGGCGATATGCTATCTAATGAATTGTTTGAAGAAAAAGAGAAATTTTGAAATCAACCATTTTTGTGGGTTATAGCACACATTTTTTTTGGTCAAAATGACAAATTTCAAAAACTTGTCGTGATTGGGAATTTTCGTGCCGTTTTTTGCACTCATATCAAATGTTGATGTGCTATCTAATGAACGGAGTAAAAAAAAAGGAAAGTTAAGTTTTTAAAAAGTACCATTTTTGTGGGTTGCACATGTTTTTTTTTGGCCAAAATGTCAAACCTCAAAAACTTGCCATTGTTGGCCATTTTGTACCATTTTTTACACTCATATCAAATGGCGATGTGCAATGTAATAAATAGTGTAAAAAAGGAAAATTTATAAAATTTTAAAAGTAACCATTTTTGTGGGTTATATAGCACACGTTTTTTTGCCAAAAGCAGTAAATCTCAAAAACTTGTCATCGATGGCCATTGTCATGCCATTTTTTGAACTCATATCAAATGTCGATGTACTATCTAATTAATGCTATAAAAGGGGGAAAGTTAGAAATTTTGAAAAATGATCATTTTTTGTGGGTTATAGCACAAGTCTTTTTTGTCCAAATGGCAAATCTCAAAATATTGTTTTCACTGGCCATTTTTCGTGCCCTTTTTTCACTCATATCAAGTAGAGATATGCTATCTAATGAATGGTTTAAAAAAAAGAGAAAGTTAGAACTTTTGAAATTGAACATTTTTGTGGGTTATAGCACACGTTTTTTTCTGCTAAAATAACAAATCTCATAAACTTGCCATCATTGGCCGTTTTTGTGCTATTTTTTGCAGTCAAATCTAATGTCGATGTGATATTTAATGAACGGAGTAAAAAAAAGTGAAGTTAATTTTTTTTAAAATTACCATTTTTTGGCTTATAGGACACTTTTTTTTTTGCCAAAATGGAAAATCTTAAAAACTTGTCGTTGTTGACTGTTTTTGTGCCATTTTTTGTACTCATATCGTAGGACGATGTGTTATCTAATAAATGATTAAAAAATAAAAAGTTAAAAATTTTAAAAAATGACCATTTTTGTGGGTTATATATCACACATTTGGTTTGCCAAAAATGGTAACTCTCAAAAAGTTGCCTTCAGTGGCTGTGTTCTTGCCATTTTAGCACTCATATCAATTGGTGATGTGCTAACAAATAATTGGTGTAAGAAAAAAACGAAAGTTAGAAATTTTTAAAAATGAACATTTTTTATGGTTTATAGCACACATTTTTTTGGCCAAAGTGGTAAATCTAAAAAACTTGCTACCGGTTGCCGTTTTGGTGCCGTTTCTTGCACTCATATCAAATGAAGATTTTCTATTTAATGAATGGTGTAAAAAAAGGGAAAGTTAAAAAATTTGAAAAATGTCCATTTTTGTGGGCGCTCACGTTTTTGTGGCCAAAATGGAAAATCTCAAAAACTTGTCGTTGCTGACTATTTTTATGCCATTTTTTGCACTCATATCAATTGGCAATGTGCTATCAAAGTTAGAAATGTTTAAAATGAACATTTTAATGGGTAATAGTATACGTTTTTTTTGCCAAAATGGCAAATCTAAAAAAATTGCTGTAGGTTGCCGTTTTGGTGCTTTTTTTTGCACACATATCAAATAGCGATGTACTATCTCATGAATGGTGTAAGAAATGAAAAGTTAGAAAATTTTAAAAATAACCATTTTTTGTGGGTTATAGCACATATTTTTTTTCCAAAATGAAAATTCCCAAAAAATTTCCTTCGATGACCGTTTTAGTGCCTTTTCTTGCACTCATATCAAATATCGATGTGAAATCTAATAAATAGTGTAAAAAATAGGAAAGTTAAAACTTTTAAAAAATGACCATTTTTGGGGGTTATAACATACGTTTTTTTGCTCAAAACGGTAAATTTCAAAAATTGGCCGTTAGTGGTTGTTTACGTACTATTTTTTGCACTCATATTAAATGGCGATATGCTATATAATGAATAGCACAAAAATGGAAAGTTATAAATTTTTAAAAATGACCATTTTTTGTGGGTTAGAGCACACATTTTTTGGCCAAAATGGCAACTCTAAGAATACTTGCCGTCATTGGCCGTTTTTGTGCCATTTTTTGCACTCATATCAAATGGAGATCTGCTATTTAGTGAATGGTTTTAAAAAAAGAAAATTAAAAATTTTGACATAGACCATTTTTGTGGGTTATAGCACACATTTTTTCTGCCAAAATGGCAAATCTTAAAAGGCCGTTTTTATGCTGTTTTTGCACTCATATCTAATACCAATGTGATATCTAGGGAACAAAGTAATTTTGTGGCTTATAACACAAAAAAGTTAATTTTTTTTAAATAACCATTTTGTGGCTTATAACACACGTTTTGCCAAAATGGCAAATTTTAAAAACTTGCCGCTGTTGGCCATTTTTATGCTATTTTTTGCATTATATCATACGGTGATGTGCTATCTAATAAATGGTGTAAAAAAATAAAAAGTTAATTTTTTTAAAATGACCATTTTTGTGGGTTATATATCACACATTTTTTTGCCAAAAATGTTAACTCTCATAAATTTGATGTTGGTGGCTATGCTCGTGCCATTTTTAGCACTTATATCAATTGGCGATGTGCTAACAAATAATTGGTTTAAGAAAAAAGAGAAAGTTAGAAACTTTTAAAATGAACATTTTTTATGTGTTATAGCACACGTTTTTTTTACCAATATGACAAATTTAAAAACTTGTCGTAAGTTACCGTTTTTTATACTCATATCAAATGGAGATTTGCTATTCAAGGAATGGTGTTAAAAAAGGAAAAGTTAGAAATTTTGAAAAATGTCTATTTTTGTGGGTGCACACATTTTTTTAGCCGAAATAGAAAATCTCAAAAACTTGTCATTGTTGACATTTTTTGTGCCATTTTTTGCACTCATATTAATTGGCGATGTGCTATTAAATAATTGGTATAAGTAAAAAGAGAAAGTAAGAAATTTTGAAAAAAATTTTATGGTTATAGCACACGTTTTTTTGGCCAAAATGGAAAATCTAAAAAATTTGCTGTCGGTTTCCGTTTTTGTGCCTGCATTTGCACTCATTTCAAATGGCGATGTGCTATCTCATGAATGGCGTAAAAAAAAGGAAAAGTTAGAAATTTTTAAAAATTACCATTTTTTGTGGGTCATAGCAAATGTTTGTTTTGCCAAAATGGAAAATCTCAAAAATTTACCGTCGATGAATGTTTTCGTGCCTAATTGTGCACTCATAACAAATGTCGATGTGCTATCTAATAAATTGTATTAAAAAAGGGAAAGTTAGAGCTTTTGAAAAATGACCATTTTTGTAGGTTATAACATACTTTTTTTGCTCAAAATGGTAAATTTAAAAAACTTGCCGTTGGTGGTTGTTTTTGTACTATTTTTAAATTCATATTAAATGGTGATGTGCTATCTAATGAATGATATAAAAAAATGAAAAGTTAGAAATTTTAAAAATTACCATTTTTTGTGGGTTAGAGCACAAGTTTTTTTTTTTGCCAAAATGGCCATTCTCAAAAACTTGCCATCATTGGCCATTTTTGTGCCATTTTTTGCACTCATATCAAATAGAGATATGCTATATAATGAATAGTTTCAAAAAAGAGAAAATTAGGAATTTTGAAATGGACCATTTTTGTGAGTTATAGCACACATTTTTTTCTGCCAAAATGGCAAATCTCAAAAACTTGCCGTTATTGGCCGTTTTCATGCTATTTTTTGCACTCGTATCTAATGTCAATGTGCTGTCTAAGGAACGGAGTAAAAAAAAGGAAATGTTAAAATTTTTTGAAAATTACCATTTTGTGGCTTATAGCACACGTTTCTTTTTGCCAAAATGGTAAATCATAGAAACTTGCCATCGTTGACATTTTTTCATGTTTTTTTGCACTCATATCATACGGCTATGTGCTATCTAATAAATGGTGTATACTAAAGGAAAAGTTAAAAACTTTTACAAATGGCCATTTTTGTGGGTTATAAATCACACATTTTTCTTTCGAAAATGGTAAATCTCAAAAACTTGCCTTCAATGGCCATATTTGTGCCGTCTTTAGCACTTATATCAATTGGCGATGTGCTATCAAATAATTGATGTAAGAAAAAAGAGAAACTTAGAAATTTTTAAATATGAACATTTTTATGGGTTATAGCACACGTTGTTTTTGGCCAAAACGGCAAATCTAAGAAACTTGCCGTCAGTTGTCGTTTTGGTGCCATTTTTTGCACTCATATCAAATGGCGATTTTCTATTTAATAAATTGTATAAAAAAAGAGAAAGTTAGAATTTTTGAAAAATTACCATTTTTGTGGGTTATAGCATACGTTTTTTTGCTCAAAATGGTAAATTTCAGAAACTTGCCATTAGTGATTGTTTTCATACTAATTTTTGCACTCATATAAAATGACAATGTATTATCTAATGAATGGCGTAAAAAATAAAAAGTTAGAAAATTTTTAAAATGACCATTTTTTGAGTGTTAGAGCACACATTTTTTTTGCCAAAATGACAAATTTGAAAAAATTGCCGTCATTGGCCGTTTTTATGCCCTTTTTGCACTCATATCAAATGGATATATGCTATCTAATGAAAAGTTTTAAAAAAAAGAAAAAATTAGAAATTTTGAAATGACCATTTTCGTGGGTTATAACACACATTGTTTTTTTCAAAATGAAAAATTTCAAAAACTTGTCGTCATTGGCCGTTTTCATACTTTTTTTGCACTCGTATCTAATATCAATGTGCTATCTAAGGACTGGAGTAAAAAAAGGAAAACTTAAATTTTTTTAAAAATTACCATTTTTGGCTTATAGCGCACTTTTTTTTGCCAAAATGGCAAATCTTAAAAACTTGACGCTGTTTTGCTGTTTTCATGCTGTTTTTGGCACTAATATCATATGACGATGTGCTATCTAATAAATGGTGTAAGAAAAAAGAAAAGTTAGATTTTTTTTTTAAAATGACCATTTTTGTGGGTTATATATCAAACATTTTTTTGCCAAAAAGGATAAATCTCAAAAGCTTGCCGTCAATGGCCGTGTTCGTGCCATTTTTAGCACTCATATCAATTGGCTATGATCTATCAAAAAATTGGTGTAAGAAAAAAGAGAAAGTTATAAATTTTGAAAAATGAACAATTTTTACGAGTTACACCACACTTTTTTTTGCCAAAAATGACAAATCTAAAAAGTTGACATCGGTTGCACCAAAATGTATACTATCCAAATAGTTTAGTGACCCCAAGGTAGTTTACCCTTTATTAAACTACTGATCTCGATAGCTTTTTTTACTTAAAAATTCTACAACTCAACTCATTAAAATAAAAATTTGTTGAGATTTGGGTCTATATATGAAAGAAAACGTTGCCTTGCTTGGTTATTCAATTGTTACTTTAAACCTGGCGGATTGTATGCATTTTCTCAATAAAGTAATTTACATTTTGAAATAATAATTAGCATGTGTAATGTAATTTAGAATGTTTAATTTGTTTTGATCGTATTGGTTTGCAGAAGTTAATAAACTTCAAATCTAATATGGTTACATCTTGAGAGGAATATTACACATATATGATAACTAAAATACTTTTAAGTTAGGGTGATTAAGTTATGTCACATATAATTAAAATGAGGTTGCAATTTATATGCCCTTTATAATAAATAAATTAAAGTTATTCGTTCCCTACTAATTCACCTTCTAAGCGAGGATCGTCTGTTTTTATATAATTCATGTTTTACTCTTATAAATACACGAGTTACATATTTAATAATTATTATTTTTTACGATTCACTAATCACTTGATAGTGTTTTAGTTTAATATACGCTTGTATCACTACTACAAAATAGCCTTTTTAAACCTCCCTTTTTAAAGCGGTTATACATAATCCGGTGTAATTTCTAAAAATGCGGTGGCATGATCGTAATATTAAACAAGTAATTGGGACAAATAACAAGACAACCGGTGTAAATAGTTAATCTTTTACACCGGTTTAAATAATAACCGGTGTAAATAACAACTGTAAATATAACCAATCATTTTTCCTTCATCTCCATCTTTAGTAAGTTTATCCTTGTCGCGAAGAACAACGTTATTTTTTTCAAAAAGCTACGCACGAAATCTTTTTGAAGGCCAAATCAGAATCTACAAATCAACTTATGTTCATGCAACTGAACCATCTGAGGTTAGCTTGTTATATATAAACTGATTTCTTTTATATGATTCTACTTCTCATTCGAGTCTCAAGCATTGACTCACATATATTTGGATCTGCATTTAATTTTTTTTTAAAACAGTCTAAAAATGGTAAATTTCAATATATAAGCTTTATATGTGTAATAAATGCAATTAAAATGATGTTCGTTTTGTTATTTAGGCGTTCGTGTGTATATTTTTTAAAACATATGTTTTAAATATATTTATAAATTAAAACATGAATTGAAACACAGAATAAAATAGAAAATACGGAGTGCCCTCAAAGCATGTCTTGTTTTTTCTCATAAATTTTCCTATAATTGCTTCTAAGCATGCCTTTTTTTTCTCCTAAATTTTTCTTTAATTTGTTACAATTAAAGAAATGAGTAAATTGTAAAATACCATCCTGTAATATACTTAAAATTTTTAATTTAATTTAAGTAGGTAAAGTGTGAAAAATAAAATTTTAAGGATATATTACAATTCAATTATAAACTATAATTGAGGCGGTATCTTTCAATTTACAAATTATCTTTATATACAACTACCTACTGGATGACGCTTGTGTCTGGAATTTTTACCTTTCTCTGCGTAATAACATGTTGTTTTGTAAGTTTTCATAATCTCTATTGGATTAGGAATTCTTTCCTTTCTTATTTGATGTTTGTTGCATGCGTTAGACTTCTTATATATACCATGCTTTTAAGTTTTCAGAACTATTTAGAGTTAGTATCTCCTGTACATGATCTTTGTTGTGTTACTGTTTATAGTTTAGTATCTCCTCTACAACAATCCCGATCAAACTCTCTACAACCGCCAAAATCTAAGAAAAGAAAGAACGAGTTTCAATCCCACGATTTACCTCCTCGTTTGGTTAGAGGACGATTGACTTTAAGTCAGTTAGGGGACGGTTGTCAGTATAGTACTAACATAAATTGGAATTTTGGTCATTAAAAAAAACGAGTTTCGCGTCCTGCACATATGTCGCAAGAATCCAAAGAATCATCGGAAAACATGCATCAAGAGTCGCCGCAAATAGTAGCAACGGACCCAGTTAAACCAACCTTGCTTCATGCACAACAGTCCGCAGAATTGCCGGGAACCATTAGAGAAGGATCGCTAGAGATCACAGCTTCGCCCGCACCTCTCACCCACATATTTCAGGTGAGAACAAACTTCTTTAATTAATTTCTACCTTAGTTTTTGTTGGCATTATCTGTTCTTTTATAATAAATAATTAATTTCAACCGTGGTTCTTTTTTCTATTTTGATTAATATTGTAATGTGGGATTTTGTTTCTTTGCATTGTGTAACGTAATATTTGGTTTCTTTTGCCTGTTTCTTTTTCTAAAGTAGAGAATTACTTTTTTTTTTAGGGCCGAAAAAGAAAAAGGAGAATAGTTGATAACGTGGATGCTGAATCCGGAGATCAAAGCTCTGACGATGCGAACAAGAAGTTTAGGGCAAACACTTTTCCCCAACAGCCCATCTCTGAGTCTCAATACGAAGAAATATCGGAGAGTCTGAGGAATTTTCTAACCGGCATTGGTGTGACACATAAAGCAGAAGTTATACCAAGTTTGATTAGAAATATTTCCACATCCCTGGGCCTATGCGGTCAGGATGCTGATTACTCCTTGCGGGTGCTGCGGGGTTTCACAGAACCGCAGTCATTTGCCGTCTGGCGATGGAATAAGTATACACTTGTTATTGAAGCTCCTTCTGGTGTGGACATATTGAAAGATGTATGTAATGGTATTAAGATCGCTGTGTTGGTTTTCCTAATAAGTATATCTCGGAGCCTATGGAAGGGTCGATAGGCAAGGTGGTGGCGAGGCTAATCACTCACTGTCATTATTGGAATGTAGTGAGTGGAACTGTAGTGGCATGTCTTTGGATATATAGTTGTTGAGTCAATAATAGTCTTTTAAGTTGAGATTGTAGATGCATGGAATGGAAACTTTCTTTTCTTTTTCATGGATCTTTTAATTGCACGTCTGCCAGCTGATTCTGGGTAATATTGTGTCTACTTTTTTTTTTTTTTGTCGAAATTATGATCATTCACTGTCATATCTCAAATGAAATTATTGAAGTTTTTCTTGGATACAGGCGGTACCTCATTGATTTGTGTTTTTACTATTAATACAACTTCATTGTCCTTTTTTTAACTCAAAAGGAAGGGTTTTAATTTACGATTAATACAACTTCATTGTCTATGTTTTTAAGTCAAAAGGAAATCTACCGATGGATTGGTATTGTGTGCATGCACAAATGTAAATGTATTTGAGTCCATATATCATTGTGTGTAATGTATATGGTCTATAACGTATTCTTGGTTCATGTAGGATAAGTGTATTCTTCGCTATGCCCAACTTGACAAGCGTAGGTTGGTTTGCCATTATTATAATCTTATAACACTCTTTGTCTGATTTCCTCGATATAAGAAAAAGAGCAAAATGCAAATTTGGTCACCAAATTGTACGAAATTAGTAATTTTAGTTACTGAACTATTTTTTCAGTCGAAATGGTCATTAAACTACTTTTTTTTAGCGAAGAAAGTCCCTTCATAAATTTAAGCCGTCTGAGCTAATGGAAATACAATCACGTGACTTGTACACGCGTGTTTGTAGGGATAAAATTGTCCAACAAAATCTCGTTATTCGAACAACACTCGTTCCTCATTCCGAGAAAGAATAATCTGTCAAAAAAATCCTACTTTACTCTTTCATCCATCGTTCCTAGAAAGCGTAATCCATCGTAGCATAATCGAATTCAAGAACAATCCAACATTAGTGAGAGTTGAAATTTGGTTTAATCCAAAGTTTATCAAAAGAAAACTCCGAAAGTGAACTGGATGATTCGGAAAAAAGATGACTACTTTAATCTGTATTTGGCATATGGTAAGTATCTCTTTCTTATTATCTCTTGATAGGGTTTGTATCTTTGATCCATATTCAGTGTATGGTCTAAATATTAACAATGGGGTTTTGAAAGTAATGTACCATGTGATCGACAATGGGGTTAAAAAGGATGCATTACTGTCAGTGTAGTGGACGACATATGGCCCTACTGTTATTGAATATTCATTTATGTATTGATTTCGATGTAGTGTCTGATAAAGTAGTTTTCATTTCAAGATTTTTGAAAAAAAATTGTTATAAAATAGTTAATCTATTGTGATTGTCGTTACTGCATTGTATTAATTAGAGTATAATATGATAACTTCTGATTGTTAAACATTAACTTGTTTGTGTTGTTTGTGCGTGAAAAAGAACATTTAAATGAGTTTAATTTTAAATAAATAATGCAGATCCAGATTCTTCCTTGTTCACAATTAGAATTCACCATGGAGGTAAAATCAGTGATGAACAATATAAAAGTTATGAAGGGGGTGATGTTAATTACATTGATGTTTGTGATGCTGAAAAAAATGTCCTTGTTTGTTTTGGGTTCAATTGTAGAGCAATTAGGACACAATGATTCCATGTTGTACTACTACATCGATCCTACTAGTAATCTAACCCATGGATTGAGAGAACTACAAACAGAGAAAGACATGATTGGGTTTTGTAATTGGACAAATCGATATAAGATAATGGAAGTTTATTGTGACCACATGCCAATGAAAAAAATCAAGCAAAAAATAAGAAAAAGTTGTAGGGAGAAGAGAAAAAGTTACAAAAGAAAATCATGTGTAGTAATAGAGGATATTGAGGAAGAAATAAGTGCGCAGAAAAAGAAGTCGACAGTAGAATTGAAGGAGGTGAATAAAAATGAAAATAGCGAGAATGTAGGGCTTCTATTGTTGACTGCAGGAGATATTGAAATGAAAGAAAGAATGCCAGACAACCAATCACATGAAGATAATGGTGATAATGCTACTTCAATTTTTATGTCACAGCAACATGGTATGCTCTTATGGTAATAGTTTAATATATTAAAGTACTAATTTTGATTATAGTATCCTATTAGAGTTTATATTTCAGGTGTTGATGAAGAAAAGAATGTCAATGTTCATATTGAGAAGGAACCAAATTTAGAACACAGTGAAAATATGACGAAGATTGTGGAAGCAATGCAACCAGAAATGCAATCACAACAACATGGTATGCGAGTATGGTAATTATTTAACACATTAAGGTATTAATTATTATTGTAATGTCTAACTAGCTAGTATTCATATTTAGGTGGTGATGAAGAAAGGAATGTTAATGCTCATTTGCAAAAGTCAGTTGATAATGGCCAATGTTTGGACAATGATGGTGAACAGTCGTTAGAAGGTTCAAGATTGGAAAATTCTCAAGATACGCAACATGAAGAAGAAATACATCAAATTAAGTCACCATCGCAAGCCCAATTGAGAATGAACCCTGTTGGGTACTGATGAACACTTTATTGGAGGTTCAAGGTTGGAGGATTATGAAGAACAACATGATGAAGAAGAAATGCCACAAATAGATCCACTATTACAGAGGCCAGTTGACAGTGAATATAGAAAAAAAGCAAAAAGAAAGATCAGCAAGTAGACAAGAATATGATGACCATGAGTTAAGGTATAAAGCAGCACATTCTCTTGAAGAAAACAATGTCAATGTTGGTTTGAACAGCAATCCAAATTCATCAGATGAAGAAGAAGAACCACCAGTTAGATATTCTGATTTCAATGCTAAAAAAGATATTGCTAATCCAAATTTTGAAGTTAGGATGAAGTTTTCTTCTAGGAAAGAATTTAGAGATGCAGTGAAGAATTATTCAATTGCCAATGGTAGGCCAGTGAAGATGTACATAAATGACAAAACTAGACTTCGAGCAAAGTGCACTAAACCTTGCACTTGGTATGTGTATGCTTCAAAAACAAATGCATAAGGGACTGATGACTTCATTCTCAAATCAGTGATGGAGAATCATAGCAACTGCAACAATGCCTGGAAGAATAAGAGCATAACCTCACAATGGTTGTACGATAGGTACTTGGAGAGATTTAGATCATATTTAAGATTACCCATAAATGAATTGATACAAACTGTAGATGAAGAATATGAAGTGGAGATAACTAAGGATGTAGCATATAAGGCAAGGGCAATGTCAATGGCAATGGCAATGGCATTAAAGAAGATTATAGGTTCATCAGCTGAGCAATATGTAATGATAGGTGATTATGCAGCAGAGTTGAAGAGTACTCATCCTGACAGCATTGTTGAAATTCATTACACTCCATTTAGAGATGATGAAGGAAAACATAGATTTATGATATTTTACTGTTGTTCAGGTCCAATGAAAAAAGGCTTTAAAGCTTGTTGTCGTCCAATTATATGTCTTGATGGATGTTTTCTCAAAACAGCATATAGTGGACAACTTTTGATAGCAATTGATGTGGATCCTAATAATGGATGGTGGCTTGTAGCATATGCAGTAGTGGAAAACGAGGCAAGAGAGCAGTGGTATTGGTTTTTTGAATTCCTGATTTCTGACCTAGGCGTACAGGATTCATGTCATTTCACATTCATGTCAGATCAGCAAAAGGTAAACTAGATGTTATATTTTATACATTTATGATATTCTTTTATGATTTAATAGTTTAGTTTCAAGATGCATTTATTATTTTTCTTGTCACAGGGGTTGGATAGTGCTTTAAGTGCACTTTTACATAACTGTGAGCATAGGTTTTATGTACAACATATGTACAGGAACTTTAGAAAAAAACATCCAGGGAAGGCACTTAAGAGCAGATTGTTTGAACTTGCTGATTGTACCAACATGGCAGAATATAAACTACTGATTAAGGAGTGGAAGGAATACCATAGTGAGTCACACATTACGGTCACCAGGGCTGCAGCTCATAAGCATTGGGTCAAAGCTTTTTTTCAACAACACATCAAGTGTGATATGTTAATCAACAACACCTACGAGACATTCAATTCACATATTCTATCATTTCGAGAGAAGCCAATTATCGCAATGCTTGAGGACATCAGGGATTTCTTAATGGAAAGGATTGAGAGAAGGTACAATGATATAATGAAGGTACATGGGCCTATTGGACCAACCATAAGGGAATTAATTGAGGACAATATGAAGTTGTCTTTAAAGTGGAAACCAATTTCGAATGGAAAAGACGGTTATCAGGTTAGTGGACCAAAAGGGGCTCAATATGTTGTGTTTTTAGATAAGAAAACATGCACATGTATGTCATGGCAGATAAGTGGACTGCCTTGTTACCATGCAATTGCAGCATTGCACAAGAATGGTGAAGATGCATATATGGCTGCTGATGTTGTTTACAGCCGAGAATTATTCTTGAAAATATATGACAATGTACTATACCTCATGAACGGCAAAGATTTGTGGCCTAAGTCTGGTCATATTATGCTAAATCCACCAATACCTTGTGTACAACCTAGTAGGCCAAAGAAATCAAGGATGAAGGATCCAACTGAAAACAGAAGAGGTGATCATGGGATTAAGAAATTAAAAAAACATGTTGTTATGCATTGTAGAAAATGTGGAAGTGAAAAACATAATGCTAACACATGTAAAGTTCAGAAAGAGGTCACTCTTAATGAAGGTCCAAGTTCAGGAATTGAAAGCTAACAGACTGCTGAACAGAATAGTGGACAAGATTCAATAAATCAGACGGTAAGTATTTCAATTAAAATTTGAAATCATGAGCTTGTTTTATTTTTTATAATATGTATACTTGTTAATGGAAATAGAGAATTCCACAGGTGAATGTTGACAACTCACAAATACAAAAGCAGAATACAGATAATGCAAAAAAGAGATGTGTCATCAAAAAATGCAGAAAATATAGATGTTCAGGACATAATTCTGCAACATGCAAGATTCAACCACTTGTATCCTCTGAATTTGTTACCCAAAGCACTCTTGAAACTGGGTCACATAACCAACAAGCACAAAATCAACCTGGTAGTGAAGACACTACTCAAACTGGTTCAAGTTTGCATCAAGCACAATAGCAACATGTTAACCAAGACACTTCTCAAGTTGAAGCACAACAAGGACAATCACAAACTTCCTTTCAAACTGCTGAAGGATCTGTTGGAAATAGCAGGATCATTAGTAATGAGGCAGACGCAGAAAAAGGCACCGCGGGTCCAATCAGAGAAAACACCTTATAGACGCAGAAAAAGGCAGAATTAATGCTAATTACGCTTGGTTAGATAAAAGTCCACCTTATAAAGTGGGCACTTGGGCAGGTATAAAGAGAGGAAAAGCTAAAAGGAGGACTGATGCAATTTCAGAAAACAACAATTGAACTTGTTCACTTGATGTCATAGTATGATGATTTGGAATTGTGTAATAGATAGATTGACACTTGTTTTTCAACTTTTTATGAACTGGTTATGTGAACTTCAGTTAGCATATGTGAACTGGTTATGCGAAGTATACTTTTGGACATGGATGTGTAATTAAAGTTTACATTTTGTGAAGTATACTTTTCGACATGAATGTAAACTTGAAGTTCCTATTATATAATGCAAACTTTTGGAGATGGATAGGCACTTGAAGTGAATTATATAATTAATACTTTTGGACATGATAATTAATTGACTTGCTGTTTTGTGAAATGGATAAGAGCACTTGATTTCAGACTTGTAGTTTTGATGTTTGCAAAAAAAGCTTCAAGTTCACATTGTGTAATGCATATATTTGGACACTTTGAGACATGTTGGTAATATATGGCTAGGGGTTGTCGCTACCCTGCAATTTTACCCAAACTCAACAATAAATGCAGCAGTGATGAGTGGGATCGTCTCCACAGGAAGAGGGTTGTAATCAATTATTGAATAATGATAGCAAGTATGAACAATTAAAAAGGCACGAAATAATATGTAAATAGATTAAAATGCAGGAATGTTGGAATCGTGAGATAACTCAATAAAACGGGAGGTGTTGCCTTGAGGGTGGAACAACTAGTATGGATTTTTCTCTTGCTATCCCTGACTTGTGTAAACAAATGTGAGGGGGACTTCTCTGCTAGTGAGCTGGGATTCGATCAACTTGTCAGTTCTCTCAAACCCATTTCACAATACTCCTCTAACTTCCCTTGTCAGGGCAAGTTCTAGGTACGAGTGAGACTCCCCCAGATCCCGATTCTCCTACTGTGAGCCTCGATTAGCCCGGATATACTCCCTTGTCAGGGCAGTCATCCCATATGTAATCTCAATCCACAATACGAGAAAACTCTTAGTCCTTTCCTATAGTGGCAGTAATGAGCCTCGATTACTTGGATATACTCCTTGTCAGGGCAGTCATCCCAGATGTAATCTAAACTCACAATACAAAAACGCTCATTGCCCTTTTCTAAATCACGAAATGTACAGGACTAAGACTCACACAAGCATGTTCATAATCAAACTTAACACATATTCCCCAAACTTAGCTATTTTCATCAATTGTAAGTTCATTAACAATAATGTGCACAGCCATTCACAAAGTATTCCCTTTACTCAATTTCTATATAAAAAGGATGTGTATGTAAGGTAAATAAGTCGGTACAACTCCGACTTATCAACCCCCCACACTTGAATCTTTGCTAGTCCCAAGCAAAGGAAAAACGAAAACTATGCCCTCATCCATTCCACATTCAAACACTCGTAACAACATCATCAGCAATTCATTTTCAAATTTTTCGCATGCACAGATATCTAGTTGCCGAGTTCATAGTTCATCTAACTTATACAATTTGCCAAGCAAGGTGAAACGAATAAAGACCAAACAGTCAGCGTGCAGTGTGTGCTGAGAGTTTCTCATGATTCCCACCTTGTCTATGCAGAGTACTCAAGTAGACACTTAAAGAAAATTCTTGCACCACAATCCTTTTGTCCACACACACGAACACTTATTATTGCATAACTTAACAGAAATTAACTTGCACATTGGTGCTTATTCATGCCGCACTTTGGTGCTTGGCTGCCCAGGGTTTTGTGGCTATTTTTTCCCTTTATTCACCCACTGGCTTTTTCTTCATATTTGCACAAATTCAAACAGTTTGTGTTCGTGCGTGTTTCCAATAGACTAGGTACTAAAAATACAAGAATAAGTGTTTACGAGTAGAAAGCACATACACATAAAGAATCATAAGCTCTCTCCTATGTCAAATTTGTTGCTGGCGTTTCTATCTTACTTTGACATCGCACTTTACTTATCAAATTGTACTCATCGAATAGACACTGTAAATCTCAAAAAAAAAATTATGCATACATAACAATTAAGTAACATTCATGGATTTGCAATGATACTGGGAGTGCGAGTGTGGTTTGGCATGCAAGTGTGCGGAATGGACTGGATAATGAACATTTGCACAACACAACAGAAACACTCACATTTATCGCAACAATAAAGAAATTCAAGCACACTACAAGGTCAGTGCTAGACACTGACTTTTGCCCACAACAACACAAGAACAATGAAACGAGAAGAAAACACACCACCTAAATACTAAACAATCCACACTATCACTCGTTTCCCGCACATATGATAAACACACATAAGCAATTTTTAAAAAAGGGCCCTCGGCCTCACAAACACAAGCATCACTTCAAAGCAGTCCCAAGCATAGCCAAACACACAGACATCAGCAATTTCCAAGGACACCCCCAAATCATGAATGTCTCCCCCCCACACTTGAAATGAACAATGGTCCCCATTGTAAAGGAGAGAGACTACAGCGTTTAAGTGCCGCGGCTGAGCATTTCTCTTGCTTCGGTCTCCAAGTAACCTTGCCATTGAGGTCCGCCTATGGTTCCCAAGGAACGGTGGGATTCCTCCGTTGGATCGACGTTGACTCCGTGCCTTATTGCCAATTGCGCCAACAGGAGTGGGAAAAGTATAGGTTCGCCACTGCAATTTTGTGCCCGCTGGATGGATTGCATGATTATCTTCCCTAAATCGATTGTCATTCTGTGCTGGATTGCATAAATCAGGAGTGCCCGTGCCCGTGTTGCTCTGATGTGGTGGTTGGTAGGCATAAGTCTCGAATTTATAAACAGCAACCACATCCGGGCTTCGGCAGTTAAATCCGCAGTCCTTACAAAAACTGCTTCGGACCGTGCATTGCGAATCCATGTGGCTCCTGGCAGCCCAACTGACTCGATTAGGTGATCAACATTTCCAGCTTCCACTAATTGCTCAAACTCCCCCTCTGGCTGGTCTGATAGGCCGAAGTGTTGATTAATTGTTAGGCTTGTCACCTTAAGATATGTGCCTCGCAGGTATACCCCATACTGTTGGGTGAAATTTGAACCCAGTGAGTTGGCGTTGGTGTAAAATTCCCGAGCTACTTCCACATTGACTGTAGCTGGTGCGAAGGTGAGGGGCTCCCATTTGTAGAAGCGGATTGCTTCTTCAAATGTTTGAGACGGGGCAGTGAACTGGCGTTCCACCAGCACAAGTTCCACCAGCACAATTCTGTAGATGCATCTCTCAAATTGTCGCGCTGCCCTATCGTTCGCAAACCTTGGGGGTGTGATCGGGTCGTACTCCTCCTCGTCTGAATCTGAGCTGCTTAGGACTTCCAGGAGGTAAGTCCTATAGTCCTCATCAATGTGCGCACTATTTTCCTGAACTTGGCAATGCTATGAAGGCAGTGTGGAGTTAAGCTAAATGTGAGAAATGAAAATTTTTACGATTGGCCGTTGGCTACACACTTAAACTTGGAGTGCTTTTGATCATGCAGAGTGTGTGGTATTTCTAGGGGAATTTTCATGCAGGATTGGGTCACCAAGCAGGTAAGAGACAAGTCACGTGATTTAACTAGAAAATAATGTGCATAGAGACAAAGTTGTGACAAGTCTATCTTGATGTGACTGGGCTGTGGGGCACTGTACAGGGTTGAGCTTGCATGAGTCGTCTCAGAAGAAGTGAATATTCAGAAGAATCATATATTCGTTACCTGTATTTGCGTAAGCATTCAAATTTTATTCCTTGTCTGTGTTGTCACAGAGATGATTCCCGCGTGTTTACCTGATTTTCATGATCTCTGTAGGCTCTATGAGTTCCAAGTCCCCTTGTTGACACGTCCAGGTTTTTCTCATCAACTTTTCTGCATGTTAGATAAAGGATGGGGAGTTTAGGTTCAACTGATTATTGTCATTCAACTATTGGCAAAAAGGTAAAATAAAACCAAAGGAAAAGTAAACAGTTGGGTTGCCTCCCAACACAGCGCTTGGTTTATTGTCCTCAGCCAGACATGGATAGTGGTTACTGAGGGGTTGGGCTGTCAAGGCACTGAACTTGCCCTTTGCTGTTTGCGGATGGATTGAAAATTTTCACCCTGTGCCCATTCACATTCCAACAATTGCCTGTGGATTTGTTCAGTACCTCAATAACTCCGTAGGGGAAAATTTTAGTGACAGTAAACGGCCCAGTCCATCTTGATCGCAATTTTCTGGGAAAAAGTCTCAGCTTGGAGTTATAAACAAGCACTTGTTGCCCTACTTCAAATTCCTTTACTTTGATCTTGGCATCGTGCCATCTCTTTGTCCTTTCCTTATAGAGATTGGCACTGACGTACGAGTTCCACCTGAATTCATCTAACTCGTTAAGCTTCATCATTCTTGCATTTTGAGCCAGGTTCAAGTCCATGTTTAGCTTCTGTACTGCCCAGTAAGCCTTATGCTCTAACTCCACTAGAAGGTGGCACTCCTTCCCAAAGACCAGTCTAAATGGTGACGCCCCAATTGGAGTCTTGTAGGCAGTTCTATATGCCCAAAGTGCGTCATCCAATTTTATTGCCCAATCTTTCCTTCCAGGATTCACCACTTTCTCTAATATCCTCTTTATCTCTCTGTTGGTCACTTACGCTTGGCCATCGGTTTGCGGGTGGTAGGCTGTAGACACTCTGTGCTGAACCCCGTATTTGACTAAAAGAGCCTTGAAGATCTTGTTACAAAAGTGACTCCCTCCGTCACTTATGATGGCTCTCGGGGTCCCAAATCTGTTGAAAATGTTCTTCTTGATGAAACGGAGCACTCCCTTACTGTCACAGTGGGGCATAGCGGCGGCTTCGACCCATTTAGATACATAATCTACCACTACCAGTATGTACTCGTTCCCACAAGATCGTGGGAAAGGGCCCATGAAATCTACCCCCCACACATCAAACAAATCCACCTCAAGCACATTGTTGAGGGGCATTTCATCTCGGTGTGATATGTTCCCAACTCGTTGGCACCTCTCACATTGGCTCACCCATAACCCTGCATCTTTGAATATGTGTGGCCAGTAGAACCCAGTTTGCAAGATTTTGTAGCCAGTTCTTGCTCCCCCAAAGTGCCCTCCAAAGGGTGACTCGTGACATGCTCGTAGTATCTCATCCTTCTCTTCATCGGGGATGCATCTCCTGATTATCTGGTAATTGCATTTCTTATACAAACATCCACCTTCCCAGAAGTAGTACTGGGCATCATATATAAGCTTCTTTATTTGGGAGCTAGAGAAGTGTTTTGGGAGCTGATTCGCCACCACATAATTGGCGAGGTCTGAGTACCAAGGCAAGCCTCGAGTCTGGATCTCAAAAATTTGTTTGTTAGGGAAGCTTTCCTTAATCCATAACTGTAACTGTTCTTCATTTAGTGCCCCCAACTCAAGCCTTGACAAGTGGTCTGCCACCACGTTTTCACACCCCTTCCTATCTCTGATCTCTACATCGAATTCTTGTAGGAGGAGAACCCACCTGATGAGTCTTGGTTTTGCTTCCTTCTTCGCCATCAGATATTTTAGGGCTGCATGGTCAGTATGGACTATTACCCTGGACCCCAGGAGATACGCCCTAAACTTGTCGAATGCAAAGACTACGGCTAACATCTCTTTCTCCGTGGTGGTGTAATTCAATTGTGCCCCGCTTAACAACTTGCTGGCGTAGTAGATCGCATGGAACATGTTGCCTCTTTTTTGTCCTAACACTGCGCCGACCGCGAAGTCACTGGCATCGCACATTATTTCGAATAGCTCTCCTCATACCGGGGGAGCTATCACAGGGGCCTCCACTAGCTTTGCCCTCAAAATCTCAAATGCCTCCTTGCATTTCTCATCAAAGATGAAAGGGGTATCTTTTTCCAATAGTGAGCATAATGGCTTGGCGATCTTGGAAAAGTCCTCGATGAACCGCCTATAGAAACCTGTATGACCCATGAAACTTCTCACTCCTCTCACATTGGTGGGAGTCGGTAATTTGGCTATCACCTCAACCTTGGCTTTGTCCACTTCCAAGCCATCTTTGGAAATATTATGCCCAAGCACGACTCCTTCATTAACCATGAACTGGCACTTCTCCCAATTGAGTACCAGGTTGGTCTCTACACACCTTCGCAACACCAGTGTCAGATTTTCTAGGCATCCCTCGAAGGTCATTCCGAAAACTGAGAAGTCGTCCATAAAAATCTCGATGATGTTCTCAACCATGTCTTGAAAAATTGCAGTCATGCATCGTTGAAAGGTGGCTGGAGCATTGCAAAGCCCGAAGGGCATCCGTTTGAAGGCATAAGTTCCGAAGGGGCAGGTGAAGGTGGTTTTCTCCTGATCTTTCGGGTCAATAGCAATTTGATTGTAACCCGAGTATCCATCTAAGAAGCAGTAGAAAAGAAACCCTGCTATCCTGTCTAATAGTTGCTCCAAGAATGGCAACGGAAAATGATCTTTCCTAGTGGCTTTGTTCAGCTTCTTATAATCCATACACACCCTCCATGAGTTAATAATCCTGGTAACAAGCATCTCATTCGCTTCATTGGTTACCACGATAACCCCTCCTTTTTTCGGTATGCACTGTACTAGGCTAACCCACTCACTGTCCGAAATGGGGAATATCATCCCAAAATCCAGAAGCTTAACAACTTCTTTCTTGACCACTTCCATCATCTGCGGGTTTAGCCTTCTCTGTCTCTCCCTAGTAGGGCTGGCCCCTTCTTCCAGTAATATCTTGTGCATGCAGATTCCAGGGCTGATTCCTTTTATGTCGGTTATTGTCCATCCGATTGCCTCCTTATATTTTCTCAGAACCCCCAAAAGGCTCTCTTCTTGCCATACCTCTAATTTGGAGGAGATGACCACCGGCAAAGTCTCACCCTCTCCCAAATATGCGTACTTCAAGTAGGGTGGTAGAGGCTTCATATCCAGTTGCGGTGGCTTCAAGATTGATGGCATGAGCTTCTCGTTCTTGTACTCAATATTCTCAAGCCTCACCTCAGTGGGCACACTTTCTGCCTTATCATCAGTAGAGACAACAAAATCAAGATTTTCCTTTATTTCATTCAAATTCCTCTCATCAACACAATTTCCAATAGATTCATGATCAGAATTCATTTTCTCAACGGAGTCATTCAACACAAGTTGTTCAATCATGTTTTGCAATTCATGCACAATTTCACTTTCTTCATCAGTTAACACATTCTCAAAATTATCATGCATATGATTTTCACCCGGGTCATGTGTTGAGGCAAGAAACATACCTGTATGTTCTGACTTAAGTGAGTGAGGGTGACCCTCCACCAGGCCTGCCAGACAACATTGCTCAATGGTCTAAGGATGCTTCATCGCATAATCCACATTGAATACCACTTCTTCACCATTGACCCGGAATGTAATGGTTTTTCCTTTAACTCCTATGAGGGCATCCCCTGTTGCCAAGAATGGCCTGCCAAATATAAGTGGGACTTCGGGGTCCTCCTCCATGTCCAAGACTATGAAATCCACTGGAAGCACAAATTTGTCTACCGACACCAACACATCTTCCACCATTCCAGTCGGTTGTACCAAGGATCTATCTGCTAACTGTGGGAGGATAGCCACAGGTTTAATCTTCTCTCCCAGCCCTATACTCTCGGCGAGGGATAGTGGCATCAGGTTTATCCCTGCCCTGAGGTCGCACAACGCTTTATTGAAAAATTTTCCTCCGATAGTGCAAGGGACTGTACAGCTCCCAGGGTCCTTGAGCTTGGGAGGGAGCTCATTGTTTATCCAAGCCTGGCTCTCCTTAGTCAGCGGAATTGGCACCTCACAACGTAATATTTGCTCTTTATTCGCGATCAGATTCTTCAGAAATTTAGCATACCGAGGAACTGCAGTGACGAGGTCCAGAAGAGGGACATTAACGTTGACGTTCTTCACCATGTCCAGGAACCTTGTAAACTGGGCCCCCTTTCTGGCCTGCGCTGGAACGCGTTGGGGAAAAGGTGGGAGGGGTGCAAACTCCGGATAGTTATAGGGGCTGGCAGGTCCCCTCTTCTTCTTAGGCTCAGGAGCCTTCACACTTTCCTCCTCATCCTCCCGTATTTCTTCTTCTACAATGATAGTCTCCTCTGGGACTTCTTCCACTGATTCTTCATTTCCTCCCTTCTTCTGATCCCTTTTGATCTCCTTACCACATCTTAGTGTGATGGCGTTGCACACCTCTCTCTCCTTCTCTTTTGGGTTGGGCTCGGTATCACTAGGAAGGGCGCCCTGAGGACGTTGGTTGCTCGCCTTGGCCAGCTGGCCTATTTGCATGTCTATGTTCTTGATGGAGGCCTCCACTGCAGAAGTCCTCTTTTCATACATGTCCATCCTTTCCATGATTGTTTGAAACATTTCATTTGTGGTCTTCCTCGGCTCCCTGTTGCTCGACTCTCCACCTTGGAAGTACTGTCTTTGCTAATTTCCCTGATTGTTCTGCCCCCAAGACCCTTGACCAGACTGGTTTCTATAGCCACCATATTGCTGTCCATATTGCTGTCTGTTGTTGTAATTCTGAACATATTGAACAGACTCCTGTGTGAGCTCACATTCATCGGTGTGGTGTTCACCTTTGCATAAACCACACATCAGCACAGGAGCAGTGTTTGCGGCCTTGAGAGTTTGGATCTGCCTTGTTAGGGCCTCAATCTTTGCTTCCAAGAAAGTCTCCTCGTCCAGCTCCAGCACTCCTCGCTGTTTTCTCACAGGTGCCTTCCGAGTTTCCGGGAACAATACTCATCGTCCGCTATGGAATCGAATAGTTCTCTTACTTCCGGGACACTTTTATCCTTAAGGGCTCCATTAGCCGAGGCCTTAACCATCAGTGAAGATTCGGGGGACAATCCTTTGAAGAACGTGTTAAGCTCCTTTATCTCTCCGAGGTCATTGTTGGGGTATTGCCTGAGCAAGTCATTAAACCTATCCCATGCTTCCTTGAAGGTCTCCCCATCTTGCTGCTGAAAGTTCCTTATTTCAAGTCTCATTCTCTCCAGTTTAGATGGGGGGAAATATTTGGCCAAGAATTTTCTTTCTAATTCCTCAAAAGTGGCTACCGAGGGCCCTCCGATTGAGTTAAACCAGTGCTTTGCCCTGCCTTTGAGAGAGAGTGGGAACAATATCCTTCTCACCTCATCAGGTGTGATTCTTTGCAGCTTGAAAGTGTTACATAATCCCAGAAACCAATCTAAGTGCTCGGTTGGGTCGTCGTTGCTCAATCCTTGAAAGACCTGACCCAGAGTTATCATCGATACTATTTGAGTTGGGATTTGGTAACTTTCCACATCCACATCTTGCCTATTGTTCCTCCTCTCGAAGTTGACCGCGAAATGGTCCCCAAACCGTGGTTGCCGGTCTCTTGGTCTCTCCTCCCCCTGTTGGGGCCTAGCTCTCTCTTCACCCTGTTCCGCCATTTCTAGAGCCCTTCTCCTTTGCCTCAAAGTCCTCTGGAGCTCTGGATCAAAATTAAACTCAGGTTCTATCCCACGAAGTCTGGCTCCCACTTGCATAAGCTATATTACCTACACAAGCCAAAGACACCTCCCACGTAGATAGATTACTGAATTCAAAAACAAACTGTAGAAATGGGATGAAATAATCTTGACAGGATCACCAACTATAATCAAAAGTCAATCAAAAGGAACAGAACAAATACTGAAATACGAAATACCAAAAAAATTCGAAATATAAAACTATCACAATAAATTCCTAATACTTAGCCTCTCCCCGGCAACGGCGCCAAAAATTGGCTAGGGGTTGTCGCTACCCTGCAATTTTACCCAAACTCAACAATAAATGCAGCAGTGATGAGTGGGATCGTCTCCACAGGGAGAGGGTTGTAATCAAGTATTGAATAATGATAGCAAGTATGAACAATTAAAAAGGCACGAAATAATATGTAAATAGATTAAAATGCAGGAATGTTGGAATCGGGAGATAACTCAATAAAACAAGAGGTGTTGCCTTGAGGGTGGAACAACTAGTATGGATTTTTCTCTTGCTATCCCTGACTTGTGTAAACAAATGTGAGGGGACTTCTCTGCTAGTGAGCTGGGATTCGATCAACTTGTCAGTTCTCTCAAACCCATTTCACAATACTCCTCTAACTTCCCTTGTCAGGGCAAGTTCTAGGTACGAGTGAGACTCCTCCAGATCCCGATTCTCCTACTGTGAGCCTCGATTAGCCCGGATATACTCCCTTGTCAGGGCAGTCATCCCATATGTAATCTCAATCCACAATACGAGAATACTCTTAGTCCTTTCATATAGTGGCAGTAGTGAGCCTCGATTACTTGGATATACTCCTTGTCAGGGCAGTCATCCCAGATGTAATCTAAACTCACCATACAAAAACGCTCATTGCCCTTTTCTAAATCACGAAATGTACAGGACTAAGACTCACACAAGCATGTTCATAATCAATACAAGTTGGGAATGATTTCCTTAGGCAAGTTCACAACAATCTCAGTGGTCACCGCAGATTTAATATAAAGTTAATCTAATGCAAAACATCAAACACAACAAGTACAGAATAATGAACATAACTAACACGGATAAAATTCTAAATCAAATGTCTCAAACAAGATTAAATCCATACATGTAACCCCTCAAGGCAACACTCTATGTCTAACCGATCATGTTGATCGGCTCAGAATTCATGATTACAAGACAGAAATGAAATGGGCAATTTCCCAAAATCTTCTCCCTCTCTGTAATTTTCTAAGTCCTTCCTTGATCCTCAATCCCCCGATCTTCCTTTCTCTTTCCTTTTCAGCTCGTTTTATACTTTCCCCTTGCTGGGTTGGCTGGGTGACCTTCCTGGAAATTTCCATCTTTTTCGGAGAAGCTGCCACGTGTCTGTGAATAAGTCAGCAAAGGTAAAGTGAGGCCACGTAGTTCACTCAATACTTAGTCGTTAAGGAATTTTAATGCATTTCTTCAAACAATTGGTGATCAAACGTGAACGTGTGTAAGTGTCTGATAATGTGCGCAAAATATGTGCCGGGAGCATGAGTGCGGTGAGGTGTAACTAAGCAATAAAATCGTGCATATGTGCGAGTGAGTGAGTGAGTGTGTAGTGGTGGGCGGGCGCGCTAGGCGCCCGCCGTGCATGTGTGTGTGTGTGGTGCGGGCGCGCTAGGCGCCCGCACCTTGTGTGCATTATAGCGCACCCGCCCTGTGTGTGCGTGTGGGTGAGGCGGGCGCGCTAGGCACCCGCCCTGTGTGTGTGTGTTGAGTGGGCGGGCGTGCTAGGCGCCCGCCATGTGCATGTTTGTGTTGTGTGTTGAGTGGTTTGTGTGTGATGTGAGTGATTCGTGAGTGTTGTGAATTGTGAGTGACTTGTGAGGCTAAGGAGAGTGTGTACATATTTTGCATAATTGAATCAAACTTAACACATATTCCCCACACTTAGCAATTTTCATCAATTGTAAGTTCATTAACAATAATGTGCACAAGCCATTCACAAAGTATTCCCTTTACTCAATTTCTATATAAAAAGGATGTGTATGTAAGGTAAATAAGTCGGTACAACTCCGACTTATCAATATATTAGCTAAGTCAATACGTTTTAATTGCCATATATAATGAAAAAAGAGTAATTCCAGGTCCTATATTAGGACTATATCAAAATTGAACCTTGAAATTTTACGAATACTGAAGTTTGAAATTTTCATTACGAAATAGATTTCAAATTTTCATTACAAAATAATTTCCAAATCCTACATTAGGACTATATCAAAACAAGTTTACTAAACTTACAAAAAAATATCACTTAAATTTTATATTATAATTTAGTAGACATTCTAGTAACTTTCATTTGAATTCGTCTACTTCCCAGGTACAAAAACAAACAAAGCCAAAATAAAAAAAAATGCTATCACAAGTTTCTTGTCGAATTTTTTTTTTCTTTTTTCAACCTTTGATTCTCTTCCTTCAAATTAACCACTTCCCACTGCAACTTTTTTACTTCATTCTTCAATTCTTCAATTTCATTCTCCAATATATTTTTTTTCGAATCAAATCAGGTATTACTTCTGTTGATCTTCCGCACATTTTAGGGTCATACCAACTCTAAAAGCCGCAATTAAGACCCTACATCACACATTATTGGAATCACAAAATAGATTTTATTTTAGTTATTTTAATATATTTCACGAAATTAGAAATTTAGGTATAACATACCTCTATTCTTCGACACACAGCATATCGCCTAGCTAGATTGTATATTGTCCATGACGTTTTTATCACTGATTCAATACCGTAATAACAATCAGGAGGTTTGCGTCGGAACATCAGGCAAATTTAGGGCATAGATGCGTATAAAAGAGGGATTTTGTTTCTCTTATCTTATTCTCTTTCTTCTGTCGTATTCTTAAGGAGTGAGAGGGCTTATAAAGAGTGATTTTTTCATGCCATTTGTTGTTGGACAATTTTATCCCTCCAAATACGCGTGTGTAAATCACGTGATCGTATTTCCATTAGTTCAGACGGCCTAAATGGATGGAGGGACTTTCTTCGCTAAGAAAAAGTAGTTTAGTGACCATTTCGGCTGAAAAAATAGTTCAGTAACTAAAATTACTAGTTTGGTACAGTTTGGTGACCAAATTGGCATTTCGCCCTAAGGAAAAAGAGGTAGACTCCTATACTGAAGTGGCATTCATGCGACTCGTGTATAAATATTATAAAAATTAAAACATCAATGCATCAAAATTTACTTTTGCGTATAAAATATAAAACATTAACGTATAAAGTATTGAAAATAAGCATATAAAGTAAAAATATTAGCGTATTAGCCTATCAATTTTAACTTTAACATATAAAATATAAAAAATTAAAGTATTAAATATCAAAAATTAGCATATAAATTAAAAATATTAGTGTATTAACCTATCAATTTTAACTTTAGTATATAAAATATAAATAATTAACGTATAAAATATCAAAATTAGTGTATAAAATATAAAAAATTAGCGTATAGCATATCAAAGATTAGGATATAACTTATAAAAAATTAGCAACTAAGGTATAAAAACTTAGCGTATTAGCGTATAACATATCAAAAATTAGCGTATAATATATAAAAATTATCATATCAAGTATATCATATTAGAGTATCAAAATAATTCGCGTATTACGTGTAAAAAATTTGCATATCAAATATAGCAATTCCCGAATGAGCATATGAGTTTTTGCGTATGAAAAAAGTAATCAAGTTGAAAATATAAATTCTTATGGAGAAGACACACAAAAAAGTGAAAAGGTTACATGATGATTTGTAGGAGGGAGTTTTTGACAAATTTGGTCACTCAACTTATATATGGGTGTACAGTGTACTTTACATTTTTAGGAGGGAATTTTTGGCCTTTTCATATGGGACTTAGCTCGTGGTGGGGCTTGTCATTTTTTTATGACCCAAATCCCAACTTACGTTGTACTATATTGGGCTCCAAGGCAACCATCTTCTAACCACCCTGAGGATGTAAATCGCCGGATGTGCACGCAGATGGATACTACTATCACAATACCGGCCCAAGTTGGGTACCAGAGCTAGTCTTCAACCTTTGATCACCAAGTCATCACTCCTCTCCAAAGTGTTAGGCGATGTTCCTCAGCGAATACCGGCCCCACACGGCCTCGCACTCCTGCGCGTAAGTACCATAAGTTTTTCTCCACTTGCGTATGTGTCCCGGAGGACTTGATGTTCCACAAATATTCCTCCATCTCATGGCCCCACACGGCCTCGCTCCTGCGCGTAAGTACCATAAGTTTTTCTCCACTTGCGTATGTATCCCGCGCGTAAGTACCATAAGTTTTTCTCCACTTGCGTATGTATCCCGGAGGACTTGATGTTCCACAAATATTCCTCCATCGCATTTTTCATAAATAAGAGGGGATTTTTTGTTGGAGCCAGGAATTGAACTCCTAACCTCCAAGTCTTCTAAGCACTTAATACCTATATGATGACCATTGAGCCAAGGGCTCATGTCGGCTTGTCATATTTTTTTTTTGGGGGGACAGTGGTTTATGGGTTTTTGGTCCTTTATGGTGGAAATAGATATGGAGTCTTTGGATAATATAGAGAGTGAATTAGGGGGTTTTCCATTTGCCACAAAATCTTATATGAATCTAATAGTTAATGATGTAAGTCACGTGTATTATTATACACTTTCACAACTTTTTTACTTTTTTGTTACTTTTGAATATAAAACAATACACAAATTGTTATTTGTTTGAAAGTTTTTATATAAGAAAAAAATGTTACAAAAAAGAATTGTTACTTGTTTGAAATTTTCAAGTAACAAAAATTGTAACAAAAGTAATTTTCCAAGTATTTATGTGCTGTTATCACCGGTAGAGATGGCCAAATAGACCGGTTCCGGTTCCAGATTTTGTGGAACCAGCCAAAAAAAAAATTTTTATTTAAATATTTCTATAATATCACTTCATTTTCATCACATAATTTCTTAGTTTTCTAATCTTTATGTTGTAAATTTTAACGTTTATACTTTATAGTTTAGGGTTTAGGGTATCAATTTTTTTAATTAATTATTTTAATTATATTATTATATTATTCAATCATTCTTTCTTTTAATACTCTTATCATTTATATATTTTTCTTTCTCACTTATCTAATCCTTCATAATTCTATTTTTCTAAAACATCCATATATTAGTTTAATTTCAACTATTAATCCAATTATATTATGTATCAACTTAATTTTCTAATTTATATTATCCTAATTCTATTATTATATTATGCTAATATACTATTTAAATTCCAATTAATAGTTCGATCATTCTCTTAATACTCTTATTCTTTCTATATCTTTTTTTTCTCATTTATCTAATATTCATAATTCTATTATTCTAAAAAATTCATATATTAGTTTAATTTTAACTACTATTCTAATTATGTTATTATATTATACTAGTTGAATTCTAATTAATAATTCAAATATTCTTATTATTTTTATATCCTTGAATCTCATTTATCTAATTCTTCCTAGTTCTATTATCTAAAAACTATATATTAATTAAGTTAAATTGTAACTATTATTATTCTAATTATAATATTATGTTGTATTATTTGAGTTTCAATTAATAGTTTAATCATTATTTCAATAGAAATCAAATTTAAAAGTGGGATTACAATCGAAATTCGAAACTAAAAATCGAAAAAAAATTAGAATTGGAACAAAACCGGGGCGGTTCGGTTCCGCCGGAACCGCCGGTTCCGAAACCGTGGTCATGTTTAATCACCAGTACATATTATGTTATGGTATTGGTATTTGATAATGCATGACAATTTTTTTTTCTTTTTCAATTTAATATGTGTCAGTCAGTCATTTCTTCATAACTTTTCAATTCTTCACACAGTTGAGCATCACCTGCTTTAACAAAAGACCATTTTCCCACCATTGCAAATTTACAATGCCAAATAAGCTGTTAGAACATTAGTTTGGTTAATTCCAGTTTCGCAAGTTAGAACATTAAATCGGTTATCACGAGATTCGATTTTCAATCTTTTCACTATGTAAAGTTTAAAATCTCTCTTGAACTGAAAAATGCCAAATAAACTAGCCTTTCATGTTTCATCCAACTAACAACAGATTAGCTCCAAGTTTTATTAGTCAAGTTTATCCCATAAAGTCTAATTGTACCCGTAAATAAATTTGCTGGTTTTTGTTTTATGAGCAGTAGAACACTTTCCCACATCGGCTAAGTGTAGCAACTTTTACTCTTTGATATGTTTTCCCGGGCCAAGAAAAAGGGGTTTGCAACCCAAGCGGGAGAAATACTGTGTTTGGGACATCTTAATAGTTGGGCTATATGTGTAGCAATGTACAGCCCAACCCAAAAGCCAAGAAACCAATTTTCTAAACATATTTTTGATATTCCATTTTTACTAAATGGAGTAATGTGTAAAGTAAAAAATAAAAAAATTATTAAAAAGTAAATATTTATTGACTAATTACGAAAGTACCCTGTACCAGTCGTCGTTTCGCCTATAATTATCGTTCACACAATTTCCCACTTTCGATTTCTCTAAACACAATTTCCAGAATTTCAAGAATCACATTCTCCCTCTTCAATATTTTCTATTTCAAAAAAAAAAAAAAAGCGACTTTCAGAAATCCCATTTTCAAGAATCTCATATTCTTAATCTTCCATCTATGACAATGGCGACTCCTTGTTCGTCCTCGAGTTCCACCGATAAATCTTCGGACTCCGCCAAGAATGCAACACCAGAACCCTGGAAGTCACCGGAACTATCATCGAAAATCTTACCTCAAGATTTAAAAAATAGAAGCTGAAGGGGTAAAACTCAAAACCCTTTTCTCCCCTCTCTCAAGAAATTTTTTTAAAATCCAAATCCCAAGGAGAACTTGTTGTGCGGAAGCTTGGGTAATTTTCAATAGAGTGCGAACTTATTGAACTACAAATCACCGTAGAATAAATTCCCAGGAAAGAGTGGTGGGGTCACAGCGGTCCCGCTTAAATACCACACTCCTTAGGCTTCTTATCAGCCTTTGTGACAGAATTTATCTACCCAAAGGTAATTTAATAGCACAATAATATCGCAACAACTATACCCACGAAAGACTATTAAATAGACAAAATAAAGAATACCAGAACACCAAATTTAACGAGGTTCGGCCAATATTGCCTACGTCCTCGGACACTACTATAATATTTCACTAATCTTGAAATATTACAAGAGAGAGAAGAAATTGCTCTACAATAGAATGAAGCAATTTGAGGGATATTCTAAAACTAAAAGGAGCCTGCATTTTATAGAAAAATGCAGCCGCCTTTTTCTTTGTTTTGTCGATGTGGGATGCGCCAAAACCCACAGAACTCTGATTCTCCATTTCTTGTTTTTTTCATGATGGTTAATTAACGAATTTTTTTTTCAAAATGGGCATTTTGAAAAGATTACGAATGATTGAATTACTTTTTATTTTGCTTTTCTTTGAGACGGTTTTTTTTTAATCAGAGATGGCTATTTTGTGAAGATTACATTTTTATTGATTTAACGATGAAAACCCTTTCTTTTTTCTTTCTTTAGACGATTTTTTTTTTTTTTTTTTTGTTATTAGAGATAGTTATTTTGAGAAGATTACATCTTTATTGATTTAAGGATGAAAATCCTTTCTTTTTTTCTTTTGTTCAAGTAAACATAGTAATGTAGATGATGATTGATGATGATTGATGATGCAGGTGGAGGATAGCAATAACTTAAGGATACAACATTTCAATGGCACAAAGAAACGGAACCGGATTGATACTGATACTGATCCTGTTCATGATTGCATGTTGGGCTACGTTTACTGTATATTTTGTCTGCATTTTACTCTTTTTTTCTTTTTGTTCTAAACTAGAATATAAATAATCAGGTCGACTCTGAAAGCTCAAAACCTGAATCTAAACCTGCTGAACCTGCGAACAAGAAAAAGAAAGGAAACGATAATGTTGAGGATGCAGTATCGGTGAGCAATTAACTTTTGTTTTTCGTTTGTTGGTTTTTTTTTTTTTTTGTGTGTGTAAGTGATTGATGGAAAATCTCGGTGGTCAGGATGAGAATGCAGAACGTGGAGCAGGACAAGAGCAAATGTCTGCTGATGCGAGACAGCAAGAAATATCTCTACATTTCAGCCATTTCTTGAACAGTATGGGCGTCCGGCATAACCGGGCCGTATTGCCGGCAATGATTCGTGATATAGAGTTAATGGGTCTTCAGGGCGGGCCTACGGATGCTGAGCAGTGGCTTCGATTATTGCATTCATTTTCATCGCCTCAAACCTTCACCATTGCAAGCTACAGAAGTTTCTCGCTTGTTGTGCAACTGACGTCCAGGATTGAGGCTCTACAACACGAATCTATCAGTTTCAGATATGCTGCATTGATATTCGTTGCTAACACGATGCAGCACTGGTGGCCAAGCTTATGGAGGCGATTTTGGCGAAATTGAAACTAAAAATGTATGCATTGATATTCAATGGTTTCTTGTTTGTTTTAATGAGGGCATTTGAGATGACTAAGTAGTTACAAAAAGTGGAGGCATACTGTGTAGCTTGAGGAATGAGGAAACATGGTGCATCGAGAACGTTAGATGCTTGAAATTAACACACGTTCATATACATGTTTTTAACATGCAAAATGATTATTCTTGATTTTGCTTGGTTGGCTGTGATGATTTAGTTTATTGATACAATAGAACATTTTAAGAAAAGGTTTAGGCCGTAGATTTTTCTTCTAGATATTTGCTTGATTTGCATTATGTGTTTGATTAAATTCAGTCATATGTGGGTTGTTACATACATAACCCTTTCCACTGTTTTGCTGCTTCTGTGTCATGTACTGATGATATGAAGACTGAACATCCTTTGGCGTGCAGCAGGCAGCAAAGGTGAAAAAGAGGCTGTACCATAGAAAATGTATTGTGATTTTTCTTAAGGTTCTTTTACTGAGATGAACATTACAGACAGACAGCATAAATACAACGTAAACGCATAGTTATAGTCTTATAGACAGCACCAACGGTCGTGTTTACTTTGAAAGAAAGATATCTCTTTTATCTTATTAAAGGTTCAAAAAGATTTGCGTTGTTCATGATCTATTTTATGATTCTACAAACCAAACTGAATCTCTTTCCTCTTCAACAATATCTCTTCCAGTTCCTGTCAATCCTGAAGAACTCTCATTAGATAGATGACCGATTCCAGTAGAAGTTTCAATCCAGCTTGCCCCAGGCATCTTCTTAACTTTTCTATCCTGCATTTGCCTCCTAATCTCGAGAGCATCATTCCACCGGCCAACTTCTCTATAGACATTTGCTAGAAGAACATAACTCAAATGATAATCAGGTTTCAATTCCATTACTTTCTTGGCAACACGCTCGGCTATAGTAGGATTTGTACCAGTGGTGCAAGAACCAAGAATAGCTACCCATAGAGATGAATCATCACTAAATTCTGAATTATTTATCAAGCACTCAGCTTCTTCTATCTCGCACGCCCGGCCTAGAAGATCTACCATGCAACTGTAATGCGAAATTTCAGCTTTGATCCCATAATCTTCAATCATTGAAACAAAATACTGCCGACCTTGGTCTACTAACCCACAATGACTACACGCAAAAAGAACACCTACAAAACTAATACGATCAGGCTTGACCCCAAATTTAATCATCTCATTGAAGATTCGGACAGCTTCTTCACCCCTTCCGTTCTGAGCAAATCCAGAAATCATTGAGTTCCAAGTTATCAAATTCCTAACAGGCATCTGTACAAAAATTCTATAAGCAAAGTCAACACAGCCACATTTTGCATACAAATCAACCAAAGCTGATTCTACTATGACATCTCTCCAACCACCCTTCCTCAAATACTGGCAATGAACCTCCTTTCCAGGCCTTACAGCAGCCAAACCAGCACAGGCACGGAGAATTGTTCCAAAACTATAGAGTTCAACCTCTTCCATCTTCCTAAAAAGCTGAACAACAGTATCAAAATCACCCCTTTGGCAGTAACCTCCAAGCAAAGCACACCAAGAAACTGCATTCTTCTCTATCATTCTATCAAAAACAAGCTGAGATTCAACTACCAACCCACATTTTGCATACATATCCACCAAGCTACTTTCAACAAACAAATTTCCAGAATACCCACCAGTAACAACCTTAGTGTGAACTTGTCTACAATGTCTCAACCATCCTAAATTTCCCAAAGCAGTCAAAAGGCTTCCAAAAGTAAAACCATCTGGAAAGAATCCACCCTTCCTATGCATCAAATAGAAAAAGCCCAAAGCTTTCTCATACAAATCATTCCTTGTATAAGCAGAAATCACCGAAGTCCAACAAATAGCATCGGGTTCAAGTAATTCATCAAACAGTTTCCGTGAGTCCCCTGACTCATAGTTCCTCCCATACATATCAATCAAAGAACTAGCAATCACATGATTAGACTCAAAATTACACTTAATCACAACCCCATGAAAGCATTTCCCCAGTCTCAACTCTCCAAGTTCAGAACACGCCTTAATGACAGCAGATAATGTAAACCCATTCGGCTCAACACCACAACCCACCATTTCCATATACAAATCAATTGACAACTCGGGTTTTCCGGCCCGAATATACCCCGAAATCATCGAACTCCACGACACAACATCCCTGTAACACATTCCATCAAACACCTTCCGGGTATCCCGAAAATTAGGACACAATTTGAAGTACAACGCCAGCAAACTGTTCCCTACAAAACGATCCCTTTCAATGCCTGACTTAATCACATGGGTTTGAAATTGTAGGCCCTGTAGGAATGAGGATTCTCTTGTGCATGTTTGTAATAAAGTTGCATATAGGATGGAAAGTTCTGAGGAGATTTTGTTCGACTGTAAGTTAGTGGAATTTAGGAGGTGAACGGCATCGAAGAAGGAGCCAGATTTGCAGAGTTGGATGATTTGGGCGTTTATAGAAGGTGGGTTTGTCGTTGGATTGGAAAAAATGGAGCTGTAATGGCGTTTCAAGAACTGATTCATGAACGCATAAACATGGGAGAGTAAACAAAAAGTGTAAGACTTTTAACTGATTTTTGAAATTTTGGCGGCTTCGATTCTTCAGAGGTCAAAGGGGACTTTGACTTAAGATGATCTTCAAAAATTGTTACTCCTATCCCCAAAAATTTGTTTAATTCTTATATGCCTCTTGAATTTTCTCTCCCTCTTCCTCTTCTTCCTTTTTTTTTTTTTTTTTTTTTGTGCTTCATTTTCACTCCTTCAGTTCATCTCCCAAATCTTGAACATGAGTGGGTTGTCTCTTGAACTTGTAAGTACATCAAATTAGTATGATTTGATACTAAAAGTTTTCAATGATTATTTGCTGCTTGTTGAAAATCATATATATATTTTGAAGGCAATAAGTTCATTTTGCCCATTAAGATGATAGAAAGTTTGTAGATTGAAATAACATACATAATTTGAATTTACACAAGTGGCAAGTAATCTAATTAAGAATGAATATTTTGGAAAAATTAAAAGGTGCCGAAAACATGAATCATTATAGTTGAAAGGGTAGTGAATTTGACCTTATTTATGCTAGTGGAATGAGGGAAGAAGAAATGCATGTTTTTACAAGGCAAAACATTTTTTTGCTTATTTCATATGGACATGAGTGAGTGTATTAAGAGTTCAAGTGAAAGATGGAAAAGAAAAGTAAGAAAAATCATGCTTATGATGAGAAGTCAAAAAGAGATGACATATATATATATATACTAATTGATTCTTGAATAGAAGCCCTCAAACAAGTTTTATATATAAACTTCTATTTAACTATAGCAAACAAAAATTTAATTTTCATAAATTATTTTTGCATAAAAAATTAAAAAGTAATAGATAAATCCAGATGAGAAAGATGAAGAAGGGGAAAAAAGAACTACAATATCAACAAAGACTAGGAGCTTGGTCCAAAATGAACTGAAAAACCCATGCCATGGATACATTTTTCTTTCATGACTTCAAATAGGATAAATGTGCCCATGCAGAGTTTTATGCCAAAATAGCACCACATTAACACCAAAGGCATCAACAAGTGATTGATAATTCTTGTCAATAACATTAACTGCTTGATGTGAGTTACAACCAAATATGGATATCCATCAAGCATTTCATGCTATTCTTTCAAATATTTTTCATTGGTTCCAAAACTTCTTCATTTCTAGAGACTAGAAAGTGACAATTCATCACCTTATTTAATACAATGGCTAAGCATTGAGGCCTTGTGTCCCTTCAAAAGTAATGCCAAAGGTGAATGAAACATAATGTATTAACTCACTGAAGATGACACTGAAGCAAACCACAGGATCATCCATAGTTGTAATGGTGCCATGCACCGCACAATCCAGTTCCAACAAATTTTGGCCACGCTAAATAGTTGCATTACACTTTATATGAGCCGACGTGTGTATGGCCAATTTGGCAAAGGTTTCTTCATGAGCATCACATCCTAGTCTAAATGTTTATAGGTAAAATGTAACGTCTGAACGAGAATACGTGTATGGAACTGATTTCATAAACATCAACCTAAAGATGATTGAATGTTTTTCTAACAACCCCTAACTGTACTTATGTTGATTATTTTCCATTGAGTACGCATGGTCGGTTTGTCCTAACCTTAAATTCAGATCCACAGGACAGCCACCCTTCTGATTTACTCCCTATATTCTCTTTTAACTGAAATATACAAATTAAGAAAATTAAAAATTTAACTAATTTGTCCTAATAATGATGACTATACAAATTTTATCATTTTGATTAGTAATTAATATTATGAAATATCTAAAAATGAATAAGGGTAGAATTAAAATTTTTCTTTATTTTTTGTATTAAAATGTGGAAAAAAACACTTATTTAAGAACAAAAAAATGTTATAATTAGGACACTTAAAAGAAAATAGAAAGATTATAATTTTAGTGTATCTCCTCGAGCCCCTCTTACCGAGTTAGTGTAAAGATAGGTTAAGAGTATTGCGATAGATTTTAACGCTAAGAGAAAAAAAAATGAACATGATTGGTTTTTAAGCTGATTGTAAAATGAATGATAAGAAATAATCGAATGATGCAAAAAATATCTTTCAAGAAATGAATGTCTCGTTTAATCTTCCCATCAAGGTAACTTGAAGTTCACTTCCAAAGTTTTCTTTTGATTGGGACAATGAATAACTTAATGGAACCTAACCCAATAATGAATGGGATCATTTTACCAAAAACCCTTTCAAATGGCTTTAATCACTTGTCAACAAAATGTACATTCCAAGGCAATGATGGACATAGTTAACTATATATGTGACTCATGCAATTCTTTTTCTCTCTTAGAATGTAGCCACATTCTAATTAAGTGTAAACCATTTGAGAACAATGAAAGCATTAACCATTCCCAACATCATCTCAGTCATTTCTTTCATCATCTCCATTGTCTATTCCATATGTTTTCTTGATTTCAAATTTAGATAGACATACCATGTGAAACCCTTTATTAATGTCCTCTTTTTTTTTTGTTTCAAACCCTTTATAATGTTTCTCCATCTTTAATTTGTTTCCTTCTTTAAGAAAAGTATATAGCAACCTCCAAAGTAGAATATTTCCTTCTCCTTTCTTCAGTTTCAGTTGCATATTATTATTTATACTGCCATTAGGCCTTTTGGCCTAAGGAACCTTATTTTATTCTTGAAATATTTTATGCTACAAACTTGTATTTTTCTTTTTGATAAATTTGCTACAAACTCGTAGTACTATTTTTCAACCTAGAAAACCGAATTTAAGAATAAGATACATTACTGTCCATCAATACATGCAAAAGTAATATTGTTAAAATTAGAAAAGAGAAAAGACAGATCATCGAAAATCCAAAGTCAAACAAGAGGCCAACTTTTTGTTATTTCCCCTCCTCCTCTTGCCTATAAATGAATTCCATTCCCACTACTCCCTATAGTACACCAAACTTCACAACATAAATCAGCAGATAAATCTCTCAAAACTGTCAAGTTCTATCACTCTTCAACACAAAGCAAAGAGATGGTTTGCTTCTGCTTTCTAGTTGATCAAACAAGAAAGGTGAGGAGGAGTAAACCGGCAGCCGGAATATGTTCAAGATGTGGTGGAGGAGCAAGTGTGGCCGACATGAAAACTGCTACAAGATTCTGCCATGTACCCTTTTACTGGAAGACTTGGAGGGCTATAATTTGTACATTTTGTGGTGCCATTCTCAGGTCTTACCGATAAAAAACAAAGGTGGAGATGGATTGTTCGACTAATATGCGTTAAGTTTTGTGCACTAAATTTGACTAATTTGTATTGGATTTAATCATTAGTTTGGAGCTTGATTATAGATATTGGTTAGATGTACTAACATTATCACTGTTAGTGTGAGGAACTGATCTGTTTCTCCATTTGGAGATTGCTAATGTTCAGTTTTTTCATGTATTGTTGATTTGTTGCCATGAGTTATATGAAAGAAGACTTTATTTATTGATTTTTTTTTTTACATTTTCCTCCACCCTTTTGCTTATTTTGTAGAGTTGAGCAATGATATCAATTTCATTAGTTCTTTTAGACTCAATGGAAATCTCATGAGATGCCTACATTGAGTCATACATAATACATATATGAAGCTTTTGAAGTTTTAGTTAAAAAATTTCCGGGCTATACTTTATAAATATGGATTTGTGTCACAGTTTGGAAACGGAAAGACAGTGCCACCAAATTCTTTTATTTTCAAGTTTTGTTGAAGATGAGGAAAGAAGGGTGGTGAATTAGTGCTATATGTACTATGACCTATACATGTTAAAGCAAACTCTTCAGAAATTGGCATTGATCAGCAAATCATTCGTCAGACTTGAGAATATGACAAGGGCGAAAGGAAAGAATGAATGGACCATGAAAAAATGCACAAATGGAAGGCAGAAGATTGGTTAAAATGTTGGCTTTCTCAATGCTATTATTCAAACTCAAAAATTTGCATATGAAAGTTCAAATGATACTGCAAATATGAAAACTGATAAAACTGAAATTAGTCAAAGCCATAAGCCAATGGCAGTTGGAGAAAACAGTTGCCCAACTTGCAACTAAGTTGGGCAAAGCATTATTAATTTCCCAAACCGAGTGATCCCAGATAACAAGGCATCATAGCATACAGTTTTTAGGCTCTTAGCCCCACAGACATTTCTCATACAAAGCAAGGCTGGCTCTGTGTATGCTGCTGATATGCATACACATTCTTTACTTTTCAACTAAAAGAAAGCATAATGTTGGAGCAACATAGTGGTCCTTTTACCCTAAATGAAACTTAAATTGATTGTCGTCTCAAAGCTCATCAATCTGACTGATGTTGCCATTTAATGCATACACTATATTTGTAGCTTTTTTTGACATTTTTTTGTAGCATTTTTTGTTGTAAACACAAGGGTTTCTTCTGTACACAATCCAGGGTTACAATTTGCATGTCAATGGATTATTTCATAATCTTGATTCTACGAAATCAATTTATATATGAGACATATTTTATATATTAAAACGGGTAGTTAATGGCCGTTAATATCGTGATTCTAATATTCTGTCAATTTTATTGTGCGTTAAAATCATAATTAAGTATCCTTTCATACCAACTCTTGATCATTTCATAATCTTAATTCTTCTATAAATTGTTCAAGATGAATTTTCATACCCCCATAATGCCTCAACACCTCCCTAGGCCCCATTGTGGTGGACCTACTGCATGTTATAACTAGAAGAAAGAAAGAAAAGTGGGAGTGTTAGGTTGGGTCAGATAGATCACATGCTATAACCTTTCAATTGGTGAAATTGCAGCTGTATTTTTGCTGCACATTGAATTTAATGTTAACATCAAACCAGTTCATCTTCCATTTTGGAGAATTTCTTGCAATTGCTGCAGCCCCATTAAGGATGATGGTACCAACATCATGGGAAGGCCAAGGCTAAGCAGGCCAGGGAGGAGTACAGCTTTCATTCATTAATTTCTGTTGGTTGGCTGTTCACTGTTCATTGTTGATCATAGTGACAAATATTCATTGCATGGACTGTTTGACCTGCAGGCTGCAGCTTGCTGTTGAGTTATGGGTTGCCATTGCCATTTTTCTGATAGTGGCTATTTTGTCATGAAACTTTTGACTTTAAAATTAGTAAATTCTTTTTTTAGAAATATACTTCTCTAAGGTGCAAATGGCTTCATTCAATTCATCACCTAATAGTTCTGCTCAATATACTTTCTTTCGATCCATATAAAGTTCTAGCAATCGCTATCAACATTTTGAGGCAATATCAACTCTACATGTATATGATGAGTCTCAAAAAGTCTCACGTCGTCCGGCAGGCCTTCAGGTTGTCCCGGTTAGCTCGAGCACGACGAATACCTACAAAAGTCCCCGGGATTGGTCCCAGGGAGAAAACTCCGATGCCTAAGTCAGTTACGAGCCTTAAGCAAATATCGATAAGCAATTGAGAATACTTGAATCGAATCCCCTTCTCAAGTGAGAGAGGGGTTGTATTTATAGAATACATACCTGAATTAGAGTTGTATTGAAACTCTAATAACATACCTTGAAGAAGGGTTTGTTGTAGTGTAAGAGTTGTAATAGGATTGTAACTCTTAGCATACATGTGAAATAGAAATAATTATTGAAAAGGAGTTGGACTCCTATAAGCTGAACAATCAGTAATTTTAGAAGTCTATTTCTGAGGTATTATAATTGTAATAAAACTCAACCCTCATCAATAGCCCCCTCAGGTCGGATTGTATTTATTCATTCCGATCTGAACATTATTGGTATAATATCGATCTGAAACATACATTTAACACTCTAGATATCAAGTCCGAAAAACACGCTTCCACATTCAGGACCACGATTTATCTGACCGACCCATCAGGCGACACGTTCTCCAATAACAACTGTCACGTCCTTTCGACTTCCCACACCCTTCTCTATAAATAGGGCGTTTCAGAATTCATTTGCTACATTTTTCATTCAAAGCTCTCAAACTTCAGTTCAGTTTCTCAAGAGATTTCGAGCATTTGGCCAGTCTTTTCGTCTTACAATCCAGCTGCCTTAGGTCATCTTCATCTCGTTATTTACAAGTAAGTAATGTCCAACTCTGAACATTCCAATTCATCATCTGATATTCGATCTGAAAATAACTTAGATCAAGAATCATCTGCACACGAATCCACTTCTTCTAGCGGTTATTCTGATCCTTCTAGTAATTCTCATAGTCAAGGTATCCAAGATAACTTAGCCAAAACTCTGAAAACCTCTAAAAAATTTAGTTCAGATCGGTTAGATATGGAAAATCCTGAACCCAAAAATTTGGATGTCTCAGATAATCAGGGTTCCGAGACTAACACGAATCAATTCTTTTCTGAACCTATCCCCTTAGCGATAGAATTTCCAGAAGATGAGCCTTCAACCTGCCGACCTCAACAAAAAGACCAGCCTTCTTCTAGTCTAACTCCAAAATCTCTCGAATCTTTGAATACGACCATAAAAATCCCAACTATCAAATTAGAAACCCTTAATTCAATCACAGATTCTTCCGCACTCATAAAAATCCGTGAAGACTTTCACATAAGCCCCCAGGTCATAATTAGAGCTCCTGTAGAGGGGGAAGTTGCTAGTCGTCCTCCTGAGGGTTTCGTCGGAATATTTGTAGAACAGCTTAAGTCAGGTCTGAGATTTCCTTTATCCAAATTCATCAAAGAAGTTATCGCTGATTATAAGATCAGCTTAACTCAATTAACCCCGAATGCGATCAGAATTCTGGTCGGATTCGAGCTGTTCTTTAAACACCTCAAACACAAATGTTCTGTCCCATACTTTAGGCATTTTTTCTGTCTAAAATCCTCTGGAAAGGACCCCGGTTGGTACTACTTTACCCGGCGAGCTAAAAAACAACAACTCTTGAGTGGAAAACCGAGTTCCATTCATGAATGGAAAGACAAATTCTTCTTCCTTAACCTCAAGTCGGTAGGATGCGAATGGTATTGGAAGGTCGTTGGTCGTGTTTCTGACCCGATTTCGATGAAGAAGCTTCCAAAAGAACTTTCTAAAAAACTCGAGAATGAAAAACAAGTTCTCAATACTAACTTCTTCCCTGAAAGAGTATTAGTGAAAGCGAAGCTGAGCCCTGCCATCCTTCCTGCCGACTACACAGATTATGAGAAAAATGGGAAGAAGGGTATACCTTGTTTCACATCCTTTTATTCTTCTGGTTTTTTTTTTATTTTAGGTCGGATTCCTTATGTATTTGTTTTCCTTTTCAGTGTCGAGTGTTGGAGATCTTTTTGAGGATATTCCAGATCCTATTGTAATAGTGGAGGATGAAACCCAAACAGAATAAATTTCTCCTCAAATTCCTATTTCCGAAGCCCCCACCGACGAGGGGAAGTTAAAAACTGAAGAAGCCAATCCATTGCCCTCGTCGGGTAAAGGGAAAGGTAAGGGAAAAAAGCCTCCTCCTAAGCACGGTGCTGGAAAATCTTTGAAGACGGTCAATGAAGTGCTGCTGAAGAGGAAAGTGGAAGACCTCGAAGCTGAGAGTCAAAAGAAAGTACGAACCGCAGAACTCGACATCCAGGATGATGACGAATTGACCGGCCCTTCATTGCTTGAAGACCTTCCTGCTCCATTGTTTAAAGAGTTGGAAGTTGAAACTTCCTTTCCTCTTTACTTTCTTTATAATCTTTGCTACTTCTTCAGATATGGCACGATTACGATCTGGCGCGTACTTCCTTTTCTTCTGCTTGATTACTTTAGTAGACTTATCAATGTTCAACTTATGAACCATCAGGTCGGAAGAGACTCCTTTCATATCACCTGAACTCCAAGCAAAAACGTCTTTGAAATCTGACAAGAGGTTTACCAATGATCTTTTTATCTTCATAGGCAATAATGATCCGAGAAGAACAGTTCTTTCTGACACAGATTCGTCTAGGTGTACAGCTTCTACCTGATCTGTCAACGTCACTGGTTCGGTTCGGTTTTCTTTTTCAACATAATTAACGTTTTCAATTTGTTGCTTTTTACTTCCTTTTAAAGCAATCGTGTGACATTCTCTGGCCAACTTCTGATCACCTCGGATAGTAGCAATTCCAACTTCAGTAGGGAATTTCATGACCAAATGATATGGAGACCAAATAGCCTTTAGTTGCACCATGGCAGGTCGTCCCAGAATAACATTATATGGGGAGCTGACATTAAGGACTGTGAACTCAATGTATATGAGCCTTTCCTTGGGATATTCTCCCAATGTCACTGGCAGGTTTATCGTTCCAATAGGCATTGACGTCTCTCTTGAAAAGCCGATGAGGTGTGAATGACAAGGTTTCAACTGTTTCTTGTCGATACCCATCTTTTGGCAAGTTTCATAGTAGAGAATGTCAGTCGAACTGCCGTCATCCACATATATTCTGCGAACTTCCTTGTTGGCGATGATTGCTTTAATTAGTAATGCGTCGGCATGTGGAAATCTGGTCGGCACAGCATCTTCTTCTGAAAAGGTGATGGTGTCTGTTGATTTGAACCGTTTATGAACTGGTTCCTGGTCGGGAATTCCCCTGTTCTTCGATTTCTTGAAGGTCATAGAATCACCATCATATGGCCCCCCAATAATGGTGTGAATTACTTCTGTGACGTTCTTATTTACTCCAGGATTTCTATCATCACCATTCTCTCTTCTTCTTTTCTCATCTGGAAGATCTGGATCTTTCTTGTCTTCAGGTCGGTTTGAAGGATTTTTCAAAATAAACTCCTTTAGATGACCGTTCTGAATTAATTCTTCGATATACCTTCTGAGGTCTTTACAATGCTCAGTGTCATGACCATGCTGATTGTGAAACCTACAATAGAACTTCTTACTTCTTTTGTTTTCGGGAGCTACCATTTTTTGTGGGTATCTCACGTTTCCTCTATTTTCCAAGATCGCGAGCACATCGGTTTGCCTTTTATTCAACAGAGTGTAATTTCTATCTTCTCCAACTGTGGTCGAGTTGTTGTGCACTTTGTCAAATTTATCAAACTTTTGTTTTCGATTTCCATTGCCAGATATCTTGTTTTTGTCTTCCTTCTTCTTTTCAGGTCGGTCATTGTCTCGTTTTTTCTTATCTGCATCTTCACCTTTTGCAAATTTACGAGCTCGTTTCATCATCTCTTCAGTATTAGCAGGAGGATCTATGACAAAATCTTTGTACAATCTCCCAGGTCGTAAACCATTAGTAAATGCTCTAATGACCACTTCTTTCGACCTGTGCCCAATTTCTAAGCTTTCATTTATGAATCTGTCAATGTACTGAGTCAATGATTCGGAGTCTCCCTGTTTCACATTGAGCAATTCAACACTTGTTTTCACAAATTTTTGTCTCTGCACAAATCTGTTTGTAAATGCTGTCTTTATTTCGCTGAATCTTCTAAATGACCTGGGCGAAAGATTGTCATACCACAATCGAGCAGTTCCCATCATGGTTATTCCAAAGCACTTGCACAATATCTGATCTGCGTAATTGTAAATTCTCATGCTCTGCACATAATGGTGTACATGTTCTGCTGGGTCTCCTTCTCCATTATAATACAGCAGAGTTGGCATTTTGAATTTATGCGGAAGTGGATAGTTATCCACATCGGTCACAAACGGGGAATTTACACCCAAATCATCACTATTACGCTGTGGTTGTGAAGTGCGAGGCAGGTCAGATTGATCTATATCTCCGAACCGCAAATCCTGATTCATTTGCTGGTCGTCCCTCATGTACATATTATCGCCAACATGATCTTCTGCTCTTGTGCGCTGACGATAATGTGTACATCTTTCGTCTCCATTCGGTGATCGTGAGTCTCTTCGGTGAGATAAGACCGAAATATGATCCCGATTCCGACCCCGATTTTGATCTCGATTATTCCTATGGGCACACTCTTCAGCTCTCAATCTGAGCTCATGTTCCTTCTGCAACTCCTGTCGAAGATTTCGTTCGCGATTTAAATAACTTTCACGAATTGCTTGTTCCCGATCTCGCTGTCTTGCATCGCGAGCTTGTTGTTCAACCAAATTATTACCTGGAGCGTGACTTGCTATCATAGCTTGAATTTGCTGTCCATTATCGAGCAGAAATTTTACCACGTCAGGCGAATCCAAATTTACGACGGGAATTGAACTTCCTTCCTGATTCTGACGACCAGAACCTTGTCCATCCTGAAGAGGAGTTCCAGTAGGCGACCTCGTAGGATTCTCTCTTAGTGGAGGATTGTCCTCCGCCTGCTGATCCGGATTGAAAGGAGGTGGTTGATTCTCACGTCTTGATGTCTGCAAACGAGTAGTAGGCATATTGCTTTCTGCCCCACGGTGGGCGCCAATTGATGAGTCTCAAAAAGTCTCACGTCGTCCGGCAGGCCTTCAGGTCGTCCCGGTCAGCTCGAGCACGACGAATACCTGCAAAAGTCCCCGGGATTGATCCCAGGGAGAAAACTCCGATGCCTAAGTCAGTTACGAGCCTTAAGCAAATATCGATAAGCAATTGAGAATACTTGAATCGAATCCCCTTCTCAAGTGAGAGAGGGGTTGTATTTATAGAATACATACCTGAATTAGAGTTGTATTGAAACTCTAATAACATATCTTGAAGAAGGGTTTGTTGTAGTGTAAGAGTTGTAATAGGATTGTAACTCTTAGCATACATGTGAAATAGAAATAATTATTGAAAAGGAGTTGGACTCCTATGAGCTGAACAATCAGTAATTTTAGAAGTCTATTTCTGAGGTATTATAATTGTAATAAAACTCAACCCTCATCAGTATCCCTCCACATTTTTACAAATGAGCATCGACTATGAAGTATTAGATTCTCAACTCTATACATGTTGCAATGGCTAAGATAGACAATCTATACAATCTATACGATGCATCGATGACATGTACATATTTTTCCGTTAAAAATGTAGATGAATTTAGATAAAATGAGCAATTTAGTATAAAATTTTAGTATGAATGTAGAAATTAGTTTTTCAGTAATATGTGGATGAAGTTTTTTTCCAATTTTTTAACCTTTATCTAATGCAACATTTGGAATGAAGCAGCCACCCCATTTTCCCTTTGAGTTATTCACTTTTTTGTGTTGGTCCCTTTGAAGTAGGATGCAAAAACTATAGCACATAAGTACCCAAAACAATTTAGGTAAAGCATGTATATCCTGTGCCTAAATACCCAAATTATTTCCATTGGCAAATGCTTCAAAGTTCAAAAATATTGTTCATGCAATATATATACATCAATGTGTTAAACCAAACCACTAACATGCTAATGTTGCATGAGTTTTTGGACATTGTTTAGAGCATGATGGAAAGAGTAGTTGGCCTCTACTTATTTTATTCTCGTTCATTCTATGGCAAGTTTAGCATTATGAGTTATTTATGACATTATGACATCCATTAAGGAGGGTTGAGAATCCATTGAATATTATCATATGTGCCAAATGGGAAGTCATAAGTGTTGTGGTTGACTTATATAGAATCAAAAATAATTTTCATTAAATTATAGATAAATAGTGTGGCTGACTTTTACCCCCAAATTTTATCTTCCTATTGATTAATAAAGAACCGACCTTGCATTGAAGCCAGTTCACACCTTTTCAAGACTTAAATGCTTCCCATTTTTTTTTAAACGAAGTTATGGTGTTACGTGTATGATATTGAAGGAAATGTTTAAACATAGTTTCATGGATAAAGAGTAGGAGTTTTATTTTATTTATACATGAAATTTTATTATATTTCAATAAATGAAATATTTATGTGAGTAAAATAATAATATTGTTTAAAAAATTTTGTATTTGTCATTATTATTCGTAAATATGCTTAAAGTAAATGAATCAATGAAAGTATGAAACTACTGCATACCTTGTGTTTTTAAATCACCTTAGAAACAATAATTCACTCAATTTAAATGAATTAGACTCTCCTTGGAAATTATACATAAATTGAGTAATGTCTTGAATAAATACCAATGTTACCATTTAATAGCAATAACCGCAATAATCAAATCTTTATTCTATTATTTAGAATCATATATCATCATAGTGATTCGATTTATAAACATAGTCTCGTTATTGTCAATATTTAGCAAACAAAAGAAAATTTTCAACTTCTCTCTATACTACTCAACAACAACAATACCGAAACCTTTACCTTACCTACTAAGTGAGGTAGGCTATCTGGATCACATCTCGCCACCGAACTCGTTTATATTTAAATATAGCATATCTAATGAGAAGCACGATTTCTATTGTAATCTATATCATAGAATTTTGTAAAATATTTACATCGGCTACCAACTGGTCGCAACTTTCCTCCTTTTTTCGAACTTAGAATCAGGATACTTATAACTAGACAGAGTTTCTTGATACTGCTTAAATCTATGATTTTTTTTTTTTTTTTTGTAAAAGTAACACCATGAAGAACAATTAAATTGTAATTACATGATTTCGGTTCAAATATCTTTTTCTTGGTAGGAAATGAACAATAACACCATAAAGAATGATTATTAAGTTGTAATTACATGAATTGAATTCAAAGCACTCTTTCTTGCTAGGAAATGCGCAATAGGCATTTAAGGCCACAAAGAAACACAGGCCGAGCCCAAACTTGAAAGAAATGGATAAGACAAATTGATCTTTTACAAATTGTTCAATATTTGAGCCCAGGAATTTTCTTTTTTTTTTTTTTTAAGATTATTTTTCTGGCTGTGGACCCACTTTGAACTACAAGATTCTCTCAGATTCTAAAACCCTCGTATTAGGGTTTAAGGATTTTTCTCCAAAGTACAAATTCAAACAGCAAGAAGTGAGCCACAATAGCCGTATCGTATAAATACTTAGCATCTTCTATTTTCAACATCCCTAATGCTTACCCTCGAAACCCTATTCTTTTGGTTCGAATATGGTGGGTTCTCATCCTCTACAGAGTCCCAGTTCTAAAGAAAAAGGAAAACAAGCTTTGCAAAATACAGACGTAGGTTTTGAAGACATTTCATTTTCCATTGCTGATTCGTTTCTTGATTTTGAATACATACAGGATTGGATTGAAGAGAACCCAGAACCATATAAGAGTATGGCTAGTGATTTGAGAGAAAACCTGGTTGGATTTAGCCCAGAAAAGGTTGAATTTGAGGTGTTTGATGGAAGTTCTGAAAAGGGTTCTTCAGCTGGGTTAGCTGGAGGACAGAGTGGAAAGTTGGGATCTTTGAGTTCTTTGGGTCAAGAAAAGGTTGAATTTGTGGGAATTGAGAAGGGTGGTGAAATGGGCTGCCAAAGTTTCTGTGAGAACATTGAAGATGAAGAGGGGGTGAAGGTGGGGGATTTGGGATGCTTGGTTGAGGAAAAGATGGAGAATGTTAGTTTGGATGGAAGGCTGAATGATTTGGTTTCGGCTTTTGGTGGTATGAGTGGAATAAAGCAGAATGGAGAGGATGGTGGTGATGCAAATGTTGACAAATTTGGTGGAAAGGAGATTGGTGGTTGTGATGCGGTGACAAGTGTTGAGGTAGCTAGTGTTAATGGTAATGGCATAGAGAATGGCGTAGGTTTTGTTGCGGAGGATGCTAGGATCAATGAGATAATGATTCTTGATGACAGTGGAGAAATGGGTGATAAGAAGGGTAAAGATGGAGATGAGGTTGGTAGTGGCTCAATTTATGAAAATGAAAGTGAAAGCAAAAAGGAATCTTCATCATCATCTGCCTCTGAAAGTGGTAGTGATTCAGAGTCTGAAAGCGAAAGCTCATCTTCATCATCCAGCAGTGATGATGATGATGAGGAAGGGGATGAAAAGGGGAAGTGGGGGAGCGGGGTGAGAGGGAGAGGAAGGAGAGAGGTTAATGGGAAAAAGGATGTTGAAGGGAAGATGGAGATGGAAGAGGGTGAGATAGTGGCATCTGATGAAGAAGAGATGGTTGCCTGGAGTGGTGATGAATTTGATGAGGATGATGGCAGCGGAGTTGCTTCAGTGGGTCCTGTTAAGTCCAAGCATGAACTTAAGGTAATCTTTCTGTATCTAATTGACTTCGTTACATTTGTGTTTAGCTTTTTACTTGCTGATGAACATGTGGCACTGCTTGTTTGAGATGGACAAGAATTTATTCTAGCAGTGATATCTGTTTTTAGATTTCTAGGAACTCATAAATATCAATGGCATTTGTACTTATTAGGAACTTATAAAATAAACAAGTTGCCCCTGCACTGTAAAAAAAAATGGTTTCCTTTTCATTCATTTGTAGTGTTAATATTTATGTCACAGTTTCTGGAATTTTTTTCTTATGCTTTGAGCACTCTTGATATAAGAACTTATGTAGCACATGAAAGCCACCGCTTCTAATTTGCAATGGTGGCCTCCTGGACTGGTGATCTTTACCATGACTTTGAGCCATGATTAAACTTGAATTTTTCATATTTTCTTGTAAACACAATTAAAAAGAAGAAATGAAGATAAACAGTAGGATGTGTATTCTTGGTCTTATCATTTGGACTTACTTAAATGAAAGGCAAAATTTTGTGCTTTGTCAAAGATACCAATAGAAATATGCAGTCAATTGCGGTAATTGAATTCCTTTGTCATTCTTTTGAGGTCAAAAACCTAAGGGCCACTAAACTTTATAATATTGTCCACCAATTTTTTTTTTTAAAATTGCCTAATCATCTGTAGTAATGATACTTTACTGGCCACTTTGTTGAATTTTTTTAGGATGAAAATCAAGCCTAAAACTAAGGGCAATTGATATATTTAGTTGTATACTAGTGGGTGCTAATCTAACCAAATTGCTATAAGAAAAATATAAGAGATAACAGCTATATATGATGGAATGGCCACTAGTGTACCACTTTTGTTTTGCTAAATGAGTGGATACATTGAAACTAAAAAGAGTTTAGTTGTCAGAAGTATACGATTGGAAAAGTTTATTGGCCTATGGGGTTTTTTGCCCTTCTTTTGAAGATCCAAGTATATACCTACAGCTTATTTATTACTATTAAGACATGCTCTTAAACCTGTAACTTGTGCTTTTAGGATTAAAAAAATCTTCTGCATGAGTTGTGTGGTTTGAAAGAAGGGATGTTTTTTGAAATTTGCAGAAAGCAGTTATTATGTGATCATAATGTTAACTGTCTCATATGCTTTGTCCTCAGAAAGTTGATACTGATTATCTCTGGTGTGTATTTGCGATATCCTCCCTTTCTTGGCTTTTGGTCCACGTGAACCTTTAGTGGAAAGATATATTTCATGGACCACGATTCTTGTTTATTTGAATTTGTTGTGTATGTCATCTTCATGGTTCGGCATGATTGCAGAGAAGTAATACATTTCAATTTTGTTAATCTTTCTTCTGCAGAATCTCCCCCCAGTTCCTCCAGTGAATGTGACATTACAGCCACACCACCAAGTCCTTCCAATTGGAGCTGTTTCATCGGTAAGATCATCAGAACATGTAGCAATCTGTTCTAAATGATGGTCAAAAGAGATCCTTTCAAATTCTATCCCACTTATATTTTCCTGACCGTTGCCAAGTATACATTATGGTCACTCATTCTAACATTTCTTGGCTTAATTTGATTGTCCTGTCATACAGGTAGTAGGTGCTCAAGTCATTGTAGAAGGGATTGAAAAGCATAATCCCCTGAACGAGGGTTCTATTTTGTGGATTACCGAAAATGGATCCCCTCTAGGGCTTGTGGATGAAATTTTTGGTCCAGTGAAGAATCCTTACTATATAGTTAGATACAACTCAGAAAGTGAAGTACCTGCTGGGATCCAACCAGGCACTTCAATATCTTTTGTTCCAGAATTTGCAAATCACGTCCTCAATGATAAGAGTCTCTACCAAAAAGGGTATGACGCATCAGGTGCAAATGATGAAGAATTATTAGACGAAGAGGAATTTTCAGATGATGAGAAGGAGGCTGAGTACAGGAAAATGCTGAAGAATAAGAAAAGAGGAACAAATGATGAAAAGGTTGGAAACAGGAGAAAGGATGAAAAGAAATTTGGAAATCAGTCAAAGAATTGGAAGTATAATTCTACAGCTAATATTCAGGTGCCTGTGGAGAAAACTAAGCAGCATGCTGATCCTGCCAGGCATCATATGCTACCTCTTGATATATCACCAAATCAAGGCAATCATCCACAATCATCTGGCCTAGGACAAGCCTTGGCTTGTCAGCCAGGATTGGCTCCTCCATTTGCTCAACTGGCACCTTCCTCTGGTTTTGGTGCATCTTCTAGCGTGGCCAGTGGAATCCCATTTCAGCAGCCCCAAAACGTTGGCCTTCCTCAATTGCCAACTAATGGTTTGCCATGGGTGCAGCAGATGCTTTCCCAGCAGCTTTTTCAAATGCCTTCAGACAACAGATTCCCATTTCAACATCAAGTTAATGCAACTTTAAATTTGCCTTCTAACCTAGTTTTACCGGGCACTCAGCCAGGCTTTGGTGCAGGACCTCCATTTGTGCCTTGGCCTACAGGTTTGGTTCAAAACACATTTCAAGGTTCTCCATTTGGAATGGGAACACCTGTTCAACAGGCTCCCCTCCCTATAAATCTGGGACAACAAGCAGCACCATCAAACATATCACAGCCAATGTCTAATTATGATACACAGCAACGAGCTTCTTTTTCCGGTGAACTTGACACATCCCAAAGGTTTACACATGGTAAGCATTATGGTGGAGGTAGAAAACCACATCGTAGGGGTAGGGGTGGTGGTCGATTTCAAGGTGGAAGGGGCAGGCAGCATTCTGGCTAACTTCAGTTCAGTGTATATTGCTGGTTCTTTAATGACTTTGTCCATGCTTGCTCATGTAATACGTATGTGTGTACTGTAGTTGCTGAATCTTTCATAAGTCTTAGCCCCTTGAAAATGTGTATAATCAATAGGCCAAGACTCAGCGGGACATCCCCGATGTCCTCGTTAGACTTGTGGAAAAGTTTATAAAATTTTACCCAAAAGAAAAAATGCAATTTGCATATTTTTGATGAGTCTCTGGAGATTCCATGGCCCAAAAACAAGATTGTTCTGAGAAGAAGCTCAAGTTAAAATATGAAATACTAAGGCTAGAATGAATGCAGACGAGTCATGGCTACAGGAAGAAAACATTGTTGCAGATTACTATTGAGATAGTGGAACGTGAGACTGTGAAGTGAAATGCTTGATAATTCACATCATCTCTATACGGTTCCTTTAGCCAAAATTTGTGTGCAGTCATCTGTGGAGTTGTGCGCCCTTTGTTTTGCATGTTTCAATCCATTTCTTTTGCGTGAAGCAAACGTTAAAATGGATATTAGAAATGTTAAGCAATAACATAGGAGTCATACATAAGCTTAATTAGTATTTTCTCCATTAATTACCATTAATTATTAGAGGTTGAGTTATTTTACATTTATAAGAGGAAATCCATCAAGAAAAAATTGTAAAAAAAATAAAATGATGTTGAGGTTGTAATAGAAGAACCTATATAAGTTTCCTTAAGAAAGACCATTGACATGGGCACGTTTAGTTTTACATGCATGCATGGGGGCATCAATATATTTATATATGTACTACATAAACAAAGGTTATGCTTCAATTCGTCTCTCTCTCTCTCTCTCCCCTAAACTGAACTTTGTCTGCAATGGCCATCTATTTCCCAGTCAGTGTGTCGAATGGCAGCGCAGAGGTTTCGGTCGAGAAATTCGTAAATTATAGTTTAGTGTAAGTTTAATTATAATTAGTTAGTTTCTATGGGGTGGATTCATATATGTGGTGTGAGTTAATTACGATTTCAATACGCGATAAAAATAACAGAAAATTATAATCACGATTTTAACGGTTATTAATTATTCATTTTATATATGAACAACGTGTTATATAGAATTGATTTCACACGAGTTTTTGTGAATTATAATAGATTAAAATTTAGAAATTGATTTGTAACCGTAATTACGATTTCAATACGCGATAAAAATAACAGAAAATTATAATCACGATTTTAACGGTTATTAATTATTCATTTTATATATGAACAACGTGTTATATAGAATTGATTTCACACGAATTTTTGTGAATTATAATAGATTAAAATTTAGAAATTGATTTGTAACCGTATAGAATCGTAATCACCCTCTATTTTGGGATGAAACAAAATTATAAGAAATTACTTTTACAAGAAAATCAAAAGATCAATATGCCACTATTTTGAATATTCATCAGCATGACTGTATTTGTTACACGGTTTAATGTTAGTTTTGAGTGTGTGACACAATCTCTCAAATATTATCCCAAAAAATCAAATGATTTGGAGTTGATTGAAACTAGTTGTGTTGCTTTCAAAAACGGGTTAAATAAATGGTGAGAATGTTCAAATTTCAAAGTCAAGCAAATTTTGAGTCATTCCCTAAACCTATTGAAGAGAACCATCACTGCATGTAGAGACGAAAAAACTTTTGAATCACAACAACTAAACAAGAAAAAAGACGCATGATTAATCAAATCAGGCTGCCGACTAGTCAAAGAAGCAGCAAACCAAGAATATATACTTTAATTTTAGTATTCGTACTTAGATTTTTATTTTTTTTCCACGTAATTTTTGGTAATAACAAATTTTCTTCAAGTACTCAAGCGGATGCTCAACTAGTTAAAAAATAAAATTAAATTAAGGCCTTCGATTCGATTTTGCCATTGTTTAGAACATGATCTATCTTAAAGATAAATTAATCCTGAGTTTTAACGCTTAAACCGAATTAAAATCCCAAATTGATGATCAATAATATTAGTTAAGGTTTTGAAATATTAAAAATTTTGATCTTAAGTTCTCAATACAAATGGAAAAATAAATTTAGATTGAGTAAAGTGGAGAAATGCGATTCATATAACTCATTCACTTAGTGAAAACAAAGGCTTACTACTTGTTGTTTGTTTTTTTATATATATACATATTGTTACATTCTTTTACACTAGTGTCGGGGATACCGCACAAGGTGCGATAGCCCGAGGTGGGATTTTTTGTATTTAGTTTGTTTCGCAATGTTATTACGCCAATTTTATTTATAAGTTTTTGAATGTTAATTTGCAAAAATTAACTTTTATAATGGGCCTTATAATTGTTTCTGTTGGTTTTGAAAAGAAATAATTGTGTTGGGAGTATAGGAAGAAAAAAACAGAAATAACCAAAAAAAAGGGAGGAAATCGTATAATAATAAAACATAACAAGGATGTTTTGACGGTGGGCTGAAATGTTCATCGGCAAAATTTGTAATTTTAAAATTTTTTAATAAATTAATATTCTGAAATTATATTTATCTATTTATACAGTAGATTTTGTGTTTAGGTCTTCTTGAAAATTTTAGATATATAGACGGTGTTTTGATCAGTAGTTTAACATTAGAAAAATAGGTCATCTTGTTTTTTAGTAAATTTGCAAAAACCAAAGAAAACCAAGTGCACTCTTTTCAAACAAAAAAAAGAATATATAAAAAAAATATTAGAGAATAATAAAAGAAATTGAGTAAAAAAATTCGAATTATAAACAAACATTACAAATGTCATGTCAATTTAAAAGAAAAACATCATAAAAAAAGGACAAGCAAACTGAAGAGAAGAAGCTAAAAACAGCAACCAGATTTAACAGTAAAACAAATGTGTATACAAATGAAAAATTACAAACCAAAAAAAAGCATAATCAATATCAATAAACATGTACATAATCTAAGGAAATTAATGAGCAAAATGAAGACCTAGTATCATTTTTCTAACAACACAACCTGAGAAAATTAAGTCATAGATCTACAAATATAAACATGTTTCTGGAAAAAAAAAAAAGAAACAAAGCACAATAACAAAATAACAGCATCCAATCTCAAAAAAATATGTATGGATACCGGACGAGATGGATGTATAATGTCGTCCAGACTCCCGCTTTATAACAGTAAAAATAAAGATACGCTTTATAATAGTAAAGATAAAGATACAAACCTATGATACAGTATCATCATATATATTACCTCCTTATTACACTTCTATTAATGATGAATGAAAATAAGGCTATTTTTATTTCTGAACTACTAACATATTTTACACCAATGAGAGCTACTAATTCATTTAAAAAATGAAAGAAGTTTTTGAAATTAAAGAGGGTAAGATTTGATGCATTAGAGTTTTGCATGAGAAGACCTATGATAGATATATAATTTTCTTCGTTAGAAATGCATATTAATTGTGCCTAAAATACGAGGAAAGTTTGTGACAAAAGTAAAGGCTGAAAATTGAAATTTATTAAAACAAAAATAAGCTTGTTATATATTCACTTGTTGAAATGGAGGTGGAACCAATAAAAACATTATTATACGGATGATTTTAACAATCTTGGCAAAAAAGAGTTAGATTGATTGAAAATTGAATTGTAACCCTAAATATTCATTTGAAAGTTAAATAAATTATAGAATTGAATTTCACCTGGAATTGGATTTGACTGAACCGAAGCTACCGTTTTTTAAAGAATAGATTTCAGTAAAATCTAATATATATATATTTATATGAGCAATGATAGGGAGTGAAAAATTAGAGTGAAAACTCAAAGTGATTGACGTGGCAGTTATAAAAAGACAAACTAATAACCTAACCAAATGATGAGTGAATTCTAATGGGTAATGGATTAGTTTGTCTTTTTATACATGCCACGTCATTCACTTTGCCTTTTCACTCTAATTTTTCACTCCCCCAATCATTACTCATATATATATATATACACACACTAAATAAATACATTGACAAATTCATTATTTTTATTTTACTTTATGATTAAAGAACAAAAATCATAAATTATGTGTTTTTATTTTAATTTGTGCACTTACTGTGTGTGTAAATATCACTGGTGTAATTAAGGTAAAATAATAATAATAACAGTCCCAAAATTCATTCACGAGCTTAAGTTGAAACGAGTTAACTTTGTGCAATTTTCATAATCTACTAAAAGCTCTATTGAGGTGCTTTTTACTCGTATAAATTCTCAGCATGAAAATAATTATACATTTTGAAAACAGTCTAATAATGAAAAGTGAAAATATTCCCCAAGCTTTGGATTCTTGCTCATAGGGAAACACTATATATAATAGGTTCATGGGAAGACAAAATTAAAAGTTAGTTGAAAAAGAATACAAGCTAATTATTTTGTAAAGTTACTTGGGAAAAAGTTTTAAAACATGCCTTAAGTCTAGGTATTCAATGCTAAATACCAATGAATGGTTTTGTAATTCAAAGAATCAAAATGGTAGGCCAACAACTATCAAGCTGGAAATTTGGTGGATTTTCATGAAGAATCCAATGTATAATGTACACTATCCATCTCCAAATAATTAAAGCAAGAATGAAATTAGTTGTCGTACTTTTTTTTTATTATAGTGTAAAGGTAGAACGGTATTCATCAGAGTTTAGATTGAAAATGGTGGCTTAATATAATCTATATAACCAATCTTATTTGGTAAGATAAAAAGATGAAATGTTATTTATATAATGGATCTTATTTTGTGTGATAAAAGTTTTTTTCTTTTTTTCTTCTTGTATTATTTTTTCATTGCAAAAAATGGCTGTTTGTACCTTGGAATTACCGGTCGCCGCAAGCAGTTGGACATGTGCTAAAAAATGTCAACATCCCACAAGTCAACCAAGGATAGGAATACACCTAATTTGGGTTGGAAAAACATGGTTCAATACTCAAAAATTTTGTCCAAAAATTTGGTGGGATGCCAACCAATCCCACTAAAATAACAAGAATTGGTGTGCATTTGATTTTACATACATGCCCAAATCTCAACAATTAAAGTAGAGATGTGAATCTACACAGTAATTTTTTTTAGTCTAGCAAATTTTTTTACAAAAAGGAGAATGTCAAACTCAATTTTATTAATTTTAACGTTACATTACTGTACCGTGCTAAAACATATAGTTATCCTCAGTGTTTATATTTCTAAATGAAGGAAATTCAAACATATTTACTCTTTAAACTATATAGTCATTCTCTAATAAAGGGTAGGAATTCCTTTTGACTATAAGAAATCATCTCTTTCACTCAATATCATCTCTATCCAATTTAATATTTCAGAGATGAACATGCTTCTTCTGAGGAGTTTGGAATGAAAATGAACCTAAGGGTTGATTTGGTGGCCGGGATGATTAGTTTGCAAAGATGGATTCAACTAAAAAACTAGGATAATAGGCAATTTGTTACATATCAAATCAATATACAAGTGTTGGTATCCATTTGGTTTTCTAGTGCTTTACACTGTAAGTTGAATATGATTCATCAGAACAGAACCTCTATCAATCATACTTCTGTAATTTTGTTGTATAATCTATAATGCACACTAACACAAATCCCATTTCAATTCTCATCAAACAATTCAACATAACAGTATATACATTGTTCATGGCTTCAATAATTACATGAATTCTAACATATTAGATCAATCTTATGAGTTATACTTGAAATCTTGTTTGTCGTGAATCTTGTCCAAATCTATTATTAGCGTACACTAATTGGACTACTGCAAATAGGCGAGGGTGTATACTAAATACAGAGCATTCGAACAAAGGAGAGCTTGCATACTAGAGATAGAAAATAATTTACTTATATATTTAGAGAAGAATGAGCATGTTTTTAGAACATTAATCGTCTCATATATAACTAAAACCTTTGATTGTTGAAGTATCTTCTCAATGAAAAATTATCAAAACTAGAATATGATCATTATAAAGGTTCAATATGATTGGAAAAGATTCATCCAGAAAAGCAGCACAAGCCAGCACAATGCACATTCAAACTCTGAAAATCACCAGCAAACTGACAGGCCATCTATCCAACATCACAAGCAACACAAATATTGTATTGAATCCTTTCACCTTCCCACTTCGCAGTTGGCACTACTCAAAGAGTCAAGTTTACTTCCATTTTAAACAGGATTTTTTCTTGGAAACTAAAAATTAATAACGTTGGATTAATGATTACACACTTGCATAAGTATGTAGCTAAGAAGAGTAGAGTCTATAGCTTATATAGAGTTTAGTTTAAGCGTGCAATTATCTGCTCAATGATTTTGTATTGAGTGGCGGCGCAAGTCATTGGAAATGGAAAAAAAAATATTGCTCAAAAGTAGTTTTTTCCCACTTGATTCTGAGTCATTGAAGAATAGTGAAATGCCATTAAAAGTTATTGAGCCTCAAAAGAAACAAAAGGCACATGAAAGAAAAGAAACAAGAATGCGGCATGATAGAACAAAAAGAAGAGGCAATGAATTGAAAGGCCATTGATCTTGTAGGAAAGGATATAAACACCACACCTACTTATCTACTACTTTATTGTGATGAATCTTTGATGGCACAATAGCTATATATCATCACCATCAGCTGTGTACAACAATAGTCAGCTCAGCTCAGCTCATCTGCTGGAAAAGATGGGCACCATCACATGGGCATTCATCACTTTTTTTTTTTATCTGCAACTCTTGCAACCATATTTGAATATGGTAAGAATTTATAGTTTATCATGCTTAAATTTACCAATAAAAAGGTATGCAAAATGGAGATCCAAGTTGAATTTTATCAAAAGGTGAATAGAAGGAATGGAATTGATTCATATATATATATATATGAAATGAGAGTTAATCACAATTTCAACGTATAATAAAAAAATTATAAAAAATTAAAATTACAATTTCACTGTTAGTTTCCCAAGAGTTTTTTTTGACAAAGTGCAATATAGCTAGAGCTGGTCATTTATAACTTACCAGCTAGATTAAAAACATATAGCAATAACTTTTGTTGAATCATGCATGATTTCATAAATGAGGACTACTACTATTGCCCCTTCAATTGAAAAGTATAAAGTAGAGAGGTTTTGACAGAATGGGCATCTTTACCTTATTTCTCCTTACAAATTCTCAAAGGGATCAATGGTTCTTGCAAAAATGGCAAATCCATTACCAACACAAAGAGTGTGTGAAGTATTCCCAATGAATTCTTGATTGTTTTCCCTCTAATAGATGCCACAAGGAAACATTAAAAACCAAGATTACCTCATCATTTCATGTCCCAATTTAGAACTCATCAAAAGCGTATGAAAAATGCACTCTGCAACATAATGGAAGAAAAGTAAATCATAATCCAAAAACAGTATCAAGTGAATAACTGACTCTCCAGTGTAAATTTTGGGAAAAAGTTAAGGAAGAGGAGCTCGGTCGTGAAAAAAATATCATGAAAAAAAAAAACATAACTTTGCCTACAAATGAAGTCTTTTCACCTAAGCATCAACAAATATAATTTGCCAGAATTGCTTCTAAGATTATCAATTCAAGCTATATACAAACAAACAAACAAAACCCTCAAGTTTAAGAATCTTCACGACTAAAATAAAACAAGTTACACATTTTTAGAGTATAGAGAGAGCATAGGTTGACCATTACCAATAACGCCAAAAGGTAGCATAGAGGCTAAGCATGCAACAAATGATCAAATATCAACAACACATTAGAATAAAAAAGTACAAGCCTAATCAAATACAAAATCTATTCATCTCCACTCATCTAGGCAAGCGCAGCATTCACCATTTCCAAGTTTCCATTTGCTCATTTGCTCATTTGCTCATTTGCTCAACCCTTTGCCCTTTTGGTCATGACTAAATTTTATAGGATAACTATTTCTTACTTTTTTTCCGCCCAATGCGACCGTGCTACGGTCCTCAACTGGCTTATGATTTGTAAATTTTTGTCCTATGGTTTTGATTCCTCCTTATTCCAATCCTACAAGTACTACCATTGATTGAATTCCCCAAAGTCCCAAAATCTGTCCCACACATTATAGTACAGGGACCAGTATAAAGTTTTTACACTGTACAACAGTAAAAAAGACAGAAAACCATCATGTAATGTTGTAAACAGTGCCTTTTAACTCCCCTCTTAAAAGTATACTAAACTAATACTATAAAAGTACAATTCTCAAAGAAACCTCGTCCTCCGCCCAGTCTTCCCCACTGTGAAACTGAAAGGACTTGCCTACATCCATGATCCGTAAAATCTCAAAAGGACCAAAACCCATTTTTCCTCACCAAACCAGCCAACACTATCCCTTGTTCTTCATGCAAAAGGAATGGCCTAAGATCTCTCCTTCCCTTCCAAACCCAACTCTGTTTTGGGGCTAAAAAAAATAAAAAAGTAAAGAAGAAAAGGTAAAAAATTCAATTTTTATTGCAAACTTTGAACTTGAACTTGCCAGCTCAATCTCTACTGCTACTATAACGATTGAATTCCCTCCTCTCCCAACCCTTCCCAACTCCAAATGGAAAAAATCCAAAATACTCTCAACAAACAACTAAAAACCCATCTTTCTCTCTATCTCTCTCACACACTCACACACAAAATCACTCACACATACACATAGTAGGCTCTCTCTTATATAGCGCCACACACACATCACACACTCCTCCTTTTCAACGCTCTCTCCACCAGATCTCTCGGACTTATTCCTTGGAGATGCGTGCTCGCTGAGGACATTTTCCCCACCCCAAAACCAAAACCCCCCTCTTCATTCCATCCTCCTTCTGGGTCCTTCTCATTGTAATCTCTCAACCGTAAAAAAAAAAAAGAGCATTCATTCACGTAGGACACGCACACATGTATGACGCAAGTGGTGAAAAACCCATTTCTTATTTTAGATTCTTTTTGTTGTTTTCTCACCGTTTCAGTTCGATTCTGATTGTAAACGCTTTTTGGGTTTCTTTCTTTTGCTCTTTTTCTGTTTAATAAACAGAGTTCTCTTACAAAGAAAAGGGTTTTAGAGAAATGGAGGGTACTAATACTAATGGAGTCGCTGCCGTTGACAATAATAGTGGGGTTAAGATGTTGTTTATGGATGAAGAAGTGAGAGACATTAGTGGGTTGAAAAGGGTCGTCGGCGGCGGCGATGATTACGTAGAGGTGATGTGTGGCTGCACTAGCCATCGGTATGGGGATGCTGTAGGTCAGCTTAGGGTTTTCTCTAATGGTTTTCTTGAAATCAACTGTGAATGCACCCCTGGTTGTCAAGAAGGTCTCTATTTTACCCATTTTTTTGTTACTCTATCGTTATAAAGTTTGCGTTTTTATGAAAAGGTTCATGTTCTTGCTAAAGTTTGAGTTTTTATGGGACATGGGATTTTGTGGAATGCATGCATAGAAATGTTTTTGTGCGTAAGTTCTGTGATGGGATCTGTTTTCTTCACTGTTTTAGAGACTAGGTTCTGATGAGGGATGTTTGTGATTAATTTGTACGTGTTGTGTATGTTAAATTGTCTAGGAGGGTGAGTTTTGATGAGTTATTTTAATCCAAAATACACATCCTTGAGTCCCTTCATTGCTGATGTTTGTTTGTTGCTGTTTTGATGGAAAGATGCTGCTTTTGTTGGTTGTGAGGGCGGAAATTATGGTAGGAAAGATGTTGAATGTAATGAAAGAACCTACATTGTGTTTGTTTACGTGATATTATTGTATTGGAGGCATTTTTTCGTGTGAAGTTTGGATTTTTGAAGCAGAGTTATGTCCTTTCTGTCAAACGAAATACTCATGTATCGGTTTCTAATGAGGGCTTTTTCCTAAGTTGATACGTTTCACGATTTTGTTCTTTTCATCTTATTGCTATTTCTTCCTTTTCTATTTTGTTAAAAGGTTTTTGTTTTATATTCTATTAGGATGATATTTTGGAGGGATATTGGCTAATCTACCAAAGTTACTGAGCGTGTTCTCCAATTAAATTTTTGGGTTGTCTTGTATGCCTGATACATGAACGTATCATTGCTGCTTCTGAGTTTATGAAATCGTGCTTCGTGCAGTTGATGTGTGGTGTGTTTAGATTGTTGCAACTGTTCATATTACTTGTCTGCTTTGCTGAGTTGAATTGGTTGTGCTTATCTGAATTTTGAGAGAGGTAAAATGTTTAATTGGTTGTATGTCAGTAAGCATATTATACTTTCAAACTGAACTATTGTTTTATTGCTATGCATTAGACTGGATTTGTTGTTTTGGACTCATTTTCTTCTAGCCATTTCAAATGATTCTTGGTAGACATCTTTAAGTGCCAGCATTTTATCAACATCAAGGATCTGCAGAGAGAGCTGTCTGCTTGTATGCTTAAAATGCCTGGATTAGTTAATACTGGTTTTCTGCTATGTTTTGAAACTTCTTTTGAAGATTTGATATTAGCTTCTCACTTGATATTTTGAATTCAGTTTTAATGATCATGTTTCCTGGATTTTATCTTCATTCTTTAGGTGTTAGTGAAATAATTTTCTCTCTGTGTACTGCAATCTATTTGTGCCTTCTTGCTAATACGTACTTTGGTTACTAGACAAGCTGACACCAGCTGCATTTGAGAAGCATTCTGGAAGAGAAACTTCCAGGAAATGGAAGAATAATATTTGGGTTATCGTGAATGGGGAGAAAGTTCCTTTGTACAAGACTGCCCTTCTCAAATATTATAATCAAGCATCAAAAAGTGCTAATGGTTCAAACAGATCCCAGAATGGGAAAGTTTGTCATCGTGATGAATTTGTTAGGTGCACACAGTGTAACAAAGAGCGCAGGTTCCGTCTCCGCAACAAAGAGGAATGTCGGAGTTACCATGACGCTTTGGGAGATTTGGATTGGAAATGCTCCGACATGCCATTTGACGAGTATGTTCAACGTAAATTAGTTTGTAATTGTATTACTAAAATCAGTTTTAATTGAGAAAGTTCACAAAACTTGGTTCCCTCTCTCATTCGGATCTGTTGTTGCCATTACGTCAGATGGAAAAACTCTAGTTTCCCTTTTGAGAGGCTGGTATTGCTTTAGAAGTCTAGTGAAGGAATCTTACAGCTTGCTTTCATTCTTCTGATTTCTTAAAGATTAACTAGTAAATGAAATGTTGGTTATTTTATGACTATATTGCAGTCCTTTTGGTCTAGTCCTGAAATTGTTAATGCATGATTTTATGTGATTATGAGTGAATCTCAGTTAAATTTGTTTCTGCAATATGTGCATAAAATGCAAAAGACTTGAAGTACCGCCTAGGGTGAAAATGTATATTGAAGAAATGCTATTTCAACTTGCTTTATTAGGCATTTACTAACAGGAAATATGTTACCGAAAATAAAATAGTGCTACAAAAAACTGATCCAAGACATAAATTCCCTGTTAAAAGAAGTTACATGTAAACTCCGAAATTAGGAACGTAGAATGAAGGATCTGGAATCGAAATGCACCCTTTATTATTTCATTGTGAAGTTCCTCTTGTTGCATACAAGTAGAGTTATTGCACTGATACATGAAATATTAGATAATATCATGTTCAAAAAGTGAGGGAGAAGCTTACATGTAAAAGGTGTATGATATGTAAGGTCGATGACAATTGAGATGGTCGCCCTGGAAAATAATGAAACATATATCCTGTGATTGTACTCATTTCTATCTTTATTGAAGGTAAGAGGAAGGAGGAGCAAGAAACTGATACTGTTTTACTCCTACTCCAACCCCAAAGCTACTAGTTTTCCCTTAAGGAGAATAGGCAACTCCAGAGAGAGGCTAGCATTTTGTTTTGATGCTCATCAAACATATAGGTTCTGCCCTTAATTGCTAATTGGAGCTTTTATTGATGAGCACTGCATTGATTAAGTTTCATAGCTCGGCCATATTGAGCGACTGTATCACTGTAGCTGGAAAATGCCTGAATCACCTATTTCCAACTTTTAGCAAGAAAAATAAATAAATATATAATAGTTGTGGCGTATCCCTTTTGCATGTACATTTGTATTGTGAAAGAATTTGGCCCTCTATTGGGAAACTAACTGTCTTTATATTGATCTAGCTGTTCACACATGACATACCTAGTTTGAAAATTAATAAAACTAAATCATTAGTAGCATTTTTCTTTTCACCATTGAATGTTGTGTATTTCAGACTTTTGAAGTCTCAACGTCGTCTCCTGCAATGTGTCATCGCACGCAATGATCAGTAAATAAATGTTACTCTATACTTTGATGTTCTTTGTTGATTGTGCTAATTTGTAGTTCAATTATTAAAAAAATGCACTAATTTTATATTGCCCTTTTGGACTCTGTACTTTAATAACTGAAACTGAGAATCTGTCCTCTTGGGAACCATACCTGGTTTGCATAAAGGGTTGGTATTATCAGGACCTTTTCCAGATAACTTTTGACACTTTGCTAATTTGAGGGCTATTTGTACCTTTCCATGTCTCGAGGGAAGGGCGAAATATTTGCTGATATATGTTGATTGCTTTTATTCCATCTTCTCGTTGGAAATTAGCCATGCCTCTCCCACAATCAATTTTGGTATGCTATATGATACAGATATATAGATGTACAGATTTAAGTAGTTGAAATGCAATGAATCTGTTCTCTTCTTGTCTACCTGTTGCATCTTATTGTGTGCATTCATGTGTTGTTTTGCTGTTTCTGCAAAAATACTACCTCTTGATGAACGGCTGTATTCATTTCCTATACTTCTCAGGGTCACATGTGACGATGATGAAGAAAGAGCAAGTCGCAGGGTCTACAGGGGCTGTTCTCGATCTCCAACGTGCAAAGGTTGCACCTCTTGTGTGTGTTTTGGGTGTGAAATCTGCAGGTTTTCAGATTGCGGCTGCCAGACTTGCTCCGATTTCACAAAGAATGCCAGATCCTAAGTCCAGCAATCTCACCAAATACTTCCCATCCCTTTCTCAAATGCTTACACTTCTGATTTATTTGAATAGATGTTCTTCATTGTGATTTCTTCATTTAAAGCCTTACCCTCCTCATAGTCAAGGAAATCTTTCTCGGGCATATGCTTTTATTAGATTCAAATTTAAAAGTGTCAATCACTCACACAGATTTTCTGTGTTTTTGTTGACTAATCCAAGCAAATTTATAGCATAACTCGATTGCTCATATGATGAAAAGTTGATTCTTTACTTGTCTTTCCAGTTCTCAATCACAATTTTATGTATGGAAACTTTTAGCTTCCTGCACACATTAGTACCTTTTGCAGATAATTTAAAGGAACACAATGCTGAAGCTCACATAGTATATGCCAGATTAAATGAGGATCAACATGCACAAATGAAGAATCAGGAATGAGTATAGTAACATTGTTTTTTGTTTTTAAATTTGATAGAAAAGAGGGACAATAATCTATTAGGGCATTAGCTCTATCTTTTGTCTTCTAACAAAGTGTTTCATTATTTTATTGATGGTAGCCAACTAACTCATATTCTTAATTTACTCTTATAGTTCACATCTTCTATCCTACACATATTATTAAGATTTATCAATTTTTTTAAACATATTTTCTATTATCTTTGAGTTTCTTGTTATTTACACTGATTTTTTTCCAAAATATTTATTAATATAAAACATATTTTTATTTCAAACTTATACAAACAAAAATTATATAAAATAATATAACGCTTATTTTTATTAATAGTTTTGTTCCCTCAATTAAATTATAAAATATTGTCAATATACACTTCAAAAAATTTAGGCTCAGTTTGTTTAGAATTATTTTGGTATTTTATTCCACAAATTCTATTTAACTTATTTGTTTTGTCCATTTTTTTACCAAAATTTGTAAAACCAAAAGCAACGTTACAATAAATTTTTTGCTATGTGTTTTTTTTATAAATAAATTATTATATTTAAATTTGACTTTTAAATTTATAATCATAAAAATTTCTTCATAACACAATTTTTTTTACCAAAATAAAATCGTAAAATATTAATTCAAAATTTAATTTAAAATTTTATTAATAATTTTTTTCTTGTGATCTATTAACATTTTTAAATATTAATATTTTTTATAAATAAATTATTATATTTAAATTTGGCTTTTAAATTCATAATAATAAAAATTCCTTCCTAACGTCATTTTTTTACCAAAATAAAATTATAAATATTAATTCAAATTTGACTTTTAAAATGTTATTAATAATTTTTTTCTTCTAATCTATTAACATTTTTAAATATTAAATTGCTCAAACTATATTAAAACTTACTAACTCTTTTAGTTTCTAATTTTTCAGTTTGTGAAAATTTTAAACAAAAATTTTAGCTTGTTATTTTCTTGGTGTTATTTGTTGATTAATTAAAAAATTTGAACTAATTCCTTTTTAATTTTACGCTAAATATGAAACATTAATTAATATAGTTTAAAATTAATTTTTCTGACTGGAAACTAATTTTTTACTAAGTTCTATAACTTTTTAAAATATAAGTGTGAGTGAAAATAAGTGTTATATTAATAAAAATTTGAAAAATAAATTAGTGTAAAGAAAAAGAAAAACTCGAACTTCAAAGAAAGATGTTAGAAAAATTTCATAAACTCTTGTGATAAAGTGGAAAGAGAAAATTAGGAGAAGGCGAAGAGAGAAAATAAGGAGTTTGACTCATTAATGATAAATTGAGAAATTTGTTAATTTAAATGCTAATATTTGCTCTTATATTAAGAACATCCTTTATTGATTCATATAGCCTATGTTTTCTAGTAAAGTGCTTTATTATTTTATTCATTCATATTGCCAATTTTGTTTAGTGGGAGAAAAATTTAATTATTGTTATCGTTTTTATTGTCGTTCTACTAATCAGGTATCAAGTTTTAAAAATATTCAAATTAATGATTTGAGATGTATATTTGACAACTAAGATAAAAAAAAATCTCTCAACAAAAAAAAATCAAGAAACTGATTAATTACCATTCAACACTATCAAATAGTAAATTAAAACAAAGTAAAAAAAAAAGAAAAAGCATTCAATTTTCAAAAACAAAATAACATTCTTCCCAATCTATGGTAGATATCAACTTATTCCGGCCTCCATTCTCATTTGGCATGCTAACAATTTTTTTTAATTTTCTTTTTTGGAAACATAATTTGGCATGCATGAAAGTTGAATCAGCCATATTCTTGAAGTTGTATGATAGTTACAAGCCATGAAATTGAATATGGTTTTATTCCTTTTCATAAATCAACTTCGGCCAACATCAGATAAATTAATCATTCGTACCATTGCTGAAATTGAGCCATTAAGTTAAAAGAATATCGTTAATTTTTACTTCGTCTCTCTTGTTATTTTTTTTCCCCTAATATATACTGGCAAATAATGTCTTGACATACGAGATGCATTTTTTCTTCTCATTGACTACCACCAGTCAATTCAAACTTATAAGCCCCTAGGAGAGTTAGAGGTAAGGAGTTCAATTCCTACCTCCAACAAAAAATCCCCTCCTATTTATAGACGATGGTACTTATGTGCAGGAGTGAGGCCGTGTGGGACCTGTATTCGCTGACGAACACTAGCCCTGGTACCCAATTTGGGTCATTACTGTGAGAGTAGTATCCATGTGCGTGCACATCCTGCAATTTACATCCTCAGGGTGATTAGGGGACAGTTGCCTTGGGGCCTAACATAATACAGAGTAAGTTGGGATCTAGGTCATCAAAAAGAATAAAAAATTAAAAATTAAAAAATTAAAAATGTTGAAAAAACTAAGGCTCTATTTGGTTGTGGTGTTTTTTTTGAATTATTTCACAAATCTAAAATAATTTGTTTGTTTTGTTTATTTTTTTTCTACAAAATGTTTTAAAACAAAAAATAATGTTACAGTAATTATTTTGCTACAGTAAATTTTAATAATAAATAATTCTATCTAACACAATTTCTCACTATAAAAAAACTTATAAAATATTAATTCAAATTTAAATTTTGAAATTTTATTCATAAAAAATTCTCTAAAACAAATTCCAACAAAACAAATTTATCAATCCAAACACTTCCAAAATATTCATTTCTTATAACAAATCCCAATAAAAAAGATTCTATCATAAAACTAAAAAATACCTCATCTACACGGATCCTAAAATTCTTTCATTTTGTGGTTAGATAAGCTGGATATTTCCAAGCAGACCCTAAAATTTTCACTGATTCTCCATTTTTCATGGTTTACCACAAACATGTTTTGGTAAAAAATAGCAAAATAAAAAAACGTGTTGATTTTGACTAGTTCCTTACTGTTTTTCACTCATCTCAATTGTGAACATGCATACTTGTGAATGATGTAAAAAGAAGTGAAATTTAAATTTTTTACCAAATTTTCATTTTTTATTAGTTATAACCGTATTTTAGCCAAAAAAGGTCAAAATTCAAAAACTTGTTAATTTTGACTTTTTTGTACTATTTTTTGCAACCACCCAATTGTGAACATATATTCAAGTGAATATTGTCAAAAAAATAAAAATTAAATTTTCACCAAATCTCCATTTTAATGGGTTATAACACAAGTATTTTAGTAAAAAATGATAAAGTAAAAAAAACGTGTTAATTTTGGCATTTTTCCTATTGTGTTTTACATGTACCTCAATTGTAAACATGAATTCTAATGAACAGTGTGAAAAAAGTGAAATTTACATTTTTATAAAATTTTCATTTTTCACGGGTTTACGCATTTTAGCCAAAATAAGCAAAATCCAAAAATGCGTTGATTTTGACTCTTTTTTGTACCGCTTTTTGCACCCATCCCGATTATGAACATGAATTCAAATGAATATTATAAAAAAAGTGAAAATTTAATTTTTCACAAAACTTCTATTTTTAATAGGTTATAACACGCATATTTTAGTCAAAAAATGTATTGATTTTGACTTTTTCCCTACTATTTTTTAAACACATCAATGTGAACATGAATTTGAATGAATGGTGTAAAAAAAGAAAAATTTTAATTTTTTTCACAAAATTTCTATTTTTTATGGGTTATAACACACATATTTTAGCCAAAATAGAAAAATTTAAAAACCCATTGATTTTGAATATTTTGTGATGGTTTTTACACCTATATTGATTGTTTACATATTTTCCAGTGAATATTACCAAAAAAGTAAAAATTAAATCTCCATTTGGATATGTGTTTTGTTTTGAAAATTGAGAAAAATGAGGTGTCAGGTCATGTTTTATAGAAGCAATATTTTGATTTTGATAAATGAGTGTTTGAATTAATAGGTTTTGTTTTTATTAGTTTTTGTTTATAAGAATTATTTTATTAAATAAAGTTTAAAAATAAGATTTTTTATTAAATTGTTTTGGTTGACGGTGGTGGTCAAAGGTTGACTGCTGTCAAGCTTTGGCCAAATGTCTGAAATCTGACCTACTAGTGGTGGCCAACAGTAGTCAACCTTTGACCGCCACAAGTCGATTCAAACAAAAAAAATTAAAAGAAGTTGAAAAACTAAAATGACCTCATCTTGTGGTTAGATAAGTTAGAAATTTTTATTTTGAAAATTGAATATAAACAAACATGTTGTTTTGGATTGAGATGAGAAATTGGCTAAAATGCCCTACCTAAACAGACTCTAAAATTTTCATCAAACCTCCATTTTTACGGTTTATAACACACGTATTTTGATAGAAAATGACAAAGTAAAAAAATGTGTTGATTTTGGCTTTTTCCCTACTATTTTTTTCACTCACCTTAATTGTGAACATGCATCATTGTGAACGATGTCAAAAGAAGTAAAATTTAAAATTTTTACCAAATTTTCATTTTTTATGAGTTATAAAACACGTATTTTAGCCAAAAATGTAAAATCCAAAAACATGTTAATTTTGACTTTTTTTGTATTGTTTTTTGCAGCCGCCCCCAATTGTGAACATGCATTCAAGTAAATATTGTCAAAAAAAAATTTAAAATTTCACAAAACCTCCATTTTTAATGTGTTATAACACACATATTTTAGTCAAAAAATAGTAAAGTCAAAAAAACGTGTTGATTTTCACTTTTTCCTACCGTTTTAAACATCTAATAAACGATGTAAAAAAAAAGTAAAATTTAGATTTTTCATCAAAAAAAGTGAAATTTAGATTTAAGGGTTGGCTAGTGGCAGTCAAAGGTGGATCGCCGTTGATCAACCATCGCCAGTCGGAATACAGAAACTTGGTTGGCCGGAGATCAACGACGGTTGATCGGCGGCGGTCTACCTTTGACCGTCACCAGTCAATCTACATAATTAAATAAAAATATAATTTTTTGTTAAGTTAAATGACTAAAATACCCTTATGTCTATTTGGAGAGAGTTTGGAATTTTGTTTTTGAGAATGGATTATAAACAAACAAGTAATTTTGGAAAGAAATGGAAAATGGCAAAAACACCCTATCCAAACACACATTGAGTGTTTGCATTGATAAGTTTTGTTTTTATTGATTTTTGTGTGTAAGAATTATTTTATTAAATAAATTTTAAAATAATTTTTTTATTAAATTGTTTGGGTTGATAAGGGCGGTCAAAGATTGACTGCTGTTGGTTAACTGCTATTGACCGCCACGGCCGCTACCGATCAGCCGAGTTCTACCCAAATTTTTAGAATTTGTCCTATTGGTGACTCTCAACGAGAGTCAACTTTTGACTGCCACCGATTAACTCAGACAAAAAAATTAAAAGAGGTTGAAAAGACTAAAATTACCTTATTTTGTGGTTAGATAAGTTGGAAATTTTTGTTTTGTGAATTGATTATAAACAAACATGTTATTTTGAATTGAAATGAGAAATGTGGTAAAAAGCCCAATCCAAACATACCTTAAAATTTCTATCAAATTTTCATTTTTCATGGTTTTTAACACATGTATTTTGAACAAGATCTTGGATTTTTCTCTCTCTAACTCTGGATTCTCCGCCTTCTCTCTATTTTTAACCTAATCTGAAATTCAAAGAATCAAAGCCCAGCTCCGTCGCCTCGGCCACAATCTCATTGGCCAGAGCCACACCACCCTTTACTTTACTTTACTTCAACCTGAAGCTAATTCCTTGCTCATCCGCTTCCTTCACTGAACGATGGTCCTCTGCGTAGAAGACATGCCGGATGAGTCATATGCTTTCGGGGAGAAAGAAGGATACCCAGTCATTTTTATATCCGAGGATCAAGAGAGGAAACTTGGAGGTACACTAAAATGGTCACTTATCGGGCAGATCTTCAGAGGAAAACTCAACCTGAAGGACATCTACAAATCAATTGTAGCAGCTCAGATTCAAGGAGATGTACACCTGGGGAGACTGAGTTACCGTCATATTCTGATCAGCTTCTCATCTGAGGCTGATTTCATCCGCTGCTGGACACGTGGTTCGTGGAAGATTCAAAACGTGCGACTCAGAGTAACCAAATGGACCAAGGATTTCCGACCGGAAAATCATCTGATTGCAGCTCCGATATGGTTAGCTTTACCCAACTTGCCTTGCCATCTTTTTAACAAAAGCTTCTTATTCTCAATTGCTAAGATAATAGGGCTCCCAATCATGCTTGATAACGCTACTATTGCTTTATCGAGACCTAAATGTGCAAGAATTGCTGTTGAAGTAGATCTTAGGAAAATGCTGCCAAATAAACTATGGATTGGTGAAAGAGAAGGTTTTTGGCAGCGTCTTGAATACCAAAAAATACCTGATTTTTGCTCTCAATGTCAAAAACTTGGACATGTGGATAAGAATTGCAGGAACAGAGCTAACGAATTACAGGAAAACTATGAATCAGAAGAAGCAGTGGAAATCAACAACTCGGAAGTTAGAGAAAAACCCAACAGTGTGAACTCAGATTATGATGAATCACATCTGAAGGTGCATAACAATGTGGAGGTTGCTAACCATAAGGACCTTGTCCCTCGGAAACCAAAAGTAGAAATCCCAGAATTTGCGAATGATGCAATGGCACTAAAAAATCAATTTAGTTTTTTCCGAACATGATGATCAGGAAAAATCAGAATGCTTGGATGATCTGACTGTGTGGAAGACTAGTGAAGATGGATGTTCATGCACTCCTTCAAAAAATTACCCAATCAATGTGGTAATTCATATTGAAGATAAATGCTGCATGAACTTGGTTTCCATTTGTCCCCCTACTGCGGATCCAATTATGTCCGTTTACTCTTTGTCTTCTGCCCCAACTTTGGAGCCTATTTTGTCTAATGGCACTACATCCGCTTCTCCCCTTTCAGTTGATAGCTCAGAGACCTCCCTTACTACAGATCATCACTTCAAAAATCCTAACAAAAAACGAAGACAGAAGAAGTTTGAACCAAACTGGAGGCACAAAAGGAATATACGCAAACAGGATAAACCAACTCGGAGCCGTGGAACTACATCGCTTGCTGCTAGAGACGTTCTGATGAAACAATTCTTCCAACTCCCTAAAGTCAAGCCTAAACTGATTCAAAAGTTAATTTCAATCGCCAATCAGTATCCCCCTTTTGAAGTTGAGTAAACTAGATGGAATTTGAACTTAGAGTGAAGAAGTGCTTGGGGACTGTGATTAGATACTCTGCTGTTTGAGATCCATTTTCATAGGTGTTGTGAATGACTGTCTGGTATGTTTTAGGCTGATCTAATTTATGCTAAATTGGTGAAGATAAGTAAGGTGACAAAGATGCTAATTTCATTTTTGAGGATGGTGTTTTGAAGTGAGCATTGGTTGAACGCAATGTGGTTTTATACAAGATCTTCAGGAATAGAATGATGATTTGGGAAATTGAATGGAGCTACTGATTTCCTTTAATGGATGTGCAGTTTGTTGGAATTGGCATAAGTGCATAATTTTGGTAACATGCTTTTGTTTATCATGATTAAGGTGTGTGCTATCTTTTTTGAACGTGAGGATTAAATTTGGCTAATCTCTAATTGATTATACTCAAATTATGTTACCCACACATGATTTTATGTGGAATCCATGCTTAATCTTAAGGTCATTAACTTATGTTAAGGAGTAGTGCTCCTTTTTTAAATGATTTTAAACATGTAATGGTGGTTTTGGTTATATCCTCCACCTTCTTTTGCTATCAATAAATATATTTTATTTTGAAAAAAAAAAAAAACACATGTATTTTGATAAATTACATACACACACACAAATTGAAAACATGCATTCTAATGAACGGTGTCAAAAAAGTGAAGTTTAATTTTTTTTTACCAAATTTCCATTTTCATGGGTTATAAACACATGTATTTTAAAAAAAAAGGCAAAATTCAAAAACACATTGATTTTGACTTTTTTTGTACGTTTTTTTTGCAGAGACCACGATTATGTACATGCGATGTGACTATTGTTCAAAAAAGTGAAAATTAAATTTTCACCAAACCTCCATTTTTAATGGGTTGTAATATACGTATTTTAGTAAAAAAATGTGTTAATTTTAACTTTTCCCCTACTGTTTTCATACATAGTTCAATTGTGAACATGAATTCTAATGAACGGTGTCAAAAAAAGTGAATTTTTTTTACAAAATTTTTATTTTTCATCGGTTATAACACACGTATTTTAGCAAAAAATAGGCAAAATCTAAAAACACGTTAAGTTTGCTTTTTTGTACATTTTTTTTGCACCCACCCCGATTGTAAACATGTATTCAATTCAAAAACACATTGATTTTGACTTTTTTTGTACATTTTTTTTTGCGGAGACCACGATTATGTACATGCGATGTGACTATTGTTCAAAAAAGTGAAAATTAAATTTTCACCAAACCTCCATTTTTAATGGGTTGTAACATATGTATTTTAGTAAAAAAATGTGTTAATTTTAACTTTTCCCCTACTGTTTTCATACATAGTTCAATTGTGAACATGTATTCTAATGAACGGTGTCAAAAAAAGTGAATTTTTTTTACAAAATTTTTATTTTTCATCGGTTATAACACACTTATTTTAGCAAAAAATAGGCAAAATCTAAAAACACGTTAAGTTTGCTTTTTTGTACATTTTTTTGCACCCACCCCGATTGTAAACATGTATTCAACTGAATGTTGTCAAAAAAGTAAAAATTAAATTTTTCATCAAACCACAATTTTTAATGGGTTATAACACATGTATTTTAGTAAAAAATATCAAAATAAAAAAACGTATTAATTTTGGCTTTTTCCGTATAGTTTTTTTTCACACACCTCAATTATAAATATGCATTATTGTAAATAGTGTCAAAAAAGAGGAAAACGTTTTACCAAATTTTTATTTTCATGGGTTATAACACGTATTTTAGCTAAAAAAGAAAAAAAGTCTAAAAATACATTGATTTTAACATTTTTTGTGCCAATTTTTGTACCCACCTCGATTGTGAACATGCATTCAAGTGAGTATTGTAAAAAAAGTGAAAATTAAAATTCTGTTTAGATATGTGTTTTATTTTGAAAATTGAGAAAAATGAAGTTTCGAGTTGCGTTTTACAAAAGGAATATTTTGATTTTGAAAATTGATGGTTTGAATAAATAAGTTTTATTTTTATTAATTTTTGTGTATAATAATTATTTTATTAAATAAATTTTAAAATAAGATTTTTTTACATTAAATTATTTGAATTGAGAGTGGCTAGCCATGGCCAAACCCACGGTTCCGGTTCCAGAACCGTGGGACCCCCCAAACCGGAACCGGAACCGACGATTCCGATTCCGGTTCCAAACCGTGAATTTTTTTTTTTTATAAATATTTTTATACCACTTCATTTTCATCACATAATTTCTTAGTTTTCTAATCTTTATATTGTAAGTTTTAATGTTTATAGTTTAGGCCCTTTAGGGTATCAATTTTTTTAATTAATTATTCTAATTATATTATTATATTGTTCAATCATTCTTTCAATACTCTTATCATTTATATATTTTTCTTTCTCACTTATCTAATCCTTCATAATCATAATTCTATTTTTCTAAAACCTCCATATATTAATTCAATTTCAACTATTAATCCAATTATATTATGTATCAACTTAATTTTCTAATTTATATTATCCTAATCCTATTATTATATTATGCTAATATACTATTTAAATTCCAATTAATAGTTCGATCATTCTCTCAATACTCTAATTCTTTCTATATATATTTTTTTCTCACTTATCTAATATTCATAATTCTATTATTCTAAAAAGTTCATATATTAATTTAATTTTAACTACTATTCTAATTATGTTATTATATTATACTAGTTGAATTGTAATTAATAATTAAAATATTAAAATATTCTTATTATTTTTATATTCTTGAATCTCATTTATCTAATTATTCCTAGTTCTATTATCTAAAAACTATATATTAATTAAGTTCAATTGTAACTATTATTATTCTAATTATGTTATTATGTTGTATTATTTGAGTTTTAATTAATAGTTTAATCATTATTTCAATAGAAATCAAATTTAAAAGTTGGATTACAATCGAAATTCGAAACTAAAAATCGGAAAAAAATCGAAATTGGAACAAAATCGGAACCGGAACCGGACGGAACCGGAACTGGGACGGAACCGGAACCGGAACCGGAACCGCCCCTCGGCAGTTCGGTTTCGGTTCCCCCCTAGGGGGAACCGTGAACCGGCGGTTCCGGAACCGTGGCCATGGCTAAGAGTGGCGATCAAAGGTTAAGTGATGTCTGTCAACCGCTATTGATTGCCACGGCGACCATTGGTTTGTTGGATTTCACCCAAATATTTGGAATTCAACGTACGAGTGGTGAAAAGAATTAAAGAGCAAAGTGCCAATTTGGTCACCAAACTGTAACTAATTAGTAATTTTAGTCACTTAACTATTTTTTCAGCTAAAAAAGTCATTCAACTATTATTTTTTTGCGAAAAAGATCACTCCGTCCATTTAGCCTGTTAGAGCAAACGGAAATACGATCACATGCAGTGCACATGCTTATTTTCAAGGTTATAATTGTCCAACAAATAGAAAAACACTCCACCCAAGATTCTTTCTTTATTTAATTTTTTTCCTTTCCTTTCAATTTATTTAATCAAAATCAAGCGTAAGTGGAATGTTTTTTTCTTTTTTTTCTTTCCTTTTTATCTGTTTCTTTCTTTTCTATGCAAGGTTTTTTTTTCCATTTTTTTATGTTCTATTTTCTCTCTTTCCATTTTTTTCCTCTCTCTTTCCAAAATTTCAACCCACTTACACCAACAACTTAGGCTGCAGCCACCTTCACCACCGGTCCACCACCATCACCAACATCACCAACAATAAATAGGGCAATAACAAATAGTTGTTCTCTTTAATCCACAATCAAAATTTTAAAATTTTTCCCCAACTCAAAAAAAATAAACAATGAAAAATCTTCACGCAATTCACAGATGCTTTGAAAGAATTCATGGGATTGCTATGGACATGTGGTAATGGAGTCGAGAAAGAGAAAGCAAAAAGGGGTTTATATCTAATGACAATTCTTCGTGCCATTCTTAAATCTGAAAATTCATCATGCCATTCCTAAATCTGACTCCCACGACAAATCCAAAATGCATTCTTTAATTGAACAATAATGAAACTCTTTTGAAACTCAAACCCATATCTCTCTTCAAATCCATATCAATAATAATCTATTTTCCAAAAACCCATGTCGCAATCCGCCTTCATACTCAAAAAGCAGCAATGAATCCGCAATCACAACTACGACGGCTACGATGACTACATAAAAGTGGGGAAGAAAATCGGCAACTGACTACATGAAAGTGGGGAAGAGAATCGGCATCGATCCCATCTTTGTATTTCGAAAGGGATACTGGCGTAGTAGAAGTTGACTGCTGTGAAGTTGTTAAAGCAGACGATTAAAATTGAAGGATTTGCAATCGTGAAGCGGAAATTGCAGAAGATTGATCGCGTCTTGTAAGAAGAATTGAAAGAGTTATTTTAGTGAATTTGGTGTCAAATTCCATTAGCTCTAACCTTCATTCCGTAAAAGCAAAGTTTGAAAGAATCCTAAAACTGATTTAAGAAAAACCAAATCAAGAGTCATGAAATCTGGGACAAGGGTGGGGAATCGGATGATATGCTGAAATTGAACTTGTAGATGTGGAAGGATTATTTGTGGTGCTTGCTACGTTTGACAAGAAGATGCAATGGAGTTTTAACCTCTTAAAGAGTGAATTGACATTTTTGTCCTTTAAATTTATTTCCGTCATAGGTTTAACTATTAAAATGGATTAAAGTACTTTCTTCGCCAAAAAATTTACTTGAGTGACCTTTTCGGCTGAAAAAATAGTTCAATGACTAAAAGTACTAGTTTGGTACAGTTTGGTGACTAAATTGGCATTTTGCTCAAGAATTAAAAGATGTTGAAAGAACTAAAATGACCTTATTTTGTAGTTAGACAAATTAGAAATTCTTGTTTTGAAAATTGAATGTAACAAAAAATTGTGTTTTGAATTGAGATGAGAAATGAACTAAAAAAACTTTATCCAAGCAAACCCTGAGGCACTATATCTAAACAATCTTGCATTCCTACTCCTTATTCTTATTCATATGTTTTTTTTTTTTTGGTTGAGAAGATTATTAAATAATTAAAAATGATTAACTCAGATTACTATATGTTTCTAAAAGAACACTCTTTTTCTCTTTTAATTAAACAAACATACCCTATATCTTTACGCACACAACTCAATTCCATATGATATCCCCTTATAAACTTTTTATTAATGTACAGAAGTCAGAGCTCATTCTTGATTTACTTTTTATTTTATTTTTCTTTATTTTAAAAACATTATTCCTTTTATTTTGACCCTCTAATCTCCAAAAGTCCCAAAAAGCGAAAAGGAGTTCAAAAAGGGAAAAATAAAAAAAACATCTTTCCACATTTTTTTTCTGAATTTTTTTATTTACTCACATTTAAAATGATACAATTTTGTCATTTACATTAAAATACATATTAAACTGATTACAAAAAATATATATGTGGCACGGTCATTTTGTATACGTGCAAGCTTTCTATTAAAAAAAATAAACGAAATTAAATAGAAGTATAAATTTGATATAATTTTTTTTTAAAATATAAGTAATGATTTTTTTTTTAATAACTGTGAAGAATTATTTTTGCTATTTTCTAAACTTGAAAGTTAGAAAATACAATTCAAAACTCTGATAGTCCAACTCAAAAACAAAAAAGAGCTCCAAAATCCTTCAAATGTTCCGCCGTATCAGCAAAGTTTTCCAAATAAATTAAATTCGCATTTGTTTTCTTTATGTTAAGTATTTATTTATCAAAGCTCATCAATTTTATAAACCCCACATCTTATCACATTTTAGCTTATAAAATCTCAAGACATAAGCTGTAATCCACCACCATTAATGTATGTAACTTAAATTGCCCACAAATTAAGCAACCTGTACGGTCCCCTATTTCCATTTTGCGCTTAACCCCTTTTCTCACTCTTTCATGTCTGAATCTTACAGCAACAACTTCATCATCTTAACTCACTTCTTCTTCCTTGGCAGCTCTTTTTCATTGTAAGATTTTCACCATTTTCTTTAGTTCATTGGACTAATCTACGTTTGTACAATACTGTTGTACTTTTGTTCTGTAATCCATACTGTAGAATTAAAAAGTGAGCCACTTTTTAGGTTCTTGACTTTGTCAGAAATTTCTACTTTTTTTTTTTTTTTTTTTTTTTTTTTGGGTTTTCAGTTTGGTTGATTTTCTTGATAAAAATTGAATCTTGGATAAAACCCATTTTTGGGTTCAGCTGTTTTGTTGCCCTCATTCTTTTCTCATTCTTGTTGGAACTGATTTTTCTGTCTGTTTCCGAAAAGTTTATAGCCCAGAAAGCAAAAGGTACAAGTTGTTACATTGAAGTACATAATCTCTTCAATCTAAGTCTCCCCTAAAAATAGCCTCTTTTCTTTTCTTGTATGTTCGGGGGTGATTTTTTGATCAAGTGATTCTATTGGGTGGAGATTGTTTGAGCTGGGGATTTTGATTCATTGCTGGTGGGAGGTTGAACTGGTAGGTTGAATTTGGTCATTTCTATTTGTTTATGAGCTACCTAGCATTTAAACCAAATAATCAACTTCTTGTTGTATACTCTTTTTCAAGTTTTCCTTTGTGTTTCTTCAGTTTAGTAAATCAAATCCATTTTGCTGTACTTTGGAAACATGGTGGACTACCAATAATCGCCCTTCTAAACAAACAGTTGACACACCATTAGGCCTTTATTTGGAGCTGTACATGTAGTAGTACTATAAGAGAGAGCTGTGATTTCCTAGCTTAAGCTGGTCAATTCCCTCAAGACTCATTTTTTGAGAAGATGTTGCCAATAATTTGACTGTTTACATTCTGGATTCTGTGTTTAGTTGGAAAGTTGGGGCCTTTATAATTGAAGGGTATTATATCATAGAAGATTTGATAAAGAGCATTATATGAGTATGAGGAGAATTACTAGTTTACATTCAGGGAGGGTATATAGCGACAGGAGATGGAAAATCCCATTCTTTGTTAGTTTGCTTGTGTCCATTACTCTGTTTATGGTGACAGTATTTTGCTTCTCTTCATCGTCTTATTATACCGAGGATCAATTGGAAGTTGGTATTATCTCATTTACTGAACAAGAGGACTCTAGTGGTTATTTCATAGAATCTGATTTAAGGAGGTCACTTGGATCAAACGGGGATGACAATTCCGAGCCACCGAGATTCGCTTATCTTATTTCAGGCACAAAGGGTGATAGTCAAAGAATGTTGAGGACACTGGAGGCTGTCTATCACCCAAGAAATCAGTACATTTTGCATATGGATCTTGAGGCTCCACCCAAGGAGAGATTGGATTTGACAATTTCAGTGAAGACTGACCCAACTTTTCGTGAAGTGGAAAATGTGCGTGTAATGGCTCAATCGAATTTGGTTACATATAAGGGACCTACTATGATTGCCTCTACCCTTCAGGCTATCGCAATTTTGTTGAAAGAGAGTAAGAACTGGGACTGGTTTATTAATCTAAGCGCTTCTGATTATCCTCTGATGACTCAAGATGGTTAGTGTTATTTTTCCTATATTCTCTGTGATTATCACCTATAAGCAATTTAACTGGCATCCTCTAATAATATTTGCATTAGTAGTTCAAAATTTTCATTTGTGAGATGCACGCATGCTATACTAACATCTTTCTCGGCACCTTCTCTTTTTGACTATTTTAGAGATACTAATATCATAAATTGCTTCTGCTTACTGTTTGCATAATATAGTTGCCTTTTTGGCTGTATTTATTACTTATGCCTTTCGCTCAAGCGTAAAGCTATCATTGACTATATGCTCATAAAATAAAGAAGGTTTTATTACACTTTGTTTTGCAATATCAAATTTGAGGCTTATGCGAACAGGCATGATTTTGAATGTAAAAATGAACCGGGGCTCTTATGCTCTACATATTGCTCAAAACACTGAGTTTGTCAGGGATGAACTGACTGGTACTAGGTCTGTATGATGGAAAATTGATCTTATGTCGGAAAGAATAGGGTAGGGGGCGGAACATATGAACTGCAATGTATCATTACAACAGCAACTAAGCCTTTATCCCACTAAGTGGGATTGGCTATATGGATCACATTTCGCCATGATCTAAGCTCATTTACTCATTTATATTTAAATATAACATATATATTTTTTATAGTTTCATTATTGCTAAAGTTTCATTTATACTTAAATATAACACATATTTGCTAATGTATCATTATTGTGCTAAAATATGTTTGCTGGAACATACTAAAATATTTCATTGTGGGGAGACTGATAGAAAGAAAGTTAGACCTGAAGAAATATTCTTTACTATTCTGAGGTGACATGGGTGTTTGAATCTATACTAATCTTTGGAGCCATATTGCAAGTAAAAGCTTATTTGGGTTCTGATTGTGCAGATATGCTTCATGTTTTCTCTAACTTGTCCCGGAATTTGAATTTCATTGAGCATACGCAGCTTCGCGGCTGGAAGCTGTAAGTAAACCAATATTCATAATCCAGTATAAAACTGGTCTAGCATGGCCTTCATTCAACTTAAATGCTAAGGCATGTATAGCTAAATTTAGCACACTGATATATGCAGGAATCAAAGAGCAAAGCCCATCATCATTGATCCAGGCCTATACTTGTCAAAGAAATCTGACCTTGCTTTGACTTCCCAACGAAGATCTCTACCAACATCCTTTAAGCTATTTACTGGTAAGTTGAAACAATGTTTGGTTGCAATTTGCAAACCAGCTTTTCTTTTGAGATTTGTTTCAAACTTTTAAATAAAAAAGTTGAAAGTATTGTTACAAGGACAGGGAAATTTATAGCAACACAGGCATGATATCATGCAAAATGAATACTGAGTTGTAGTGAGATTGAGGGTGTACCCTTTTTTACAGAATCCGAGTTTGCATCTACGATCTGCATATGGCTCAAAAACCTGTCTTTTTAGAGGCTATTAAAATTGTTATACTATCTCTATTAGTTCATGACATTTTCTCAGTATTAGAGAAAAAAATTTGTCCTCGAGTTACCTTCAACTGGTAGTACTTTGTTGTTCACCAATCACAAATTCGTAGTCTTATATTTCGCCATCTTTCTCATTCCCATTTTATGAGTTTCAATTCCAGATGACTAATAACTCCTAAATTAAGACATGAATGTTTAATTATTCACAGCCTGGATAACATGCTTCAACTGTATCTTGCTTCCAATACAGGCTCTGCGTGGGTAATCCTAACACGCTCATTTGTGGAATACTGTATCTGGGGTTGGGATAATCTTCCTCGAAATATCCTCATGTATTATGCAAATTTTGTCTCATCACCAGAAGGCTATTTTCATACAGTCATTTGCAACACTGAAGAGTTTCGCACCACTGCAATCAGTCATGATCTCCATTATATTGCCTGGGACAATCCTCCTAAGCAGCACCCACTCTCGTTAACGCTTAAGGATTTTGAAAAAATGGTAAACAGCACTGCACCATTTGCCAGAAAATTTCACAAAGATGATCCTGTTTTAGACAAGATTGATAAAGAGTTGCTTGGCCGTACAAACCGTTTTGCACCAGGGGCATGGTGTATAGGGAGCTCAGAAAATGAATCTGATCCGTGCACATTTCGGGGTGATGATTCGATCTTTAGTCCTGGACCTGGTGCCAAGAGATTGCAGGAGCTAATGAAAAACCTTTCATCTGAAGATTTTCGAAGCAAGCAGTGTTCAGCATAGAACTGAAAGTGCAATTTGTATTTCCTCCTCAGTCCTCAGTCATGGTATTTTAGCTTCTTAGAATGCCAGGAATGGGATTCATCCTTGTTTATTGCTTCCTTTAAAGAAGATAATTAACCTGATCAGGACCATCTACTAAAGAAAATAGCTGTGTGAGAAGCTGTTTGCAATTTTTGGAGCAAAGTAGTGGTCTCACAAAGGTGAGAGTGAGTAAAATCCACAAAAGTGTAAATTGGTTGAATTGAATACTTGTAAAGCATTTAGCATAGAATTTTGGGAAATGGCTCTCTTACAAATGCTAATATACTCTTTTCTTGGCCTACTATTGTGTAGTAAAGCTTGAAAAAGATAACTTGTAGTCTTTCTAATGTGGAAATTGGTCTTCAATCCAAGTCCATATCAAGGTCAAGGTACTTGAATATTAAAACTTTCTTAATGTGATTTTCTTTAACCTTAAACTTCCAAGTAATTTCCTGGAAAGTTTGCTAATACTTGAAAAGTCAGTATGATACTTCACCTTCATTGATTAGAAACGGAAAGGTAAAATTAGAAAAAATATTCTTCACGTTTAAAATGTTGCATCCGTTTCACACTTTAAAATCACATTGTTTTCATCACGTTTCGTTCACTTCTTTAATAAAACTTAATACTTCAAAATCACATTGTTTTCGTCACATTTCGTTCACTTCTTTAATAAAACTTAATGCGTGAATGCGATTTCTTTAACAAAAACCACGTCCCGTTCACTAAGTGGACGAAATATGATGGAACGATAAAATAGTTGTGTTTTGTAAATGTGAAGGACAAATATGGATATTTGTGACTGACTAAATAAATTTTCCCACAAATTGCTATGGATGTTTTTTCCAATTTTTCCAACTAGAAAAACCAACTTACACAGTCACTTCACCTCCATTGATATGATTGGAAAAAAGAAAATGAAAAAGAAACAGAATGCCAATGTATCTTGTTCCATCGTCAAATCTTCATTGCAATATATGCACTTTCAAAGGTCATATTATAAGCCTATAAACTCCATCCAATTTTGATGCATCCCAACATTAATTAATTTAGAAGAAAATTACTTGCGTTCAAATGCTTGAGAAACTGGATGATCAAGAAACAGAAACAAGGAACTCTTAAACCATTTTCCACGCACAGTAGTATCTATATCTACTGTCTAAATTTCAATCAGTATGAATTGATAAGCCGCAATGATTCTTTTTGTGGGGTCGCGTAAGACTTCTCTTTCTTTGTTAATGCATCGACTAACGCGCGCAAGTCTTTGAGGCCCTTTACTTCATTCCACTGGAATTCTCACTTCATTGTCTCTCATTGACTTCATGTTCATTGTTCAGCTGAGAATTGCTTTGCTTTGCTTTGCTTTGCATGCTGAAGATCTACTTTTGGTAGCTGATTTTTTCCTATAATTTTGCTGATCAGTAGTTGTTTCATTGCTTGATAAACTCTCTTTTTCCTTCATTGATGTTTTGAGATTTTTTTTTTCTGTTTCTTTTTCAGAGATTGGTTTGACAAGTTTCTTTGTTATTTTGAAGTTTCAGTTAGGCCAGTTGAGTTTCAAGAAGTGGAAATCTTCCAAGAAAACCAAAGACAGGTAAGAAAATTAGTATGATTTTTGGTTTGAGGGACATGATTTATCCACTTATTTATGCCATGCTATTTTAAGTTTTCTAATTTGCAATTTGATGTTTCTATGATCAATTGTTGTTTGCATGTTATAGAAGGAGAAGAAAATAAAAATTTCTGATGAAATTTTGTCAAGTGTACACCAAAATTTTCCTTATTATTATTTCTTTTTATGCAGCCCAAAGGTACAATCATTAAAATCCTAGTGTGTTTGTGGAAGTAAATTAGAACTCAAAGATGGGATATGCTAGACTTTTGTTTACATGAATAATTCAAGCATTAGAAATCCAAGATTTTGTAGAAAATGTGGATGAAATTGTGCTGATTCTTGTCACTTATAATCATTAGTTTTCTTTTCTTTAATCCAGCATGGTAGGAATAAACCCTTATTAGTCTACAAGAATAGAAAGAGATTTGGAAAAAGAATTTCTATGAGACCTTGCAAAATATGTCTTCAAGGATAGAAAGAGATTTAGAAGCGTATTTGTTAAGTCATACTCCAATTGTAGCTGAATTCGCATAATTGATGAACCCCTAATAATCTTTGTTCTTATTTTTTTAAATTTTGGATTCTTGATTGACTAATTACATTTGAGTTGGAATTGCTTTTATTTGCTGTATTCACCTATGCAAAATATTGTTTTTGTGGCAAGTTTTTTTTCCCCCCTTTTGCATTGTTCTTGACATCAGTAATCAAATTAAGATGTGGATGAGGAACTTTGTTTGCTGCAATGGTTGTAGATTTTGGAAATGGAATACATTGGTGCAGTGGCAAGTTTGATGCAGTGTTTCTGTAAGCAGGAGTGCTTAGGCAAGTTGGTTTCAAAGCAATTTAGCTACTTTGATAAACCACAAGCTATTCTAGCAAGGTTGGATGAGGAAATGAGAGTTCTTAATGCTCGAGAAACAGACGTGAGACAAACGTTACACGTAGAGATGGTTCGCCATGGAATGGAGCCGAAAGCTGAAGTAAAATTATGGCTAGAGAATGTGCATATGATTACGGAATCTGTCAATCAGATCAAACAGGACGGTGTTGATGATAAAAGGTGTATTAGATGTTTTCCAAGCTGTTACTTCCGGTTGAAGTTAGGCAATGTGGTTGATGAGAAGATTCATGAAGTCAATAAGCTTCTTGAGCAGGGAAAATTTTCAGGAAGTTTGGTGGTTGATCAGTTGCCTAAGTGGGGAAAGACACTTCCTGCAACTACACTGATGGGAGAAACAGCCCAAATAAATTTGAAAAGGATATGGGAGTACATCATGGATGAGGACAATGGGACTATTGGCGTTTTCGGGATGGGTGGAGTAGGTAAAACAACCATAATGATGAAAATTTACAATCGACTGATAGAAGAGAAAACAGATTTTGATTGTATTCTTTGGGTTACAGCATCAAGGGAGTCAAACCTTTTAAAACTGCAAGATGATATTGGCCAGGGACTTGGATTATGCTTTAAAAACAATGAGGATGCACGGACCAGATCAGGAATACTTTGCGGAACCTTGATGAGACAGAAGAAATGTCTTCTCATTATAGACGATTTATGGGAAGCATTTTCAGTTGAAGAGGTTGGAATTCCTAATCCGGAACGGTCAAAAATTTGCAAATTGGTAATTACCACTCGATCGTTGACTGTTTGCCGCGGAATGGAAACAGTGAAAGAGGTGGAAGTTGAATTGCTTTCTACAGAAGAAGCATGGGACTTATTCAAACAAAAGGTAGGTGAACAAGTTGTCTTGTCTTTAAGCATTGAACATGTTGCCAAGGACATTGCCAAAGAATGTGGTGGTTTGCCACTAGCAATTGCAACAGTGGGACGCTCTTTGAGAAAAGAGTATAATGTGAAACAATGGCGAATTGCTTTGAGAGAGTTGAGGAATTCCACTGCAAACATAGAAGGAATGGAGAAACAGGTCTTCGCACGTCTGAGATTTAGCTATGAGAGACTAAAGGATGATGTAACTAGATCCTGCTTTCTTTACTGTGCACTGTACCCAAAGGATCATCATATTGCCGTAGAAGAGCTCATAAGGTACTGGACACATGAAGGTCTACTGGGTAACTTAGGGGACATGGAATCCAAAATGCAAGGGGGATATATCATATTAAATGAGCTGAAAAATGCCTGCATGTTAGACTCTGTCTGCCAAGAAGGTAGTACTGATGAGCATGTAAAGATGCATGATTTAATTAGAGACATGGCACTGGCACTCACAAGAGTCAACCCTCTCTTTATGGTTCGAGCTGGACAGGGCATTCGTTTGCCACCAGCTGAGGATGAATGGCACCCAGATCTTGAAAGAGTCTCATTGATGAGAAATGATTTGTGCAGTTTAGATTTTAAACCAAGATGTCCAAAGCTCAGTACATTGTTCTTGCAATATAACTCAATCTCCAAAGGAATTGGTGCATCTTTCTTTCACCATATGCTAAACCTTCGAGTTCTGGACTTGTCTTATACAGCTATACATACGTTGCCAGATTCATTTTCTGCTTTGGAGAACCTGCATGCACTGCACTTGTCTAGCTGTTGGAACTTGAGTCATGTGCCAACGCTAGCAAACCTCAAGGAGTTGAGGGTTTTGGACCTTTCTTATTCATCTATTAAGTATATGCCTGAGGGGATGGAAAAGTTAGTTAATCTCAGACGCCTTGACCTCACTTACTCCAAAGTGATTGAATTTTCTTACAGTGTTCTGTTAACATGCAAAATGCTGGAGAATCTGCTATTAATTGGTCTACGGCGGTCAATTGATGCTTGTGACATTATTTATGCTCTAGTAAGCTGCATTAATCTGTCACAGGTTGAAGTTAACTTCAGAACTTTTGAGGACTTCAATTATTACATTATATCAAGCCAGTACTTGATCCAGCTAGAGAGTTTCAAATTCTGTATCGGCGTTCCTGATTCCTCTGTATGTATTGGGAAGAATGGCATAGCATTTATTGGAGTGAATATACTTGAAGGAGAAAGTCTTGCTTTGTTTCCTGGAATAATACTTGAGTTGGTTCTTTTGGCATGTTCAGGCTTCAATTACTGCCCAAATTTCTTAACAATTGCTTCTTCACAGGTACGAAGCTGTAAACTTCAATACTGTTATGATATGGAGTGCATAATACCTTCAGGATGGGATGCTTTTCCCAACTTAGAGCAGTTAAAGGTTGAGGGTTTGAGCAAGTTAAATGCTCTTTGCATGGGAGTTCCACATGAATGCACTCTCGCAAACTTGATGGTGTTGCATGTCAATGAATGTAATAATCTGAAAACCTTGTTGTCATTCGAGCTGGTGCAGAACCTTAAAAAACTTGAAAAACTTGTGATTGAGAATTGCGAAGGGATTGAGGAGATAATTCGAGATGTAAGAGGGGACGAAGAGATTACTGAAATGAAGAATGCTAAAATAATCCTTCCAGGATTACGGATATTGAGGTTAAGTTCTTTGCCAAGTCTGATAAGCATCTGCAGCAGTGAAATGGTTTGTGATTCCTTGTCCACCATTGAAGTTTCTGAATGTCCTAAACTGAAAGCACTTCCTTTCTTCAATGAAATTAGGCAGCCTCTGATCAACTCTTTGAAGCATATAAAAGGAAGCAGAAGGTGGCTTGAAGAATTAAAGAAGAATCACCCAGACTGCATTAGATTCTTGGATTCACATGGGATCATTGATTCACAAGGGATCATTGATTCACAAGGGATCTTTGTACATGATGATGATGGCAGGCTCAGTTTTGAATCTGGAAATTCATCATTTGGTCCGCGATAGTATATCTTATGCCAATTTTTTTGTTTAAGTGTAAAATGTTCCTATATTAGCATTGTACATCTATTGAATTTGCAGAATTCCTTGAAACATTTGAACCTGTAGGAGATATTAGTTACTGAAGTTGTCATCACATCTTTTGCCTTCATGGGATAGTTGTCAGCACACTTTTGTCTCCATTTTTTTACTTCAGTGAGAGATGAATTGAATTTCCAAGTTTACAAATTTAAAGGTTCCAAATGCAGTTTTCTATTAACCACAAGTTTTTTACTTATATTCAACAACTAAACATTGTCTTTTCCCGAAGTCAGTGTATAAATCATGTTTCGATATTCTATCCTATCTATACATTGCCTATCTTCAAAAAAAAGGAAAAATATTCATAACTTGATTTTTCTTTCAATAGCACAACCTTTCATGATCTTTTGCAAGCAATTGCAGTCAAACTAGAAAAGTAATTTTCCAAGTAATTTTGTGCATTTGCCACTAGTTCCATATTATGGTATTTGAGAATGACTGAAATGAATATATGTCAATCAGCCAGTCATTTCTTCATTACTTTTCAGCTCTTCACACCTTCACACACAGTTGAACAAGTAAACATTACTTGTTATAACAATAGACCATTTCCCACCATTGCAATGCCAAAATAAGCTGTTAGAAAATTAGTTTGGTTTATTCCAGTTTAGCACCATATGTCTAATTGCACAATACAATAAATTTGCTGGTTTAACATTTGTTCTCTATCCCACATCGGCTAAATACAGTAACTTTTACTTGCTCATATGTTGGCGAATGAAGCAGGCTGCTCGCTGAGCTCAGTAGCGTGGGCTTGTAACCCAAGTGGGAGCATTAGGGTGTTGGGACTTCGATTTGGTCCAGATGGTTGGGTTTGGGTGGCAGTTGACTGGCCTGCCCGTTCCAAGCCTGGAGTTGGGCCTTGAGACTTGGACGAAGGTTCAGGTCTCATGGCCTCTAGAGTGGTGGGGTCCGCGTCAGGCTGGATTCACAGAGCAGCGAAAACCACCCGCTCTAGGCAGTGGAAGGATAACAGGCTAGAGCCCTCTAAGCCCGTTATAACCAGATGGGCCGCTTCCGATTGAACCAACACTCTTTTGCAAATTTTTTCTTAATGACTTTTTAGAATTCTTTTCTGTTTAAATATTTTAATTAATGATTCCAGTTTTTTAATAGTGAAATTTTGTGTAGCACTAGGGATTGGATAGAATTTGTTTCATTTAATCAGATTAAGTATTGTTTTGGATCAAATTCATCCTTTTGAAGATGAATGAATGTATGCAATGGTGGTGCAAACAAACTAATCAGTTTCAAAGCAATGCAACCATCTAGTGGTGGCCACGGTTCCGGAACCGCCGGTTCCGGTTCCGTCCCGGTTCCGGTTTTGTTCCATTTTCGTTTTTTTTTTATTTTTAGTTTCGAATTTCGATTATAATCCCACTTTTAAATTTGATTTCTATTGAAATAATGATTAAACTATTAATTGAAACTCAAATAATACAACATAATAATATACTTAGAATAATAATAGTTACAATTGAACTAAATTAATATATAGTTTTTAGATAATAGAACTAGGAAGAATTAGATAAGTGAGATTCAAGGATATAAAAATAATAAGAATATTAAAAGAATATTTGAATTATTAATTAGAATTCAACTAGTATAATATAATAACATAATTAGAATAGTAGTTAAAATTAAACTAATATATGAATTTTTTAAATAATAGAATTATGAATATTAGATAAGTGAGAAAGAAAGATATAGAAAGAATAAGAGTATTGAGAGAATGATCGAACTATTAATTGGAATTCAAATAGTATATTAGCATAATATAATAATAGAATTAGGATAATATAAATTAGAAAATTAAGTTGATACATAATATAATTGAATTAGGGTTTAGGGTTTAGATTAGAGTATAATATAATTGGATTAGGGATTAGGGTTTAGTGTTTAGGGTTTAGATTAGAGTATAATATAATTGGATTAGGGATTAGGGATTAGGGTTTAGGGTTTAGATTAGAAAATTAAGTTGATATATAATATAATATATAAATGATAAGACTCATAAGAGATTAAGAGTATTGAAAGAATGATTGAACAATATAATTAGAATAATTAATTAAAAAAATTGATACCCTAAACCGTAAACTATAAACGTTAAAACTTACAATATAAAGATTAGAAACTAAGAAATTATGTGATAAAAATGAAGTGGAAAACTAAGAAATTAAAGCATGGCCACGGTTTATAGAAATATTGAAAGAATAATATATTAAAAACAATAATAAATAATTTAACTAATAATTATAATAGAAATAATAAATAGAATTGAATTTTATAGAATTTTGATGCTTGAGAAAGTGAGATTAAGAGAATTAGAATATTGAAAAAGAGGAGTAGAAATTGTGTGGGAAAAATGAAAAATTAAGGGGTATTTATATATTAGAAATTGTAAAAAAAAAAAAAATAAAAAAAAATAAAAAAATCACGGTTTGGAACCGGAACCGGAACCGCCGGTTCCGGTTCCAAAACTCAAAAATAGGAACCGTAACCGAACCGCCCATAGGCGGTTCGGTTACGGTTCCGGTTTGGGGGGCCCACGGTTCCGGAACCGGAACCGGAACCGTGGGTTTGGCCATCTCTACAACCATCTAGGTACAAGAAACAATTCTAGGATGGTTAGAAGAAGAAATGGAAGTTCAAAGTGCTGAAGAAACGGATATGAAGTATATATGTTAAGGGCCAATCTCCTTTGAGGATGAGACTTGCATATGAATTTCACTTTAGCGTATAAAGTATAAAAAATTAGCATATTAAGTATAAAAAAGTAGCGCATTAGCATATAAAGTATCAAATATTAATGTATAACATATAAAAAATTAGTGTATAACGTATAGAGTATAATTCACGTATCATGTCTCAAATATGAGACGGTTTCTCAAGAGTTTTGCGACATGTTAAACCCATAGCAAGTTAAGGAAAGGATTTTTGATGAGGAGAAATTTCTTTCCATATGAAGAAACACATGCTAAATTTAGTTTATTCCTTGGATAGAATGGTCACCATTATTCATTTAGAAGGATTAAAAACTGTACTGATAATCATATGCTTCAAAGGGACTCAAAAGTGATCAATCTGATTGAGAAGATATCAATTTCTTGTATCTTTCAGTAATCATTTCTGGAGAAAAATCAGTGAAATAACCCTTCTCTACATCCAATCCCTCTTGTGCTGCTAGTTTCTCAACATGGTTTTGTACTTTGTCTGCACCAATTTGGTTAGGCTCCAACAGCATGCATGTTATTTCTGTAGAGTCTTCTCCATGAACTAGGCCAAGTGTTTGTACAGTGGGAAGTCCTCCACCTCGAGCGCTTACCATCAGTGCAATCCTTCGAGCAGCCGATAAATCTCTTGACATGATTGGCACATTGTACATTGCAACCCATGGGCGTGCACCAATCATTGCAATGCCTCTAGCACGGGATACCATGTCAGGGCCTTCATTTGGCTTTTCTAGAAGAATTCGCGGCTCTGCACCAGCCCATTGGTGACCATTATTCGGACGAAAGTAGCCGAGCTCTCGCCTGATGGTGTCCAAAGCCTTGCCTGTTGGATTTGCTGCTCCATATAGATATACTGGTACTGAAGCCAAGTTCATAGACAGCAGAATGTAAATGGTTTTATTTGATTGCATCTTTATGCAGTAGTGCAGATACTTTGAATAGCTAAAAGTAATCTATTTCAAGAAAGGATATAATGGATTTACACTTTCATTTTTTGATGCAAGATTAGGAAAATATTAGAATGACCAAAAATTTGGACAGTTGAGTAAGGTCTTGAAAGCATTGAATGAATAATGATTATTACCTTGAAAGCATTGGATGGATATGATCATGCAACAAGAATGCATTCTTAAATTAGCATGATCATACATACTAGGAGGATTAAATTGTTGTGTTAAATAGTATACCCGACATAGTTCCACAGCATGTTGAAAACAGCATCATGCAACATTTATGGATTTGTTATTGGACATAATTTGTGTAGGTTCTCTGTTAAATCATTGAGAAGTTACCTTGGAATCGATTCCCTATTTCTGCTGCCACTTTTTTAGCAATCCAAGCTGCCTCATCCAATGAAGACCGAGCTAACGGGTGGCAAAGAATGTCATCCACAACTCCAAGCCGAGGATGTGTTCCTAAATGCTGCTCAAGGTTTATAGCTTCATAAGCAGCTGCAACCATGGCTACAACAGTCTGCTGCAAGGGGCTATAAATAGGAGAGCCTGTGCTATCATGAACAACGTACGAGACGAGAGTATAGCAGACTCTGTTGTAATCACGATCTTCAAATGCATTGACAACTACTGTTTCTGGATCAAGTTTAGCTGCACGTTCAATTGAATCAAGAGCTGCTTTGTTCCGTGCTTCGGATATGTAGAGCTTGCAGCAGAGTAACATGGAATGCATCGATGTTTTCTTATTGTCCTGTCACAAGTCATCAAGCGGTAAAACTACCGTTCTTGAGTTGAGATGAAAGGCAACTTGAATAGAGGAAATCCTACTACATAGTATTTCCAAACTATTAAAGTTAGATGCTTGTAAGCTTGTCCCATGGTGCTTCTAAAGATGGAGAAGATCTGTACTTTGGAACTAAAATACTTGCTCATTCACGTGGTTTTCTCATTTTCTGTTCTTAGTAACATTCTAGCTAGCATCATCCTTGTCATCAAAACATAATCTGTGACTAACATTTCAGCTTACAATCTTTAGGCACTATGTAGATTTAACTATTTCGTGAGGCAAAAAAGATCTACTTGTAAGTTACTAAACTGCTATTGCTAAATGGCATTTCCTGTCCTCTCCTTATCTACCCCTAGAAAAAGGATTTGCCTTCTGAGCTTCAAAATAATCTTGACTTTAGACACTAAGGATAATTTAGTTATATTCTTTTGTAAATTACATTGATCAACCTCATCATCAGTTTCTTCTATTGTTTGTCAAGTTTTAATGACATCCCTTGTCTACTTATTCTAGTTAAAGAAGTTAATCTTTTTACTACTTTGCACTAAGTTTTGAAACCCATGGATCCTTTAATGTTAGCTAATGAATGAAGTTCTCCATTGTGACAACAGAAAGAATTGCAGTTTGCAATCTCAGCTAAATGGAAAGAACAATGAATTAGAAGGCTTTGATAATGATCAAAGAAATAAGTTTTTTTATCTGGTTTAATTACTTCAAACTTCAGATATCCCAATGCACTATATACTCCTTCATATCAATTTTGAGTTCTCAGAAAAAGCATCCAATAACATCCAAAAGACTAGTCATAGGTAAGTTCCTGATCAAAGAATCAATTAAATGGAACATCCACTTTATATATATTCAGTGACTCTTGTACAAATTGGATTTCTCCAAGAAAATTAGATGAAAACACCATGTTAAGAAAAGAATGAACAGAAATGATGTCTTGAAACTTAATGAAAATTATGATTACCATTATGCATATTTTACAGAACAAAATCTGAAAGAAAGGGATAAAAGATGTATCCCTCACCTTGCTACTTTGGTTGGGATTCTTGGAATCCATGATCTTCCTTTCTTTTGCTTCAACTTGCGTGTTTATAACTCTGAGCTGCCTTGCTTTGTGTTGGAAATTTGGAATGAATAGAAGAGAGACATGGACTGATATTTTTTCAATTATAGTACCATCCCTTTTAGACCAAGTGTCCTATTCCTGACTCATCACTGAAACATCATAGCACACTTAATGAGCCAAATGTCCCCACAATGATCATCATCAACATGTGTCAACCTCATCTGCAGCTTATCTTAAAAGGGGCTATAGAATTGGAATGCTGGATAAACAAAACCAAGCATGCATCACATGGTTTTTAGTCCAAAATATTGTGTTCACTTTACAAGTAAAGTGAAAAATAGGCAAAAACAAAAGGCCCCTTTTTGTTAGTGTAGTTCTTAATGTGCAAAATAGTGCGCAATGTCTAGTAGAGATAAGGAGTAAGCACACACTTGTTCTTGTGTTTGTGTACAATCGACATTTGCGTTCTTTGCAACATTGTGTATGCGTATAAACCATTCACTTCAATCTCAAGCATTAAGCGAGGTGGTCCAAGTTTTACACCACCGAACTAACTTGTCGGTGTTGTTTGGATTTTTATAGCACAAACTCGTTTGGTTATTGTCTTTACATCATTGTGTGCTCTTCTTCCAAGTTCCAATTCTTTTTGCACATATTTGTTGAGTATTTCATTGACAGGATTGAACCCTTTTCCCCTGGCATGAAGCATAGCATTTGGGATCAAAAGTATGATTTTGCAACTGTGTTATGAGTTGTGAAATTGTCTTGGAACATATTTTATTTAGGAATGACACGAGATGGATAGTGTTGTCCACAAAATTAGATACTTAGGCACAATCATTAAAAAAAAAAAAACTATTAATGCCAACACTTGATTGAAGAGGTTTTTGTCCTTGTCAAGAAAAGTTTTTTTAAAGTTTTGAAGAGAAACTTGAAAGTTTTAACAAACAAATTTCAATCCTTGAAAGATTCCAAGGCAATCAATTTTCAAGCAAAAGCCGCACTTAGTACAGGCACAGCACTTTGCAAAAGGAAGTTATTAAGCACTGCAAGTCATTTATTCTTGCAAGGAAATAACTGATCTTTTCTTGTTCACTTACCAATGAATATCTCATTTACTTCATTTGATACAACAAAAACCAACCATTTATCTAATTGACTATATGCATCATAATTCTCTATCATATTAACTCTAAAGTTATTATATTACTTGATACAACAACAACAATTAAACTTTCATATCATTAAATGTGATCGATTGTATAGATCGCATTTCGCCATTATACTTGAATTGACAAAATTTTTAAATTCGTTGCCACCCTATTGCAACTTTTCTCATTTTGTTGAGTTTAGCACAAATTACTTGTAGAGAGATAGGTTGTTGTAACTAGATGAAAAATATTACATCATTTGGATAGAATCACAAAATTATTGTGGTACATGTAACAAGTAGGTATGACGTTTTCTAATCTACATTAATTGACTAGGAGAGCTAATCACTTTAATGGGGCTTATGTAAGTTATTGAATATGGGTTATTATGGATGTTTAATGGTTTCTTCATCAGATTCCCAAAGACATGACGAAACAAGAACTAAACGAAAAATATTCTGATGAATTGATGTATGTTTGTATGAGTGGTGATTGCACTTTACAAGTTTGAATACATGATACACCTAAATAAATGGTATGGCATACAAAGAAAAAGGCAGTTATCACTTTAAAATTTGTAAAACAATGAAATCATTATCATTAAATTAACTATTCATACCATTATTGTTGTATATTTTGTGTAGAAAATGATATCCAATCTTGTGTCATGTGGATGCTTTATTGATGGTAGTTAGGAGATGTGCTTGATAATGAAATGAAATGAAATGAAATGGAACTAACAAATTAATATAGACAATGCTATAATGTTCCTTGATGACAAATTCTGTTTCAACTAACCTTTATTTTAAGATTCAACCAAGCTCATCCATTAAGCTCATTTTCCAATCTCAACTATTTGGTTTCTTTACCAACTTAACAGTAACAAAACTGAAGGAGGAAGACACAAAACAGTAGGAAAAAAATCCAAAAATGAAAAGATCGCAGCATCCAATTGTATGAAGATTTATGGAAAATAGAATTCTAACATGCTGTAGCAGATCTTCTGCACTAAGATGACTATTCAGCATAATCAACTTTGAATGAAAGTGAAAGGCATTTCTTTCAATAATGACAGTGTTGTCAAAACTCCACCTTCCTTGTCAACCAAATTTAGACGTCATGAAATCAACAAATATATAACTCAAAGTGTCAATTTTCATCTTTTAGTGCTTTACAAATCATGCCAAAATCAATATGTGTACTGATTAGGCATTAACAAGACTTGCAAGGTTAGTAAATATGACCTCTTTAGAGAAAACGTATAGCTTGAAGGAGCTTCTTCTTTCCCGGAAGTTGCAACTTCACTAGCCTAATCCAAACATTTGCTCAGTTACATGTAACTCTTAATTATTTTTTCTTGTGAAAGATCAGTATAATAACCTTTCCCAACATCCAACTTCTCTTCCTTAGCAATCTTCTCAACTTCAAGCTGAACATGACTGCCACCAATTTTACTTGGTTCCAGTAAGTTGCAAGCCACCTCAATGATGCCATCACCATGGACTAGTGCCATAGATTGCACTGAAGGGAGTCCACCTCCTCTACCACTTAACCTTTTTGCGATTCTACGAACAGCATTGATGTCATTGGAGAAGACTGGAACATTGTAATTGTCAACCCAATTTGTTGCTCCAATTACAATGACCCCTTTTGCTTCGAGTGCTGAAGCAGGACCGTGATTTGGTTTTAGCTGCAAAACATCCCATTTGAGCCCCCCTTCCCATTGGTTTTGACTAGAGTTAGGCCTAAAATATCCCAGATCCCTCCTGATTGAATCAAGAGATTTTCCTTCTCTATTTGCTGCTCCATATAAGAAGGTGGGAACTGCAAAATCATTTTGAAGATCATTACCTTAGCAATGCTCAAAAGGTAAATAAGCAAACTAAAGACCATTTAGTGAACCAACAACCAAAATAAACAAAAGGGAGATGGAAGAATGAATCAATCAAAACTCTTAAAAGGACAATCACTTCACAAAATGCCTGGGATAATTCAGGATGCCATTATGGGAGATACTAATTGACATCAAGAATATGCTCTTCAAAACTTGATATGGGTACGCAAGAATCAAGATATTGAATTTGATATGCTTTGCAATTGTTCTAGTACTGGCAGTAAGATCTTGTAATTGTCATGAAGGGACACAATCATCAATCACACAGGGACAGTTTAAACCGAAAATTTGCATAGGATGTCCATTTAGAGTTACTTTTCCTTTCCAGAAATATACTTTTATTACATCAGTCAAAGTTTGAATGAATCAAGTGCTAAAAGAATAACACTACTATAACCTCATTGGCTTCATTTTGATGAGAAGAAAACTGTAATATATGCAATAAAGGTGCAGCTGATTAGCAGTATGCCAGCACTAACATGAAATAATTCAATCATTTAACTTCCTGTCTGTATATAATATAGGAAAATCAGTCATTGCCTGTATACTTATTTTAACTCATTGGGAAACCATTGTGGACAAGATGGAACCTACCTCATCAATCTTGCTTCTTTTTCTACTTTTTTGGGGCTGATGGAATCATTTCACTCCCTTTTACAAATATCATTCATACATACTGTTAAATGCAATAGTGTTGCACATACTTGAGTTAAAAAAGCTTTTCCAATCCAATCATAGAAACGAAAGATTTCTTGTTCAAAACAAAAGCCACAAAAAACAAACCTTTAAGATTTGAACCAATGTCAGCAGCCAAAGAATTCGCAGTCCCAGCCACTTGTTCCAAAGAAGTACAACCCAATGGATGGAAGCAAATGTGGTCCACAACACCAAGGCGTGGATGACTTCCAGAATGCAATCCAAAATCAATGGTTTCAAATGCAGCTTCAACCATTGCAAAGACTGCACCTCTCAATGGACATAATGATGATGGCTTTATATCCAATCTTGAAACAAGAGTATAACCAACTCTGTTGTAAATTTCATCTTCAAACTTGTTGATAATTGGAGCTTCTGGGAACAACTTAGCTGCTGTTTCAATTGCCTCAAGTGCAGTTCTGTTCCTGCTTTCTGATATGTACACTTTACAGCAAGCTAACATCAGTTTTAACATCTTTTTTTGTCCCTTTATCAAAATCCTTCAAAATATGCAGATAAATATATGCATTGGCTGATGAATTCAGACCATAAAAAGATTTGTGGTCATTATTCTCTTAATCTCTTGTTCAGCCAATGATTAAAAACTATGTGAATTGTGTGATCAGTAATTTACAAATGGAAAAATGTGGAAACTAAAACAAGAATTTGGAACTCTTTCAAAAGAAAAAGTGCAAAGCCATGAAGAGAATTGTTCAATAACATCCCAAAAAAAGAAAGAAAATGAAGATCAAACAGCATCCCAGAAAGGAAAACAATGTTGAAGATCAGTACTGAAGGATTATACATGAACATTTTCTGGAGATTCTTGTGAAAGCTTCAAATGCATTGAAATGGTGGAGCTGGAGTTTGCATAGACTTCGGGGATTGGGTTATCATACATGTTTAACTATTGGAGCCCAGTCCAGAACAATGTCTAATTTGGATACGGGTTTTATCAAACTTAGCAATGGGCCACTTTAGGTTTAACTAAGAATACAAATAAGTTCCTATAAAGAAGGAGTGTTTTTTTTTTTTTTCGAAAAGAAAGAAAAATTGCAAAAAATAATAATTTATATTTGTTGGAAAAAATTTCATCACTCCAACTTAAAATAATTAAATTTTGTTTCTCAAATTTAAAAGTTATACTAAATTTATTCTTCTATTCAATTTTGTATGATTTTGTTAGAAAAAAAAAAACATGCACGTGCTTGTTGTTATTTGACAATCTACGTAAATATTTTTCAATAAAAAATATATAGCATTAGATAAAAGGATTAATTTAATGTATATTTTTACTTTTAAGTAACGTAATTGCATCATTTTAAATGTTTGTTGTTTTTATGTGTTGAAATTGACAATTATAAACATCACAATCATCTAAAAACCAACAATTCTTCATGGTCTAAACCAGAACAACAACTGTAAAATGAATTATTCAATTTCCTCCAAATCAAATTAAATTAATGCAATAATAACTAAGTAAATAAATGCATCTTTATTTATCCACGTCTATATTTGGTTATTTAATTACATTTATTTCTTGGCACACTTAATGCTCAATATTCTGAATAGAGCTACAGAGTGATTGTTTCCTTAATTACATTAATGTCTTTAATTATTTTCTATTTTCTATTTTCAGCCACATGGTTAAACACTTTTTTCTCCAAAAGGTGTAAATTCCGGACACCCAAACTGGGCCACGCTAGCCCTGCCTTGGGCTGCACGTGACAGGTAAATCGCGGGATGTGCCCTAACTGGCAGCCTGCAAGGATATCCAACGGGACCCGAGCTCCAGGTGCGCCCCCACGAATATTTCACCCAGGCAACGCACCCACACGGAGTCGAACCCGCATGGAAGTCAATTTCTCCATACCTTATCTCCTTGCCACTTACCAGCTAGGCTATGCCTCGGGGCATGGTTAAACACCTTTTTGGTACTTGGGCTTGAGAGAGAAGCAAGGCTTTAATTCACGCCTTTAAAACTTGTTATGCAATTTACATTTACAACTATGATGTAATATTTTATTCTAAGTCCAAATCTTCTTTTCAAATCTAATTATCCTTTTTCTTTGATGTCACAAAGTTTGATGTTATTCTAAACACATCTTGAATATCCCTTTTATCATTTTCATCTAAGTGTAATTTGTTTGATTGGTTTCTCAATTTGGAGATATAATTTAGTTTGATATTAACTAAATTATAGTTAAATAATTTTTCATCCATTTTCGTCCAATAAAATCTAATTTCCAACGGTGATGTAACATGTAAATAACTTTATTAATAATGAAGTTAGATATCAAATTCAAAACTTGAAATAAAAAGGAACATTATATTGTATAGTTTTAAGACTTTTAAGCAACCGCATAATTAGTAATATTGAATAAATAGTACCGTGTATTGCTATCATTTACTATATATATATTAAACAGCTGACTTAGTAGGAAAAAGTCTCTGTTAAAAATTGTGCAAAATGCACCAATTAATTCTATGGTGACCAATAGAAATTTTGTTCAGCTTACAATATTCCTTCCCCATTGAAATGTCACATCTAACTCCCGCTCTTTATAATTACTTTGTATGTTTATAAATATTTAATTTAAAATGCGAGAAAAAATTATGGTTGCTTTATATTAGTAGACAATTACGAAATTTGTCACTCAAATTATATAAATTATATTAAAAATTGAATAAACGAAATTTATCATTCAAAAGATAAGAATCAAATTAAAAATTATATAAACATTAACAAAACGTATAAATAGAATACGAAATATAATGATTTAAGTAACCCACCTCTCTCTAAGATATATACTTAGTAGTGATTTTTGAAATGTCATGTCTATATTGCATTTACTATATAATAATAATTTGTGCATATTCTCATGGATGATGATGCTTTGATCATTATAAAAAACATACAAGATTTTCTCCTATTGATCAACAATACGGTGTGCAGTAATACTCATTACTTGATTGAAACTCCTCGAAAGGGACGAACAAAATTGGAAAAAAAGTCTCCATAATCAACGCCTTTGGGCACAATTCCCATGCAATGCATCATGCTCATTCTTGTTAACTCCGCTACCATTTGTGTATGTGAGGGAGAAAGCATCAGTTGGAAGGTTCAACTAAGATGCCTAAAGCAACAAATGTGTGATTAAAAGTGTTCTTCACAATACGTAAAACTCACACAAACAGAAAAAGTCTCAGTTTCCTTTTTTAGACTATACATTTAAAAACAGACTGAGGGTTTGATTGGATAGCAATGGGAGGACTGATGAAGGGACATCATCATCATCATCATGGACATGGACATGGAAATGGAAATGGGAACAAAGGGAAGCCATATGGTTTGATGATTTTAATGGCACTTTGTGTTGCCATTATTGGAGTTATGGTTGTTCATAAGTTCAGGGAGAGACGAATTTTCAGCCTTATTGTTCAAGAGAAAGATCGTGAGCTCAACACCCTTCAGCTTCTTCTGCAGGTTCTGAGATTTTCTTGTTTTGTTTCAGCATGGTATTTATTCATTGTAAAATTCATCAGGGTTTTCTTTCTGTAGTGCTACAAAAATCATTTCATTTTTTGAGAGAAAAAAGTTATGAACATTAGCCTGCATATTAACTAGAACTCATGCAGATTTATTCTCCATTCAAAAAAGAATCAAAGTACATTATGAGTGAGTTGTTTAGCTTTCTTTACATTGCAGATTTGCAGTACTGCACAAAAACATATTTTACTCCTAGAAAGCAAATGATGCTGCTGATTGTTCTCCTTCACTTAAACTTTGTGATCCACATAGCCATATAGTATATCTCACTTAGTGAAATGGTCCGTTTGAATATGTGTTTTGTTTTGAGAATCGGGAAAAACGAAATTTCGAATTGCATTGTAAAAAAAAAGTATATTTTTGAATTGAGAATTGATTGTTTGGATTGAAAAGTTTTATTTTTATGTTGAAAAATTATTTTATTAATTAAAATTTAAAATGTAAAATATTTTTTTTTATAAAAAAATTAGGGGTTGATAGTTGGTGGTCAAGGGTTGACCGCTGACTGTCAACCACTTCCGACCGGCCAGATTACGGCAACATAGCTGGAATCCGGCCGGCACCGGTCAACCTAATTCTTAAATAAAATGGCTAATCACCAAATTTCCCCAAGTGATTTACCGCATTTCCCTATTTTATCCCTATGTTTTCAAAATATACCACTCACCCCATGTCCTTATGTCTATTTTGAGAAAGTTTAGAAATTTTATTTTGAGAATAGGTGATAAACTGACAAGCCATTTTTAGATGGGATGAGAAGTGGGCAAAAATGGACATCAAAACACAGTTGTTGCTGTTGTATATTAATAAAAAGGATTCACCAGTTAAACTGCCAAGTTTTTGAAATTGTTTTATACACTGAACCTTTCCTTCTAGAGTATATATCTGTGAAAGTATGTAAGAACTAATAATTGTTCCAGAGGCATGAGCATTTCTTTGAACCAACACTAATGCTTCAATTGTCTTGTTGTTTCAGAAGGAAAGAGAACATGTCAGAGAAGCTAAATGGAAACTTGAAGAGATGAAAACAAAAGTAAATACTCTTCGAGCCCAGAAAAGGGGACTTGACAGCAGGATAGTAGAGATGCAGTCTACGATCTCTTCCCTTAGAGAAGAACAAAGGACAATTGAAGCAGCAGTAGATGAAAAGCAGAACGAGATCAAGATGATGAGAGAAAGATATTTAGAGACTAGCAATGATAATCCTCAAGTTATAGCCCTATCAGAGATGCTAAGACAGAAGGAATCTGAAGTTGAAGACTTGAAGAACCGTCTTGAAACTCCTGTGAAAGTCTGGTCAGTGAGCACAGATGATCCGTCAAGTGCCAATATAAATTTGCAAACCACGACTAGTTTGACAGAAAGGGATGACAGAAAGGCTGTGGAAGAGAAGGAAACGAGTGTTAGGTTGCAAGAATCCGCCAACCATGAAGCTGCAATGTACTCAACGGAACTTGCAGACAGCGGACGTGAACCTGCAGACATCAGAAATGAACAACCTGCAATACAAGGAGAAGATACAAGAAAAAATGGAGGAGAAAATGCTGACAGCAGAGGAAATATCAGAGAAGAGACTGACAAGGTAGATGATCCTAAAGATATTGTTTCAGAACATGGAAACTCAAAGCTTGAGGAGAGAAATGATGAGGAAGGAAGAAAGAAAAGTGATATATCTCAAACTGGGGAAGCTTTAGGCTTAGAAGAGGAAAACAATGCTGCACAAATTCAGGCTGTTGTGCACCGTGATAATGAAGGACAAAGGCTTGGAGATGAAATTAACGAAGGTCAATCTTCAACTGAATATAAGGTGCTTCAAACTAGAGAGGATGGTCTGCAAGGAAGTACATCGAATTCTCAAGGTACTGAAAATCAAGAATCTGGAATGAAGGGAGGAATGAAGCTAGAGATGTTCGATCGCTCACAGATTGGTAGAAACAGGAAGGATGGTAAAGGCTATTTGAAAAAGACCAAAAGAAAGAAGTGGAATAAAATTCATAGAACTAGGGAAAATATAGGGAACTTTGAAAGGAATGGAGCTGCAGCGACAAGGGACAAAAGCTTCACTGAGGGCACGGGCACAATGGAAACTGAAAGGTACAAAGATGGAAACCAAGGAACGGTGCACAGGGATGCATATTACTACAATAGTTCGAGTGTGGGAAATGATTCTGGTTCTGACGATCAAGAAAACAAGATAATCAACAAGCTTCTAAAGGACGAACTTTCAGAAAAGAAAATGAGTGAACAAGTTGGAGCAGAGCATGGTGAAGAAAATGATTTGGACTTGGAAAAAGTAAATAATAGGATGCAAGAAAGTAAAGATAGCCCAGAGGGCACTGGGCTGCTAAAGCATGATGAAGGTGCTAAAGAATTGAGTAAAGATACAAACAACAGTACTGAATTGAAGGTGGAGAAAAGTCTCAGTACAAATGAGACAAGCAAAAGCACTGAACTGGATCACATTTCCCTGAGGGACATGCCAACGACTGAGAATGAAATCTTCTCCAAAGTCAAGCAGCAGAACCGACTTGATCCCGAGACACCAGAAAATCAAGCCACTAGACTCAAGGAGCCAGAAGAGAGGTTAAATGCTCATAAAGAAGAAGAAATTTCCCAACAAGCAGAAATTGTTAACAGCAATGAAGAACCCAATAACCCCAAGATTAAGGGTGCTAAAGAGACAGAATCAGAAACTGATGCTTCTATAGAATCCACATTGAACTCTGAAGGAGATGGCAAAAGCTATAATGAGAGTGGAGAGACCTGAGCAGCCCGAGTTTTAGCTGGAAAGCATATAATTGTATTCGATTTGACACTTGCTTATTTTAGATTTTTGAAATTTTCCCTGCATGCTAGCATCTTGGCTTTGATTGTTAAACCAACTCAAAGTTGCTTGATTTTTCTTACCAATATGTAAGCTAAGCAGGAAACAGGAACTGATACATAAAAATTAGAAAAAAAACATATCCCAACTTGTTAAGGTTCCAATCCTAAACATATGCCACAATTCAAATTGATTATGTTACTCTAAGATACAAAAGCTTCTCCCTCACTAAGTCTTCAACTCCTGAACAAAATATACGTTGCAAAAGTCTACAATTTATGTACATTTTTAGTTCAAACAGCACAAAGAACACAATCAAATGAATTTTTTGCAACAATTTATGTACATTTTTAGTTCAAACAGCACACAGAACACAATCAAATGAATAGATACTTAGATACGTACAGAGAAAATCCAACTGAAGATGGTAGATGGATGTTTTATTTAATAACAAATTAGAACTCCAGTATAATCAAAGCAAGATCAGAAAGAAATTGATAGCTGTATTTGTAGTTCCCAGCATTCAAAATAAGGTAAATACATGCTTGGTCGAGATCCAAGTCCAAAATACAAGAACGAGTTAACTTTGTAATGATTCGTGCGATGTACATAACAATTCAATACATTCTGGTCTTTGAAATCACTCAAACAGGAAGGACCCAGCTTCTCCATTGAATCAAAAAAGAAACCACAAATTTAAAGTTAAGAAAAAACAATTTATTAGACAGGAAATTTCTCCAGTAATGGATTCCAAAAGTTTGCGCCTATTGTGTAGCCTCAACTAGATTCTGCATGTTAATTTAAAAAAAAAAAGAAATGAATCAGTAAGCTGAAGCTACCAATGGGGTGCAACATGCTCAAGAAATAATATTTTTAGCAGCATTTTACTATAAGCCAATATATTTGGCAAACTAATATGAAAATAATATTAAAAACTCTATAGAAGAATTTGGGAAAGAACACTCAAACTGTATCATCCATTGTGCAGTCAAAATCTACTAATCTGCTCCCCGATCAACATCCATTGATACTTTCCATCTTTATTAGTAATGCGCTCTTTTTTCGAGCGCTAAGGAAGGCGGACTATGTTTTCTTCCCACCTTTCCCTTTTCTCCTTCTAATACAAGTACGTAAGGCAGGCAGTTGTACAGCAAAAATTCCCTATCACGGGCCTAATTGATGGGAATTATTTAAAGAGATGTTGCCACATCTGAGGGCATCATACGGCCAAATGTTTGAGGCTCTGGCATTTGTGTCTTAAAATATTCAAAACATATATCTCAATGAATTAATGGGCAGAATATGCAATTATATGAAATTACAGTAATTGTTAGAGGTAAATTTCAGGTCAATAGCACGAATTGACATTAACTGGGGAAACCTAGTTTTACATGTGAGTGACTTGAGGAAAGCTAATAATAACTTATTCTTGTTTTCTGAAATGTGGCTTTGAAACTTCCGAGCTTCACAAAAGGTTCCATAAAACAATTTGACTTTTCTTATCTACTAATCAATATTTTGAGATGCCAGAAACTCATGATGGCACTATTGTTTCAGTATGTATTTAAACAAAGACAACATAATAAATATTGCTCTTTAAAACAAGAAATATGGTGCATGAAATTATAATGGTTACATGACAATTAGCTAAGCTCCACGTACACAACTAAAAGTTTAGTAATTTATAAGCTTGAAGCTAATACCTCTCCCTTGTTCTTTTTGCCTCCGGCAAAGAGCTTATAACCCCCAGTAATAAGTAAACCCCAGCCAGCCAAAGAAACAATCACAAACTGCAATATTAAGATACAATGTCAACACATTTCCAACTTTTCACTACCTCAATAATTCTGAACAACATCAAGATGAAATTACCCACAAGAAAATGAGAATTCAAACAAAAAAATAAAACTAGCAAAATGACAAAATTATGGAAGCATTAAAACCAAAAAACAAGACATATATGCAGAATCTTAACTGTTTCAAGTAAGATCACTACATCACTTAAAAATTTCAACTTCACATGAAAAGTAACAAGCTCATAGCTTTATGAACATGTAAAATGGAAAGAACGACCCAAGATAAAGGAAAGACTTTACTACAGATGATCTCCAAAAAATTTGTATCTCTTACAAATTCAAATGATTCTTTTTTTTTTTTTTGTTGCTACCCATTCTAAGCATTAAAACGAAAAAACCCATTGACAGGATCATTGAGAGTTTTGGCAGGCCAAAGTAAATTCTCATTGAGGACCTAAAGGAGTGTCTATCAGTTTGAGTTGGCGTGAAATGGAACTTTTCCAATAGGTGACCCCTTCAATGGAAAATTTACCCAAGACTTGAGGATATTTAAAATCAAGAAACTGGAGTTCCCCTTCTCTCTTACCACCTTTTATGTACCTTTACACTTAATTGCAAACCTACCAATTCATGCCCATATTGTACATAAGAGGAAGCATGCACGTACACATATTCAAACAACAAAAACAGTAAAACAGATAAAAGTTAACAACTTTTGCCAGTTCTAACAATTTCTAGGTGCAATACTCTCAGATAGCACATGAAATCCAATCCTAGAACCACATTTTCATATTATTAGACAATCGTTCAATTTCCAATTAACCAGCTATAAGTTTCATCCCATCATTTCATCATTCGAATCTTCTCCAAACTGTTGCACCTCTAATTACAAGATGTTCATTTCCTACTTTCCCATTAAATAAAGTTGTCAATTATCAACACAAAACATAGCAGTATTTCATCATTATCAGTCACCAGAGTGAAAAAAATGATACAATTTTCTGAATAATCCAATATGCTAAAAAACAACAAAATTCAAAAACTTGCTCCAGCACACATATTAACTCTCTATGAAGCTCAAAAATCACATCATAAAATGTGTGTCTTGAAAGCATCACAACACTAAAACAAGGTCTAACTTTGTGGGGAAAGAAAAACCAAAATAAGATCAACCCTTCTGACCAAATCGCATCTTCATTTTAAATTCACTATAAAGTTACTATCTTTACAGCCATCTTCATTTAACAGTAGAAAGCAATACAAAAAATTCCAAACGAAAAAAAAAAAAACCTTACATGCTCTTCTTTCCACTTAGATGGGCTCATGGGGTCTTTCCAAAAATCCACTTTTGCAGGACCATGATGATCTGAAATTAATTCATTTGAAGAGTCTAAAGTTTCAACGATAAAAAATTAGATTAATAATGTGGAGTGTAAAAGGTTGAAAATGGTACCAGCTGCGGAGGCAAGGCCACGACGGTGAACAAGAGAAGCTGCTTGAGAGGCTGACCTAGGAGACAAAGCAAACCGAGTCAGGGTTGAAGCTCTGCGAGCCGCCATTGAAGCAAATGAAGAGGCCATTGTGCAGAAGTATAGACCTTTTGGGAGAAGATGATGAATCAGGAAATGAAAGAATAAGCTCTGTGAACGGTCAAAACGACTGTGTTTAAGGGAGTTGCAAATATTGTATGAGAGCATCTCCATCAATAACCAGTTCACTTTTCCTCAATTTTAATTTAGTTACAGTAAATTTACTCCAATCGTAACTCTATTTCTTACTTAAAAAAATATTCTATACATATTCCTTTATACTTTTTATTTTATATTCATTTTTATTACTTTTTATACTACTTTATTATTTAACAAAACAACCTCCAATCTTTGTTTTTTTTACATATTAATCCAAGACATTAGCTTTTAGGAAATAATAATATTACAAAAATAATAATTAATAAGTGTCATGAAAATTACTAATTTCTTAATATTATAGTGGGTCATGGGTATGACAATCATTTATAGCAATTGTTTCTACTTTATAGTGGGTCATGGGTATGACAATTAATGCATATCAATTCATATATTATTTGACAATTCAATTGAAATTTTTTGGCATTTTATGAACGTAAGAGTGGAGAGTGGAGAGTGTAGTATTAATTTTTTGGGCGAATTACCTTTTACCCCCTTGTGGTTAGGCATAATCCCCTATCACTACCTCGTGGTTTCAAAATACCCACATAACCCCCTCGTGCTTTGGACTAAAGTGGAAAGCGGACGGAATCTGTTAAATCTGACGGAAATGAATAATTTTACTATAATACCCTTAAATTCATTCCTACGAATTTTACTATTCATCATCTTCTCAAAATTGTGAATTTTACTATTCATCATCAAACATCAAAATCCACACGAACATCCAATTCAATGAATTAATTAACATCAAACAACAAGCATCAATTCCATCAGCAAGAATTTAGACCACTCAAACGAGATTCAACACAAAGCTTCCAAGAATTGTAAGTGATAAGTTATGTATCCAAAACAAGTGGATAAAGATTTCAATCTTTAAACTCTGTATCCTAGGAAATATTTAAAGAAAATGCATGAAACACAGTTTAAATCAATATGAATGAAACACATTTTGCATCAATATGAATATAGCAAAATCAAAACCAACAAACAGAATCCAACAAGGTTGATTTTCAATTTCGTCATCACTGCAATTTCAATAGACCCATCACTAGTTTCGGCTAGTGATTTTTTGTGAACATTTGAAGAACAAATTAAGAGCAAAAGTGGAGACTTATATGCTACTTTTGTCATAAATTGGACAATGGATTATGCTCTTTTCTGAACTAGGTCTGCCGGGTTAATCAAACTTGCCAAGATCTATAGACTCTCCGGCATCCATAGGAGGTCCAGCAACATAGGAGCTGGTGAGATAGTCTTTTGCAGTGGCAAGCTCAAAAAAAAAAAAAACAAAAAGTGGTACTCAAGCAATTCAGAAAGCACCCAAATTGCAGTGGCAACACCGAGCACCCCAGCAGAAATAGTCTATAGATCTTGGCCTTGACAGAAGCCGATGGCGATTTCCTGTCCTTTTCGTCATTAGAATCTGACGAGGAAGAATCGTGATCGTGAATTTCTCAGTGATCTTCTCCATGACAGACTCAACTGGGGATTGGTGCTCGCCGGAGTGATCGGACATTGTTATCGATCTCTGATGTCGTAGCCGCCGCCGCCGCCGCGGATGAAGATGACGAAGGTGGATCTGAGGAAACCTAAGTCGACGCAGGGGTTGGTGGAGAAAGTAGAGGAATGACAGTGGTGGTGGAAGAAGAAAGGAAAGAGAAAAGAAGAAAGAGAAAGGAAAGGAAAGAGAAAAGAAAGGTGGATCTGACGAGGAAGAAGAAAGGAAAGAGAAAAGAAAGGAAAGAAAAGGAAAAAAAAAAAGAATAAAATATTCAGAAAAGGGTAATTTTGGAATAAAAATAAAAAAATTTAAGTATCACTCCCAGATTACTGCGCGTGTAAATCACATCCGTCAGTTTGGACGGTTTCCGTCCGCTTTCCACTTTAGTCCAAAGCACGAGGGGGTTATGTGGGTATTTTGAAACCACGAGGTAGCGATAGGGGGATTATGCCTAATCACAGGGGGTAAAAGGTAATTCGCCCTAATTTTTTTTTGGTTTTTTTTAACTTGATATGACAATTCATATATAGATTAGTCATATCAATGTTTCTACTTTATAGTGGGTAACTTGATATGACAATTCATTCATATCAATTCATGCATTATTTGACAATTCAATTGAACTTCTTTTGCATTTTATGAACGTGAGAGTGGAGAGTGGGTCATGTAGTATTAATTTTTTTTTTGGTTTTTTCCCAACTTGATATGACAATTCATGCATAGATTAGTCATATCAAGTTGAATTGATTTGCTTATTCAATATCAATGCATTTCTCTACATAATTCCATCGCCTATATATACCACGTTCAAGGCCAATCACATTTGCCAAATTAATATACACTTTCTATTCTTGTATTCTACTTCATATAAATTTTTTCATCCGAAAAAAAATGTCTCGAGCTTCAAATTACAATAATGATGAAGATGTGCTCTTATACCTAGTGTATATGGAAATATCGCAAGATCCAATTACTGGAAAACATCAGTCTGCAGATCAATTTTGGTCCCGTGTGGAAGACATATACAACGAGCAAAAAAATGAATGCTTTGACTCTCGTACTAAAAGAACTCTACAATGTCGCATTCAGACGATCGAGAAGGCTATTCAAAAATTAAATAGGTGTATCCATCAAGTTGAAAATATGTATCTTAGTGGTGCTTCTGAAAAAGATATTGTATGTATAATTTCTAAATTTTTTTTCACTAATACCTATATCTTTGTAAAAATTGTAAATTTTAATTGTTTAATTTTATTGCAGATGCACCGGGCAAAGACGTTGTTGATGCAAGACAAGAACTACACAAAAGGCTTCAAATTCGATCACGTGTGGGATATTGTTAAAAACTTTGAGAAGTTTAAAGATGATGTCATCCCATCAAGAAAGACAATACATCTTCGAGACATAAATGTTGTCACATCAGAGTCGAACAATCCCTCTATTGATTCTCCAATATCGACATCTCCTAGGTTATCGTCATTTTCTATTCATCTGGATGATACTTCCAGTAGTTCTGCATCAGAACGCCCAATTGGGGTGAAGAAAGCCAAGTTGAAAAGAAAAATTGACGGAGAATCTTTATTGTCCGCTGAGGCTATAAAATAGGGACATCAAGTTATTTTAAATATGATGGAAAAAATGATTTGAGAAGGCAACATCAACTAGATTTCCAAGAAAGGAATTTATTATTCAAACAAAAAAAAAACACAAGGATAGAATGTTGGATAAGGATTTAAGGACTATTATCGATCCAAAAATATATGCCTACGTCAAATCTGAGCAAAGCCGAATACTAGAAAAAAGATCTCAGCAAGATAAACAAACTCTATCAAATTCTGGAACTGAAGAATTTGGCAATTATTTCACCAAATTCGGAGGATCTGGATCTAATCTACCAAATTATTAAATAAATTATGAATTATATTATGTTGTTCGTTTGATGTTTTAGATTTTTTATTTTTTTGCAAGTTTGTTTTTACACCTTATGTAATATACCGCACAACTGTTCAACTTTTTTATCCAGTTTTTAATATTTTATTTTCTATATTTAAGTTATTTTAATAATATTTTTCAATTAATTAAGTGTAATTAATTTGTTGCAGGGTTAATTATTGTTAATTAAAAATAATTTAAATTTAATGAGTATTTTTTAATAATAGTTTTTATTTAATTTAGTAATATAATATTAAAATGATCTAAAATAAATGTACTGACCAAATTATAATAACAAAATTATTAGAAAAACAAAAGTCTTAAAGACAAAAAGGGACCAAATTGCAATTATATGAAAATTTAAAAAATGATTAAAAAAAAGCACAGGAACAGAGCTGCGCCAAACCTAGCGCAACACTGTTCATGCGTAAAAAATTAGCGCAAATTTGGCGCAGGGTTGGACCTGCGCCATTTTGCATTTTTTTGTCTTATACGGCCTCCAACGTTACTTTACAGTAGCGTTGGAGATGGCCTGAACTCTGTGTTGCTGACTAATGCTCGTACTTTATACCAATAGATATTTTGCCCCTAAATCTAGTATTTCGGACGCATTGCATAATTATGTTTTCTGTACTAATTTAGCAAAAAAAATATAACTTTAGTCCCCAGAATTTTAACCAATATTAGTTTTGATGGTCCTTAATGATCACGTATGACCAAATATTTAGTGCAAGTTAGGCCGGTAATCGAGTAATAGCTCGCGAGTATGTTGAATTACTCATACTCAAATATGTATCTGCTAGCTAATAGTGTACATATATATTTTTTTATTTTTTATACTAATATTTTTGTTTTAATCCCTAAAATTTTAATATATTATAATTTAATCTGCTTATATTTATGTTTTAACCTTTAATTTTATGATAAATTATAATTTGACCATATTAGATTTAAAAAATTTAAATACATCCTAAAATTAAAAAAAATTATTAAAAATTCGAGCTCGAGTTCGCTACTCAAAGTCGGTGTTCGATCGAGTTCGAGTTTAAATAGCACCCCTGTGGAGCCCGAGTAACTCGATTAAGGGAGAACTCGAGTTCGACTCGACTCATTTACACCGCTAGTGCAATTGAAGCAGCATTAAGGAATTTAGTGCTAAGTGACGTAGCATTAAGGATGATGCATGTAGCGGAAAAAAAAGTAATGAAGTAGAATTAGAAATATGTTATTGATTGTAGTGTGTGTCCATTAGTTTCTTCTGTGTTTGAAAAAAGAAGAAGCTCGTATCATTTAGTTCAGTGTTCTTCTACACTTTTAATTCAGTGTTCTCCTACACTTTTAGTTCATTGTTCTTCTAATCTTCATCAAATTCGACTTAAACCGGATCGAATCGATTCTATGATTGAATAGCATAAGTGCTACTTAGTAGTAGAAAATCCGAGAGACAGACAGAGAGGGGACTCTTTCATACCTGCAAACTCCTAGGATGAGAAGTGGACAAGCTCTCAGGGAATAATCTATTTCTTATTTCTGACTTTCTTTCCCATGACGACTAGGAACAGGCAAATAAAATATTTCACTTCGAATTTTGGACCTCAGCGTTTCTAACTCTAGTTTCAGATGAGCTTTTCCCAATTATGTCTGGTAATAGAATAGGGGGGTTTGCTCTGACCAAGACTCCACTTTTTGCTCTGTTCGTGGAGCCCTCGTGAGACATGGGGAAAAGAGATTCTTTGAAGCCCGAATTCCGGTCTGGTTTTTTTTTGTTCAATCCGCCGCTGCTAATCTATTCATGGCATGTAACCACCATTAGCGTGAGTGGGTCTTCAGCCGAAGTCGGAGTTTTAAGTTCAGTTCATAGCCTACTCTTCCTTGTCTATTAAGTACGTTTTCCAATATCGCTATCTTACGCCGGCTCTCTTGTTTTAATCCAAGGAAGCACTTCCGAGACATCTATATCTAGGGCTTTTGAAACCTGAGATCCTTCTTTTTTCCATTCGGGAACTAAAGGTGGCTAGGTCAAGGCGTCTTATCTTTAAGGGAAACTCCTGAAGTTTAGTTTATTGTTCTTCTAATCTTCATCACATTCGTTCAAATTTTACTGTGATAACTATCAATATGGCTGAACTTCTGATCAATATCCCTAAACTTCCGTTCGATGCTATTTTTAAAACTACTTCATTTCTTGCCACCTTAGACGCTATTAAATTCTCATTTATAGGCGTAGAATATCATGCTTTATGGTACACTCTATCGAACCTCAATTTTGAAATTTTGCCCCTTGATCCTAAATTTTCCTTGTATCTCCTCTCCCAAAGGCCTCACAAATTCGTAGACATGATCAATCACACTTTACTCTCCTGTAGTAGAATGCATCCTTTATTTAAGTTGAAAATTTTGTTCAATTATGTTGATACTAAATTAAAAATGATGTGGATTGCTAGATTAGTTTGGCCGCCAATTGTTTGACGTTGAAGTAGTTGGACGTTGATTTTAATATCCACACTTTTAAGCCAGTTAGGATGGACGATGAAGAGAGTAGTGGATTCTGTTACTCGTTTAATCTCAATCATCTTAAAAGTTTTAAGATTGAGATTATGAAAACTGAAGGATGTTTAATTCTCTTGAATATCGGAGCTAATATTTCATGTTTGAATTCTTTGCATTTGTGGCACGTAGGTTTGAGTGATTCTACTGTCTTTAGAATACTTGTGATGCTTGATTCTACGTAGGGAGTGGAGAACTTTTAGATTTCCTCATAATCTTAGGAATTTTAGATTGTTGAATTTAAGTATCATTTGACAATGGTTTAGTCCCTGAATATATGTGCACCTTAAATTGAGAAGGTATTGAGTGGTTAACAGCCACCAATTCATCAGGTAAGTTGGTGGGCAACTACCAATACTTTCTCCCCACGTATATACTATAACCATTATTATGCGGGGCTGATTCTTTACTGAATGCACGGGGTCACATAATAGTGGGTCATAGTGTACATATGAGGAGAAAGTATTGGTAGTTGCCCACCAACTCAGCTGATGAGTTGGTGGTTATTAACCACCCAATACTTTATCTCTTAACTTACCTCTTTGACAATCCTTTCAGTTAAATTGGACAAGTATGACTTTCATGTTCTATCTTTGATTAAAGTTTGGCTATATTTGGGCAACAGGTGTGTGATGCATTTTTGTGTTTATGTGACATCCTAAAGGCTATGTATGAAGCTAGTGAGTTAATCATTCAAAACATGTGGACACAGTTAAAGGTACCTTTAATTAGAGTTGGAAAAAATACGCTCGTTATCTGCCTGTAATATAACCCATTTAAACTCGCAAAATTTTAACTGCGGATATTATTGGGTGGGGTAATAATGGGCAAGAATAATATATGGGCGGGGTATAAGCGTACCCGTGGGTACCTGCATACCCGTCATAAATGGGTATTAATGAGTACACTAACGGGTATTAATGGGTATTCTAGTGGGTATTATGGCTCCCTTAAACTATTTTCATTAATTCTTTTGTGAAAAAATAGAAAAGAAAAGGAAAAAGATAAAAAAGGGAAAAAATGAAAAGAGACAAGTGTTCATAATGTCACCAACAGGATTCGAACTTAAGCAAAAATAATAATATAATACAAACTTACCACTAAACTACCACTAATTTTATATAAATTATAATGTTTAAAAATTTTGAAATTAGAGAGTAGCCAAATATGACCCATATTAATCAATGAGGGTACCTCCATTATGGGTACCCGCAATTACCCATAAATTATCTGCTAATACCTGCTTATTACCCTTAAGTCACTTAATGAGGGTACCTACGAGTACTCTCAAATTTATCACTTATCCGTTCATTTTTACCAGTCAATAAAGCATGCATGGGCAGGTATTTGCTCATTTTTTCAAATCCGTTTAATACTCGCCCACTGCCCGTCCACTACTCGGTCAAACCCGCCTATTTGCTACGTCTATCTTTAATGCATTTATTATTTATGTCATATTATCGCAAAGTATGTTTGTGATGACATCTCATGGATTTCTATTTGTTGTCATGTAAGATTTTGGAACTGTTGAATCAGTCAATGATTAGTGATTATTTCCTTCTATTATGTACTCAGCTATTACTTTATTGGAGGAGAAAGTATTGGGTGGTTAATAACCACCAACTGACTTGGAGGGCAACACCCAATACTTTCTCCCTATGTGTACATAATGACTCACTATTATGTGAGGCTGACTCTTTACCCAATGCAAGGACCTATATAATAGTGGATCATTGTGTACACATGAGATGAAAGTATTGGGTGTTGCCCACCAATTCAGTTGGTGAGTTGGTGGTTATTAACCACCCACTATTTTCTCCTATTGTAGAGTTTGGATCCTGAAATCCTGTATATGGCTTGCAAATTCTCCAATTTTAAGCAAATTGAACTTTTAATAGGATACACAACGGATGACATCGATGGACTAACAAATTTACTAACACAAGGCCCCATACCGTGATACTGGAGACACTCAAAATTTTAGAGTCTGTTTGGATAGAACTTTTTAATCTATTTCTCATTTCATTCTAAAACAACATGGTTGTTTATATTCAATTATCAAAACAAAAATTTCCAACTTCTCTAACCACAAAATAAGGTCATTTTAGTCTTTTTAACATCTTTTAATTTTTTTATGTTTGAGTTAACTTATGGCAATCAAATGTTGACTGTTGCCAATTGATGACCACCACCAGTAAGTCGGATTCCAAACATTTGACTGAAATCTAGACGACTTGTGGTGGTTGTGGCACTCAATGGCTGTTGACCAATAACAGTCAAACTTTGACCACCACCGTCAATCCAAATAATTTAATAAAAAGAAATTCTTATCATAAACTTTATTCAATAAAATAATTATTATACACAAAAACTAATAAAAACAAAACTTATTAATTCAGACACTCAATTTTCAAAACAAAAATATTTCTTTTGTAAAATGCAACTTGAAACCTCATTTTCCCTAATTCTCAAAACGAAACACATATCTAAGCAGAGCCCTTTTTCACTTTTTTGACAATATTTACTTGAATTCATGTTCACTATCGAGGTACATGTAAAAAACATAAAAAAAGTCAAAATTAATGCATTTTTAGATTTTGCCATTTTTGGCTAAAATACCTGTTATAACCCATGAAAAATGAAAATTTGGTGAAAAATCTAAATTTCATTTTTTATAACACCGTTTATTAGAATGCACGTTCACAATTGAGGTGTGTTTAAAAAATAGTAGGGAAAAGTCAAAATCAACAAGTTTTTTTATTTTGCCATTTTTTACCAAAATACGTGTGTTATAACTCGTGAAGAATGGAGGTTTTGTGAAAATTTTAATTTTTTTTAACAATATTCACTAAAATGCATATTCACAATTGAGGTGTGTGTAAAACACATCACAAAAAGTCAAAATCAATGCAATTTTGAATTTTGCTATTTTGGCTAAAATACGTGTGTTATAACCCATGAAAAATGAAAATTTGGTGAAAAATCTAATTTCACTTTTTATGATACCGTTCATTAGAATGCTTGTTTACAATTGAGGTGTATGTAAAAAAAATAAGAAAAAAGTCAAAATCAACTCGTTTTTTTATTTTGTTTATTTTTTTACCAAAATACGTGTGTTATAAGCAATGAAAAATGGAGGTTTAGTGAAAATTTTAATTTTCACTTTTTTGACACTATTCACTAGAATGCATGGGTGCAAAAAAGGATACAAAATAAGTCAAAATCAACGAATTTTTGGATTTCGACATTTTTGGCTAAAATAAGTCTGTTAAACCCATGAAAAATAAAAATTTGGTAAAAAATTTAAATATTATTGTTTTTTACACTATTCACAAGGATGCATGTTCACAATTGAGGTAGGTGAAAAAACAATGTGGAAAAAGCCAAAATCAACACATTTTTTAACGTTGTCATTTTTTACCAAAATACGTGTGTTATAAATTGTAAAAAATGGAAATTTGGTGAAAATTTTAGTTAGTGTACCATTTTGTACTTATTTCTAATATTTTTTCATTGATTTCACTCTTTCAGGAACACTCAGGAGAAAGTACAGCAGACAGCAAAGAGATCGAGACCAGAGTTTACATTCCATGCCTTAAACAGGTGACAATGCAACATTACAGAGATACAGATAATGAGAGGATGGTTGTGGAGCTACTGAAAAATAGCAAATAGTCCTAGAAAAAATCAAAGCAATCCCATAAGATGTTAAGCGTCGTCCTTTTGATATATGGTCAGTTTAGAGTAGATTCATAAGCCGCTGCAGGCATGGCTACCACAGTCTGCTGCAAGGGGCTATAAATAGGAGAACGTGTGTTATCATGATCTTCAAATGCACTGACAATTACTGTTTCTGGATCAAGTTTAGCTGCACGTTCAATTGAATGAAGAGCTGCTTTGTTTGTGCTTGGGATATAACATGGAATGCATCGCTGAAATGTTAATATACAAGCCAATATGTGTACAAGAAATAGTTAAATCTATACTGATTAGCATTTTCTCCTTCATGCAATTTTCTTTCATAAAAATGTCCTGAATCAATCTCTTTAGGATCCTCTACCTAGTCAGTTTGTTCTGTGCTCACTAGTATCTCTGTTAAATGTGGCAATTAATAGCCATTGAAATCGCAATTCTAATTGTCTACAACTTTTATCGCGCTTTGAAATTGCGATTAATTCAACGTTTCATATATGACCCGTTGTACTTTTTAGTTAGTATGAACTAATATACTCCAAGATTATCATGAAAAATATTGAATTCTGTGTTACATCAGTCTTTATTCTTGAATAACTCATGCTTTTACATATCATGTTGCAGTGCTGCACTTCTTCAACTACAGCTACATATTCTAGTTTCATACATGTTGGAAATTATTTTCTGCAAAAGTATAGAAGATTCTCTACCTGACATGGATTAACAAAGAAAAGGAAATTTATACAAGTGACATCAGTAACAGATGCATCCTGAATTACAAAATCTGAACCTGTTGTCAATCTTCGATACAACCAACTGGTACTTCTATTTTTTTTGTTTTTTTTCCCTTAGGTGGGAGAAGGGGGTTAGGGGTTCTGGAGATTAGCATTCTCTACATGTTCATCAACAAAATGTTTGACCAAAGTGGAAAGAGGATGATGAGAACGAGAACAATGCCGAGAATGAGAGCAATGCATGTCCATTTCCTCGAGCCTTTCTGGTATTCTCTAGCTTCCTGGAGTTGTTCTGTGCCTCGCCTAACGAAAGAACTGGCATGTGCAACATGACTTTCAATGTCATTCAGTTGTTGTCCTTGTGATTCAACAAGTGCAGCCATGTCTAAGAAAATTTGATGGAGTTCAATCAAATTCTTTTCAATCTCCTTTACAGCATCATGCCGTTCTTGGATTTCAGAAATTGTATCCAGGATTTGGCCTCTTCCCTGTTCTTGGATTGCCTTCTGAAGGAAAGTCTCACTTTCACCACTTGAGATCAAATTCTCGATTAATTCATCATTTGCTTTCTCTCCAGTTACGGTATAATATCTTCTCGCAACTGTTTCTTTATACTCAGCATTCATTCTAGCCCGCAATCCCTGGAAATCATCCATCAAATCTTTCAGCTTTTTGCCTAAGCCACTGACCACTGATGTCCTTGTTCTATCAGTCGATGATCCTGGACCGCATCCTGGAATCCTTCGATTTGCTATATTCGACCTTTCGAGTGCTTCAAGCTTTCCTTTAATGATCTTTACTCGTTTAAGTACCTGAGAAACATCTGAATCCATCCTAGACCTTAGCTCTTTCACGGTTTTGGCATTGTGTACAGTTTGGCTCTCTTCATTTGATTCTTGCAACCTCTTGTAGAGTTTCTCGACATCTTCCATGTCTTTCTTAACATTTTCTACATCATCAAAAAATTTATCAAGATCACCGTCCTCATTTCCTGAACGGCCCCCATTCTCAAGATCATCCATTTGGACCTGATGCTTCAGGTCCTGATATTTTTTAAACGAATGGGAGAATAGATCATTCATCTTGACTGATTTTTGTGTACAACTACTCCTTCCTTTGCCAAAATATGTTCTCCTGGTACAACAGGATTTTCACACAGATTGGCTTTGGCTTTGCCTTTTCCTACCTTTCCTTCTTCTTTCCCTCTGTAATCATTCAGTGGCCAATGCCTATTTTCACATTCATGGAGTGTTGAGGGAAGAAGAGAAGGTGGAAAAAGCAAATCCTTCATTAAGAAATAATTTTGATTCATTGTTTGGAAAGATTGGAAGATTATTATTAGAGGTATGTAGTAATTATCAAAGCTTGACCAAAATAACCTGAGAGGATTATCGTTAAAAGTGGAGAAATTTACTGTTTGATTCTGATTCAGACACTTGGGCAATGATTGACTTGGTCTACTTGTATTTTCATGCTATGATCTATAAATGGAAAAAAAAAATGAAGGCTAACTAGAGAATGCATGAAACAGGATTGAAATTAAATAAACAAATGATCAACATTACAATGACTTTAAAGAAGCATGATCAGAAGACTAAACTATTATCAGCGCTGGGGAAGATTTTATGCAATGGTGTATGTTTCAGTGTATGCAACAAAATAACATTGGCATATTTCTTTGGAATCTTCTATGTGTCTTTGAAACTTGATCAATCTGTTCGTAAATATACTCATCATTAAGTCAAAAGGTTAATGAACTATTTTTCACTAAAAAAAAATAATGTTGTTATGGACATTCTAAAGATGGAAACTTTAGCCTTACAAATTGTGGCCTAAAATTTCTTGACCAATGTTCCTAAGCAGTGAAGCTCAATTTGGGAACCGGGGATCCGGAATTCGGAAGGGTTTTGCTAAATTATTACATTTGGGTGAACAAGAATAAGAAATATGATACAAGTCATGAATAAATTTCTTGATTTGCTTGATGCTGATAACGCTGTTCTGATTGCAGTTTTAATTGCATAACGCTGCACTTCAAACTGGCTTCTTGGACCTATCATATCAGTACAAAAGAATTGTTGAAAAGATGTAAAATTAGTTCTAACTTGACATCAGGAACATATCAATGTCATGCTATTGTACTTACAAGAAAAAGAAAAAATTCAACGTGAATGGTTGCCAATACTTCGGATGCAAATGCTAAATGAATATTTTGTATATTCAGTGTTGTTTATTGACCAATACTTGGAATGCAAAAAAGAACACTAATCATACTGAAAAAAGATTCACAAGCATGGAATTTGTTGAAATGGATTTGTTTTAGGAAGAAAGGCAGAAAAAATTTGTTTTCTACTTCTACTATTAGAATACTGTCAACAAACAAACATATGAAAAAGAACATCTTCAAGAAAACATAATTAGCTTATAAGTAACTATGCTTTTGTTTACCTCTAATGCAGAAACTATCTTGAAATGCTCCAAGCACTCTTCCAACAACAGCTTTTCCTGTGTAACTATCTCTGCTAATTCTCTTGATGTTGCAGCTGTCTTGTGAGCCTGTAGGTGTTTGCAACTCGGATTAAGCACTTATAGATGAAATGGATAAAATCAATTCTTATGACGTCTTCAAACTATATTTACCATTGGCAAATGTTTAGAATGCATCAACTTGATTGTGCCAATTGTATCGAGTGCAGTTCGAAGAGCCATAGAAACTGATTGTGCTTCCCCCTGCAAGATTCACGTGGTGCATTTATGTTATTGTTCCTTCCATAGATCAATAAGTGGCTGTTTTTCACGATGGTAGTTGGTTAGCCTACCTTTGCTCCTTCAACTAGGGGTACCTTACAGACAACCGACTGCAGACTATCTTTGGTCACAGTTATTGCTGATTGATGTTGCCTTTCCATAGCACCCCATGCTTCCAGTGACTTTATCTGAAGAATAATTAAGTCAATATAAATTGTGCATACATCCATATAAGTTCATAAAGAATCTAGCCAATGTTGATTCTACTTCTAAACAAATGTTTATCCATCAGTGGATGTGTGTTTTACTTACTTGAGATTTCATTATGTGATTCAGTTTCATTTCCAATTTCTCTTTCTCTAGCTGCAACTTCTTCTGTCTCACCGAGTTTCGCAATTTGGTTAGAGAATCCCATGCATATACTAAATTTCTCTGCAGAATCATAAAATGTGAATCAATTAAACAGATTAACCAAAATTACAAAAAGGTTTTAGACGTAAGGTCGTTATGCAAACTGCGTGACATCTTTACAATGTTGTGCTGCAGTGCAACAGATCACACATTCTAAACATACTACTTCAACAGTAAATTTGTTTAAGAATTGCTGAAGTTACATTCCATGTTGCTGTTTCTTTCTACAGAATCAATGGCACATATGCTCTTTCGGGTCTAATAAACTTAGATCAGTGAACTTTTTGTCATCTGAAACACATTCATCAGCATCGTACATTTCATAACATAATCGTCAAATTCAAGCCTAGCTATTGCTAATGTATGAATATAAATGTCTTTCATCTTACACAAATTTATGAAGCAATAGGGACTTATCTTTGACTGAGAACAGAGCTATTTTCATTCCATAAGTTGATCACATTTCTAAATAACAATCCTAGATATGTTTTTTGACATCATCAAATGTTAAACTTTTCTAATTCTGTCCCAAGCTATTTCGTCTGATTTTGAGCATGTTTCCAAACAAAAGCTAAAACTGACTTGAAATTTAACTAAATCAAAGGAACAGAAAAAACTGCACAAAGTATAAACCTCAGCTTGTTTAGTGATGTTTCCATTAACAGACTCCTCTCTAGCATTTGCATATCTCCACTGCAGCAACCTGTTATGGAACAGCCTCATTTGATGAACACTATCCCCTCTGCCTAATCCTAAAGGTGAAGACACACTTGGATAAGATTTCTTGCCCTTCAACAATTCAAGTCCAATAGTAAGCAAATTTCCAACTCCCTTTACCCTTGAACTTGAAGGACTAGTTGGAGGCTTAGACATCCCCTTCCCCTTATTCTCCTCTGATAGTGTTGGTGAGCTAGACCTTACTGGTGATGCTCCCAATTTTGACACATCAATAGCAGTAATCTTAATTGAGTTAGACCCCTTCATTGCACTCTTCAATGTAAATCTTTTGGGAGAATTGTCTGATGAATTCGGTTTCTGAGCAGTACTCGAATCAGCATTCCATCTTCGAGTCTTGATCGATGAATCTTGCATGTATTTCGATGAGACTTCAATTCCTGACATTCTTGAACTCACAGTGGGTGCCATATATGATGCTGGCAAACTTTTTCCAGTCACTGGAGAACCAAAACTTGTGCCTGAATACGCGTCACTCTTTTCTGACTCAGAATCCACCACAATATCCGCCAAATAATCAGATTTTCGTTCTAAAGACCTTCTTCTGAGAGCCCTTTCATCGACTGATAGCCTTCCAGGGACTATATTATCATCAGATAAATTTGGAGATGTTGATGATGAACTCGATGATCTTCCAGGGAATTTAAACTTGCCCTTGTATCGCATTGATGCACCAAATAGAGGTTTATGATTCTCTTTTGCAATTTTCTCGTCATTCTCAAACCTATTGAACTCTGTACAGCTTCTTTGCCTGTTTAGAGACGTAGGATTCATCGATTTCTCGGGTTTTTCATGTTTCTTTTCAGGGTTTTTGCGATGTGCAAGGTCCATTAGTCTCTCATTTCCCAAGCAATCAGCAAGAGTACCATGTTTTGAGTTTGAAGATTTTTGTGTTGTTGTTGTCGTTGTTGTTGTTGTTGTTGTTGATGATGATGGCCAAAGTCCTCGCATGAATCCTGAATTTGCCAGGATTTTTTGCTTACGAGTATCCGTTGAATATCTGCCGGCCCTTTGCTTAAGAGGAGAAGGAGTGTTAACTGGAGAATTAACAACATCTTCCAGTGGTGGTGTAGGACTAGTTGGTGAAAGATATCTTGAGCTCACTTCACGAGACTTTGGTTTTCTTTGCCTCAAAGACTGTTCAAAAACCAGTGTTTCGCCTCCTGGGAGATTCATTTCATTAGAAAAAAAAAACACACTCACACAGTAGGCAGGCAGAGGGAAAAGGGAGAAAAGAATGATAAGTTGGAGAAATATATGGGATTTGAGGCTTATTGGTTAGCACGTAGTTAGCAAAAACGGCCGAGAAAGTAAAACAAACACTTGAAAAGTGGCGGCAAGTTAGATGCCAAGCCGGCTTCAATAGTAGTCTTTGTATGCTTAATGCTTCTTTTGTTTGTTTTGAAAGTTTCAAATGATGCTGGAAACTCTCATTCGAAACTATGTTTGGATCAATCTTTTGTCTCAAAATAGGAATCCCACTTCACGTTTTGTTCTTATGATTGAATCATATTATTGGTTAGTTTAACTAGATAGTGATCATTAGAGTGTTAAATGAATTAGGGGATTTCATTAAGGATATGTTTTTTGACTGTTTTGAATGGAGGTATAAGATTTTGGAGAGTTTTAGATATATAGATTATTTTGTGTAGAAGACAAAAATGAAGAAATCTTGCAAGAATGAATGGAGTGAACTTTGAGGTTTCTGTTGTTTAGTTTAGCCGGCATTAATGTAATTAAGTTTTTGCATAAAATGGAAAAATTGATCCCTGAAATGGTGCACACTATTGATGTGCCAATTGGCCATTAATGTTGGAGGGGAGTGGTTAATGAGTTTTGTATATCGTTTTAGAAAATGAGCGTTTGAGATTAAAATGGAAATGGGATTGACATTTGGCAACAAGAGTTGGGTGGTTCTTTAGATATGATTATGAAATGTGAAAAAGTGATTTCATCTAGTGAATTGGATTGGTAAACTCTAATGTTGTTTACACGTCAAATCTTTTTTTTAACCGATACAAACTTACATCATTTTAAACTTTTAGACGTGAGGGTCGGAAGAATATTCCTAATCAACCAATCTAACGTGGATTAATTCTAAACTCATCAAATCAAATATATATATATATATATATATATGTAATCCTATAAAACCGATTCATATATAATATGTAGTTCATATACTAAACAGACAATTAATCACAGTTAAAATAGTGATTCTAATTTATTACTCTTTTATTGCACATTGAAATTACAATTAATTTGTCGTTCCATATATGAACCTATTTCATATGATATCAATAAATTACAATTAACTTGTTGTTCTATATATGAACCTACTTCACATGATATCAACTTATATATGAACCTATTTCATATGATATCAACAAATTATAATTAACTTGTCGTTCTATATATGAACATACTTCACATTATATCAACTTATATATAGAAATAAAATCACACAATAAATAACAAGAGTTAAACTACGTGAGATTGTTGACTTGAGTGTTGACAATTTACTTAAAAAAAAAAAATAGATGAGCATGAATGGTTTGTTTTATACTTTTACATGTGTAATATATAAATATTAAAATTAGACTAGAGAAATAAAAAAGGGTTTTATATATATTTTTTTACTCTTAAAATATAGAAATTGAATGATTTTGTGATGTTTTTTTTTAATGCATGATGAAATAGTCAAAAGAGTAATCTTCCATAAACATCACATTCAAAGTTGTTTGTTAAAGCAGTAGCAAAAAGGAAAATACTCGCCGTTGCTAGGAATCGAATTACGTCTGCCATGCATTGTTAAATGAAAAAGAAAAAAATTAATCGCCGTTGCCGGGGATCGAACCCGGGTCATCCGCGTGACAGGCGGATATACTCACCACTATACTACAACGACTTGGTTGATAATTTAGTTATTTACAAAAGTTTTCTAACCTCCCAAAACTTATTTTTTCACTTGCCTCAAAATGGTGGCTTGTTTTGTTTGTTACCTAAAAAGCTATGATTAGAAGAGGAAAGTATCCACATTGATCATTGCCGAAATTTTTCCTTTTGGAAGTATTAACCCTTTTGTTTATGCATTACAAGTAGAACTTTTGAAAGGTTTTCATAAGGATTGCTATGAAAGAATTACTATGAAAAAAGCAATTCAATTGTCTTTGAACATGCTTTATGATTTCTTTCTACTCCCATTATGCTCAAAATTTTGGATTTGGATATAGTTAAGATTCATTGAGACTTGCAAATGGTTTGTCATGAGTATATTGAGAGTTTGCATACCTTGCTTGGTTAGGTTATCAATAAATTAGGGGGGAAGACTCAAGATGGAAGTCAAAAGTATACTAAAAAACACATTGATGGAAGTTTAAGGAAGAATATATTGTGTAATAGTATTCAATAAATAAATCTGTTCAATGTCTAACAACATAAATTTTACATGAAAATGGATGTGCTAGTTAAATGATACTGAAGGTAGAATCATACAACAACAAACTACTTTAGGACTACAAATTGAGTTCCTACATTATACACTACATCTTCTTGATTTCATATAGTTCCTAGTGGGATATTTCTGCATACAAAAAACCAGTCCTCTAGGTTCTATGACCATCAATATATCTTCAAAAGGATGAAGCATTGACATTGTATATCAATGAACATTGCATTTTTGTAACAGGGGATGACCATAATCAACATATTTGTCCCAAAGGGGTTTGTACTTTTCCATCCCAATCTTCAACCATGGTTTTGAGTTCCCATTGTAATGCAGCACAGCCCCCTTTTCGATCAACTGAGGATCAACGTTTGTGTAGCCCAAACCCAATACATGCCAAGAAGCATCCAATGGCTGCGTCAACCCATAGAAGGTTAATAATCCAGGTGGGAGAGTACCAAGTTTCCACAATGTCCTATCTACGTTCTTTTCTTGCCAGTAGTGATAGATGCCGGTAACATTCCTCTTTCTCCACTGAACCAAGTCAAATATATTCATCCCAAATGCCCAACCACATGCATCGGGATCAAAATGTGACCGTATTAAAGGATGAGAGTAATTTAAATACTTATGGTACCGATGGAATGTCTCCATGCATGTCTCAACGGCTCCATTGACATTGCCATTCAGATCAATGGAGAACAAAGGTGACAGATCCTTCTGAACTACGATGTCATCGTCCAGAAACACTAGCTTCTTCAGTGCCGGAAAAACTTCAGGTATATAGAACCTGAGGTGGTTAAGCATGGATAGATATTTGGGATTTCTGAATTTAATTGGTGTTCGGCCATCACCGCTGCTACCAGAGAAATAATAACTCTGAGTTTCAGAGTCTTGAAGCTGTTTTAGAACAGGAACATAAGAAGCATTTAACCAGCTAAAATCTTCAAACTTTTGGACATCAACTGTCACACCTCGGAAGCTATTGATGCCGAACCAGGCCTTCATTGCAGCATAGTTTACCTCGTCTGTCACAAGGTGGAAGACTACCAAATCAGGATCTTTAGAATTTAAAGCTGTTGAATTTACGACCACTGAAGTTGCAAGGACATTGTCTGAGAAGATGCAGAAATGGTAAAGATTAGTATCTTTCAGTTTTGCAGCTGTATGACTTTTATCGTTCAATTTCCTCTGTAAATTTGAGTTCTTGAACCATTCAGTTGTCAGTCGAACGCCCAGGCAATACAAACTCTTAGGCACTTCTTCAGCAGCTATTTGTCCAAACTTCGAACTCTTCTCATTGATGGAATTCATCTGTTCTTCAAGACCCTGGATTTTAGCTTTTAGTCTCATGATCATGGTTGCACTGTCATAATGAAGTTGCTGTGCTTGGTAGAGCAAGACAGCCATATCACGGATTGAAGTTTCTGATTCTCCAGTGGTCAAGGGAGTTCTTCTCAAGGCAGCATTTGAGAGGATGACTTGTGAATTACGAATCTGAGCACTAAGATCCCAAGCAAATTGGAGGTTATTACTTTCTTTTGCAATCACAACAAATGCCTTGGCGAGAGAAATCTGATCATTGAGTTGTCTTGCTACTGAATCAGGGCTCAACATTTCTTCAGTAATGTTAAGGCCTTCTATAGTTCTCTCGTGTCTAAAAGGACTCTGCAGAGTTTAGAAAAGAAAGATTTTACGCCTTAAAAACTTAACGGAAACAGAAAGCAAAAAAGGAATGTTTTAGATAAACCAGAAGAAAAACAAATTGCTCCTTAAACACAGCAGAAGAGTTAATTTACCACACAACAAAAGGACTTGGCAACCTATATATTTAGGTCATCATCTTTCCGGCATGGTACCCAACATGCAATAAGTGTGTGCATGAAATCACGCCCATGTGCACATAAATATTTCCTCGATTTTTCTATAAAAGCCTGAAGCTCCTAAATGCAAGTATATCCTTAGGTATAATTACAATAAAAGCGACATAAAAATCCACAAATTATACCAGGATCAACCAAATATGAAAATAGTCAACCAGTCAACAGATTTCTGGTTTTCTTCAGATGCTAAATTTAATGTCCTTTGATAATGTCATTTAGGTCACATATTTCACCTATTTCTAATGTTCCTTGTAGTTATTCTATCATGTAGCCATGCACCACACAAAACTTACTCAAGCCATCCAGGAGCAAAATGTCTCACCTCAATACATACAAGAGTTACTTCCAAGAAGAACCTCCCCCAAGAGACATGCTAGGGCAACATTATTATTTGATTGCAAATAAATCCTCCATATGTTCATATACACATGTTAAACATGCAAACACTTGCAACAATTTCTCTTATATAAAGAAAGTTCGCCCATTATGTCAAAGTTCTTCTTAACCAATTCATTTGACTTGGAGAACAGATTCTCAATAATAATAAAGCGACGTCAAGTCTGATAGGCAAATATAATAGTCTCATCGTGTATGCATCCAATACAACTGTATCTATTTGATCTATAAGGTCACAAACAAATTCTGCATGAGCCATTCACTTTTCTGTGTCAAGCCACATTCTTCATTTTGTTACATAACTAAAGAAAGGTAGCCATAGTTGGCTAGTGCTACAGTCGCCAAGCATGGTGACCTTTCCTAACTTACAGCTCAAGTAACTTTTCCAACTTAATATATGTGTCACTAGTCACAATAACACATCTCACTCCTAATATCCTCAAAAAGAATGGCTGATAGATCAGTCACGGGAGTTCCATCTAAAAGAGTAACAACACCAGACTTAAGCATCTTCCTTTGACTACAATCTCCAAAGTTAGCAGACAATTTCCTTCCCTTCTATAGCTAGACATTTATGTAACTTAATGCATCTCCATCATATTGCTGACCTATTAACTTAGTGTGAACATGAATTGCTTTACTACTACCAGTACTGCTGCTGCTGCTACTATTGTAAAACTATGTTACTATTATTTCTACTACTACTATTATTATTAGTTTGTGTAAATCATGAGTTACTTGTCATATTATCTACAACAGTTCTATAGCATACCCATTGATCTTCAAACACTTGAAAGGTTTCAACTACAATCAAGAACAGGATATTTATTACCTATTTCTACCGGCTGGAAACTAGACACTTCCTTTGAACAACAAAAATATGAATAAAAGAACAAAGAGCTTGATTTTCTTCATCAACCTTGACTATGATTTTACATAAATTTCACAAATACTCTCTTCGACTCATGTAATGAAAGACTGAGGCACATCAATATGCTGCAATACATGTGGTTGGCCTAAAAGGATTTCATTGGAATTCAACTTTACACAGTTAGAAGCTCCTTGGTCATGAAGCTAGATTTCTCTAACAGTTACTCATCTTAGTGTACGTCTTTTATAGGTTTTCCCATAGTTATTTTTACAGGCCTTGCATGGTGAGATCTTTGATTTCAGCTTTTCTCCATGCATGCTCTTTGAACTAGCATGAACTTTCATAATTAATATATTACCATTTTCACATCCGGCCAAGTGAAATCCTCGTTGAACCTGTGCTCTCTTTCCCTTATTTCCTTATTCTTCCCTTTCTTTCCAGCATTTAGACTATTATCTTTCAGTTCAAGTAATTAGCGGACATGACTTTCCCTGTATACTTGAACATGCACCCCCCAATTCTCCGCAAAATCAATCACCTTTTCATTAAACATTTCTAAATTCTAATTAACAGGTTATAAACAGCCATGACCTGTTACTCTAGTAAAAAGTAAAAAATCTCAGAACTACACATATCTTCAATAACAACAAAATAACACTCTCTACAATGCAAAACACACCCAGTAACCCTTTCAATCTGGCTACAAATTGCTTTTAAGAAACCATGCTACAAGAAATTTACTAACAACTCCAGCTCAAGCTGCCTAAGATCTTTAATACACACTTCAAGAGTTCAAAACGCAATCTTTTAAAGTTATATTAGCTCATACTCATCGGTCAAATCCAATTTCCAACAACATCAAAGTACATTTAAAAAAAGATAATACAAAAAAATACCCATAATGAGAAATCACAAGGATGAGCTAAAATTTCCCAATAAACTACAAAGCGAGAAAACACGAATGCTGAAGCATCAACGCTTGCAAAACAACCATAGTAATTGAATTCTAACATATCCCATGTACAAATTCCATCACCGTGGCAATGAATATTATCTCTCAACAAAGACTAATATTCTGTTTCCTTTCTTCATATTTGCTCAATATAGATGCAATCCATATTTTTCTTCCTCAAAAAGAATACAATTTTGAATCAAAATTTACCTTAGTGTAAGCCGATCTCGAGCTGGGGTCATGGCTATCTCTGCTCAGCAAAACAATAAGTAGCAAAATCAGCAACCCACATACGGTTAGCCAGAAAACATTTGAAAATCGCCGCCTCACTGGCCGCCGGAAATCTGGGCCTCTTCGCCTCATAATTCCAATAAAACTAACAAAAACTCGGCACTTTCCAGTGAATAGTAAGAAGGAAAAAATTCCAAAAAATTAAACCCTTTTCGCAGAATTGAAAATCAGAGCTTTTATTGTAAGTATGAACAGCAGTAATGGAGGGAGAGATCCAGCAACACGTTCCAGTGCAGCCACCGACGCATATAATAAACCGACTAATTTAACGGTCTTGACTCTTCTTTTGTGAAGAAGCATAGTTTTTTTTTTTTTTTTCTTAAATTAAAATAATTTTCTAGAGAATGCCACAAGTGTAAATTTATATACACTTAAAAAGAAAAACACTTTTTTCACCGTATGTGATTAGTGAAAAATGAAATATACTTTATACATTAATTTTTTTATATATTATATATTATTATTTAATAATTTATATGTTAATATACTAATTTTTATATTTTATATCTAATTTTTAATTTTAAAAAAGTCTCTCTCTCATATATATATATATATATATATATTTGGTTTCACCTAAGAATAGCCCACAATTAAAACATAATAAATAGTTTAAAGTTGTACATTCTTTCTAAATTCACTAACCTTTTATATTGAATTATTTTTTAACGTTTCTTTCTAATTCTTTTTAGGTGATTTCTTTACTCATTTAATATATTTTTTATTTTTTTCAGACTAGGGCACCTAAAATAATCTTAAGTATCATTTTAACTGTATTTCTCTCTTTTTTTTTCATAGCATCTAAAAGTATCTTACAAAAATATGAAAATCATTTTAATTGTGTTTCTCTTTTTTTTACTTTCATTTTAATGTATTTATAAGCTAATGTAGTGTGTCCACATATTCATTTGAACATCCTTTGAACTATGACTGTTTCCTCCAATTTCAATTATATTTTATAATCACAAAATATAACGAACACACTTCTCTATTTATTCGAGCTGTAATTGGATTCTTTGTATAACAATCTTTATCAATTACACATATTTTTATATTTTAAAAATTTTAAACTTTTACATGTATTTAATTCATGCTCGCGGATTTGCACCTTAATTTACCCTCTATTGCTATTTTTATGGTTACTAAAATAACAGTAAAAAATAATTTAATGATTGACAAGCAACATTGTAATGGTCCTATAGACAATGGGTATTAATGTTTATATTGGAGGAGCTTGATGTGTCTAACATAACTTTGGTTTGTAATGTGATTTTAGTTTTTTCTTCTCCATATAAATTAATGTGATCAATATATTTGAGTTTCTTTGTGATTCAATCAATAAGGATCAAAACCAAAATTACCTGAGTCTATACACATTATTTAGGCATATTCTATTTCATAAATGTACATTCTTCATCTATAATGAAAGTTTTGTAAGGGATAGATACAAACCACAGCAAGTAAAAGGAAATTTATATAAATTCTTATTATTGTTGAAACATTTTGACTCAAATCTAGAGAAATAGAAAAGATTAAAGGAGTAAATGCTTTACTTCTAAATCTTTAATGTTATTACTAAGTACTTGCTCATTTAATATATTTTTTTAATATAACTTTTTACATTGTACATTCTATTTGAGACTAAAAACCATGATATTTGTGTACATTGGAGTAGTAGTTAGGCAAATTTTCTCATGAAGAAATTAAATTAAAAGGAAATTATGCTAAAAGACTAAATGTGATGTAACTAATTAATTATCCTCAATGCTTATATGATCATTAAAATGTAATTTTGTCTATTTTCAAGAACTGAGAGAATGGTACAACTGATAACATGTGAATGTGATGGAGCAATATTAACATGAATCTAAAATGGGGACATAAAATTATCCGTATATATGTGTTGCACATAGAATATTTCTCTTTAGGATTTGGAAAAAATTATTCATTGGGCATTTCCTATTTTTAGTGATAAAGAGAGTGCATAATTTTGAACTATTCATTGTAAAGGATATGATTTTAGAAAAATGGCAATAGATCTTTTATATCATTCTGTGTATTACTTTATAAGATTTTGATACATATATAAATACTTATCCTTTAAAGTTCACTAATCGCTTGATAGGATTTTAGTTTTATCTAAAAAAACACTTCATATACCAAATGACAGAGAATATCTAAAGTCAGAAAAGGCACAAAGTTATAAATAAAATACCCTTTTTTTTCATGCATAAGATGTGCATTCTTATGAAAGAATTGTACATGGTCTCTAGTTAGTCTATATGTTTCAATAATTTTTTTCCAATAGTTAAAAGAATTAGGAAAATAGTCAATAAATTCTTGGCAAGTGTTTAGCAAACATGTAAATTTGTAATATGAATAGCATTACAACTAAGAACGAAAGCAATTTTTGATGAAAAGGTCAACATGCTTGTTACTTGAAAAAAAAAATTGTTTGTTTCTCAAGTTTATATATGAACATGTTATGCCAAATAGTTTTAGAAACTACTAAATTTGTAATGTTTATAATTGCTACCACTAAATTATACATGTGTACTTTGATTTGATTTTATTGAAAATACATAATGAAAAAAAAGTATTACAACTTTATTATATTTTCTTACATTCAAAAATAATTAATATTATGGAATAAATTTTAGTATATAAACTTTATGTTTTGAAAGTACAATAAATTTATCTATTTTAAAATCTAAATTATTTCTATATATATATATATATATATATATTAATAGTGTAGAACATGTACTTATTAATATATACACAAAAAATCTTGTGAAACCGTCTCATATATGAGACGTAATACGTGACTTATGCTTTATATGTTAATACGCTAATTTTTTATACGTTATACGCTAATATTTGATACTTTATATGCTAATTTTTTATACTTTATATGCTAATCTTTGATACTTTATATGCTAATTTTTAATACTTTATATGCTAAAGTGAAATTCATACGCATGTCTTATATATGAAATAGTCTTATAAGAGAATGTCCCACTAATATATATATATATATATATATATATATATGCATATATTTCATGAGATGTTTTTAGTTTAAACTTCTCCAAAGTTTTAAATGGTAATATTTATAGAAAATTTTGTATTAAGGCACATCTCATGTCATAATTGTTAAGTAGGGTACAACTTTAATATATTTATTATTAAGCGCGTCAAAATAACTTTATTATTTTAATTATTACTTAAAGATTTTGTTACACTTTCCACCATCTACACAGTAGCCTATGCTTAAACCCTAAACCTCTAACTCTAAACTCTAAACCCTATGAAGTGGTTTCATATATGAAACGTGGTTTATATATAAAAGGACAGTTAATCACGTGTTTTATGATTGAATAGGAAGCGAAAAGAATGCGATACTTTTTAATGTTATAACAATACTTTTATATGTCATAGAGTTATCTTAATGTTATCAGTGATACTTTAATGTTATTAGTGATACTTTTTAATATTATAACTATACTTTTACATATTATCAATGATACTTTTTAATATTATGGTAATATTTTTTAATGTTATAATGATACTTTTAATGTTTTGGTGATATTTTTATATGTTATAGATATACTTTTAATATTATGATGATATTTTTATATGTTATAGTAATATTTTTATATGTTATATATAATGATACTTTTTGTGCATTAGTGTTACTTTTTAATTTTACCTCATGGTACTTTTTCTAATAGAGAGTGATACTTTTTAATATGATTGTGATATTTTATAAGTAATGTATAGATATGAATCCGCATCATAAAGACTAATCCTTTGGACGGAATATTTGTTCCATGTAAGAAATTTTTTGGTTTATTTTCAATTCTTGGAACATATTTTTATGCCTTTCGATTAATAAGATATGATATCAGTTCTATGCAATTTTTGTTTTTCCCAAAAGTAATAAAGTATTTCAATTTAGGAGAAACATTTTCGCCATTAGCTTTGAGAAAGTGACTACTTAATTACTAATTAAATAATAATGGTGTTCACTGTTCCCCTAAGGAAGACGAAAACATCAATAACGTTCCTTTTTCGTCGGTGCTCAGAAGAAGTTCCTCTGTGTGTGCATGGAAGAGCAATTGCATCACTATTACAAATTTTTTTTGGCTGAAAATGACATGCAGAGATGTAAACATTAAACTCATACAATCAAAATAAATTCACAACATTTCACAATTTCACAAACACTAAAAAATTAAAAAAGAATCCATAATAATCATAACAAAAGACACATAAATTACTAGAAAAAAATACACATACATGCATGCAGTGATATTTTATTATATTCAGTGTTTCATTCCCTATTTTATTTTATAGATACAAGCCACATATGTTTAACTAAAACCCTATCAAGTGATTAGTAAATCTCGAAAAATAAGTGTTAAGGACACGTGGCGTATGTATCCAAAGAATTAAACATATGATGAAACACATAATGAAAAAGAAGAACCGTTGGAATAAACAAGTCTCAAATCAAAAGTACGCAATAAGTCGAGATCAGAAAAATAAAAAACATCCCAACAATTTTATTTGAATGGAGTCAGGTTTACAAAGAGCTAAACTATTGAATAAAATTTTATAGAATTTTATTTGAAATCCTTTACATTCAACAAAATTATTATGTTAGAAACAAATTAAGATACATATATAATTAAATTCTATTTGTGCAAGTGAAAACATAAGAACTCCATGATTAAACAAATTTGTATTAATGGACAAGGAAAAACTGGAATTATGATTCTAAATTAAGTTCAATTTGCTAAAGCTTGGAATTACTGGTTTTCAATTAATTATGGTCTTTATTTTCTTTATGCAGGTTTGTTTGTTTTTGTTTTATAGTTAATTATAAATCAGCTGGTAGGATTCCACAAATTAAAGTCAAACTCCACATTAATTATAATTATCAACTTGTGCTCTTTGATATAGAAAAAGTATAAACAGCTTATATAGTACTTTGACCATGAATAACAATTGTAAGTTATTGGTGCAAGGTTCAAATAGCATCATAGAGATTTACTAGTTTTTTTGTCCTTTAATTACAATTAGATTGGTAAGAAAATTAATTATGAAGATGAAACATTCATATGTTGTATATAATTGTTTTCTTAGTACTTAAGCATCGATCTTTGAATTACATTTATAATTTATTGTTATAATTAGCACCCACATTTATATGGCATCCATATTGTTAATATAAGACTAAAATTGCCTCACACTTTTGTCTGAATAGCTGAATTTTGGGTATAGGAGGAGTATTTTGTTAAGATTGGCTTAGAATGTCGATCCAAATATTCATTAGGTATATATAGGAGTCATATAGTCTAGGGTTGTTTAGGTTAACATGTTTTGGACTGATTTTTTCGAAACATTAAGTCTAATATTTATAAAGGAGGAAGTAATTCTCATTTACGTGTGTTGGCATAGTTTGCAAGGGAGTAGTAGTCCTAATTTAGATACTTTTGCTCTTGTATCTCGTGTTTGGGTATATTCGCCACATTTTTACTTATTATCGATAAATTTTGGGAGTGACGACAATTCTCAATTTTGGGGTTAGCATTTTTATTTGACAATTATAATGTGATTATACTATTTGAATCATGAATGTGTAAACATGATAAGAGGTTCTAAAAAAAATGTTAATATATATTACAAAACTTAGGACAATTTAACTTGTGGATTTAAGTTTAATTAGAGATATTCAAATAGAAAAAGAATTAGATACTTCTTTGGGATAATTAAGGTCGTAAAGTCATATAACAAACCTTAATTAAACACAAATACATAACACTGTTTTTCTGTTTGTTTTCCTTTCTTTTTTTTTTTTTAAAATAATTAACTTATCTTTGCAAAATTTAATATTCCATTTAGTCAACAAATTCAATTCAACAACATATATATACATATATATTGCTAATTATAAAAAAAAGTACTAGAGGAAATTAACTTAAACAAAATATTGATTTTATATATAGGATGGTTTCAAAGACTACAGTTCCACAAGAACACAACATGACAATATTAATTGAAATCTAACAAAAACACAAAATAAAAAGATCCGATCCAAATCCTACTACACCTTGGCATACATATGCAAGGTGTACAGCTAATGAAACAACACTAAGCAAAACAGCACCATTAATGAATCATTGATGCTTTTGAAGAAAACCCTAATCATAACACAGAAATAAGGACAATGACACAAATTAAGCAAAACAAACACACAAACTGCTGAAACCATCCATCCATCCATCCATCCATGGCATTTAGATTTAGAAAGATCCACCACCATAGCCCTTGTGGAAGAATCCATAAGGGTGAGGAGGCATACCAGCCAAACCAAATACTGATGGTTTAGCCTCAAAAGCAACTGATGAAGCACCAGATTGATCATTTGCCCCTGCGGCTATTTCAAATGAGGGTCCATTCCTGATTGAGATGCCAGTGTTGTTAATGGATGGACCAGCATAAGGGGCAAATGACATAGTTGGAAATGGCTTAGATTCATAAGGAACAAAAGCACTGGTGATACTTGGCATAAAAATGCTGAGAGGAGAAGCAGCACTTATTCCATAACCATTTCGTCGTCCCATGAAATTTGGAAAAACATCAGCAGCAGTAGTTTCAGGTGTTAATTTTTGCGCATTAATTTTAACATTTTTTTGGAGTTCTTCAAGGGCCGATTTCAACTGCTCAAGTTGTTCCATATTAAGCTCTTCAAAGGGACCTTCCCACCAATGACGATTTTGATTGACTTTCCTCAATTGGTTAAGGCGTTCACCCCTTTTCTTTTCAGCCTCAAATCGATTTTCAATCAAACTCAGCTCTCTATTAAGATTTTGCACATTAGCCCTGCGATGAGCCTCCACAATCAAGTTTGAAGAATTCACAAGATGAGGAGTTTGGGATTCAAACCTTTCGATGATTTCACTCACACTCGGGCTACCAAAAGAGTAGGCTTTTTCACCAGGGGAAAAAACCATCAAGGCAACTTCTGAACCCGTAAGGGTACAAATTTCGCTAGCCTTTTTGAAAAGGCCAGCACGACGTTTTGAGAAGGTTACTTGTAGGTTATTCTCATTCTTCATTTTCACTATATCAATCTTTTGGCGACCTCTACTCTTTTTTGGCACCATTTTTTTCAATCTCAAGGCCAAGCTATCTAGGCTCCTCACAAGGAATGAAGGGAACGAAAAAGGATGGTTTCTATGTTCAGCAACGAGAGGAATTTATATAGGAGCTCCACTACTTATGATGCCTTTTCTTTGCGTTCACATAAATTCTTGTTTTGTCAACGTTGGAAAATATTCGATGCATTAAATTCATCGGTTCATGTAAATCTAAATTCATCTGTTCATGTAAATCCCATGTTTATATGACAAGAAAAATTGCAAAATACCACCCTAAACTATACTTGGATTATAATATACCCCTTAAACTTTTAATTTTGACACTCTTATCCTTAAATTATTATTATTTTAGTATGTTAGCTCAATTTAATAACTTCATGTGAAGTCATGCATTAGGACTAACGGATGTGAATAATATTACAAAAAAATTCTACCAGTGGTGTTGGTGGTAGTATCCAGACATCTAGGTATATTATTCGAGCCTTGGGAATGCATATATATGAGTGTGTGAAAAAAAAAACTCAATGTGAAAATTAAAATAAAAAAAGACCGTTTTCTACATTGTTTTCTTCACTTTAGTTTTACCAAATCTTCGTAAATGAAATCCTAACTATTTAGCCGAAGTAGGGTTTCTCCTACGCCTACGTGAATCCGTTTTTTTTGAATTAATCCTAACTATTCCAATTATCCATTATGAAAGGGGGTATGTGTGTCGAAGAAGTAGTATATTGATAAACAAAGTTTTCCAAAATCAAAAGAGCAGCTCGTTTGGAAAAAAACGATTTCTAATCATCTTGCTGTCTTATAAGACTAAATATGGAAAAAAAGGAGAATAGAGAATCTGTTGATAAGTTTCCCTCGTCCCCGAGGTATCTCTTACTATGCGGAGCCAATGAGTTTATCGAACAAGGTAATGAATCTAATTAGGGCAAGAACCAGCTTGAAAGGAATGAACGAGTGTAGGTTTAATAGTGAACGCAGACGCTCTACTTAAAGATATGAGATTAACGACTTAAAAGACAGATGTCAAGAGAAACGGTTAGACTTCTTTATTGCATTGTTTTGTGTTTTACGTTCCGCACTATGTATCATTTGATAATTCTCAAATCTAATATTAAATTAAATGGAGAAAATTCAAAGATTTCTTGTAGAGTTTTTTATAAAATATAAAATGAATAATAAGGGTAAATTGGTATAAAATATTTACTTTTCATGAAGTTATTGTTCTTTGCAAAAAAAAAAAAGTTTAATGAGATAATGTGTCAAAATTAAAAGTTTATGGGTGTATTACAATTCAACTATATTTTGAGGTGGTATTTTGCAATTTACCCTATATTATATGAATTACATTAATTAGGACAACAACAACGGTATTGAGACTGATGACATTTACTTAGTTACTCAGTTTTGGTGTTGTTCTAATATTGTCCTATCTGTATTACTTAAATCTAATAGATATTTGTAATGAGATTTCTATCCCAAAACAAACAAAATTGGAACTGTTTGAAATTGCTAAATTAAAGCTCAAGAAAATTAGTTTGTATATTAATTATTCAGACTTTAATTACTCCTTGTGTGTGATTCCATTCATATATTATTTTTCCACAACTCTTGTTTTTAGTTTTGGGATGTGTTGGCTAAATATATTTGATTTGAATGAATTAATTAGGTTAGTACTCAAATTGTACTCAATGTAACGCTTGTTTCGGTCTCGTGCATTCCATTTTCCAAGTGTTTGACCTCAAAATGCTATTGGTTTTTTTAAAAATAATTCATAATTATAATCCAAACAATGCAGATTATATATGTTCATTTTTTTTATAATTTTTTGGGTAGTTCTTTTGAGAAAAATAAAATAGTTATGATGACATCATTCAACCTCTCGCAGCATATATAGACCTGTCCAAATTAATGACATAACAAGTAAAAGCATATTGTGACAAATAAATATTGTGAAAAGTTAAAAGATATGATCTTATCTCATAGTAAAAACAAATCGAGAAATTACATTTTATAGCTAATTAATAGGATTCTTGGTAATAACATTCAAAAAAAAAAGACATGAATTATTCTTCATTCTGAAAATATTAATTTCTTGTAAATTGATTGTTAGGGTTTTCAACCTTTTTAATGTCTATTTGTTGTTGATGATCAACCTTTGTTTTGTTTTCCTACAATTTCTCAACTTAACTTAAGGGATGTATGATGTGGGTAGAAGTAGACATGGCCAAACCCACGGTTCCGGAATCGTGGGGCCCTTAAATCGGAATCGTAACCGAACCGCTTATGAGCGGTTCGGGTACGATTCCCATTTTTAAGGACCGGAATCAGAGCCGCTGGTTCCGGTTCCGGTTCCAAACCGTGTATTAAAAAAAAATGCCACATCAGCAATGTGCTGGGTGCGTGCACAGTACGCGTCTAAAAAGTTAAAAAAATATATATACAGGCGCGTGTGAAGTAACAAAAAAAAAATGCAACGGTCAAGTAACCATTGCAGTAAGTTTGGCTGACCGTTGCCAACATGGCAACGGTTCCTCAATTCAACTTTTTTTAACATTTCCTAATCTATAAATACCCCCTTAATTTTTCATTTTTCCCACACAATTTCTACTCCTCTTTCTCAATATTCTAATTCTCTTCTTCTCAATTCTCAAACATCAAAATTCTATAAAATTCAATTCTAATTATTGTTTCTATTATAATTATTAGTTAAATTATTTATTATTATTTTTAATATATTATTCTTTCAATTTCTCATTCTTTTTTAATATTTTTGAAATTTTTTATAAAATGGATAGCTTTGGTTCTTCATCCCAACCTATTAATATTGGTGATGCATCACAATCAAGTCGTCGTCCACTAACGAATCCAAAATCCAAAATGTTTGTGAAATATTTCACAAAATTTTTTTATGCCGATGGAGTTCTTATTAGAGCACAATGCAATTTTTGCGAGAAATCATACACCTTCAAAATTGGGAGTGGATATAGTACACTAACCAAGCATTTGGAGAAAATACATCCTCAAGAAACCGGCCTTCAAAAGTCACAAGCGCAATTAACCGGTTTTGCTCAACAAGGTTCTTCTTCTTCTACTAATTTAAATTTATTTAAATTTAGTGATTCAAAATGGAGAGATGGTGTAACTAGATTTGTTTGTGCACAACATTTACTATTCTCATTTGGTGAAAAACCAAATTTTGTGAGATTAGTACAAGAAAATGCAAATCCACAAGTAAAAAGTGTTCCTAGAACAACTTTAACACGTGATATTAAAAACATTTATAAAAAAGAAAAAAATAACTTATTGGAATATTTTTTAAAATTAGATTCTCGTGTTTCAATATGTTCTGATATTTGGAGTGATCATTGGAAAATGAATAGTTATATTGGTATAACTTATCATTGGGTAGATTCAAATTGGTTTCTACAAAAAAGAGTAATTGCATTTAGAATTTTTAATGATTCTCATTCGGCCATAAATATATCTAGATTAATTAGTATTATTTTAGGGGAATACAATTCAAATGATAAAATTTTTTCAATTGGTTTTGATAATGCATCGGCTAATAATACATCTATTGTAGAATTAAAAAATATTTGTACACCAATTTTAGGTGGGAAATTTTTACTAATTAGATGTATATGCCATATTTTAAATTTATCCGTTCAAAATGGTTTAAGTGCATTAGAAAGTCATATTAAACCAATTAAAGATGCAATTAAATATTTGACCGGTCATCCAAGTTTAATGAAAATATGGGCAAAATATTGTATACAACATGGACAAAAGTCTAAAAGATTTAAAAAGGATGTTCCAAATCGTTGGAATTCAACTTATGATTTACTTTGTGATTCTTCTAAATATAGTTCATTGTTATGTAATTTTTTCATTGATAACTCTTGTCTTGGAATTGTATTAATTACTTCCTAATCATTGGACTTCTTGTTTAAAATTTTTAGAAGTTTTAAAAGTTTTTAAGGATGCTACTTGTACATTTTCACGTGTGCATTATCCAACTTCTCATTTATTTTTAGTTGAAGTATGTAATATAGTTGGTGTGTTAAAATGCACATAAATGATGAAACTTTGACGCAAAGTATTATTCACATGTTAGAAAAATGGCTTAGTTATTATAAAGAAATTCCAATTTTATATTCAGTTGCTATTGTTCTTGATCCTCGTTTTAAATTTCAAGGTTTAGACCAATATTTGAAGTTTTATTGTAATACGTTAAAAGAATGTTTTCCATTAGATCCGAACATTATGCAATTACATTTAAATGTTAGTAGATACATAAATGAGACTAAAGATATGATAAATGCATTATATCAAGAATATTCTTTTAATTTTCAACAACAAGTCCCTACTAGTAGAACCATTAACACTAATACTAGTTATAATAGTTTTTCAACTTCAAATATTGAATCTTTGTCTTCCTTTATGCTTCCTGGTTTAGAAATGTTTCAATCGTTAAAAAAACACAAAGGTACTACTAGTTCGGAACTTGAGGAATATTTAACCACTTCTTTTGATTTTAGTGATAACAAGTTTGAATGTGATAGTATTGAGAACTTCAAAATATTGGAATGGTGGAAGGCGAAGACAACGATGTGCCCCGTCATCGCTTCGATATCCAAAGAGATTTTGGCGGCCCCGACATCAACCGTAGCCGTGGAACAAGCTTTTAGTCAAGGTGGTAACATTTTGGACGAGACCCAATCGCGTTTGAGCCCTATGTCCTTGGAGATTCAAGCTTTAGTAGATGATTGGACTAAAGCCGCTTATAGAGAACAAGAACAAGATATAGAAGAAGATTTTGATTTAGATTTAGACGCCACCACCGATGGTAGCTCTATTTGTACAACTAATTCACCTGTCACCGATGCCGATAGAGCCAATAATGACGACGACTACTACTACTATTAGTTTATTAAAATGAAGAAAAATTTCACATTGTACATTTTTAGATTATTGAAAATTTGAAATAATTTATTATGTTTTTCAAATATTATAGTTTCCATATCTATATATTCGTTTATATAAATTAATGTCATAGTTTTATTTATATACATTATAGTTGTATTATTGTATATCATAATATATTTTGCAATTGTATTATTATACTATTCAAATTTAAAGTTTAAACCATCAATTATGAATAAAATTTAGTAGTTTATTCATTTATTAATTTCTAACTTGTAAATTTATGATTTAAAATTCTTAACTTGTAAATTTGTCTATCCAATGAATAAAATTTAATAGTTTCTTCATTTATTAATTTCTAACTTGTAAATCTATGATTTAAAAATCTTAACTTGTAAATTTTTCTATCCAATGAATAAAATTGAGTAGTTTCTTCATTTATTAATTTTTAACTTGTAAATTTATGATTTAAAATTCTTAACTTGTAAACTTTTCTATCCAATAAATAAAATTGAGTAGTTTCTTCATTTATTAATTTCTAACTTGTAAATTTTTCTATCCAATAAATAAAATTGAGTAGTTTCTTCATTTACTAATTTATAACTTGTAAATTTATGATTTAAAATTCTTAACTTGTAAATTTTTCTATCCAATGAATAAAATTGAGTAGTTTCTTCATTTATTGATTTCTAACTTGTAAATTTATGATTTAAAATTCTTAACTTGTAAATTTTTCTATCCAATAAATAAAATTGAGTAGTTTCTTCATTTATTAATTTATAACTTGTAAATTTATGATTTAAAATTCTTAACTTGTAAATTTTTCTATCCAATGAATAAAATTTAGTAGTTTCTTTATTTATTAATTTCTAACTTGTAAATTTATGATTTAAAATTCTTAACTTGTAAATTTTTCTAAAATTCTTAATTTGTAAATGTTTCTATCTGATAATGCCAATATTTTGTTATTTATCTATATTTATTTTGGATAATATTGGTATTATTAATTGGAAAAAGTGTTGATAATTGTAGATTTATCTGGAAGAAGTTGTTGGGCAATAAAAGTGCAAGAAGGGTGGAAAATGGATCTAGACACATTTTTTGGGAAGATTCAAGACATGTGCTTAAAGGATAATTGAAGAAGTTGAGTTGAAGAACAAAAGTCAAGCAAAGAAGTTGGAGAAAAAGTTTCCAATTTATTTGGAGAAATTCTGTCAAACACGTATGAAGATTGAGATTGGGGTTGACATTAGTTTTATGGAATTTATTCCAAATAATTATCTCTTGAGATAATTAGATAATTATAGTTTTTAGGATAATTTCAATATTTAGGGATAATTCTCACTTTTGGGGAATTTGATTAGTATTAGGAAAAGGTTAAGTGGCTTTATAAATAAAGCTCTACGTGAGAGAGCAGAGGGGAGTTTTTAGTTCAGTTTTTATGTTTTAGTTAATCAAGTTAGTTTTTTTCCCTGTTTTTCTTTTAGTCAAGTTTTAGTTTTGATTTCAAGTAATTAAGAATAGGATTTTATTGAATTCGTGTTTTCAAGATTAGATTCCAATTCGTATTTGTTAAGTCAAGTTCATAAATTATTGAGTCAAATTTTAGTTAAAAGGTTCGGCTTCAGTATTTTGTTCATATTTCGTTATGATTCTTGATTTTAGTTTATCTATTTTTCTATATAATCTAGTATTCTAATTTGCATTAGTGGATTATTCACTAGTTACGATTGAGTCTTTGTTTCACATTTAATTATCCGTTTTTAAGTGATTTCATGATTTTAGTGAATCTTTAAATAACCAGTAAGTTAATCTTTGTCTTTGAATATGAATTCTACTTTTCTCACTTCTTATTTCTTTTATTTAATTATGTATTCTAGCTAAATTATTTTCTCCGGTTAAGATATTGATGAAGCATTAATTAAAAATCTTGTGAGATCTAAATTGAATTTAAATAAATTTGTTAGACAAGTACCTTTTATGTCTTGTGATAAATAGTTTATGAATTTTATGTAATTGTTAAATAGTGTACAATGTTTAATTAATTGCATGAAGTTCTAATGCCAATTAAAACAGTGGATCCGTAATTGTCCATTTAGTTTTAATAAGTGGCGAGGCTGTCATTCATCGGCAGTAGGCATAGGGGCTAGTATGGGCATATGGCGTCCATGTGGGCATATTAGTATCAGGTTTCTTTTATCTTAATGCTTTTAATGAATTAAATCTAATGAGGCGTCCTCTTAGGTTGTTTATTAATTAGAGAGTAATTAATAAGGCGTCCTTTTAATTACCAACAAGTAAGAAGAAATTAGGTTATGTCAGTGGCGTTCCCGATAACTATAACTGATTTATTTGTCAAACAGATTTAATCATTGCATCAAGGATCAAGTTATTAATTAGTGTGGATTCAATGTTTTAACCGGGTTTTCTTTCTTATTGATTAAATTCTCTAATAGTCTATTTTGTTTAATTGTTTCTAATCCCTTTTTGTGACAAGTCCGAAGAAAAGTTACATCCGTTCCCTTGGGAGACGACCTTACTCCATTGCTATACTAGTGAAGAGTAGGCTTTAATTTTGGTGGCATAACGACACTATCAAATTTTGGCGCCGTTGCCGGGGAACGGCATTAGTAATTTTTTCTTCATTAATATTTTATTTTATCTTTCTTGGGTTTATGATATTTTATAATCTTGCAGGACTATGGAATTACAATTCATAAATTGAAAGGTTCGCAAGGTGAAAAAAATCTAGACAAGGGATATACATGCTTTGATGTCCAACATGGCTAATAGTGGGCAAATATTTGGAGTTGATACATCCCACCAAATGCATGAGGTACAATTTTGTAGTATTTGCATAAATTGGCATTCAATATATATGTGTCCAAATCTACAAGATGAAATGCCCATATGGCAACCACAAAGGCATTATGAACCAATTCCTAACCAATACAATTTCGGTTGGCATGATGAACCTTATTTGACTTATACGTCAACTGAATACCAAAATGCCTATTTCGACCAATTTCACTTGCCTTATTCACAACAGTCATTTGCCTTTGTACCACAACAACAACTATTAGAACCACTCGTGCCCATATTGGATCCAAATTTAGAAGATGTGCTTAAAACTCTTGCGAGTGAAAATCTCAAATTTCAACAAGAGAACATCAAATTTCAACAAGAAACACGTGCAGGGTTTGTTAATATGGGCACTCAACTCACTCAAATGGCCACAACAATAGTAAAATTGGCAACTAATGAAGGTAAATTGTCATCACAAGTGGAGGTGAATCCATTGGAGAATGTAAGTGCTATAATGTTTGAAAGTGGCAAGGAACTAAAAGAATCAGAGCATAAATTCGATATTCCAATGCCCATTTCAGTTCCAACCCAAATGCCCATTTCAGAAGTCTACGAGAAAGGAGCTGATCAAATGCCCATTTCAAAATTTGATGAGGGAGAAATTGACCATATGCCCGTTTTGGAGTCAAATGACATGCCCATTTCAGAGTCTATACATAAACTCGAGGTAAGTAGCAAACCTACAGTTGTTAAGCATCAAATTGTTTTGACACCACATTTTCTTGACAGGTTTGCTCAAGAGAAGAAGGAAGAAGAGACACAAGATCTCTTGAATATCTTCCAAAAAGTGGAGATTAATGTCCCACTCATTGAGGCCATAAAATGCCCATATGACCAGGAATTTGTTTTTAATGTTGATACTATTGAACCACTGGTTGAAGAATTTGTGCAACATACTTTTGTGCAGGATGATCTTAAATGGCATTTGACACAAAACAAGATAGATAGAGACATTGTCATATGCCTATTTGTCCAAATGAATGAGGTAATATCAATTCATATGCCCATTTTGCACGAACCCAAGTTGGAGTCAAAACTTCTTCCTGCTCATTTGAAGTACACCACGCCAATTACTTGAGTATCATATTCATGTGATCATGTCTAGCCAAAGACAATAACTAAAGGCGCTAATGGGAGGCAACCCATAGTTTCTTTTCATTCTTTAATAAATTCTAATTTTCTTAGTTGTTTAGTTTATTAAAAAAAAAAAACCAAAAAGATTTTTTTTATAATAAATTCTAAGTATGTTTCTTTTCTTTTGTAGGTAAATAAAAATCATCCCACAATCTTCACGATTTTTTGCCATTGAATTTCAATTTCTCAACATTCCAAGTCACAACTTTGCCAATAATTTTTCATTCAACTCCAAGTTTATTATTATTTTTATTTTTATTTGTTGCGAAATGTCTATTGTGTTCTTAGTGTTTTTTTTCTTTCATGCTTGTTTATACACGGAGGACCGTGTATCATTCAAGTGTGGGGGAATTTATTTGGTTTTATTATTTTTTGTCAGTTTAATTCTAAATTTCAATTTTATTATTATTATTATTATTATTTTGATATTTTCAAAAAGGTCAAGTTTTTGTCATTAAAGTTTTTTTAGTAAAAAAAAAAAAGTTTTTTTTTAGATGCCTTAAACTTTGTGAATAATAATTGTTTGGATTTGAGCATGTTTTGGAAATTTTGGTTGTAATCTCTGTTTTAGAATAATTTAAATACCTTGTATGTGTTCCGGAATGAGAAATTGCAAGAATTAATTTTTCTTTAAACTATTAATGTGAGATTTGAACTTAAGTACGCAAGAACCACTTTCTTGGTACTTAATGAATTTTTTTGAGAGTATGTCATAATTAAATAGACATTCTAGAATTTGCTTTGAGGTACATGTTGAAATTATTTGTGATTTATGCATAAAAATGATTAAGGCACCTAGGATTAAACCCTTTTAACTTTCTAAATACTCCTACCTTTTAAATTGACCCCTAGTGAACCCCTTAGACCTAAACCTTTTCTTTGCTTTTAAAAACCACAAAAATCAGCCATAAACCTTATTTAACTTTCTTGTTCAGTCCATTTTGTCAAAGAATATGTTGGCTAAGTCTTGAATTTATTAATACTCCTTGGGTATATGTGTTCCAAGTTATGAAATCCTTGTTGTGGAAATCAGCAAAAAAAAAGCAAAGAGAAAAAAGAAAAGGAGAAAAGAAAAGAAAAATGAAAGAAATCTCCTTAGAAAAGAAAGAATTTGAAAAGAAAGAAAAAAAGAGGCATAATGAAAATAATTGTTGTTGGCTGAATTGAGAAGTAGCCTGGTTGCTTAAAAAGAAAAAAAATTCTCAAGGAGTAGTTTTTTGAAGTTTGTAAAGACTTTTTGATTTGTTACTTATTCTTTTGATAAAATATAGCCAATTAATACCCTTTTATCCTTCCTTTAACCTTAAACCCCGTTTCAACCTTATAAAGACCTTCTTGATTTATGCATAACATCATTTCCTTATATAGTGGAGATATGACCTCATTGCAAATTTATGGTAATGTAATTTGATTATGATGTGTGAAATTTCCTATTCATCAATGTGTGATATTATGAGTGAAAATTGAGAGGATGTTAATTTTTGTTTATTTTAACTGGAATGAAGGGGTGTTTGAATTATTTTGAAATAGAGAATGGTTTGTTGGTAAGATGGAAGTGCTCAAATCCAAGTTGTTATTCATTTTAGTTAAAGGCACTGTTTGACTCGTATGTGTTTTTAGAGTCTTTTTAGTCATTTTGTGTAAATGTGTTCGATGATTTTTATGAGTTAACCATACTTGAGGGCAAGCATGATTCAAGTGTGGGGGAGTTCATAATGCCAATATTTTGTTATTTATCTATATTTATTTTGGATAATATTGGTATTATTAATTGGAAAAAGTGTTGATAATTGTAGATTTATCTGGAAGAAGTTGTTGGGCAATAAAAGTGCAAGAAGGGTGGAAAATGGATCTAGACACATTTTTTGGGAAGATTCAAGACATGTGCTTAAAGGATAATTGAAGAAGTTGAGTTGAAGAACAAAAGTCAAGCAAAGAAGTTGGAGAAAAAGTTTCCAATTTATTTGGAGAAATTCTGTCAAACACGTATGAAGATTGAGATTGGGGTTGACATTAGTTTTATGGAATTTATTCCAAATAATTATCTCTTGAGATAATTAGATAATTATAGTTTTTAGGATAATTTCAATATTTAGGGATAATTCTCACTTTTGGGGAATTTGATTAGTATTAGGAAAAGGTTAAGTGGCTTTATAAATAAAGCTCTACGTGAGAGAGCAGAGGGGAGTTTTTAGTTCAGTTTTTATGTTTTAGTTAATCAAGTTAGTTTTTTTTCCTGTTTTTCTTTTAGTCAAGTTTTAGTTTTGATTTCAAGTAATTAAGAATAGGATTTTATTGAATTCGTGTTTTCAAGATTAGATTCCAATTCGTATTTGTTAAGTCAAGTTCATAAATTATTGAGTCAAATTTTAGTTAAAAGGTTCGGCTTCAGTATTTTGTTCATATTTCGTTATGATTCTTGATTTTAGTTTATCTATTTTTCTATATAATCTAGTATTCTAATTTGCATTAGTGGATTATTCACTAGTTACGATTGAGTCTTTGTTTCACATTTAATTATCCGTTTTTAAGTGATTTCATGATTTTAGTGAATCTTTAAATAACCAGTAAGTTAATCTTTGTCTTTGAATATGAATTCTACTTTTCTCACTTCTTATTTCTTTTATTTAATTATGTATTCTAGCTAAATTATTTTCTCCGGTTAAGATATTGATGAAGCATTAATTAAAAATCTTGTGAGATCTAAATTGAATTTAAATAAATTTGTTAGACAAGTACCTTTTATGTCTTGTGATAAATAGTTTATGAATTTTATGTAATTGTTAAATAGTGTACAATGTTTAATTAATTGCATGAAGTTCTAATGCCAATTAAAACAGTGGATCCGTAATTGTCCATTTAGTTTTAATAAGTGGCGAGGCTGTCATTCATCGGCAGTAGGCATAGGGGCTAGTATGGGCATATGGCGTCCATGTGGGCATATTAGTATCAGGTTTCTTTTATCTTAATGCTTTTAATGAATTAAATCTAATGAGGCGTCCTCTTAGGTTGTTTATTAATTAGAGAGTAATTAATAAGGCGTCCTTTTAATTACCAACAAGTAAGAAGAAATTAGGTTATGTCAGTGGCGTTCCCGATAACTATAACTGATTTATTTGTCAAACAGATTTAATCATTGCATCAAGGATCAAGTTATTAATTAGTGTGGATTCAATGTTTTAACCGGGTTTTCTTTCTTATTGATTAAATTTTCTAATAGTCTATTTTGTTTAATTGTTTCTAATCCCTTTTTGTGACAAGTCCGAAGAAAAGTTACATCCGTTCCCTTGGAAGACGACCTTACTCCATTGCTATACTAGTGAAGAGTAGGTTTTAATTTTGGTGGCATAACGACACTATCACTATCCCAATGAATAAAATTTAGTAGTTTCTTCATTCTAACTTGTATAATTTAGTATTTCTAAGTTGTAACTACTAAAATCTAAGTATCTAAAATTTAGTATTTCAAAATCAAATTTGGAGGTTGAAATTGAAATTCGAATTCGAAATCGAATTCGAAACGGAAATAAAATTGTAACTGAAACCGAGATAAACCAGAACCGCCGGTTCCAGAACCGTGGCCATGCTTAGGTAAAAGTGTATAACATATTGTTCTTTGAAAGTTCAAAATGCTGCTTGACAGCTTGTAGTGACTTGGATTAGTTAAGATGAGTTTTAATATATTACATCTCAAATTGTTATCCCACACAAAATAACATTGGCTTTTTGACATTTATGTATTTTTTTAGAGGCAAATTTGGGGGAAATGTCAACTCCGAATTTTATTGATAAAATTAAAGATTAAGTGCCTTTCAAAAGGTTAAATGTTTAGATTACATGCCAAAATAAAAAGGAAGTGATAAAATATGATCTAAAAATATCCATAAAATTACATCATATCTTAGCACCTATTCTAGCCTTTTACACAAACTAAGAGCCTATTTGATAATTTTACTTAAATTTGAAAATTAATTGATTTATATATGAACAAATTAAACTTGTTTTATAATTATATATTGCACATTTTAATGGATTAAGAACATCTGAAAATATAGACAGAATTATGATAGAATTTAAGTAATAAAATCTAGTTTAATTTGCTAAATTTGAGTGCATAGTCAAGTATAGGGTTTTAAAATATTTTTAATATGACATAATTGACAATGTTTAATTTTTTTTTCTTTACACACATATTACACACATTTTCACATATTATAAATATTTACACATACTATACATATTTTCACACACACACACACACCACATATTTAAACATACTACAAATTTTCACATACTATACATATTTACACATACTACACATATTTTTACAATCAACTTATTTACACATATTACACACATTTTTACAACTAACATATTTACACATATTACACACATTTTCACATACTATACATATTATTATACACTAAATGTATTTACACATATTACACTCATTTTTACGCACCATACATATTTACACACACACACAATATGCTTATACATAATGTATAAATTTTGTTCACTATATATTTTCACATATTATGTTTTCAAATATAAAAATCAGTTAAATTATCAAATATTAATGAATTCACCAACTATTTATTTTTCATATTTCAAACTTCAAGTTCACTCATTTTTCAGCTTTATCAAACGGGTCTAAGTTGCGCTCGTTGGTTTATAAACTTCTATAAAGCAAACTGATAGTGTCAATTGTGGGTTTAAATTAATGATGATTCTCTTTTATTTTTCTTCTAATCATCTATAACTGTTGAACATTTCCTAGCAAAACCTGTACCAAAACAGACATTTATGTCAAACTAACAAACAAAGCATATCATAGCAATCTACAATATTTTTCATATCACAGCAATCTACAATATTTTTTGGCCACGGCATATTTATTATAGAAGTGTTTGTATGTACTTAATAGCCTGCATACTTACATTTTCTCTGTTACGCGATTTATATTACACTAACCCAAGTCCCTAAACTATCGGACTTTTAATTTCAGCAGCATCATCCACATATTATTGGACTTTCAATTGCCATCATTCGCCAACAACAAGGCAGGAGAAAACCAATAAGTTACTGATTCATGGCTAGTTAATTAAGGAAAATGTCGTGAACGGATTCTAATTAAAAGGTACGAGAGTTGAATTAGACATGATCACAATTTTGGAATCACTAATTACCGGTTCAGTGATCATAAATTTCTAACTTTTCTTCTTTTATTTTTATACCATTCATGAGATACCACGTAGCTATTAGTACTAATGCAAAAAACGACACGAAAATGGCCACCGTCGAAAAGTTTTGGAAAATTTTCATTTTGGGCAAAAAAACGTGTGCTATAACCCACAAAAAATGGTTATTTTTTAAAGTGTCTAACTTTCCCCTTTTTTATACCATTCATTAGACAGCACATTGCCATTTCATATGAGTGTAAAAAAGGGCACGAAGACGGCAACCAACAATATGTTTTTGAAATTTTCCGTTTTGGGGGAAAAACGTGTGCTATAACCCATAAAAAATGGTCATTGTTTAAACGTTCTAAATTTCTCATTTTGTACACAATTTATTAGATAGCACATCATCATTTCATACGAGTGCAAAAAGTGGCACGAAAATGACAATCGACTACAAGTTTTTAAAATTTGCTATTTTGGAAAAAAAAAACGTGTGTTGTAACCCACAAAAATTGTCATTTCTCAAAATTTTTAACTTTTTATTTTTTACACCATTAATTAGATAGCACATTGCAATTGGATAAGAGAGAAAAAAACGGCACGAAAACGGTTACCGACAGCAAGTTTAAGAGATTTGCTATTTTGGGCAAAAAAACGTGTGCTATAACCCACAAAATATAGTTATTTTTAAAAAATTCTAACTTTCTCTTTTTTTATACAATTTATGAATGCCCACTTTCAATTGATATGAGTGCAAATAACGACATGAAAATTGCCACAAATGGCAAGTTTTAGAGATTTGCCATTTTGGGCGAAAAAACATGTGCTATATAACCTACAAAAATGGTCAATTTTTAAAAATTTGAACTTTCAATTTTTATCACACCTTTCATTAGATAGCACATATCCAATTGATATGAGTGCAAAAAAAGCACGAAAACGGTCATCGACTGCATGTTTTTGAGATTACCCATTTTGGAAAAAAAACGTGTTATTACCCAAAAAAATAGTCATTTTTAAAAATTTTTAACTTTCTATTTTTTTAATACCATTCATTAGATAGCACATTGTCATTTCATATAAGTGCAAAAAATGACACGAAATGGCAATTGACGAAAAGTTTTTGATATTTGTCATTTTCAGCAAAGACACGTGTGCTATAATCCACAAGAAATGATATTTTTTAAAATTTTCTCTGTTTTACACCATTCATTAGATAGCACATAACCATTTAATACGAGTGCAAAAAATGACACGAAAACGGCAATCAACAACAAGTTTTTGAAATTTATCGTTTTCGGCAAAAAAACTTGTGCTATAACCCACAAAAATAGTCATTTTTAAAATTTTTCCTTTTTTCACACCATTCATTATATAACACATCGCTATTTGATATTAGTGCAAAAAATAGCATGAAAACGGATATTGACTGCAACTTTTGAGATTTTCCATTTAGAAAAAAAACGTGTGCTGTAACCCACAAAATTGGTCATTTTTATAAATTTTTAACTTTTATTTTTTATGCCATTCATTAGATACTGGATAGCTATTTCGTATTAATGCGAAAAACAACACGAAAACGGCCACTGTTGGCAAATTTTTGAAAATTTTTATTTCGGGAAAAAAATGTGTTATTATCCACAAAAATGGTCATTTTTTAAAATGTCTAACTTTTATTTTTTTATACAATTCATTAGATAACGCATGTCCATTTCATATGAGTATATAAAATGGCACGAAAATGGCCACCAACAATAAGTTTTTGAAATTTTCCATTTCGGGCAAAAAAATGTGTGCTATAACCCATAAAAAAAAGTCATTTTTTAAACATTCTAAATTTCTTATTTTTTTACACAATTCATTAGATAGCATATCGCCATTTCATATGAGTGCAAAAAATGGTACGCAAGCGGCAATCGACTGCAAGTTTTTGAGATTTGAAATTTTTGAAAAAAAATGTGTGTTGTAACCCACCAAAAATTATCATTTTTCAAAATTTTTAACTTTTTAATTTTTTTTACACCATTCATTTAGCACATTGCAATTAGACAAGAGTGAAAAGAACAGCACGAAAATGGTTACCGACAGCAAGTTTAAGAGATTTGCTGTTTTGGGCAAATAACGTGTGCTATAACCCACACACTATGGTTATTTTTTAAAATTTCTAACTTTCTCATTTTTTACACCATTTATGAATGAAAATTGACAATTTATATGAGTGCAAATTTTGGCATGAAAATGGCCACCAACAACAAATTTTAGAGATTTATCTTTTTGGGCGAAAAAAACTTGTGCTATAACCCACAAAAATGGTCATTTTTTAAAAATTCTAACTTTCAATTTTTATTATACCATTCATTAGATAGCATATATCCATTTGATATGAGTGAAAAAAATAGCACAAAAATGGCCATCGACTGCATGTTTTTGAGATTTCCCGTTTTGGAAAAAAAACTTGTTATTACTCAAAAATGGTCATTTTTAAAAATTTATAACTTTCTATTTTTATACCATTCATTAGATAGCATATTGCCATTTCATATGAGTGCAAAAAATGACACAAAATGGCAACCGACGATAAGTTTTTAAAATTTGTTATTTTACGGCAAAAAAATGTGTGCTATAACACACAAAAATGGCCATTTTTAAAATTTTCTTTTTACACCATTTATTAGATAGAAAATAGCCAATTGATATGAGTGCAAAAAATGACATAAAAATGACAATCGATGACAAATTTTTGAAATTTATCGTTTTTGGGGAAAAAACTTGTGCTATATACCATTCATTTAATAGCATATTGCCATTTGATATTAGTGCAAAAAACAACATGAAAGCGGCCATTGAATGCAACTTTTTGAGATTTGCCATTTTGAAAAAAAAAATGCGCGTTGTAACCCACAAAAATTGGTAATTTTATAAATTTCTAACTTTTCCTTTTTTTATACCATTCATTAGACGCCACATAGCTATTTAGTACTAATGCGAAAAACGACACAAAAATGGCCATCGTTGGGAAGTTTTTGAAAATTTTCATTTTTGGAAAAAAGAGCATTTGAACCCCAAAAAAATGGTCATTTTTTAAAATGTCTAACTTTCCCCTTTTTTTATACCATTCATTAGATGACACATTACCATTTCATATGAGTGTAAAAAATGGCACCGAAACGGCCAACAACAATAAGTTTTATTTTCCATTTTGGGCAAAAATACCATTTTGGGCAAAAATACGTGTGCTATAACCTACAAAAAATGGTCATTTTTTAAACATTCTAAGTTTCTCATTTTTTTTTACATAATTCATTAGATAGCACATTGCCATTTAATATGAGTGCAAAAAAAATGGCACGAAAATGGCAATCGACAACTAGTTTTTGAGATTTGCTATTTTTGAAAATAAATGTGTGATATAACCCACAAAAATTGTCATTTTTTAAAATATCGAACATTTTTTACACTATTCATTAAATAGTACATTGAGATTGGATAAGAGTGAAAAAAAAGTACGAAAATGGTTACCGACGGAAAGTTTAAGAGATTTTCCGTTTTGGGCAAAAAAACGTGTGTTATAACCCACAAAATATAGTTATTTTTTAAAATTTCTAACTTTCTATTTTTTTACACCATTTATGAATGCACATTACCAATTGATATGAATGCAAATAATGACATGAAAATGGCCGCCAATGGCAAGGTTTAGAGATTTGCCATTTTGGGCAAAAAAACGTGTGCTATAATCCACAAAAAATGGTATTTTTTTAAAAAATTCTAACTTTCAATTTTTATTACACCATTTATTAGATAGCACATATCCATTTGATATGAGTGAAAAAATAGCACGAGAACAGCCATCGACTGCATGTTTTTGAGATTTCTCCTTTTGGAAAAAAAACTTGTTATTACCCAAAAAAGTGGTCATTTTTAAAAATTGATAACTTTCTATTTTTTATACCATTCAATAGATAGGACATCGCCATTTCATATGACTGCAAAAAAAACACAAAACGGTGACTGACAATAAGTTTTTAAAATTTGTCCTCTTTAGGGAAAAAACATGTGCTATAACAAAAAAAGGTTATTTTTAAAATTTTTAAAATTTTTCCTTTTTTACACCTTTCATTAGATAGCACATAGCCATTTGATATGAGTGCAAAAAAATGACACGAAAATGGCAATCGACAACAAGTTTTTGAAATTTGTCATTTTCGGCAAAAAAAACTTGTGCTCTAACCCACAAAATGGTCATTTTTTGATTTTTTTTAAGTTTTCTATTTTTACACTATTCATTAAATAACATATCGCCATTTGATATTAGTTCATAAAATAGCACAAAATGGCTATCGACTGCAACTTTTTGAGATTTTACATTTTGATAAAAAAACATGTGTTGTAACCCACAAAAATTGGTAATTTTTAATAAGTTTCTAACTTTTCCTTTTTTTAGATAATTCATTAGATACCATGTGGCTAGTTAGTACTAATGCAAAAAACGACAAGAAAATGGCCACCATCGAGAAGTTTTTGAAAATTTTCGTTTTGGGCAAAAAATCGTGTGCTATAACCCAAAAAAATGGTCATTTTTTAAAATGTCTAATATTTCCCTTTTTTATACCATTCATTAGAAAGCATATCGCTATTTCATATGAGTGGAAAAAAGACACAAAACGGCAACTGACGATAAACTTTTGAAATTTGTCGTTTTCAGCAAAATAACGTGTGCTATAACTCACAAAATATGGTCATTTTTAAAATATTTAAAATTTTTCGTTTTACACCAGTCATTAGATAGCACATAGCTAATTGATATGAGTGCAAAAAATGACACGAAAACGGCAACTAATAACAAGTTTTTGAAATTTGTCATTTTCAAAAAAAAAACTTGAGATATAACCCACAAAATGGTCATTTTTTCATTTTTTAGTTTTTTTATGTTTTACACCATTCATTAGATAGCATATAACCGTTTGATATTAGTGCAAAAAACTATATAAAAATGGCCATCGACTGCAACTTTTTGAGATTTGTTATTTAGAAAAAAACGTGTGTTGTAACCCACAAAAATTGGTCATTTTTATAAATTTATAACTTTGTCTTTTTTTATACCGTTCAGTAGATACCACGTAGCTATTTAGTACTAATGCGAAAAATGACACGCAAATGGCCACTGTCAGCAAGTTTTTGAAGTTTTTCGTTTTTGGTAAAAAAAAGTGTGTTATTACCCTGAAAAAATGATCATTTTTTGAAAATGTCTAACTTTTCTTATATATATATAATTGTTAGATAGAATATTTCCATTTCATATGAGTGTAAAAAACGGCACGAACATTGCCATTTCATGTAAGTTTTTTGAAATTTTTTGTTTTGGGCAAAAAAATGTGTGGTATAACCCACAAAAAATGGTTTGATATGAGTGAAAAATAGAACGAAAACGGCCATTGACTGCATGTTTTTAAGATTTACCATTTTTTGAAAAAAACGTGTTATTACCAAAAACTTTATATTTTTTATACCATTCATTAGATAGCACATCGTCATTTCATATAAGGGCAAAAAATGACACAAAACAGCAATTGACGATAAAATTTTGAAATTTGTCATTTTTAACAAAAAAACATGTGCTATAACCCACAAAACAATCATTTTTAAAATTTTCTCTTTTTACTCCATTCATTAGATAACACATAGCCATTTGATATGAGTGCAAAAAATGACACAAAAACGACAATCGACAACAAGTTTTTGAAATTTGTCATTTTCGGAATAAAAAACTTGTTCTATATAATCCACAAATGGTCATTTTTCAATTTTTTTAAAAAACTTTCCTTTTTTACACCATTCATTAGATAGCGTATCGCCATTTGATATTAGTGCAAAGAATAGCACAAAAATGGCCATCGACTGCAACTTTTTGAGATTTGCCATTTTGAAAAAAAAACGTGTGTTATAACCCACAAAAGTTGGTCATTTTTATAAATTTCAAACTTTTCCTTTTTTTATTCCAGTCTTTAGATACCACGTAGCTATTTAGTACTAATGCGAAAAACGACACAAAAACGGCCATCGTGGGCAAGTTTTTGAATTTTTTTTTTTGAACTAGAAAATTTGTGCTATAACCTACAAAAAATGGTTACTTTTTAAAATGTCTAAGTTTCCTTTTTTTTAAAATATTCAATCGATAGCACATTGACATTTCATATAAGTGTAAAAAAAGGCACGAAAACAGCCACGAACAATAAGTTTTTAAAATTTTTCGTTTTGAGAAAAACAACATGTGCAATAACCCATAAAAATGGTCATTTTTTTATCATTCTAAATTTCTTATTTTTTTGCAAAATTCATTAGATAGCACATTGATATTTTATATGAGTACAAAAAATGGCCTGCAAAGAGCAATCAATTACAAGTTTTTGAGATTTGCAATTTTGGAAAAACACGTGTGTTGTAACCCACAAAAAATTATCATTTTAATAAAATATCTAACTTTTTATTTTTTACACGATTTATTAGATAGCACATTGCACTTGGATAAGAGTGACAAAATGGCGCAAAATTGGTTACCAACAACAAGTTTAAGAGATTTGCCGTTTTGGACAAAAAATGTGTGTTATAAGCCACAAAATATGGTTATTTTTTTAAAAATGTCTAACTTTTCTTTTTTTTTTTTACCATTTATTGGATAGAGCATTCTCATTTCATATGAGTGTGAAAAATGGCACGAAAATGGCCTCCAACAATAGGCTTTTAAGATTTGCAATTTTGGACAAAAAAACTTCTGCTACAACCTACAAAAAATGATTATTTTTAAAAATTTTCCTTTTTTACGCCATTCATTAGATAGCACATAGCCTTTTAATATTAGTGCAAAAAATGATACGAAAACAATAATCGACGATAAGTTTTTAAAATTTGCCATTTTTGGCAAAAAAACGTGTGCTAAAACCCACAAAATGGTCATTTTTAAAATTTTTTTAAATTTTACTTTTTTCACCTTTCATTAGATAACATATCGTCATTTGATATAAGTGCAAAAAACAGCACGAAAACAGCCATCGACTGCAACTTTTTAAGATTTTACATTTAAAAAAAATATGTGTTTTAACCAACAAAAATTGGTCATTTTTATAAATTTCTAACATTTCGTTTTTCTATACCATTCTTTTGATACCATGTACCTATTTAGTACTAATGCAAAAAAAACACGAAAACGGCCAACGTCCGCAAGTTATTGAAATTTTTCGTTTTGGGCACGAAAAAAAACAGTGTGTTATAACCCACAAAAAATGGTCATTTTTTTAAAAGTATAAATTTCCCTTCTTTTAATACCATTCATTAGATAGCACATTGCCATTTCATATTACTGTAAAAAATGGCAATAAAACGGCCACCAACAGTAAGCTTTTGAAATTTTCTATTTTTGGCAAAAATGCGCGTTATAATCCCCAAAAAAACGTGCGTTGTAACCCATAAAATATGGACATTTATGAATGCACATTGTCAATTGATATGAGTGCAAATAACGGCATGAAAATAGCCACCATAGGCAAGTTTTAGAGATTTGCCATTTTCGGCAAAAACCCATGTGTGGTTCATAAAAAATGGTAATTTTTTAAAATTCTAATTTTCCATTTTTATTACACAATTCATTAGATAGCATATATCCATTTGATATGAGTGCAAAATTTGCTAGAAAATGGCTATCGATTACATTTTTTGAGATTTGCCATTTGGAAAAAAATGTGTTATTACCGAAAAAATGGTCTTTTTTAAAATTTTTTAACTTTCTAATTTTTATACCATTCGTTAGATAAGACATCGTCATTTCATAAAGTGCATCAACTAACACGAAATGGCAACCGACAAGAAGTTTTTGAAATTTGTCATTTTCAGCAAAAAACGTGTGCAATAACCCACAAAAAAATGTCATTTTCAAAATTTTAAAAATTTTCCCTTTTTAAGCCATTCATTAGATAACATATCACCATTTGATATGAGTGCAAAAAATGACATGAAATGGTAATCGACGAGAAGTTTTTGAAATTTGTCGTTTTCGACAAAAGAAACGTGTGCTATAACCCACAAAATGGTCATTTTAAAAAATTTTCCTTTTTACACCATTCGTTAGATAGCATATCGTCATTTGATATTGGTGCAAAAATAGTATGAAAATGACCATCGACTGCAACTTTTTAAGATTTTCCATTTTGAAAAAAAAAACGTGTCTTGTAACCCACAAAATGGTCATTTTTATAAATTTCTAACTTTTCCTTTTTTAGTACCATTCATTAGATACCACGTTACTTTTTAGTACTAATGCAAAAAACGATACGAAAATGACCATCGTCGGCAAGTTTTTGAAACTTTTTGTTGTGGGCAAAAAAACGTGTGCTATAGCCCACAAAAATGGTCATTTTTAAAAATGTCTAACTTTTTCTTTCTTTATAGCATTCATTAGATAACAAATTTCCGTTTCATCTGAGTGAAAAAATGGCACGAAAATGATTACCGACGACAAGTTTAGGAGATTTGTCATTTTGGGCAAAAAAACATGTCCTATAAACCACAAAAGATGGTTATTTTTAAAATTTCTAATTTTTCCTTTGTTAACACCATTTATGAATGCACATTTTCAATTGATATGAGTGCAAAAAAGGGCATGAAAATGGCCACCAATTAGAAGTTTTAGAGATTTGTCATTTTGTGCGAAAAAACGTGAGCTATAACCCACAAAAAATGAGTATTTTTGAAAAATTCTATTTTCAATTTTTATTACACCATGCATTTGATAAGAGTGTAGAAAATAGCATGAATACAACCATCGACTTCATGTGTTTGAGATTTCCCAATTTGGAAAAAAACGTGTTATTAACAAAAAAATGGACATTTTCAAAAATTGATTACTTTCTATTTTTTATGCAATTCATAAGATAGCACATCGTCATTGCATATGAGCGCAAAAAACAACACAAAATGGCAACTGTTAACAAGTTTTCGAAATTTGTCATTTTCTGCAAAAAATCGTGTGCAATAACCCACAAAAATGGTAATTTTTAAAATTTTCTCTTTTTTTACACCATTCAGTAGTAAGCATGTCACCATTTGATATGAGTGCAAAAAATGACATGAAAATGGCAATCGACAACAAGTTTTTAAAATTTGTCATTTTCGGCAAAAAACAATGTGTGTTATGACCCACAAAAATGGTCATTTTTTAAACATTCTAAATTTCTCATTTTTTTGCACAAATCATTAGATAGCACATCACCATTTCATATGAGTGCAAATAATGGCACAAAAATGGCAATTGACTACAAGTTTTTGAGATTTACAATTTTGGAAAAAAAATCGTATGTTGTAACCCACAAAACATTGCCATTTCTCAAAATTTCTAACTTTTTATTTTTTAATACCACTCATTAGATAGCACATTGCAACTGGATAAGAGTGAAAAAAACAGTACGAAAACGGTTACCAACGGGAAGTTGATGAGATTTGCCGTTTTGGGCAAAAAAACGTGCGTTATAACCAACAAAATATGTTTATTTTTAAAAATACTAACTTTTCTTTTTTACACCATTTATGAATGCACATTTTCAATTGATATGAGTGCAAATAACGGCATGAAAATAGCCACCAATGGCAAGTTTTAGAGATTTGCCATTTTCGGCAAAAAATCGTGTGCTATAATCCACAAAAAATGATCATTTTTAAAAAATTCTAACTTTAAATTTTTACTACACCATTCATTAGATAGCACATATCCATTTGCTATGAGTGCAAAATTTGTCCGAAAATGGCTATCGACTACATGTTTTTGAGATTTGCCATTTTGGAAAAAAAACGTGTTATAATCGAAAAAATGGTCTTTTTTAAAATTTTTTTAACTTTCTAATTTTTATACCATTCGTTAGATAACACATTGCCATTTCATAAAGTGCATCAAATGACACGAAACGTCAACCGATAACAAATTTTTGAAATTTGTCATTTCAGCAAAAAACGTGTGCAATAACCCACAAAAAATGGTCATTTTTTAAATTTTTAAATTTTTTCCTTTTTTTACACCATTCATTAGATAGTACATCACCATTTGATATGAGTGCAAAAAATGACATGAAAATGGCAATCGACAACAAGTTTTGAAATTTTTCGTATTCGGCAAAAAAAACATGTGTTATGACCCACAAAAATGGTCATTTTTTAAACATTCTAAATTTCTCATTTTTTACGTAAATCATTAGATAGCATATCACCATTTCATATGAGTGCAAAAAATGGCACAAAAACGGCAATCGACTACAAGTTTTCTTATTTGCAATTTTGGAAAAAAAATCGTAAGTTGTAACCCACAAAAGATTGTCATTTTTCAAAATTTCTACCTTTTTATTTTTTTATACCACTCATTAGATAACACATTGCAATTGGATAAGAGTGAAAAAAATAGTACAAAAACGGTTACCAACGGCAAGTTGAATAGATTTGCCGTTTTCGGCAAAAAAACGTGCGTTATAATTCACAAAATATGGTTATTTTACAAAATTACTAACTTTCCATTTTTACACCATTTATGAATGCACATTGCCAATTGATATGAGTGCAAATAACGGCATGAAAATAGCCACCATGGGCAAGTTTAAGAGATTTATCATTTGCGGCATAAAACCATGTGCTATGACCCACAAAAAATGGTCATTTTTTAATAATTCTAACTTTCAATTTTTATTACATCATTCATTAGATAGCATATATCCATTTGATATGAGTGCAAAATTTGCCTGAAAATGACCATCGACTACATGTTTTTGAGATTTGCCATTTTGGAAAAAAAAAATGTGCTATTACCGAAAAAATATCTTTTCTTAAAATTTTTTAACTTTATAATTTTTATACCATTCGTTAGATAACACATCGCCATTTCAAAAAGTGCATCAAATGACACAAAACGGTAACCGACAACAAGTTTTTGAAATTTGTCATTTTCAGCAAAAAACCGTGTGCAATAACCCAAAAATAATGGTCATTTTTTAAATTTTCTATTTTTTAAACCATTCATTAGATAACACATCACCATTTGATATAAGTGCAAAAATGACATCAAAATGGCAATCGACAACAAGTTTTTGAAATTTGTCATATTTGGCAAAAAAAAACGCGTGTTATCACCCACAAAAATGGTCATTTTTTAAACATTCTAAATTTCTCATTTTTTACACAAATCATTAGATAACACATCACCATTTCACACGAGTGCAAAAAATGGCAATCGGCTACAATTTTTTGAGATTGAAATTTTGGAAAAAAAATCGTATGATGTAACCCACAAAAGATTGTCATTTTTCAAAATTTCTAACTTTTTTTTTATACCGCTCATTAGATAGCACATTGAAATTGGATAAGAGTGAAAAAAAATCACGAAAACGGTTACCAACGACAAGTTGAAGAGATTTGTTATTTTGGACAAAAAAATGTGCGTTATAACCCACAAAATATGGTTATTTTACGAAATTACTAACTTTCAATTTTTTACACCATTTATGAATGCACATTTCCAATTGGTATGAGTACAAATAACGGCATGAAAATAGCCACCATGGGCAAGTTTTAGAGATTTATCATTTTCGGCATAAAACCGTGTGCTATAACCCACAAAAAATGGTCATTTTTCAAAAATTCTAACTTTCAATTTTTATTACACCATTCATTTGATAGCAAATATCCATTTGATATTAGTGTAAAATTTGCCCAAAAATGGCCATCGACTGCATGTTTTTGAGATTTACCTTTTTGGCAAAAAAAACATGTTATTACCGAAAAAAATGGTCTTTTTTAAAAAATTTTTAACTTTCTAATTTTTATACCAGTAGTTAGATAACACATCGCCATTTCATAAAGTGCATCAAATGACATGAAACGACAACCGACAACAAGTTTTTAAAAATTGCCATTTTCAGCAAAAAAAACATGTGCAATAACCCACAAAAAATAGCCATTTTTAAAATTTTAAAAATTTTCCCTTTTTTACAGCATTCATTAGATAGCACATCATCATTTGAAACAAGTGCAAAAAATGACATGAAAATGGCAATCGACAACATGTTTTTGAAATTTGTCGTATTCGGCAAAAAAAGGTGTGTTATGACTCACAAAAATGGTCATTTTCTAAACATTCTAAATTTCTCACTTTTTTACACAAATCATTAGATAGCACATCACAATTTCATATGAGTGCAAAAATGGCACGAAAACGGCAATCGGCTACAAGTTTTTGAGATTTGAAATTTTGAAAAAAAAATCGTATGTTGTAACCCACAATAGATTGTCATTTATCAAAATATTAAACTTTTATTTTCTTATACCGCTCAATAGATAGTACATTGCAATTGGATAAGAGTGAAAAAAAAGCACGAAAACGGTTAACAATGGCAAGTTGAAGAGATTTGCCGTTTTGGGCAAAAAAAATGTGCATTATAACCCACAAAATATGGTTATTTTAAAAAATTACTAACTTTACATTTTTTACACCATTTATAAATGTACATTGCCAATTGATATAAGTGCAAATAACGGTATGAAAATAGCCACCATAGGCAAGTTTTAGAGATTTATCATTTTCAGCCTAAAACAGTGTGCTACAACCCACAAAAATGGTTATTTTTTAAAATTCTAACTTTCAATTTTTATTGCACCATTCATTAGATAGCACACATCCATTTGATATTAGTGCAAAATTTGCCCGAAAATGGCCATCGACTACATGTTTTTGAGATTTTCCATTTTGGAAAAAAATGTGTTATTATTGAAAAATGGTCTTTTTTTTAAAATTTTTTAACTTTCTAATTTTTATACCATTCGTTAGATAACACATCGTCATTTCATAAAGTGCATCAAATGACACGAAATGGCAACCAACAACAAATTTTTGAAATTTATCATTTTCAGCAAAAAACGCGTGCGATAACCCACAAAATGGTCATTTTTTAAATTTTAAAAATTTTCCCTTTTTTTACACCAATCATTAGATAGCACATCACCATTTGATATTAGTGCAAAAAATGACATGAAAATGGCAACCGACAACAAGTTTTTGGAATTTGTCGTATTCGGAAAAAAAACGTGTTATAACACACAAAAATGATTATTTTCAAATTTTTAAAATTTTCTCTCTTTTGCACCTTTAATTAGATAGCATATTGCCATTTGATATTGGAGCAAAAAATAGCAAGAAAATGGCCATCTACTGCCACTTTTTGATATTTGCCATTTTGAAAAAAAATATAATGTAACCCACAAAAATTTGTATTTTTTATTAGATTTCATGTATATATTTAGTACTAATACAAAAAGGACAGAAAAACGGCCACCGTCCGTAAGTTTTAGAAAATTTTTGTTTTGGGCAAAAAGAATGTGTGCTATAACCCAAAAAAATGGTTATTTTTTAAAAATTATGTTTTTTAATTTTTATTACACCACGAATTAGATAGAATATATCTATTTGATATTAGTGCAAAAAAATGAATACGACCATCGACTGCATGTTTTTGGGAATTCACATTTAGGAGAAAAAAACGTGTTATTAACCAAAACAATGACCATTTTTAAAAATATATAATTTTCTATTTTTTATACCATTCATTAGATAGCATATCGCCATCGCATATAAGTGCAAAAAACGATACGAAATGGCAACTGACAACAATTTTTTGAATTTGTTATTTTCAGCAAAAATACGTGAGCAATAAACCACAAAAAATGGTCATTTTTAAAATTTTTAAATTTTTTTCTATTTTTACACCATTCATTAGATAGCATATCACCATTTGATATGAATGCAAAAAATGACACAAAAACGGCAATTGACAACAAGTTTTTTAAATTTGTCATTTTGGCAAGAAAAACATGTGCTATGACCCACAAAAATGGTCATTTTTTAAAAATTCTAAGTTTTTCATTTTTTTACGCAATTCATTAGTTAACATATAACCATTTCATATGAGTGCAAAAATGGCACGAAAATGGCAATTGACTACAATTTTTTTGGATTTGCAATTTTGGATTGGCAATTGACTAAATTTGTCATCTACAAAAAATTATCATTTTTCAAAATTTCTAACTTTTTATTTTTTTACACCATTAATTAGATAGCACATTGCAATTGGATAATAGTGAAAGAAATGGCATGAATATCATTACCGATGGCAAATTTAAGAGATTTGCCATTTTGGTCAAAACAATGTGTGCTAGAACCCACAAAATATGGTTATTTTTAAAATTTATAACACTCCATGTTTTACACCATTTATAAATGCACATTGTCAATTCATATGAGTGCAAATATCGTCATTAAAATGGCCACCAACTGCAAGTTTTTGAGATTTGCCATTTTGGGCGAAAAAATATGTGCTATAACCCACAAAAAATGGCCATTTTTTTAAATATCTAACTTTCAAATTTTACTACACCATTCATTAGATTGCACTTATCCATTTGATATGAGTGCAAAAAATAGACCGAAAATGGCCATTGGCTGCATGTTTTTGAGATTTATAGTTTTGGAAAAAAACGTCTTATTACACAAAAAATGGTCATACAATTCGTTGGACAATTTTATAACTTTCTATTTTATACATTTCATACGAGTGCAAAAAATGACACGAAACGGCAATCGACGACAAGTTTTTGAAATTTGTCATTTTTAGCAAAAAAACATGTGCTATAACCCACAAAAATGGTCATTTTTAAATTTTTTAAAATTTTCCTTTTTCACACCGTTCATTAGATAACACATCACTATTTGATATCAGTGCAAGAAATGACACGAAAATGGCAATCGACGAAATGTTTTTGTGATTTGTGGTTTTTGGAAAAAAAAATTGTATGTTGTAACCCACAAAAATTGGTCATTTTTATAAATTTCTAAATTTTTCCTTTTTTTTAAACCAGTCGTTAGATACCACGTAGCTATTTAGAATTAGTGCAAAAAACAACATGAAAATGGCCACCGTCGGCAAGTTTTTAAAATTTTAGTTTTTGGCAAAAAAAAATATGTGTTATAACCCACAAAAAAATTGTCATTTTTTAAAATGTCTAACTTTCCCTTTTTTATACCATTCATTAGATAGCACATTGTCATTTCAAATGAGTGTTAAAGCGGCACGAAAATGGTCAACAACAATAAGTTTTTGAATTTTTCCTTTTTGGGAAAAAAACATGTGCTATAACCAACAAAAAATGTTTATTTTTTAAACATTCTAAATTTCTCATTTTTTTTACACAATTAATTATATGCTCACATCGCCATTTCATATGAGTGCAAAATATTGCATGAAAACGACAATCTACTTTAAGTTTTTGAGATTAGCAATTTTGGAAAAAACGTGTTATAACCCATAAAAAATTGTCATTTTTCACAATTTATAACTTTTTATTCTTTACGCCATTCATTAGAAAACACATTGTAATTGAATAAGAGTGAAAAAATGGCACAAAAACGGTAACTGCAGGCAAGTTTAAGAAATTTGCCATTTTGGGCAAAAAAAATGTGTTCTTTAACTTACAAAATATGGTTATTTTTTAAATTTTCTAACTTTTTTTGCACCATTTATGAATGCACATTGGCAATTGATATGAGTGCAAATAACGCCATGAAAATGGCCACCAATGGCAAGTTTTAGAGATTTGCCATTTTGGGCGAAAAAACTTGTTCTACCCACAAAAAATGGTCATTTTTTAAAAATTCTAACTTTCAATTTTTGTTACACCATTCATTTGTTAGAACATATCCTTTTGATATGAGTGCAAAAAACACCCCAAAAATGGCAATTGACTGCATATTTTTTAGATTTGCCATTTTTGAAAAAAAAAAGTTTTATTACCCAAAAACTCGTCATTTTAAAAAATTTATAACTTCCTATTTTTATACCTTTCACTATGTAGGACATCGTTATTTAATATGAGTGGAAAAAATGACAACCAAACGGCATTCGATGACAAGTTTTTGAAATTTATCATTTTCATTAAAAATAAACGTGTGCTACCAGCCACAAAAAATGGTCATTTTTAAAATTTTTCTTTTTTACATCATTCATTAGATAGCACATCGTCATTTGAAATGAGTACAAAAAATGACACAAAAACGTAAATCGACAACAAGTTTTTAAAATTTATCGTTTTTGGCAAAATAATGTGTGCCATAACCCATCAAAATGGTCATTTTTCAAATTTTTTAAAATTTTCCTTTTTTACACTATTCATTAGATAGAATATCGTCATTTGATATTTGCGAAAAAAACAGCATGAAAATAGCCATCGACTATAACATTTTGAGATTTTCCATTAAAAAAAAAACTTGAGTGGTAACCCACAAAAAATGGTTATTTTTATAAATTTTTAACTTTTTTTATACCATTCTTTAGATACCACGTAGCTACTTAGTACTAGTGTAAAAAACGACACAAAAACGCCCATTGTCAGCCAGTTTTTGAAATTTTAGTTTTGAGCAAAAAAACGTGTACTATAACCCACAAAAAATGGTCCTTTTTAAAAATGTCTAAATTTTCCTTTTTTTATACCATTCATTAGATAGCACATTGTCATTTCATATGAGTGTGAAAAATGGCAAGAATACGGCCACCAACAATAAGTTTTTAAAATTTTCCATTTTGGGCAAAACAACGTGTGCTATAATCCACAAAAAACTTTCATTTTTCAAACATTCTAAATTTCTCATTTTTTTATACAATTCATTAGATAGAACAATGCCATTTCATATAAGTGCAAAAAATTGCACAAAAATGACAATCTATTAAAAGTTTTTGAGATTTGCAATTTTAGAAAAAAAAAACGTGTGTTGTAACCCACAAAAAATTCGCATTTCTTAAAACTTCTAACTTTTTATTTTTTACATCATTCATTAGATATCACAATTTCATTGGATAAAAGTAAAAAAAGGCATGAAAATGGTTACCGATGGCAAGTTTAAGAGATTTGTCGTTTTGGGCAAAACAACGTGTGCTATAACCCACAAAATATGGTTATTTTTTAAAATTTCTAACTTTTCCTTTTTTACACCATTTATGAATGCACATTTCCAATTGATATGAGTGCAAATAACGGCATAAAAATGGCCTCCAACAACAAGTTTTAGACATTTTTCATTTTGAGAAAAAAAACGTGTGTTATTGGCCCTTCTAAGTTTCAATTTTTACTACACCAATCATTAGATAGCATATATCCTTTCGAGATTTTCCACTTTGGAAAAAAACGTGTTATTACCCAAAAAATTGTAATTTTTAAAATTTTTAAAATTTCTATTTTTTATACCATTCATTATATAGCACATCACCATTTGATATGATTGCAAAATAAGACACGAAAATGGCAACCAATAACAAATTTTGAATTTTGTCATTTTCGGCCAAAAAAAACGTGTGTTATAACCCACAAAAATGGTCATTTTTAAAATTTTTAAAATTTTCCCTTTTTTGCAACATTCATTAGATGGCATATCGCCATTTAATATTATTGCAAAAAACAGTACGAAAATGGCCATCGACTGCAACGTTTTTAGATTTGCCATTTTGAAAACAAAAACGTGTGTTCTAACCCAAAAAAATTGGTCATTTTTATACATTTCAAACTTTTCCCTTTTTTATACCATTCATTATATACTATGTAACTATTTAGTACTAATGCAAAAAAGACACGAAAACGGCCACCGTCGAAATGTTTTGAAATTTTTATTTTTGGGCAAAAAAAGTGTGCTATAACCCAAAAAATTGCTATTTTTAAAATGTCAAACTTTCCTTTTTTATCCTATTTATTAGATAGCACATTTTTATTTCATATAAGTGTAAAAAATGGCACGAAACGGTCACCAACAATAAGTTTTTTAAATCTTTCGTTTTGGTCAAAAAATCGTGTGCTATAACACACAAAAAATAGTCATTTTTAAACATTCTAAATTTATCATGTTTTTACACAATTAATTAGATTGCACATCGCCAGTTCATATGAGGCAAAAAATGGCACGAAAACGGCAATCTACTACAAGTTTTTGAGATTTGCAATTTTTGAAAAAAAATGTGTTTTTCAAAATTTCAAAATTTTTCAAAATTTCTAACTTTTTATTTTCTTACACCATTCATTAAATAGCATATTGAAATTAGATAAGACTTAAAAAAACGGCATGAAAACGGTTAACGATGGCAAGTTTAGGAGATTTTCTATTTTGGGCAAAAAAAACGTGTGCTATAACCCACAAAATATAGTTACTTTTTTAAATTTCTAACTTTTCACTTTTTTTACTCCATTTATGAATGCATATTGCCAATTAATATGAGTAAAAATAACAGCATGAAAATAGCCATCAACGGCAAGTTTTAAAGATTTGCCATATTGGTAGAAAAAACATGTACTATAACCCATGAAAAATTATCATTTTTAAAAAAATTCTAACTTTCAATCTTTTATTACACCATTCAGTAGATCGTACATATTCATTTGATATGAGTGCAAAAAATAGCGCGAAAACAGCCATCGACTACATATTTTTTCTATTTTCCATTTTGGAAAAAATGTGTTATTACCAAAAAAATGGTCATTTTTAAAATTTTATAACTTTCTATTTTTTTATACTATTAATTAGAAAGCACGTTGTCATTTCACATGAGTGAAAAAATGACATGAAATGGAAACGGATGACAAGTTTTTAGAATTTGTCATTTTCTGCAAAAAAAGTGTATTGTAACCCACAAAAAATGGTCATTTTCAAAAAATTATAAATTTTACCTTTTTTTTTACACCATTCATTAGATAGCACATCACCATTTGATATAAGTTAAAAGAATGAAATGAAAACGGTAATCGAAAACAAGTTTTTTAAATTTGTCATTTTTGGCACAATGCTTATATCTATTTCTACCAATTGCTCTGAATTATATCATGGAATAACTTTGGAGGACCTTCGGACGGCAGAAGAACCCTTAGGAACACCAGAGATAACTGAATATTTGATGGGTGATTTCGATTATTTTGACTGAAAGCTTAGCTTGTTTGGATGGTTTTGATTTGGAGCTCCCTCTGGACTGGATGGTAATCACATGCTCTTGCTATTTCCCACCTGTCTTCAACTTGATTTTCCTGTCTTAAACTGTGGGTTTGTGCATATACTTAGTTTTCATGTACTTACATTAGGATTAGGGCCTGTCTTTGGCATTACATGGCGGAAGAATTCTACTACTTTGGTATTTTACAAAGCAGTTGTTTTCTTCTCAGACACATTACCAAGGGCCAATTTGAATATGGATATACATGTAATCGAATACGACTGTAAAGTCACTGCATCTACTTCGAATCTCATGTAATCGAGTAGTACTTTTTAAAATTTCTAATTTTCTCTTTTTTTACACCATTTATGAATGCACATTACCAATTGATATAATTAAAATAACGTCATGAAAATGGCCACCAACGGCAAATTTTAGAGATTTACCATTTTGGGCGAAAAAACTTGTGCTATATCTCACAAAAAATGGTCATTTTTTAAAAATTTTAACTTTTAATCTTTTATTACACCACTCATTAGATAGCACATATCCATATGATATTAGTGCTAAAAACAACATGAAAATGGCAATCGACTGCATGTTTTTGAGATTTTCCATTTTTCAAAAAAACGTGTTATTAACAAAAAAAATGGTAATTTTTAAAATTTTAGAAATTTAAATTTTTTTATACCATTTATTAGATAGCACATTTTCATTTCATATGAGTGTAAAAAATGACACAAATTGTTAACCGATGACAAGTTTTTGAAATTTGTCATTTTCAGCAAAAAAACATGTGCTATAGATATAACCCTTAAAAATAGTCAATTTTACAATTTTTTAAATTTTCACTATTTTTGCACCATTCATTAGATAGCACATCACCATTTGATATGAATATAAAAAATGACATGAAAACAACAATCGACAACAAGGTTTTGAAATTTGTCATTTTCGGCAAAAAATAAAATGTGTGCTATAACCCACAAAATGGTCATTTTTCAAATTTTTTAAAATTTTTTCTCTTTTTACACCATTCATTAGATAGTATATCGCCATTTGATATAAGTGCAAAAAACAGCACGAAAATGGCAATTGACTGCAACTTTTTGAGATTTGCCATTTTGAAGGGAAAAAAACGTGTGTTGTAACCCAAAAAAATTGGTCATTTTTATAAATTTCTAACTTTTTATTTTTATACCATTTATTAGATACAACATAGCTATGTACTATTAATGCAAAAAACTACTCCAAAACGGCCACCTTCGGTAAGTTTTTGAATTTTTTGTTTTAGACAAAAACACGTGTGCTATAACCCACAAAAAATGGTCATTTTTTAAAATGTCTAACTTTTCCTTTTTTTATACAATTCATTAGATAGAACATTACTATTTCATATGAGTGTAAAAAATGGCAAGAAATCGGCCACCAATAATAAGTTTTTGAAATTTTTTGTTTTGCGCAAAAAAACGTGTGCTATAACCCACAAAAAATGATAATTTTTAAACATTCTAAATTTCTCATTTTTTACACAATTCATTAGATAGCATATCGTCATTTCATATGAGTGCAAAAAATGGCACGAAAATGGCAATCTACTACAAGTTTTTTAGATTTTCAAGTTTGGAAAAAAAACGTGTGTTGTAACCCACAAAAAATTGTCATTTTTAAAAATATCTAACATTTTATTTTTTACTCCATTTATTAGATAGCACGAAAACGCTACTGACAGCAAGTTTAAGAAATTTGCTGTTTTGGGCAAAAAAATATGTGCCATAACCCACAAAATATGGTTATTTATAAAATTTCTAACTTTTCCTTTTTGAAACTATTTATGAAAGCAAGAAATATTACTTCTCAAAGGTAAGCTAGGCTCTCTTGAATTTGCAGTGGCTCTCTCGAGTGGCTGGGAAGCCTTTGGCAGTTAATTTGAGTATTTTGGTGGATGGAGTTAGATTGATACATTGAATTGGTGACTGTGAGTTTTATGTGGATGGATTTGTGTCTTTGTTGAGGGTTGTTAATCCAGTTTCTCCTGTTGATACATCCCATTTATTTGAAACTTGAAATTGTTTCATAAATTTTAGAACAGATAGTTCGAATATTCGCATATTTGATTGAAGTGATTGAACTGGCCAAGGGGACGAAGAGATGTATTCCTCAAGTAGACTGGTTTGGAATGGTTAGATGTACATGGGAATCTAAATCGTTGGCTGTGTATGGAATATGGAATGATGTAAATTTGTACTAATTTGAAGACAATTGGTGTTCTAATCTAATCTAGCTGTCTGCAGTTGAGGCTTAAACATTTGCTTAGGATAATTAGTCCCTAATAAACTGGGCAGTTTGTATGCTCTGTTTATGGAGGTTTAATTTGACTTGGTCTGGAGTCTTGTTTCTGGACCGAATGTGGTATTTGCCATGGGCTGAATTCAGAATTTTAATTTTGGTTGGGTGATAAGTCGGAGTTGTACCGACTTATTTACCTTACATACACATCCTTTTTATATAGAAATTGAGTAAAGGGAATACTTTGTGAATGGCTTGTGCATATTATTGTTCATGAACTTACAATTGTTGAAAATAGCTAAGTGTGAGGAATATGTGTTAAGTTTGATTCAATTATGTGAAATATGCACACACTCTCCTTAGCCTCACAAGTCACTCAACACTCACAGATCACACACAACACTCAACTCACAACACACATGCACATGGGCGGGCTCCTAGCGCGCCCGCCCACTCACTACGCACACATGGGCGGGCGCCTAGCGCGCCCGCCCCTCACTACATACGCACACACGGCGGGCGCCCTAGATGCCCGCCCCCACGCACCACTACACGGTGCGGGCGCCTAGCGCGCCCACAACACACACTCACACGCGCACGGCGGGCGCCTAGCGCGCCCGCCCACCACACATGCACACACTCTTACGCACTCATGCATTTTCACTCGCACACTTGCACAGTTTATCACTTGCATATTCCTCACTGCACTCATGCTCCCGCACATATTTTGCGCACATTATCAGACAATCACGCACGTTCACTGTTGAGCACCAAGTGTTTGAAGAAATGCATTAAAATTCCTTAATGACTAAGTCTTGAGTGAACTACGTGGCCTCACTTTACCTTTGCTGACTTATTCACAGACACGTGGCAGCTTCTCCGAAAAGATGGAAATTTCCAGGAAGGTCACCCAGCCAACCCAGCAAGGGGAAGGTATAAAAGGAGCTGAAAAGGAAAGAGAAAGGGAGATCGGGAGATTGAGGATCAAGAAGGAACTTAGAAAATTACAGAGAGGGAGAAGATCTTGGGGAATTGCCCATTTCATTTCTGTCTTGTAATCATGAATTCTGAGCCGATCAACATGATCGGCTAGACATAGAATGTTACCTTGAGGGGTTACATATATGGATTTAATCTTGTTTGAGACATTTGATTTAGAATTTTATCCGTGTTATTTATGTTCATTATTCTGTACTTGTTGTGTTTGATGTTTTGCATTAGATTAACTTCATATTAAATCTGCGGTGACCACTGAGATTGTTGTGAACTTGCCTAAGGAAATCAATCCCAACTTGTATTGATTATGAACATGCTTGTGTGAGTCTTAGTTCTGTACATTTCATGATTTAGAAAAGGGCAAGGAGCGTTTCTGTACGGTGAGTTTAGATTACATCTGGGATGACTGCCCTGACAAGGAGTATATCCAAGTAATCGAGGCTCACTACTGCCACTATAGGAAAGGATTAAGAGTATTCTCGTATTATGGATTTAGATTACATCTGGGATGACTGCCCTGACAAGGAGTATATCCAAGTAATCGAGGCTCACAGTAGGAGAATCGGGATCTGAGGGAGTCTCACTCGTACCTAGAACTTGCCCTGACAAGGGAGGTTAGAGGAGTATTGTGAAATGGGTTTGAGAGAACTGACAAGTTAATCGAATCCCAACTCACTAGCAGAGAAGTCCCCTCACACTTGTTCACACAAGTCAGGGATAACAAGAGAAAAATCCATACTAGTTGTTCCACCCTCAAGGCAACACCTCCCGTTTTATTGAGTTATCTCCCGTTCCAACATTCCATCATTTTGATCTATTTACATATTATTTCGTGCCTTTTTAATTGTTCATACTTGCTATCATTATTCAATACTTGATTACAACCTCTCCCTGTGGAGACGATCCCACTCATCACTGCTGCATTTATTGTTGAGTTTGGGTAAAATTGCAGGGTAGCGACGACCCCTGAACATTGGGAGCACACTGGTGATTGTGGACCTTTGATCCGGATGTTGCAATGAAAAGCTGATGATCTATAAGGCTCAGGCCACACGGAACCATGACAGCTTGCTCTTTCTGTTTTGCTTTGTCTTGATGATTGTTGGCCTGTTATTAGATCCACATCTCATATGCGTTTTGTTGTAGCATTGTCGATCCTCGATATCTCCAGGAAAAGGATTATAGGGTCAGAGTGATTGGGATTGTTGCATTGATTGGCATATGAGAGACTGGGGAGTAGAACTAGGAATGGTTTTGTTTGATATCTACAGACAACAATTAGAGAGAGGCTGAAATAATACGTCCACAGTAATATCAAAGAAGACTGGACTAGAGATAGAACCCGGACAGTGGGTCAACATGGATCTAGCAGCTAAAGATAAAATTTTGCGGATTTTGGTTGCTGTAAAATCTGTGCTCCATAGCTATAGTTTTAATTGTCTTTTGCCCCTATTATTAGAAAATGAGGCAAAGTGTAGGGGAAGAATGATGAGAGAAGCTGTGCCATGTTGTATAGGAAAAGTGGAGGGTATTGGTCCTGGGCATGTTAGGGCAGAAGCGAAAGGCGGCTATTTTCTTCTTCTTATCTTTCGAAAATGCGGACAATGGTGAAGAAGAAACTAAGGTGTCCAGGAGTTTTTGACCTGAGAGGTTCCCGAGCTCGAGAACATGAGTTTGGCTGCTGTGAACCCTAATGGATGCAATGGTGGACTTGGGATAATCTGGAAATGAGGAGCATGAACAACCACTGTGTTCACCTACGACATTGACACCAACTCGGTAGAACTTTCGTTTAGACATTTACTTTGACACTTTATTTTGACTAGAGATAAGGGGGTACTACTCTAGTTTGAGTAGTTCTTTTCTTATCTCTCACACCTTATTCAAAAGGACTCATGTAATGAAGTAGTACTCCAAATTTACTGTTTTTAATGTGTAACGGTGTGGTTGGGTATATCCAGCACCGTATTTTGGCCAACATATATATAACACTGTTTTATTTTAGAAAAACTATTTATGAAAGCACATTGCCAATTCACATAAGTGCAAATAATTGTATGAAAATGGCCACTAACGGCAAGTTTTTGGGCGAAAAAACGTGTGCTACCCACAAAAATTGTCATTTTTTAAAAATTCTAACTTTTCTTTTTTACTATATCATTCATTAGATAACACATATCTATTTGATATGAGTGCGAAAAATAGCACAAAAATGGCTATCGACTATATGTTTTTAGAGATTTCTCGTTTTGAAAAAAATGTGTTATTACCCAAAAAAATGGTCATTTTTAAAAATTTATAACTTTCTATTTTTTATACAATTCATTGATAGCACATCGCCAATTCATATGAGTGCAAAAAATGACACGAAACAGCAGCCGATGATAAGTTTTTTAAATTTGTCATTTTCAGCAAAAAATGTGTGTTGTAACCCACAAAAAATGGTCATTTTTAAAATTTTTAAAATTTTCATTTTTTACACCATTAATTAGATAGCACATCACCATTTGATATGAGTGCAAAAAATGACACAAAAACTACAATCGACAACACGATTTTGAAATTTGTCGTTTTCCCCAAAACAAACGTGCGCTATAACACACAAAATGGTCATTTTGTAAACATTCTAAATTTCTCAATTTTTATACAATTCATTAGATAGTACATCGCCATATCGTATCAGTGCAAAAAATGGCACAAAAATGGCACAAAAATGGCAATCAACTACAAGTTTTTGAGATTTGCAAGTTTAGAAAAAAAAACGTGTTGTAAGCCACAAAAAATTATCATTTTTCAAAATTTCTAACTTTTTTTACGCTATTCATTAGATAGCACATTGCAATTGGATAAGAGTGAAAAAATGGCACGAAAATGGTTATTGATGGCAAGTTCAAGAGATTTACCGTTTTGAGAAAAAAAACGTGTGCTATAACCCATAAAATATGGTTCTTTTTTAAAATTTCTAACTTTTTCGTTTTTTACACCATTTGTGAATGCACATTGCCAATTGATATGAGTGCAAATAACAGCATGAAAATGGTCACCAACGGCAAGTTTTAGAGATTTGCCATATTAGGCGGAAAAACATGTTCTATAACCCACAAAAAATTGTCATTTTTTAAAAATTTTAACTTTTAATTTTAATTACACCATTTATTAGATCGCATATGTTCATTTGATATGAGTACAAAAAATAGCGTAAAAATAGCCATCGACTGCATGTTTTCGAGATTTGCCATTTTGGAAAAAAAAATGTGTTACTACAAAAAAATGGTCATTTTAAAAAATTATAACTTTTTATTTTTTTATACCATTCAATAGAAGCACATTGCTATTTTATATGAGTGCAAAAAACAACACCAAACAGTAACCGACGACAAGTTGTTGAAATTGTCATTTTCAGCAAAAAAATGTGTGCTATATAATCCACAAAAAATGGTCTTTTTTTAAATTTTTAAAATTTTTTCTTTTTTATACAATTCATTATATAGCACATCATTATTTGATATGAGAGCATAAATGACATGAAAATGGCAATCGATGACAAGTTTTTAAAATTTGTCATTTTCGGCAAAAAAAAGTGTGCTATAACCTAGAAAACGGTCATTTTCAAATTTTAAAAATGTTTCCTTTCATTTTTAAATTTTTTAAATTTTTTTTCTTTTTTTACACCATTCATTATATAGCATATCATCATTTGATATGAGCGCATAAATGACATGAAAACGGCAATCGATGACAAGTTTTTTAAATTTGTCATTTTCGGCAAAAAAACGTGTGCTATAACCCAACAAAAGTCATTTTTCAAATTTTTAAAATTTTTCCTTTTCTACACCATTCATTAAATAGCATATCGCCATTTGATATTAGTACAAAAAACAGCCCTGTTGTGGCTTTAGTTAGATGACTGCCTTGGAGACATTGTTTCAAACTCCATTTTATGTCAAGACCTAGTGTGCTAGATTGTTGTTTTCGTAAGATAGATGGTATTTTCTGCTGCCTCTTTTCGATGTGAGTTGCTCTGTTGTAGCTCTTTGGTGGAATCATACTGTAGTGAGTTCAGATGTTTGGATGGAGTCCTTTTCCAAGTGATCGGACTGGATGTTTTTAAGGTGTGAGTGATAGGATACTTTAGTAAAGGAATGTTTATTGACATTTGATGGTGATAGTGTGGGCAGCTCAAACGCATATGCAATAATTGTTTTGCAAGAATCCTATCGTTTTGGGGATGTGAATGCAAAAGTTGAGTATGTTAGATTTTGGCAGTTATGAAGGCAAATTGTTTATAGTGACCACCTCTCTCCCCTACTGAAAACAGAGCACATGATTTTGTGAATTTTAGGATTGAGAGTTTAATGTGATTTGGTTACCTTTATAGGTGAGCAAATTCTTTAGACTCTCTTAATCCAATCATATGCTTTTGAGTTAAATTTTTGTTTTATTTTCCAAGATCTGATGTGATGGAGTAATACTCCATCTCTTTTGCACTAACTCATGTAAAGGTGACTTTGGGTATGTCCATCACTTTATTTCGCTTTCAATAAATAAAAAAGACAATATTCGCTAAAAAAAAGCACGAAAATGGCCATCGACTGCAACTTTTGAGATTTGCCATTTTGAAAAAAAAAACATGTATTGTAACCAACAAAAATTGGTCATTTTTATAAATTTCTAACTTTTCTTTTTTTTATACCATTCGTTAGATACCAGGTAGCTATTTAGTACTAATGCAAAAAATGACATAAAAACGGTTACCGTCGGCAAGTTTTTGAAATTTTAGTTTTGGGACAAAAAACATGTGCTATAACCTTGGTCAAGGGTCGTCGCTACCCTGCAATTTAACCCAAACTCAACAATAAATGCAGCAGTGATGAGTGGGATCGCCTCCAAAGGGAGAGGGTTATAATCAAGTATTGAATAATGATAGCAAGTATGAACGATTAAAAATACACGAAACAATATGTAAATAGACTAAAATGCAGGAATGTTGGAACGGGAAATAACTCAATAAAACGGGAGGTGTTGCCTTGAGGGTGGAACAACTATTATGGATTTTTCTCTTGTTATCCCTGACTTGTGTGAACAAGTGTGAGGGGACTTCTCTGCTAATGAGTTGGGATTCGATCAACTTGTCAGTTCTCTCAAACCCATTTCACAATACTCCTCTAACTTCCCTTGTCAGGGCATGTTCTAGGTACGAGTGAGACTCCCCCAGATCCCGACTCTCCTATTGTGAGCCTCGATCACTTGGATATACTCCTTGTCAGGGCAGTCATCCCAGATGTAATCTAAATCCACAATAAGAGAATACTCTTAATCCTTTCCTATGGTGACAGTAGTGGGCCTTGATTACTTGGATATACTCCTTGTCAGGGCAGTCATCCCAGATGTAATCTAAACTCACCGTACAGAAACGCTCATTGCCCTTTTCTAAATCATGAAATGTACAGGACTAAGACTCACACAAGCATGTTCATAATCAGTACAAGTTGGGATTGATTTCCTTAGGCAAGTTCACAACAATCTCAGTGGTCACCGCAGATTTAATATGAAGTTAATCTAATGCAAAACATCAAACACAACAAGTACAGAATAATGAACATAAATAACACGGATAAGATTCTAAATCAAATGTCTCAAACAAGATTAAATCCATACATGTAACCCCTCAAGGCAACACTCTATGTCTAGCCGATCATGTTGATCGGCTCAGAATTCATGATTACAAGACAGAAATGAAATGGGAAATTTCCCAAGATCTTCTCCATCTCTGTAATTTTCTAAGTTCCTTCTTGATCCTCAATCTCCCGATCCCCCCTCCTTTTTTCTCTTTCCTTTTCAGCTCCTTTTATACTTTCCCCTTGCTGGGTTGGCTGGGTGACCTTCCTGGAAATTTCCATCTTTTCCGGAGAAGCCGCCACGTGTCTGTGAATAAGTCAGCAAAGGTAAAGTGAGGCCACGTAGTTCACTCAAGACTTAGTCATTAAGGAATTTTAATGCATTTCTTCAAGCACTTGGTGCTCAACCGTGAACGTGTGTGATTGTCTGATAATGTGCGCAAAATATGTGCGGGAGCATGAGTGCGGTGAGTTGTAACTAAGCAATAAAATCGTGCATGTGTGCAAGTGAAAATGCATGAGTGCGTTAGATTGTGTGTATGTGTGGTGGGCGGGCGCGCTAGGCGCCCGCCGTGCATGTGTGTGTGTGTGGTGCGGGCGCGCTAGGCGCCAGCACCGTGTAGTGGTGCGTGGGGGCGGGCGCCTAGGTGTGCGTGTGTAGTGAGGGGCGGGCGCGCTAGGCGCCCGCCCATGTGTGCGTAGTGAGTGACCGGGCGCGCAAGGCGCCCGCCCATGTGCATGTGTGTTGTGAGTTGAGTGTTGTGTGTGATCTGTGAGTGTTGTGAGTTGTGTGCAACGCTTGAAGTGTGAGTGACTTGTGAGGCTAAGGAGAGTGTGTGCATATTTCACATAATTGAATCAAACTTAACACATATTCCTCACACTTATCTATTTTCAACAATTGTAAGTTCATGAACAATAATATGCACAAGCCATTCACAAAGTATTCCCTTTACTCAATTTCTATATAAAAAGGATGTGTATGTAAGGTAAATAAGTCGGTACAACTCCGACTTATCAAACCTACAAAAAATAGTTATTTTTTAAAATGTCTAACTTACCCCTTTTTCTAACATTCATTAGATAGCACATTTCAATTTTATATAAGTGTAAAAAATGGCACGAAAACGGCTACCAGCAATAAGTTTTTTAAATTTTCCTATTTTGGGCAAAAATATGTGTGATATAACCAACAAAATGGTCATTTTTTAAACAATCTAAGTTTCTCATGTTTTTTACACAATTCATTATATAGTACATCTCCATTTCATATGAGTGCAAAAAAAAGGCACGAAAACGATAATCTTCTAAAAGTTTTTTAGATTTGCATCTTGGAAAAAACATGTGTTGTAACCCACAAAAAATTGTCATTTTTCAAAATTTCTAACTTTCTATTTTTTTTACACAATTCAATAGATAGCTTATTTCCATTGGATAAGAATGAAATAAGGCACAAAAACAGTTACCGGCTGCAAGTTTAAGAGATTTACCATTTTAAGCAAAAAAACGTGTGCTATAACCCACAAAATATGGTTTTTTTAAAAAAATTCTAATTTTTCCTTTTTTTTACACCATTTATGAATGCACATTTCCAATTGATATGAGTGAAAATAACAGCATAAAAATGGCCACCAATAGCAAGTTTTAGAGATTTGCTATTTTGAGCGGAAAAATGTGTGCTATAACCCACAAAAAAAGTCATGTTTTTAAAAATTCTAAATTTCAATATTTATTACACCATTCATTAGATAGTATATATCAATTTGATATGATTGCAAAAAAAAGCACGAAAATAGCCATTGAATGCATGTTTTTAAGATTTCCCATTTCGGAAAAAAAATGTGTTATTACTCAAAAAATGGTCATTTTTAAAAATTTATAACTATTTATATCATTCATTAGATAGCACATTACCATTTCATATGAGTGCAAAAAATGACACAAAACGGCAACTGACGACAAGTTTTCAAAATTTGTCATTTTCAACAAAAAAAAAACATGTGCTATAACACACAAATATGGTTATTTTTAAAAATTTTAAATTTTTCCTTTTCTTATAGCATTCATTATACATTATTATTTGATATGAGTGTAAAAAATGATACAAAAACGGCAATCGAAAATAAGTTTTTGAAATTTGTCATTTTCAGCAAAAAAGAAGGTATGCTATAACCTGCGAAAATTGTCATGTTTTAAACATTCAAAATTTCTCATTTTTTGCACAATCCATTAGATAGCACATCGCCATTTCAAATGAATGACAAAATTGGCACTAAAATGGCAATCGACTACAAGTTTTTGATATTTGCAATTTTGGAAAAAAAAAGTGTGTTGTAACCAACAAAAAATTGTCATTTTTCAAAATTTTTAATTTTTAATTTCTTTTTACATCGTTCATTATATAGCACATCACAATTGGATAAGAGTGAAAAAAAGGCATGAAAACGGTTACCGATGGCAAATTTAAGAGTTTTGCCATTTATGAATGCACATTGCTAATTGATATTAGTGCAAATAATGGCATGAAAATGGCCACTAACGGCAAGTTTTAGAGATTTGCCATATTGGGCGAAAAATCGTGTGCTATAAGCCACAAAAATAGTCATTTTTTTAAAAATTCTAACTTTCAATTTTTATTAAACCATTCATTAGATAGCACATATCTATTTGATATGAATGCGAAAAATGCCCTAAAATGGCCATCGACTGCATGTTTTTGAGATTTGCCATTTTGTAAAAAACTTGTTATTACTCAAAAAAATGGTCATTTTTAAAAATTTATAACTTTCTATTTTTTTAAACCTTTCATTAGATAGCACATCACCATTTCATACGAGTGCAAAAAATTACACAAAACGGCAGCTGACAACAAGTTTTTAAAATTTGTCATTTTCAGCAAAATAACGTGTGCTATAACCCCCAAAATGGTCATTTTTAAAGTTTTTAAATTATCTCATTTTTTACCCCGTTCATTAGATAGCACATCACCATTTGATATGAAGGCAAAAAATGACACAAAAACAACAATCGAGGACATGTTTTTGAAATTGTCGTTTTCGGCAAAAAAAACGTGTTATAACCCAAAAAATGATCATTTTTCAAATTTTTAAAATTTTTACCTTATTTATACTATTCATTGAGAGTATATCACCATTTGATATTAGTGCAAAAAAATCACGAAAATGGCCATCGACTGCAACTTTTTGAGATTTACCATTTTGAAAAAAACCATGTGTTGTAACCCACAAAAATTGGTCATTTTTATAAATTTCTAACTTTTTCTTTTTTATATCATTCAATAGATAAAACGTAGCTATTTAGTACTAATGTGAAAAACAACAAGAAAACGGCCACTGTCGGCAAGTTTTTGAATTTTTTATTTTGGGCAAAAAAACCTGTATTATAACCAACAAAAAATGGTAATTTGTTTAAATTTCTAACTTTCCCTTTTTTACACCATTTATGAATACACATTGCCAATTTATACGAGTGCAAATAACGGCATGAAAATGGCCACCGATGACAAGTTTTAGAGATTTGCCATTTTGAGCGAAAAAACGTATAATATAACCCACAAAAAATGATCATTTTTTAAAAAGTCTAACTTCCCAATTTTTATTATACCATGCATTAGATAGCACATATCCATTTGATATGAGTGCAAAAATCAGCTTGAAAACGATCATTAACTGCGTGTTTTTGAGATTTGCCATTTTGGAAAAAAAACTTGTTATTACCAAAAAAAATGGTCATTTTTAAAATTTATAACTTTCTATTTTTATACCATTAATTAGATAGAACATATCCATTTCATATGAGTGCAGAAAATGACACAAAATGGCAAATGACGACAAGTGTTTGAAATTTGTAATTTTCAGCAAAAAAACGTGTGCTATATAATCCACCGAAAATGGTCATTTTTGAAAAATTTTAAATATTTCCCTTTTTCACACCATTCATTAGATAGCTATCATCATTCGATATAAGAGAAATAAATGACAAGAAAATGGCATTCAATGACAAGTTTTTTAAATTTGTCATTTTCGACAAAAAAGTGTGCTATAAAAAGTCATTTTCGACAAAAAAGAAGACTTGAGCCCAATCAGAATTGGGCTCAAGATTTTGACTGGTTGCTAATGGCCTAATTACTTTGGATTATGGGGCTGATTTTGCTTTGGGCCTTTGGACCAGATTCAGGAGCTGAAATTCGCTGGGCTAATTTGGGTCCCCCTGCTGTGACTTGTTGGGTTGGACCCTTGGAAGCTTGGATTAAACAAATGGGTCGGACCTTTGAATGGTTGGACTCCTCCCGCTTTGGACCTGGCCACATGGTCTGATTTTGCATAGAGTATAGACTTTCCTGGATACTACAAATGGGCTGCACATAATGGCTAGGTTCTACTTACTTAGGGTTTGAGAGTTCTTAGAATTTAACCTCCCTTTGTGGTACTCAAATTCTTTGGACTCTCAAACTTTTTTCATTCTCCTAGTTCTTTAGACTCTTTACTCAAGTATAGGAGCCTTTTACTTTGAAATGTAAAGGAGTAGTACTCCTCTTAATGGCTTTCCTTTTGTAACGGGGTGATGGGTATATCCGGCCTCGTCTTATTTTGTTTTAATAAAGTTGTTTTTAAAAAAAAAAAAAAAAAAAAAGTGTGCTATAACGCGCAAAAAAGGTCATTTTTTTCGAATTTTTAAATTTTTTTCATTTTTTACACCATTCATTAGATAGCATATTGCTATTTGATATTAGTGCAAAAAACAACATGAAAACGGCCATCGAATGCTACTTTTGAGATTTAACATTTTGAAAAAAAAACGCGTGTTTTAACCCACAAAAATTAGTCATTTTTATAAATTTCTAACTTTTTCTTTTTTATACCATTCATTAGATACCACGTAGCTATTTAGTACTAATGTAAAAAACGACATGAAAGCAGCTACTGCCGGCAAGTTTTTCAAATTTTAGTTTTGGGCAAAAAAAACGTGTGCTATATAACCCATAAAAAATGGTCATTTTTTAAACTGTCTAACTTTTCCCTTTTTTTATAACATTCATTAGATAGTACATTGTCATTTCATATGAGTGTAAAAAATGGCATAAAAATTGCCACTAACAATAAGTTTTTGAAATTTTCCGTTATGGGATGGTTATTTTTTTGAACATTCTAAATTTCTCATTTTTTTACACAATTCATTAGATAGCACATCGTCATTTCATATGAGTGCAAAGGATGGCACGAAAACGACAATCTACTACAAGTTTTTTAGATTTGCAATTTTGGAAGAAAAAAATGTGTGTTGTAACCCGTAAAAATGTCATTTTTCAAAATTTCTAACTTTTTTATTTTTTTACACCATTCATTAGATAACACATTGCAATTGGATAAGAGAGAAAAAAAATGGCACGAAAATGATTACCGACTACAAGTTTAAGAGATTTGTCATTTTGGGTAAAAAAAATGTTGGCTATAACCCATAAAATATGGTTATTTTTTAAATTTTCTAACTTTCCCTTTTTCTACACCATTTATGAATTCACATTGCCAATTGATATGAGTTCAAATAATAGCATGAAAATGGCCACCAACGGCAAGTTTTAGAGATTTTCTATCTTGGGCGAAAAAATATGTGTTATAACCCTCAAAAAATTGTCATTTTTTTAAAAATTCTAACTTTCAATTTTATTACAACATTCATTAGATAGAACATATCTATTTTATATGATGCCAAAAATAGCACGAAAATGGCTATCGACTGCATGTTTTTTAGATTTGTCATTTTGAAAAAAAAAGTGTTATTACTAAAAAAATTGTCATTTTTTAAAATTTATATCTTCCAATTTTTATACCATTCATTATAGAGTACATTGCCATTTCATATGAGTGTAAAAAACGACACGAAATGGACACTGGGACAATTTTTTGAAATTTGTCATTTTCAGCAAAAAAAAATGTCTACTATAACCCACAAAAAATGGTCATTTTTTAAATTTTTTAAATTTTTCCTTTTTTACACCATTCATTAAATAGTATATCGCCATTTTATATTAGTGCCAAAAATAGCACAAAAATGGTCATTGACTGCAATTTTTGAAAATTTTCATTTTGAAAAAAAAAATCATGAGTTGTAACCCACAAAATATGGTCATTTTTATAAATTTCTAAATTTTCCTTTTTTATACCATTCATTAGATACCACATAGCTATTTAGTACTAATTCAAAAAACAACCCGAAAACGGCCACTGTCGGCAAGTTTTTCAAATTTTAGTTTTGGGCAAAAAAAATATATGCTATAACCCAAAAAATGAATTGTTTTCTCTTTTTACACCATTCATTAGATAGCACATCACCATTCGATATGAGTACAATAAATGACACAAAAATGGCAATCGACAACAAGTTTTTAAAATTTATCGTTTTCGACAAAAAACGTGTGCTATAACTCACAAAAATTGTCATTTTTTAAACACTCTAAATTTCTCATTTTTTTTACAAAATTCATTAAATAGTACATTGTCATTTTATATGAGTGCGAACAATGGCACAAAAATGGCAATCGACTACAAGTTTTTGAGATTTGCAATTTTGGGAAAAAAATGTATATTGTAACCCACAAAAAATTGTCATTTTCCAAAATTTATAACTTTTTATTTTTTTTACACTATTCATTAGATAGCACATTGTAATTGGATAAGAGTGAAAAAAAATAGCCCGAAAACGGTTACTGACGGCAAGTTTAAGAGATTTGTCATTTTGGGCAAAAAAGCGTGTGCTATAACCCACAAAATATGGTTATTTTTTAAAATTTCTAACTTTTTCTTTTTTTTACACCATTTATGAATGAACATTGCCAATTTATACGAGTGCAAATAATGGCATGAAAATTGCCACCAACGACAAGTTTTAGAGATTTGCCATTTTGAGAAAAAAAAACGTGTGTTATAACCTTCAAAAAATAGTCATTTTTTAAAAATTCTTACTTCCAATTTTTATTACACCAGTCATTAGATAGCGCATATCCATTTGATATGAGTACAAAAAACAGCCCGAAAATGACCATCGACTGCTTGTTTTTGAGATTTGCCATTTTTGAAAAAAAAACGAGTAGTTACACAAAAAAATTATCATTTTTAAAAATTTATAACTTTCTATTTTTTATACCATTCATTAGATAGCACATCGTCATTTCATATGAGTGTAAAAAATAGCACGAAAAGGAAACTGATGAAAAGTTTTTCAAATTTGTCATTTTCAGCAAAGAAAAATGTGTGCTATAACCCACAAAAAATGGTCATTTTTAAAAAATTTTAATTTTTTTATTTTTTACACCATTCATTATAGATAACATCACCATTTGATATTAGTGCAAAAACTGACATGAAAACAGCAATCGACAACAAGTTTTTGAAATTTGTCATTTTTGAAAAAAATAATGTATGCTATGACCAACAAAATTGGTCATTTTTCAAATTTTTAAAATTTTTCATTTTTTAGACCATTCATTAGATAGCAAATCTCCATTTGATATTAGTGCAAAAAAAACTGCATGAAAACGGCCATCGACTTCAACTTTTTGAGATTTGCCATTTTGAAAAAAAAATGTGTTGTAACCCACAAAAATTGGTCATTTTTATAAATTTCTAACTTTTCATTTTCTATACTATTCATTAGATACCACGTAGCTATTTAGTACTAATGTAAAAAAAAAGACACGAAAATGGCTACTACCAGCAAGTTTTTGAAATTTTAGTTTTGGGCAAAAAAAACGTATGCTATAACCCATAAAATTGGTCATTTTTTAAAATATCTAACTTTTCCCTTTTTTATACCATTCATTATATAGCACATTGCCATTTTATATGAGTGTAAAAAATGGCACAAAAACGGCCACTAACAATAAGTTTTTGAAAATTTTCATTTTGGGAGAAAAAACTTGTGCTGTAACTCACAAAAATGGTCATTTTTTTAAACATTCTAAATTTTTCATTTTTTACACAATTCATTAGATAGCACATCTCCATTTCATATGAGTGCAAAAAATAGCACAAAAACGACAATCTACTACAAGTTTTTTAGATTTGCAATTTTGGAAAAAAAGAATGTGTGTTGCAACCCAGAAAAAATTGTCATTTTTCAAAATTTATAACTTTTTATTTTTTTAAACTATTCATTAGATAGCACGTTGATATTGGATAAGAGTGAAAAAAAGCACGAAAACGATTACCAACTGAAAGTTCAAGAGATTTGCCGTTTTGGCAAAAAATTTGTGCTATAACCCACAAAATATGGTTATTTTTTAAAATTTCTAACTTTCCCTTGTTTTACACCATGTATGAATGCACATTGCCAATTGATATGAGTGCAAATAACGGCATGAAAATGGCCACCAACAACATGTTTTAGAGATTTGCCATTTTGGGCCAAAAAATGTGTTGCTATAACCCATAAAAAATAGTCATTTTTTAAAAGTTCTAACTTTCAATTTTTATTACACCATTCATTATATATCACATATCCATTTGATATAAGTGCAAAAAATAGCACGAAAACGGCCATCGACTGTATGTTTTTGAGATTTCCCATTTTGGAAAAAAACGTGTTATTACCCAAAAAAAATGGTCAGTTGTAAAAATTCATAACTTTCTTTTTTTATACAATTCATTACATAGCACATCGTCATTTCATATGAGTGCAAAAATTGACATGAAATAGAAACTGACGACAAGTTTTTAAAATTTATCATTTTCAGCAAAAAACACGTGCTATAACCCACAAAAAATGGTCATTTTTAGAATTTTTTAAAATTTTCCATTTTTTACACCATTCATTATATAGCACATCACCATTTGATATGAGTGCAATAAATGACACAAAAACAGCAATCGACAACAATGTTTTGAAATTTGTCGTTTTCGGCAAAAAACTTGTGCTGTAAAAAAAATGGTCATTTTTTAAACATTCTAAATTTCTCATTTTTTTACACAGTTTATTAGATAGCACACCACCATTTCATATGAGTGCAAAAAATGGCATGAAAATGACAATCGACTATAAGTTTTTGTGATTTGCAATTTTGGAAAAAAAATACGAGTGTTGTAACCTACAAAAAATTGTCATTTTTCAAAATTTCTAACTTTTTATTTTTTTTTTTACATTATTCATTAGATAGCACATTACAATTGGATAAGGGTGAAAAAAATGGCACGAAAACGGTTACCGATGGCAAGTTTAAGAGATTTGTCGTTTTGGGCAAAAAACCTGTATTATAACTCACAAAATATGGTTAATTTTTAAAATTTCTAACTTTTCCTTTTTTACACCATTTATGAATGTACATTGCCAATTGATATGAGTGGAAGGAATGACATGAAAATGGCCACCAATGGCAAGTTTTATACATTTGCCATTTTGGGCCAAAAAAAGTGTGCTATAACCCACAAAAAATGGTAATTTTTTAAAAAATTTTACTTTCAATTTTATTACACAAAAGTGATAGATAATATCCATTACCCCCAAAAGCAACCTTTATTTAGCACAAAATCCATCCCTAGACATTTCATAATGACTCACTTATATATATTCTACACAACTACAAATGATTTACCAAATAATTAAATCATGAAAAAAATTCTATTTATTAAGAATATCTAAATCACAAATAAGAATAATTTAAATAAACTCCATTTGCATGTTGTATCATTTTTTTTCTTTGTTGTGACATTGTCATTTGTCAACTATACAATAAGAATCTCTTTCAAGAATAAGTTTTCAAAAAAAAAACTCATCATCAAATCAAATGGCCAATTTCAATTGTGAATGACTTTCTAGAATGCAATATATGGGCATTTGATCTCTCTCTCTCTAGATGCCACGGTTGTACTATTGGTTCAATTAAAAAGAGAATTAATTTACGAAAAGAATGAAATTTTCATAGCATTATGGAACATACAAATGCAGCATCCCCTCACCTCTCCAAGATGGGATCCTCTATCTAAAATTAGTTTGTCTTATCATGTCCAAAATTATTTTGTCTTATCATGTCTAAGATTAAAACTACATCGTATGGTTCACTCATTTATTGGTTAGGAGATGAGATTTTCTGTCCAAAATTATCCTATCTTATCCTGTTTTAAATTAAAACTACGTAGTAGGGTTCACTAATCTCTTGGTTAGGGTTTGTTAATTGTAAAGTAATTTTAGTGATATTTATGCTCTTCATCCCTAGTTTTAGTGAAACTACATCGTTTTGAACATTATATAGAATAGGACAGGATAATATTGGACATAGGATTTGGTCTCATTGGTTAGGGTCTAATAATTGTAAAGTGATTTTAGTGATATTTATACTTTTAATCCCTAGTTTTAGTTAAACTACGTCATTTTGAACACTGGACAGAATAAGATAGGATAATATTTGACAGAGGATCCGATCTCCTCCTCTCCTCTCGAGATGAGATTTTCTATCCAAGATTATCTCTGTCTTATCATGTCCAAGATTAAACTACGTCGTAGGGTTCACTCATTCATTGATTAGGGTCTAATAATTGTAAAGTTATTTTAGTGATATTTATGCTTTTAGTCCCTAGTTTTAGTTAAACTACGTCGTTTTGGACATTGGACAGAATATAACAGAGATAATTTTGGACAGATGATCTAATGTCCTCTCCTCTCCCTCCCCAATTTCATGAAACCAGATCCTCTGTCCAATATTTATCATGTCTTATTCTGTCTAACGTTCAAAACGACGTAGTTTCATTAAAATTAGGGACTAAATGCATAAATATCACTAAAATTACTTTACAATTAGTAGACCCTAACCAAGATATTAGTGAACCCTACGACGTAGTTTTAATTAGGACAGAATAAGACAGACAAAATATTGGACAGAAGATCCCATGTGCCATTTCAGTACTCGTAACAAAAGAACACCAACTAATGGAGTAAGTAAAATAAAGCATTAAATTGTAAGCTCAAAACACAATGGTTTGATTACTCTACATTTGCTAAAATATTGCACACGCATAAGTTGGTTTCCTAAAAAATAGGTTTGTATATGCAACTATGAATTAATCGCGATTTCAATGTGCGGTAAATTGAGGGTGATGAAGGAGGTGAAATTATGGTTAAAACTAAATGTGTCATTTTAGTAAAGATAATAATTTTTTTTACTAATTATATAAAATATTTAAGTTATTTTTATAATTTTATTATTAAAGTTATAACATCCTTAATAATAAGGATTTGTAACACAACTTTAACCAAAATTTTGTCCATACTTTTTGCTTCCTCTTCTTCTTCTTTTCTTGTGTAAAATATATGTATCCAAGTTGAAAAAAAAATGGATTGATGTAAGCAATATAGTCATTAATTTCAAATTTAAAAATAAACAAAAGAAAAACATTTCCTTCATATTTGTTTCTTGAAGATTATAAGCAATTTAATTTTTACTAATTTGACTAATATCAATCAACTTTTGAACCCACTTTCAGTCTCTTAGAGGATCTTATGTTCCATTCACTAATTCACTTTTATAAATTTGAGATCAGATTCCTTGTCCAATATTAACCTATTTTATTCTGTCTAATGTTCAAAACGACGTTGGTTCACTAAAATCAGGGACTAAAAACATAAATATCACTAAAATCAAATTTACAATTATTAGACTCTAACCAAAATATGAGTGAACGTAGCTTTAATTTTAGAGAGGATTTCCATCTTTATAAATTCATGCCACGTATTTAATACTTATCTTTTAGTTTCATAATTCACTTGATAGGGTTTTAGTTAATTATACGTAGTGTATATTTATAAAGTGGAACAGTGATTAAAACAAGAGCAATGATAGGGGGAGCGAAAAATTAGAGTGAAAACCCAAAGTGACTGACGTGGCAGTTATAAAAAGACAAACTAATACCTTAACCAAATGATGAGTGAACTCTAATGGATTATGGATTAGTTTGTCTTTTTATACATGCCACGTCAGTCGCTTTAAGTTTTCAATCTAATTTTTCACTCCCCCAATCATTACTCTTAAAACAAAGAATGGAACACAGAATATGAAGTGCTTTCACTCCTTGGAATAAAATGTTTACTAAATACTAATGAATTAGAACAAAACAAAATGATTAATTGGTGGAACCTAAAATATTATGCATAGTTGAGGCCTCTCTATGTAATTTCTCCATTGTTAAAACTTGCAACCTTTACTAAAATCAATTCCCCTCCAAAATTCTAGGGTTTAGGGCTTTTGCTCCTCTATCTCCATCTCAAATCTGTCAAAATGTCAGAAAATTTACCTGAAGAATTGTTGATTGAAATTCTCATAAGGGTTCCTGTCAAATCCCTCATTTGTTTCACCTTAGTTTCGAAATCATGGCATGCTTTGATCACAAGTCCCAATTTTATCGCAATCCATCTCAACAAAATCCATCAAGAAAAAATCCCAAATAATCCCTCCCTTTTGCTCATCAGGCGCTACAATAAAGATGACAGAAAAGAGCGTTACACAATTAACCCGGACGATGAAGAAGAGAAGGGTGTTGATAATGGGGGAAAACAAGATTTTGCCAGGAAATCAATTGAGCTACATTTCCCATTTAAATCCGAGATTGGGTATTTCAGAATTGTGGGCACTTGTAACGGGTTAGTTTGTTTATCTGATGATTTGTTTGGAATTACAAAACCCATTTTTCTATGGAATCCTTCTGTCCGAAAATATGTAATGCTACCATCCCCAACTGTTAATCACCGATTGCCTTATATGTTTGTGTTGGGATTTGGGGTTGATTCTCGTGACGATTATAAGGTTGTGAGGATTGTGTATCATAAAGAGGGGCAATTTGGTTTTAGGCTGCCCCCTGAGGTGGAGATTTATAGTCTTAGTATTGGATTTTGGAGGAGGATAACGAGCGCTGGGATTAAGGTTTACATAGCTGACTTTTCATGGTCACAGGCTTTTGTCAATGGTGCTGTGCATTGGATTGCTTATCGTCGGCTTGGGAATGATAATGGCGGTTCGTTTGGTAGTTTGATTTTGAGGTTTGATATGGAAAATGAGGTGTTCAGTGAGATCATGCTACCAGATGAATTGTCTCGTGTACTTGCTACAAATCTTTCTATAACTGTCTATAGGGGTTTTCTAGCTGCCATTCAGTATCATAAACCGGAGGATAATGGAGCTTGTTTTATTTGGGTGATGAAGGAATATGGAGTTTTGGAGTCATGGACGAGGTTGCTTACTATTGATTTAGAGGAAACCCTGGAGAAAATTGCTGGATTTATGAAGAATGGTAATGTTTTGGTGGCAAAGGGGAGTCAGGAGCTGGCTATGTTTGACCTCAAGACTAGTATGATTGAGAATATAGGAGTATCGGGAAGCCCTCGGTCATTTTATATTTATAATTTTGAGGAGACGCTGGTTTTGCTTGAAAGACAAAACGTAAGTGGTGAGGAGGACCAGGAGACCGAGGATGACCATGATTTTCAAGAAATTGGTGGAAATGATTGTGATGGAGAAAGTAGTAGAAACAAAAATGACTCTCATGGACACCAAAGGTAAATCACTTTCTTTACACTTTTCGCCATAAAAAAGCATTCTTGCGGTTTTCTGATATTCAGGTACAAATCGAACTAAGCAACTTGACGCAGAACATAAACCTCTATTTTGTGCTTATGATAGTAACTTTCGGACTTATATGTTTGAACTGAATGCGCAAGTCATGCATTGTCCAACAGTATACCATTGTGCCAAAATTCACTGAAATTTGAACCAGAAGCACAGTGCCTTACAGGATGATACGCATCCACCAAAGCTGAAGAAAACGTGAGAAGATATATTAAAAGAGAAATAGTATTGTTTTTATATGTTATGTTCTTTCTATATAGAGTGATGATTCTTTCCCTATTGCTCACCCTTTCTGAAATGTGCTGCTGATTTTTAACTATCAGCTGTTTGCTAAATTATGTTGTTGCTCACTGTTCTATATGAACTATCCTTCAGATCATGAAGGTTGTTTTTCTTGTAATATTTTCTGCAAGTTATCTTCTTCTCACCATGGCGACCCCACATAGTGGGACAAAAGGCTTAGTTGTTGTTGTTGTTTCTTTCTCTCACCATGGCCTTTGATTATGTCAAGACATAAAATTGGCTAAGTAATCCAAGAAGTTATGCAATATCTCCTTTCGGTAACTTTTTGCTTTGAAAGAGTTGTTCAACTTTGTACTGCATGTAGACTTCTAGAGTTCGATGCATTTCAAAAGGAATAGGTGGTTGTTACATAAAAGTTTCTTACTTTAAAGAATTTTTTTCCATTGTAAGCTTATTTTACTATCTTAGGAAGAGGTCAAACTGGGGTTGAAAAGTTGCAGATTGAGTGTGGAAATACATTTGGTGGTGAAGAGGAAAATCTGCAATTTTCTTTCCAGAGGGTAACCAGTTCTCATTGGCATTTGATTGACAATTATTATACTACTTTAGGTCTATTTTTCTGAAACTGTTGGTAAAGATAGAAGCCAATGGAATTACTGCTTTGCAATAGGTACCAAATCTGCACGAATTGCCCGAGTAATTCAAGATATACCTATTACCTTTAATTATTGTGGTATTAACTTTTATCTCCTTAAAGCTCAAATGCCAAGTTCATGAACTTTCAAGTGATTGTCTTCTTTGTCTTTGAGGGTTAGTTTTACCTGCCGATTAGATCCTGCAGTTTTAACTACTATTCTTTTTATGCTCTGGTTGTTTATCCGCTTCTATTCTAGTTTAACGTTGTGTATTTATGTTTGTATCTCGTGATTATTAATTTTATTGCAGGATTGTGGATGACATGGGACAACTTTCATTTTTCTGATTCGGGAAGCTTTATAAGCAGATTGATGAGTGTGGATGGCTTTTTGTGTCATTGACATATATAAAGCAGGATGAGATTTGGCATTTTTCTTATGTAAAATGTGACTGTCTAGCTCTTTTTTTTTTCTGAGTTACTACATTAGTGATGATAGTTAAACTTAGATGATTCATTTGGCCATGGCTCGTTGTAATGTTGTTTTTGCCCACTGCTTTTCTTGACTTCTTGTTGTGAACAAAAGTTTCTGGTTGATTTATCTCACCAGGGTGTTTTGGGTTTAGACATTCAACTTTTATGTGTTTAGTCACTTTATCTTCATTAGCGTTGCTCACTCAACTTTCTTTCCCTACTCATGCTTGAATATTCTTGTTTGATGCAACCGTTCAGTCTCCATGTACAACCAACTTCCTTTCCCTACTCATGGTTCTTGTTGATGCACCCGTTCAGTCTCCATGTACAATGAGCTTTTTGGAGTTTGGTGTCAGTTAACATCCCCTATTTGGTGTTCGTCTGTAACTAATAATCATTAGAATCATTAATTGAGTTCTTGAAAATCCCTGTTACAACTACAACAGTGGTGATCATAAACCTAGTAGGAAAGGGTGTTTGTAATGAGATATGATTTGCGGATATGAAGATGCCAAACTGTTCATTCTTTTGTTTGCTAAACCTCAGCCATCCTTAAACCAAAACTCTAAGCAGCAATCCTTAAACCAAAACACTAAACTCACCATTTTTCGGCACCTCTGCATGATTGTTTACGTGCACAAACCTTTCATAAAGAGAACTACAATTTTTCTGCTTTCAAAATTGGCAGCTGACTATATTGAGTGCAAGTTTCAATTGTTCATGGTTAGCAGAAAATTTGTGGAGGTTCATAACCCCAACTCGAGTTTCTTCTATATACATTAGAAGAAAAAGACCGATAACTTTCTCAAGCATAACGCTTAAGCAGAAGAAATTGAACTTTACGTTACACTATACACTGTCAAATGACAACGCAACAAGCACACCCACACATTTTGAATATGTAGTTTATGAAATTCTTTAACCCATAGCAAGTCCAAATATATTAGCAAGAAATTGGCAACAAGGAAAATACAAGTGGCTTCTAAATGGGCATCTAATTGGGCATTGCTCTTCTTTCTCTACAAAAAAAAAAATAAATAAATAAATAAAAATAATTGGACTAGGACCACTGATATGCCCTCCCTACTACTGCTACAGATCAAACTAACACAAAATAGCAAGCTAACCAATGCAAAAGATGTCTGAAAGTTGATTGCCGAGTATGTGGAGAAACTCCATTGTCCAAGGAATTATAGTTTCACTTCTGCACATGATTAAATCAAGAGAAATACACGGGAACTTGGCCATTCTTTGCTGTCAAAACCAATAAACACAAAGCATGCACATCTTCTTTTCAATCTTTTCTCTGCAGAATAGGGAATGGGAAATGGATCCAGAACAAAGAAACTTAGCAAAACCAGTCAACACAAAGCATGCACATCTTCTTGGATTTATACAGGTCCAGAAACATAATAGGCCAGAATCATAAATGTGCATATGCATGTCTTTCCAATGAACCCCCACGGCAAATACATAATAGAAGATTGCATCAGGGTGAATAATCTTAAATCTTTACTACATATAGGTTTTAGTGTGAAGAGATATATCCAGATTACTTTTAGTTCATATGCATGTATTCCAGCATGTTAGGCAGTTCACGTATACACTTGAAAGATATATACTTTTCTTTCACTAGTCAGCCACTCAAAAGGTATAGGATGAACACATCTATCTACAAATTCACATACAACATTCAGCTTAAAGCACTATTGTCAGCCTTCCTCAAATAATATAAAACATTCATGCTTTCTTTTAGGATAAAACCAGTTTAGTTTGAACGCCAAAATTATCATTCAAGGTAGCAATGTGAGGGCAATGAAAACCCGAACTTTTTTGTCATACAAGTCTTATCCACATCTATAATGACAGAACAGTTCATAGTATTGCTCCTGCTTTAACAAATTGAAACATTAAAGTTTTCATACTACACATGAAAGTTCAAAACTTGGAATCTAAAATACAAAATCTACCGATCAAACTGATAAGCATGGCTATAGGCTTTGAGCGTCATGGATCAAATTACCAGTTTACCAATGAAATGGTCTCATACACAATCCAAAGTGAGACAATGGAATAAGACAGTTCCAGCATAAGACATTACAATTCTAGATGACATCAAGAATGTCAAGTTTATAATTTGGATCAGCACCAATTCTAACAATACTGCAAAAGCTTTTAGTTTGATCAGCTAACTCAAGCATAGCTTCCAAGTTCCAACAGTAACAATTTCACAAACCATCATTTCCTGATAATAAATCAAACCAACATATAGCTAATTCAAAGCAAAATTCACACACAAAGCAGACAAAGGACAAAACTTTAAACAACATACACAAAATTCAAAATTCAAGATTTCGTCATTACTCATCCAGTCTGCACTTCCAAAACAGACACTAACAATAAGCGTGGCCAACAAAACCACATTGATCAGTGATCAACACCACTAAGTCTTATAGATTCGTTTACAATTCCTTCAAAATAGTCATGATCAAAAAAACCCCAGTTCACAAATTCTCCTAAATAACACAATAAAAACTATAAATTAAGCCTTTTTTTTTCTTGAAAATCCTACAAATCATCATCAGCTCAGTGGAGATAAGCTGGAATCTTTATACGAATAAAGAGCATACTCATAACATAAGCAATAACAACAAAAGCAACCCCAGCTGAAGCAAACGAAACCTTAACACTTTTAGCCCGATTCTTGTCAAGAGCAAGGTCCAAAAGCACAATCCCAACTCCACCAAGAACAAACATGAACCCAGAAGAGAGTCCTTCAATAATGTACTGCCCATTGACCCGACCAGGGAGGAAAACAACGGGTCTGACTGAACCGGTGAGTCGATCTTGAGTAGATCCGATGCCGGGAGGCTCCACGATGACATCGTAGACGATGCCGGAGACGACGAGGAAGTAAGTGAGGAGTATGAGGGCGAAGACGGTCATGGCAGAGGGAAGTGTGAAAGATGGGAGCTTTAGGCGGAGGCGGGGAGGACGAAGGAAAGAGTAGGGAAGGATTCTGAGGATGTGGAAAAATGGGTCGATGGAAGAAGAGTCGGAAGAGTGGTCCATGGCGGCGGACGAGGAGGAGGGGGAGAGGTTTTGGGTTTCGGATTTTGGAGGCATGGTGTTTGATAAAATGCGCAAATGAGAACTGTGCAGTGGGGTTGGAGTAGGGTCCCTTGGGAGAAAGAAGATGGTGATGTTTTAGGAGAAGTAAGGCCCGTGCAACGCACAGTTTCCTTGACGGGTTGGATTTGGGATCCTGAAGAATCGGAAAGAAAGCCCAAAGAAAATTTTCTCTCTATTTTCCTTTTGAAAATATTGTGTTTAGAAAGATTTAATCTTACCAATAACATTATTGTCCCTATCTATATAACATTCTCTAATCTTTCGTTTTGGTAAAAGATTATTTACAAAGTTTGACAAGGTTCTTTGTGAAATTAATGTGAGATAGAAAATGAAAGTTGCCTATTGAAATTGTGTTGTTATTGTGACAAAATACTTCTTCTTTTTTTCATTCATGTCTTTTTGTGAATGCATTTGAAAGAAAGTGAAGGCAATTTCGATAAACAGAGCATGTGTATTGTTCTTGTGACAAAATACTTCTTCTTTTTTCCTTCATTTCTTTTGTGAATGCATTAGACTAAAAGGGAATGTAATTTCGATAAATGAGAAATGATGTCTATGACCATGAGAACATGTGTGTTGTTCTTGTCACAAAATACTCTTTTTTTTTCATTCATTTTTTTTTAATGCATTAGAAAGAAAATAAAAATAATTAATATGAACTGTTTTCTATGAAAACATATGTAAAGATTGAATACGATTGTAAAACGTATTTCATATAGCCAACTCTACAATGCTACATAATAATATAAAGACTTGTTGTATATTAGCATAACATGACCAATTAAGGCATACTTCAAATCTCGAATTTTAAACTTGAGACTTAAGAGTCAAGAAGTACCTAAATGATCCCTCACTAATCAACCCAACTAGCATCACATGAACCCAAATGGGTTGTACACGATTTTGACCTTTCGTATCAATGGTGAAACTAAGATAACTAGCAAATAAACGGGTCTGTGGGCAAAGGTAATATAGGCACTGATTTACAATTGAGGAGAAGAGTTGAGAAAACTGATCCTATTACAATTGACAAGTTCCCAAAACAGCATAGCACTATACAGCAATCGTTTGGCCCATTTCTTCAATGAATAACAATACCGAAATGTTAGTATACAACACCTTTCAGGAGGCCATTAAAATCATGTGATAAAGTGTAAAATCCAAGCATCCAAAACCTCCAAAAATGAACTTAAACTTCACTGCAGCAGGAAAATGCTGTGAGGAGCTCAATCCAAGAATCTGTTGCAGTCCTCGTGTCGAAGCAATAAGTGTCATGCTGAGGGATTTACTGCATAAAAGCACGTGTTTATGTGGCAAAATTACTTGTGAACTGCCTATTCTTTCGTAACCCACCTCCTACCACGGATCTCGTAACCACCAAGACTATGGTCACTGTTACTCTCCCCACCACTTTCTGCACTGGTATATCCTGATTTTCGTCGATGCTTCTTCTTCCTAGCACTCCCACTATCACTCATACTACCATTTAAGAGTGGGTCATCTATTCCACGGATGACTAGGTGAGAAGGAGGGTTAATACAGCTGTCATCCTTCGTTTTCCTATCTTTGTCTTGCCTCTTTATGTTCTGAGAAATCTTCTGCAGTTTCTTGTTTAAATGTGAAATTCCCTTCTCCATAGGCTCCACTGCTTGTGTAACAGTGAACTTCACGTCATTCACAATCTGGACCATAAAGGGTGAAAAGTTAGAAATGGATGAAAAATGCAATGCATCATTAAAAAACAGAGATAACTACGGCATACTTAGAATGAAAATATTGCCAAAACAACCCAAACAGTGAGATGATAATATCCCAGTGTTGCCATCTCGAATATTCTCCATCACGACGAGAATGTGCCTCTGTAATTGCATTTTCATGCAATAAGAAGTTCCCAATCAGCACCTTTATTTGCTTACCCAACTTACTTATTGAAGTCCCAAAAGATGAAAAGAAACAAGCTGTATCCACCATTTTCAATTTTATAAAATGGAAGTGCTCTTGACTCAACATCATGTGGGAAAAGGAAAAAATTAGACGCTAATCAAGCATCATAAAGAGATTAGCATTCTACCAGATCTTTGCATCAAAGAGCCATTCTATTTTTCTTGGAAAAGTGCTGCATAAGCTATTCGTTGAAGATATGATATGCATGCATACTCGTAATTGATAACACACAGACATCAATCTGAAACAATACTTAACCCAGTACCGTACTGCAACAGAATAACGGATAATAGATTCTCCTGTACTAGGGTTCAATCAGACCACAAAAATTCTAATACTCTAGTTAAAAGCCATCACCAAAGAGCAAATGGTGCGAGGGCGGGTGGAAATTATAACAGCTAGCAGACATTACTAAAAATTTTATTTTTAACAAATGAAAATATGAATCATCTAAAGTTTCATCCAAAGATTATAATAGTGTATGAACTAAATGCGCCCATGAATGGAACAAAACCCATCTCCAAAGAGCATGGTGTTAGGACTTGTAAAAGTTAACACGTTATTGACAAGTACCAAGGATTATTTTAAATAAATAAATACTCAGTCATTGGAAGTTTCATCCATGGACTTACAATCAAGCATGAACTACATGCACCCGGGTATAGAGCGAAATGGTAGCCAAACTTAACCCGAAGCAAAGTATTAAACCAAAACCCTCAACACTAAATCAGTAAGACAACAGGATACGAAAGAAGAAAAAAGAAAAACTAAAACTGACAAAAGCAAGACACTTGGTGTACACAGAAAGTGGGAAGATTAAACAAGATGGAGAGGTTTTCCCAGTTAAAGTTCAACTAAGCCAAGGTTTACTTAAATAAATTTGTACCAGTAGGACAATTATCCTTCACTTATCACATAATGATATTTTGAGTGTCTGGCTGAACAAAAGCTTGAACTTTACATACCCAAACAACTTATGCTTTGATCAGTGGAGAATAAGTACTTACAAATCCACCACCACCAACAAATACATCCTTAACACTTTCTTTAATGGTCATTCCACTCCTCACATCAACTTCAGGTTGGGGAAGACGTAATTTTGTGGGTCGCTCGCTGTCTCTGACCTCGTCTGGATCAATTGGAAAATCACCAACATAGTCTCCAAGAACGGAAACACTTCCAGGAAACCGTTCTTCCATTAACTCATACGGCTTTGCAGGGAATACATAAAGGTGAACTACAGAAGCAATGCCCATCTGTGCTGGATGAATACAGAAGCCTGTTAAACTTACATATATACTTGAAAGTCTCAGCATCAATATTTTGTGTATACATTTGCAGAATAAGAAAGAGCCAAATTTATAACATTTCAATTTATTCCCATGAAAATAATCAGATCCCAATCATGGTCGCCAGAGTTTTCTCAAAAAATAAGATCCAAGTGACCAAAAATGGTAAAGCAAAAACTTGCTGGAAAAACAAACAAAAAGATTAAATAACTAGGTAATTCATCGCTTGTATCATTGGCAGCTGGTGCTCTCCTAACAAAACAAATACAATACAGAGAAAACCTATGATTGAGGACTTACCAAAGTAACTTGACAATATGAGCATTATCCTTCTGATGCTATATCATGTGTTATCTTGGACATCATATTTTTATTTTCAATAGCTACATTTTATGATCCATGTACCCAACCCCAAATAGTGGGATAAAGGCTTAGTTGTTGTTATCGTTATATCTGCATTTCACTATGGAGCAAAACTGTCATCTGCAACCATGTTTGAAAAGTGAAGCAAATACCTAAACAAAAAGTACGTGCATGGATCATTTTTCCAAACAATTGAAAGTGATTTAAATACTCTCGCGTAATCCATTAGTACCAATAGTAGAGCAAGTGGTCGCTTTCAACACATGTTCATGTCAACTTAGGTGACTGAAACAGATTGTATGAATAAAATCCATAAATGTGAGAAGAATTAAGTAAACGAATAGAAGAAGCTACTCAAAAAAACAAAATTACCTCAATGCAGATTATGAAATCTTGAACACTGGACTGGAACTGTAAAGCTTGAGCTATGGGGCTTCTAAGCAGGCCAAGATCATAGAGAAGGGCAATAATAAGACCTTGCCACCAAGTTAGGAAGACTATTGACTTAAATGTGAGAAACTTGGCCAGTGGCTGAATGTGTGCAAGTTCAACCTTTGTAATGGTGTAAAATTGCACTAAGCAATACAAAGCCCATGATTGACTGAAATTCAAAACCACAGCCATGTAAGGATACCTACAAGAATAAGAAGGCAGACACAATTAGAGCCATCAAGGGTCACCCTGTATTGACTTTACAAAGTAACAACTTATATGACACTTATCCAAAAACATGACACCTTGTCAGCTTAAAAAGGGGCACGAAGAAAATGGAGAAAGAGAGGGAAACAGACAGGGTTATGTTGCTCAGATCAAGAAACATGTTTCAGATCCTTCACTTAACAGGTTTCTATAACGGATTGTGGAGTTCCTCAAGGTTGAGAAGTGGCTCTCACCTAAGAAATTTCTTAGCACAAGATTTGTGAATAGTTTACTCCCCTGAGGTTTATCTAAAATATAGAGTACCTCCATTAGATTTTATCAAACTACGACAAGCCTCTCCATTAGATTTTATCAACAACTTAAAAAAAAAAAAAAAACCTTTCAGGCATATACCATGAGCCAACATCCACGGACTGTCAAAACGAACATAAAATAACAAAAGGAATGTATGAAAAACACAAACTAAGTATCGAAACAATTTTTCCTTCTCATTACCAATCATTTACTTTAGTAATTCTTCTTTTATCCAAAGTGTCATCAAAACTAACACCACGAACTTGTCATACCAATGCCAAATTAGGACACCAGCAAAAATTAAAGCGGCATGTAAACCATCAAGCATAAATTGAACCGACGCTTAAGCAACCTAAAACTCAATATTTAAAGCACAAGAATTAAATGTTAGGTGCATACAGGAGCACAAACTTAAACAACAAGATCAGCCTTCTTCAAGTTAAGCATTCCAAAAATTGTCTAATGAAACAACCAGAACTTGTGAATCACTCTATTGTTTATTATTGTTTTAAATACAGAGGTCAATTTCTACATATCTGTGCCTGTGTTTGGGTTAGGTTTTCTTCATGTAGTTGGGTGCAAATTAGTTTTCACATTGTATGCATGCACACTTTTTATGTATATTTAAGGCGAAATCTATGTGGTGCAAGAATATTGACATCTCACCCACAGTTCCATCTAAATTCTCCTTCGCAATATGCACCAAAAGCTTCAAGAATCACCGCCAGAATAGCAGTAAATGCTTTTATAAGCATCTGTAAGGGAGAAAAAAGGAAGCTTTAAGAAAATCAAGATTGAAATCATAGAAAGTGCCAGGGGTCCCATTCAAGGCAAGCAAACTTACATATTGGACAATTCCAAACTTGATAACTTGGTAAACCCATTGATTCAATTTCCATGGCTTCAGGAAATAGTTGAAAGGAAAGTGATGCTTAACTATTCCCCTTTCAGAGCCATGATCAAGTAAGGGTACTTTGGAACTTGCACGTCCCTCCCTCTCCATGAATTGTACAGTTCTTTCCTCCCCACCTTACTCACAAAATATTTCAAATAAAAATATCATAAGATGAAAGAGGTACAATGCTCAAATCGAGTAATGTCATTAAAGCTGACTACATTTGATAAGCTACCTTCTAAAAAGAAAGAAAACCAAAAATATTTTCTAGGACAATGGGACAGGAATAAATGAAAATTAAAAGCAGCAAAACAAGCAGATGATGAAAAAAAAAAAAAAAGAGCTTTTACTGCAAATGTAGAGGAAAGATCATATGCATCTAAACCAGAAGAAGCATGAAATTCATACCTATACATGCGACAAGATATCTCCCAAAGCAGTACATTGCAAAGGATTCATAGCCGTCACGAAGAATCCCAACATCTACACTAATAGATGGGTTCAACAACGAAATAAACTGTAACAAGTAAAGAATGTTAGGAGATATGAAACGAAACTTTATGTAGGAAAACTCATTATAAAATGTTTGAGTGTGGGCAAATATACCTCATAACCCTCATCTTCTTTTTTTTTGGGCCTTCCAATGGCCTATAGAACTTCAAAAACTTTTAAACACTCTAGATTTTCTACTATTTACACCCACTCATTTATAAGTAACACGAAAAACCGACAATACGTACAAAACATAACGAATCATAAAATAGTCAATATGAATTTACTAATAAGAATGCATGATCTTTGCAAGTAAAAAAATTATAAAAATTATAAAAAGCAGAAGTATAAAGTCCACACTTCCCTTTCATTTCTCAGATACCATGTTCCAGTACAACAATAATACTCAGTAACTGAAACTTACGGAAAATTATCCAATCATCCAATAGTTGTTTGTTGTTCAGATATCAATCTCATATTAACACTAAATAAAGTGTGATAAAAACAAGTCATGGAAAGTAGAGCTACTTCCTCAATCCATCCTGGATTCACTCTTTCACTTAAGTCCTTTAAATGATTCAAATAACTTAAAGTTGTTAACTTTACCTAAAAACACATATAAAACTGTCTGCACTTTAACCATGTTCATAAAACACCGCAAATTCATGATTCTTTCCTCTATTCATATCCTTTCTCTATATTTTCCGCTACCTCTGTCAACGAAATCTTTATACATGGAAATGCAAATGCAAATGCAAATGCAGATGGATACACAACATTAAATTTACAAAATCCATATGTGCAACTGCAACTGCAAAACCAAAAAGAATATACAACCCTCTATAAAAAAAAAAAAAAGAGTACATGAACATCCCCAACACAATGCTACACATCTCTTCATAGTCTACATAAACATGAGATACGGTCATGTCAATCTAAGTATGTAATAACAATAAAGTCACAGTCTTCAACAAAAATCCATTCAATAATCCAAAGAGCTTTACATTTTCAGCCCATAAACATAAATTGCTCCCACAAGATTCCAATCACTCTACACAAACTACTCATCAAAACAAAACCCAACTCAAATCATAACTTTCACTGCATAATTCAGCTCAGGCAACCTCAAAATCCCACAAAAAAACCCATAATTCAGCTCACCCACCTCAAAAATCCCCCAAAGAACCAAACACAATAAAGAACTCAGTTTAGAGGTCAAATAAATCAATCCCACATTAAAAAAGAGGCGTAACTTACAGATTCAACAGCATAGCAGGGCACCATCAAAATAACACCAATCAAAAACTTTTGCTCCTATGAACACAATTAAGAAACAGAAAAAAAATCAACAAAACCCTCTATACAAATATCGAATACGTAAAACAAATAAAAAAAACAACAAAAACAACCTCAGGATGTTTGTAAGCGGAGAGATGCTCGAAAAGGAGATAAACAGAGAGAATAAGAGAGACGACCACGAATATTCCGCCAATGATTGCGGCCCATGTGGGCGGAGAATATGAGGTCTTAATAACCCAATTCAAGCAGCAAGATTTTATTATATTCTGCATCCAGACACTTTAATCTTATTGATTGAATTAGGGTTTCAATTTTGTTGTTAAAGGGAAAAGCCCTCAATTCAGCGGGGATCAAAGTTTACATAAATTGCAGAATTTTAGTGGGATTTTTGTGTAGAATTTGAATTTGACCATGGAAATGATGGTGATGATGGTGATGACGCTGTACTGGGATTGGACAGAGTTGAATTCTGAAACGGGGGAAAAAATGAAAGAAATGAGGAGATTGGTGATATAAAATAATTAATTTAAAATACGGGAACTGGAAGGAAAATTTCTTTTTAGTCCTCTGAGTTTTGGACTTGTTCTAGATTAATCTTATATTTTTTGTTCTACAAAAATTAATCTTCTTTTTTTTTTTTTTTTTACTATTGTTTGGGTAGGTAAATATTACTCTCTTTTATGCTTTTTATAGTCTTTAAATTTAGACTCTTATGTTGTAATTTTAAGTAAAGTGATCTTTTGTGTTACATTGTTAATTTTCCTAAATTGTGTAATCTTAAAATTTAGGGATCAAAATTGATTTGTTGTAATTATTCCCTCACCAAAAAAGAAAATTCTAATGAGGGATTGAAGTTAGATGAAACATCAAAACATGTATGGACCACATGAACTAATTGAAGAACTAAACTGATATTAATGATAAAGAAAAAAATATGTCTATAATTGGAATTTGCCCAAATTTGATTTCTTTTCATATTTGAAGGGTGAAAGAGGTTGATTTGGAACTACAATATTTGTGTTTCTTTTTTTTTTCTTTGGTTAGGGACCCTTTTGAGGAGGTAATCATTATTGTTATAGTTTATCAGCAAAATGGCTAATAATCTCTACATTTGAAATATAACTATCAAGCTAAACAATATCCTATGATACTTTAAAGAAATTAAAGTGATTTAGAATTCTGCATGACATGAAGGATGCTGGTTTTAAAACAATATTACACTTCATTGTGGAAAAAAAAAAATTATTAGAATATGTTTGTGTACAATGAAAAGTATCATTTGGGAAAATTTTCTGTATTTGACAACTAATGACAAACTGACACAAACAAATGACTCTAGAAGCCCATTTCAACACTCATCTAGAAGAAGATAAGTTAGCAAGATTAAGCAAATTAAGTTTCATTAATTCTTGTTAAAGTTTTGCTTGAGCACTTTTGTTTTGTTGATTGATTTTAGGTAAGCATGCATGTTGACTTTCAGATATACACAAGGGTTTAAACGTCCCTAATAGCAAACTAATATTTTTTTTCCCTTTTTATTGACTTAGAAAAACTGTAAAGATTAGGAAACTCCCCGAAAATAAGCTTAGACCATTACACTAGTGAAGATCTATATAAATGACTAGTTAGATAAAGGTTTACTCCTCGTTATTGTTATCTAATGACATTGTTATGTGTAACTTTCTTCTAGTTAATTTGTTTGGATTGCCTTTATTGAGTGTTCTTTTGTAGGTTTATAAAAGGATAACAGTTGAAAATAGAACACAGAGACACAAGCAAAAAGTGGTATATATAAAGAGGTGATTATGATTAACAAGTTTGAGCTAATGATAGCAATCTCCACAGTTTGTGCACTTCAATTTATACCTAAGAAAACTATGGTTGGAGAAGAGCAAGATCAGTTTTCTCTTGTCATAATGACTCCCAAGTAGATGTTAAACCAAGGTTTTAACTTTTAGTATTCTGGTCATGAATATGCATGCATGCAAGATTATTCAGTGCAAGTGTGAATATGTTCACTAATCTGAAATGATGATGGTTAATTTATTCCAAGCAGTCCAAGGTCTACAATTACAATCTCAATCCATGTGACTGTGGACCTGAGATTTTTTTTTTTATGTATCAGCTTCTTCAACTTTACAACTCCACGTATATCTGTCACTTCACTAATTCTGGGCCTCAAACTGACTGTCCCCTACTCAACTACCGTAAGGTTAGGAAAATTTGATAGAAAATTGATCGATCTCCTCTCAACTTACTCGAATTTTACATTAATATTTTCCCAATAACATGCATGGTTTCTTTATAAACCATGAAAGTTGTTCATTTTTTTCCGTTTTGAGTTATTTGTTGGTTAATTTGGGGAAAAAATTCATCACATTTCGTGTTTTTATTGCACTAAAATTCTCAATGGATCTTTTCACTAGATATTATATTACCTTCAATGTTTCATTCGTTATTGTATTCTATAAGTATATTCAAATAATGAAACAAGAAGTGAAATAAGAAATGAAAGAAAATATCCAAAATGATTTGAATTTGACTTTTCTTTTTGTTAGATATTTCACATTGAATTCGTAAGAACTGGTAACCTGATTAATAAGACCTTGGTTATCAACTTGTTGTCAATTGATTTTGAATTTGATTCACAAGGATTATTCTAACATGTGATGTGTTTGATTGTTATCACAAAATTGTGAGCTTCTCTTTTCTAGGCCACATGTTGTGTTTCTACTTTGAACATATTTGCTAAACGTTGACATCTATTCTATTACATCAATCCTACATTAATCTTATGAGCTATACTAGATTTCGTTTATCTTGAATCTTGTTCGGCTCCTAGACCATTCGAACAAAGGGAATGGGAGCATATATTAATCCTATGAGCCACACGAGAGTTTATCTTGAATCTTGTTCGACTCTTAGGCAGACCATTCAAACAAAGGGGATGGGAGCATATATTAATCCTATGAGCCACACAGGATCTTATCCATTTTAAATCTTGTTTGAGTCTTAAATAGGCCATTTGAACAAAGGAAGTGAATATAGTGTTGGGTGATACAAATCCTCTAACCCTAAAGAAACTTTAAGATCTCTCCAAGAGCCATGGGGACAACCGGAGTGGTTAGCTAGAGTCGGCTAGAGTCTTAAATGTAGCCAAAAGGGCCAAAACATGTTGTTGACAAATTGACATTGAATAGCCGAATTTCGACAATTTTACGTGATATTATTATCTCGTGGGCACTTGTGTTTGAATTGTAAACGTGCAGGCTTAAATTCAGATGCTAACATCCAACCAATTTTTTTTGCTGAAGTTTTGAAGACGATGCTATTTACTCTCCACTTGTTCTATTTTTTTATTTATTCTTTACATCAAATGAATGAAATATCTCCAATCCATCAAAATGAACAATTAATTATAATTAAAATTGTGATTTCAATTTTTTTAATACTTTTATCGCATATTAAAATTAAAATTAATTATCATTTGTATATATAAATTGGACTCATAGAATATCTATTTCTTTAATTTGGTGAAACATGGAGATACCATACTGATCTCGTAATTAATTGTTCTTTGCACATATGAACACTGACTCATAGAATATCTATTTGTTTAATTTGGTGAAACATATAAGCGATGCTATACTGATCTCGGAATTAATTAATTCGCTGTAAAAACACATAAACGATACTATATACTGGCCATTTTGGTTAAATTCGTTAAAGAAAGAAAGAAAGAGTGTGCAACATTAGCCTTGACTTTGTGTGTGCCCATCAGAATAGTCGTTTTCGTACCATTACGTACTGTAAGAAGATAAGAACATTGATAACTACATTTTTGGTTCATGTGCTGCTTCAGTCTTCTCCTAAATCTAAGTATTGAATCAAGGTTCAATCCACTCACTATGCTAAAACATTTTCAATTTTTTGTGCATAAATATATCCCACTACTATAATATTCGTGTGTTTGTTTTCATATCGTCCTCTTTTTTTTTTAAGTTGTTCTAGCTCTTTCTGAACAGCTAATATGGAATTCAAGCTTGACAATAGTGAGAAAGACTTGCTAAGTGGCTTGCCGGATGAGATTTTGTTGCGCATACTTTGCTTCCTGCCCATAAAAGATGCAGTCAAGACAGCCCTCATTCGAAGATTTGGAAGTCTCTGGCGTGGAGTTCCAGTTCTTGATTTTGATCAGTGCACGTACCATGTCTGCAGCAATGGTCCTTATGACAGCAAGCAGTTCATCAACTTAATCCATCAGGTAGTGAAGTTTAATGATAGTGTAACACTAGAGAAATTGCGTTTAAAGTTCCCTTTTCATAAGGGCTACGATGGTATAGCTTTGGAGGATCGTGCAGCTGAAATCAACTCGTTGGTTCATTTTGCGCTAAGCAAAAAAGTGAAGTTTCTTGATCTTGATTTATTGGGTTGTGGATTCTTTGAACTTATTGAGGATTACACTGTGCCTGATGCTGTTTTCCGAAGTGATTACTTGATAGAATTAAGGCTGGCTTGTTGTGATATTCATGAATTCATGGCAGAAATTAGTATGAAATCATTGAAAATCCTGTCCTTGGATGGGGTGGAGTTGAATGACAAGCTAATGGAGAAGATCTTACTTGGCTGTCCATTACTCGAAGATTTAACTTTGATTGGTTGTTCCTTTTTGAGAAAATTAAACTGCAATTCTAACAGGAATTTAAGAAAGTTAAATCTTGTTCTGCATATGGGGAAGACATTGATGATCTCTTGTCCTAATTTAGTGTCTTTAGAGATTGCAGGTTGTGTTGAGCGTGCAAGGTTTAGTCAATGAGCCATCAGTCTTCTTTGGCTCTAGATTCAAGTGTGAAGGTTAGGACTCTGCCTCTTCTTTGGCTCTAGATTCAGATGTAGAAAACAATTTGTATTTCTATTAAGCATCAAAATCATCAAAATCTTGCTTATCATTTGTGAATATCCCACGGAATGTTTGAAGATCGATGTTCAATACTATTGCTAATCTTTATTAATGCACTTTTTGGAGCATAAGAAAGTAAATCAAACAGCATTAATTTTTCCTTTTTGACCTGTGCATGAGAAAGTTTCTTAAAACACCGACGACTACTTCAAGGTAATTTGACTGTTTATAATTAGTCAATCCCAAGTACTGGAAAAGGAGTAGAGTTGCGTCACGCTACCAGCCGTGTAAAAGGTTTATCATTCAAATGACATTGACCATATTAGAAATCGTATTTACGATGACGAAATATGATTCAACATCACTTATTGTGATAAAGTTTTTGTTGGATATTTAATATAGTCCAATAATATGTTCTAATATAAGCCCAATAGATAATGAACCTTTGTAATGGGCTTGACTGGGCAAGAGTCTATTAACTGGTTTTAACCATAACGTACCTCTATATATATGCTAGCTCGAGGCAGCATTGTTGGGTATTCCACATTAGATACTTGGGGTGTGAAACACCGAAATTTCTAAGTAATAATACCTTTGATTGTTTTAAACTTGTGCATTAATATAAATTTTGAATTCATGGCACTTTGTGAAAATAATAATTTAATAGTTTGCATTTTAATTAATTATTCATTTTAAGGAGTTAATTGTCAATTTTAGAACATTATAAAGGAATTGATTATATTAACTAATCTTAAATTTGGGTCTTAATTAGTATTTATATAAAATAAGGACTTATTGATAAATTAAGAAAATTATTATTATTAAAAAAAAAAAGAAAAGGAAGCCTTAAAAGCCTTCACCTTTGTCGACAAAATGATAAGGATCAAGGGGAAATAGGAAAAAGGGAAGCGGAGAAAACAAAGGAAGAGAAAGACGGAAATAGGGGAGAAGAAGGAAGAAAAGAAAGAAAAAAAAAATAAGAGAAAAGAAAAAGGTAAGAAGAAGAAGGGAGAAGAGGAGAGGGCAGCCGGAAGGAAGAAGAGAAGGAAAAGAGGAAGAGAGAAGAAGGGAGAAAAGTTTATAAACACCACTTTGGCTAGCTCAAGAAAACAGTGGAAGCTTTTAAACTATGGGTGAGTAAATATAGGATTTTCAAATTGTTCTATACATCTCTATATCTATTGCTCTTGTGGCTAAGTTATTCTGTTTTTCATATAAATTTATTGGAAAGTGCTTTGATTATTTGCACGGTTTTAAACTGGAAAAATTGGTTATGGAATTTTGTGATTGGATTGATTTCGGTTTAGAACCGAGGTGTTACGGTTTTAAACAGTAAATTGGCTATGGAATTTTTGGTGATTGGATTAACTTCGCCTTGAAACCTATGTGCTACAGAATTGTTTATGCTCTCTGTGTTTGAAATCTTATTGATGCCTCTAACCTATTCGGTGTAATGCCTAAAAGAAGTGAGAGCTGAACTTTAAAGCTGTGTTCATGATGGAGCTGCATATGTGTAATATTTCAAACTGATTTTCAACCCAGTTTTATGCATAATTTGAAAATAATTAAAACATAACAGTTTTAGTACTATGAACCTAGTTTAATATGGTTTTGATTTCATCCTATTTGAATATTTGGTTGCCAAGTTATGATTATTTGAAGCATTGCTGCTAGAAACGGAATTCGTGTCAGAAACTTAACACCTTAAACAATTTTGGTTTGTTTTGCTTCCTACTTTCTAGGCAGAATTCTGAACATTATATAAAAGAACAGATTTTGTATATTGAGTCTAGTTTAATATGATTTTGATTTCACACTGTTTGGATTTTTGGTTGCCAAGTTATGGCCAATTGAAGCAACATTGTCAAGACTGAATTCTGTTACGGGATTTTACTCTCTTAGCAAGTTTTGATTTTTTTTAGTACATTATAGAAGGAATCTTGGACTGAATAAAACATAAATATTTCAGTATCTTGGGTCTAGTTATATAAGATTTTGATTTCACATCATTTGGATTTTTCAACCAAAAGTTATAACCATTTGAAACAATTATGAAAGACTGAAATCTAGATATGGAACTTTTAGTAATTACAGCGACTTTGAACTATTTTTATCCTATCTTGCGGATTGAATTTGGAATTCTATAAAACAAAAAGGTTCTAGCCTTTTGAATCCACTTTTATAAACTTTTGGTTTCACATTATTTCAATCTTTGGTTACAAAGTTATGATTATTTGAATTCTATATAGCAGAACTGAAATCTGTTACGGGATTTCAGTCCTATACGAAGTTTGAACAATTTTTACAGTTGTTTGTGGAGTGAATTTGGAGATTGTTAAAACATAAAAGTTTTAATATTAAGAATCTAGTTTCATATGCTTTTGATTTCATATTAATTGGAGTTTTGGTTGCAAAGTTATGACCTTTTGAAATCACTATAGACAAACTGAATTTGTTACGGGATTTCAGCCAATACAACAACTTTAAACAATTTTTACACTAAACAGCAAACTGAATCCAGAATTTTATAAAACATAAAAGTTTTAGAGTTTGAATTAGAGGTTTACACAGTGTTGGGTTTATATTATTTGGGCATTGGTTGAGAAGTTATAGTCATTTGAAACAGACATGGCAGATCTGAATTTCTGTTACCTGATTCTAAATCATTATAGCAACTTTGAACAGTATTTCCAATATGTTGCATACTGAATTCTGAAAATAATGCAACATGTAAATTCGGTTATTATGAGTCTATTTTCATATACTTTTAGTTTCACCACATTTGGGTATTTGGATATTAGGCTATAACACTTTGATTAAAACATGTCGGTAATGAAATTTATGACCTAAATCTTAGGTTCTCTTTTAGAATGGCTTTGAACAAACCTGGTTTCAAATGACTTTCACCTCACATCATTTGGATGTTTTCATATCAAATTTTAGCGAAATGAGTTGAATATGATAGAACTGGATCTTTGTTTTGGGACCTTAAAGCAAGCCCTTGTATATGTTGGACAGCTTTCCAATGCTTTTAATATAGAATTTGGAAGCTCAGAAAATATAAGAATTTTTTTAATTTGAGTATGGTTTTATTTAGTAATGTATTTATATCGATTGGATATGACGTTGTCAGGTTACATTGTTTCGAATCAAACAAGAAATCATGAATTCCCGCTATAAGAAGTTCAAATTGCACTTTGGAACTATCTATTGAAAGCCTTTCATATTGAGATAGTTTTGTTTTTGTGTTAATTGATAATTGAAGGGCATTGTTTGAATTGTGGACACGCTCTTGTCCTGCATTAAAGAGTGCACTTTTTGATAAATGAGTTTTTCTCGTCATTTGCCATTGACATATGTTGTAATTGATATGTCGGTGTATATGTGGAACTTCACGTCCATAAATTATGTATTGATAAACTAGTGTGCAAAGCTAAGTGCTACGCCACTTTAAAGGCGTGAGCCATCTCTAGAGTCCGTACGAGCCACCTCTAGAGTTCAACGTTACCAGCGATTGGTGAATAATTGGGATGTAATTGGTGAAAAGTGATTGTCATATAATTTTTCGGATTTTGTGAACGTGTCATATTTGTACTGTATTTGATTGCATGGGCCCTAGTAGGTGTTGGCTTGGAGGGTGATCGAGACGGCATTGGGCCGACGATTAAGCCAAGACCACACCGGTGAGCCCCGTCACGTGATTAAGGAGTTTTTAATCCCGTTGACGAGAGTTAGAGTGGCAAATCCAGATGCCACGTTAGGCCTGCGAGGCCGTTGTGGTCACTGACCACTAGGAAGGATAAGGTAACTTCTCAAGTCGTGCACGCAACAATGAATTGTTAGGGGATATAAGGTTGGTAAAGGTCGGCAAGGCCGATCGTGATAGGTACCGATTATATGTCTAATGTTTTATATGGAGTTAATGACAAAGTTATGTGATATATGGATATGTGCATTGCACAATCTTTTATTCGATATTTGAGACTTTGTCATATGGTTATTTGCATTGGAAAAATGATTGTCATATGGTTATTGAATTGGAAAAAAATGTTTAACAGAAATTGTGCTTTCTTAAAGTTAATTTTCTGAAAATTATCCATTACTCCCTCACTGAGCTATTTTGAGCTCACACTTTTATAAATTATATTTTTTAAGTGATTCAAGATGGATTAGGTGGTGGAAAGGATTCTGGTTTACGTACTTAAAGGAAGAGATAGATTATTAAGGTATTTAATTACCTTGGTTGTGTTTGTAGCTATAGGAATGGGCCATTTTGGCAATCTTGAACGTATGAATTTTGGGATGAAATAGAAATATGTATATTACCTTAATATTGTTTTAATGTATATTATGGCGGGGCGTTACATGGGGTGTAATGCTTCAAGCAATTGCATATTGAATTGCTTGACCTAAAACTCTAACAATCTTGAAGCATTATAAAGTTAGAGTACTGTTCCGACGGCGACGATGTTATTGTTCCGGTAGCACTGTAGCAGTACTGTAGTGGCACTATTCCGACTGTAGCGGGTACTATTTCGTACTGTAGAGGGTACTGTTCGGGTACTATTCCGGCACTGTAGCGGGTACTGTTCGGATACTGTAGTGGCACTGTAGCGGTACTGTTTCGGCACTGTTTACTAGGTGCACTCCTTCCAATTTTTATTTAGAAACAATGGAAATTTATGTGCCAATTGATATGGTTAAACTATATGTGCCAATTGATATGGTTAAACTTTATGTGCCAATTGATATGGTTAAACTATATGTGCCAATTGATATGGTTAAACTTCAGTCTTTTAGTGGGTCTGATTTTAATTCCTGAAAACGAAAGACTCAATTTGGTTTAAAATTATAAAAATAATTTTTATACTGTTATGAGTACTTTTGTTGATACCACTAACGATGTTGATGAATTTGACTACTAAAGAAATTTGAGACAATTTAGATACTCAATTTAAGAAGGAGGAGGAATTATTAAAAACATAACTTGTTAACAAATTCATGGATTTCAAATTCAAGGAAGATATGAAAATCACTCCTCAAGTAACTGATCTAGAAAACTTGAGATATAAATTGACTAATGAATACATCAATGTTTGTGATCCTTTTTTTTTTAGTGCTATTATCTTTAAATTACTATCTGTATGACTTTCTTTCAAAACTGAGATGTACAGGAAGAAAGTTCAGGTGGGACTGGATTATCTCAAACGGTTCATTAGAATCGAGGATAAGAATCGAGTTAGGAACACATTGGAGATGGTTAGACAACAACAGTCAGCTGCTAAAGCGGTAATATATCCCAATAAATTTCCTAAGAAATTCAAGTGTCTTAAAAGTGAGTCTCAACAATTACAGGCCAAAAAGCCTATCTTTAAGAAAAAGAAGGGCAAGTGCCATAATTGTGGGAATTTGGGCCATTTTGTAGCAGATTGTAGGCTACTAAAAAAGGACAAATCTGACACACCATTGGAAGCACATATGCTGGTACAAAAGACTGAGCCTCAAAATTTTGTTGCTATGGTAGGCAATCATGGAAAGGCCAGTACTTCTTAAGAATGGTGGTTAGATTCTAGGGCAACATATCATGTTTGCTAAACGAAAAAGTTACTTGATGATGTTGCTGAGGCCAACGAAACTATTGCTGTGGCTAGTGGGGCAACAGAGATCGTGACTCACACTGGTACTGCAAACATCAACCTCTCTTCAAGTAAACTTTTAACTTTAAAAGATGTTAAAGTAGTTCCTGCGATCCAAAAGAATTTAATTTCTATTAATCGCTTAGAATATGCTGGCATGAGTTTATTTTTCTCTAGTGGTGGAGTCACTTTATCCATGAACTCTCATTATTTTGGTTTTGCAGTCTTGACTGGTGGTATGTATGAATTGAGTATGAAACTATAACGATCAGCCAAGTTAGTTCAATTCTAATTGATCTAATGATACTGCATTATCAGTTAGGACATGTGAACTACAAGAAAATGGTTAGACTAGTTAAAAGTCATAATATACCTCTCGATACTTCGATCAGATTTAATTGATGTGAAGTCTGTGCTCAAACTAAAATTACTAGAAGACCTTTTCGTCCGGTCTCTAGGAGTACACAACTTCTTGACTTAATACATTCTGACCTTTGTGACTTTAAAAGTTCTCCCACTAGAGGTGGTCGGAAGTATTTGCTCACTTTTATAGACAATTTTTCTCGATATTGTCATATTTATCTGTTAAAATCAAAACATGAAGTTTTTGATAAATTTAAAATTTTCAAGAATCGTGTTAAAAACCAATCTACTTTGAAAATAAAAAAGGTTGAGGAGTGATAGGGGAGGAGAATATACATTGACAGGGTTCAAGAAATTTTATGCTTCAGAGGGCATAATCCTTGAAACTACTGCTCCTTACTCACCTCAATCAAATTATATAGCTGAACGTAAGAACATGACGTTAACAGAAATGTTAAACTCTATGTTATTGACAGCTAGCATATCTTTCTGTTATTGGGGAGAGGCAGCTTTGACTGCTAATCATATCCTCAATGGGTTGCCGCACTCTAAGTTGTCTTCAACTCCTTATGGGATATGGCATAAACATCATTGTAAATATGATACTCTTAAGACTTGGGGCTGTATTGCTTATGTAAGGATACCAGACCCTAGAAGACCTAAGGTAGGGCCTAGGACTAATACTTGTGTATACCTAGGTAGTGTAGAGGATAGTGCTGCTGATCGGTTCTTGGATCTATCAACCAATGTGGTTATAGAATCTAGAGATGCTGTTTTCTTTGAAGATAAATTTCTTCGAGATAAAGGGTTGACAGTACCAGGCACTATCGAAATCATTTCAGAAACAATTATTGAACTCGAATTAACTTCCTCTGACACTCGATTCCCTTCTAAATCTGTACCTATAAGAGTATCTACAAGACAACGAGTTCCCAATACGTTTGGTGAGAATTTTGTCACTTACCATTTAGAAAATGATCCATCCACCTATAATGAAGCGATGAGATCTAGGGACTCCTTATTATGGACAGAAGTCATTGATGATGAAATGAGCTCTCTGTTACAAAATCAAACTTGGGACCTAGTCGATTTGCTAAAATGGGTTAAGACTATAGGTTGCAAGTGGATTTTGAAGAAGAAACTTAATTCTGACGGATCTATAGCTCGGTATAAAGCACGTTTAGTAGCTAAGGGATATACTCAAGTATATGGGATAGATTATTTTGATGTCTACTCCCCAGTCTGTCATTTGACTATGATAAGAATTCTTCTTGTTTTAGCATCTATTGAGCACTATGTTGTGTATCAAATGAATGTAAAGACAGCTTTCCTAAATGGAGATCTAACTGCAGAGATCTACATGAACCAACCTAAAGGGTTTGTCATGAAAGACAGTTTTCCTAAATGGAGATCTGACTGAGGAGATCTACATGAACCAATCTAAAGGGTTTGTCATGAAAGGTTTCGAGAACAAAGTTTGTAAGTTAAACAAATCTTTGTATGGTATGAAAGTACATTTTACAGAGCAAGGTATTACTCTTAGCTCATTACATTGACAAATGGCTTTCTACATGGGGATACAGTGAATATACCGTGGTTGAGACACCGTATGATTCTAGTAGATGGCTGAGCCCCAATGAGGGAGCTAGCATTAATCAATTGGCTTATTCTAAATTGATTGATAGTCTCAAGTATGCAATGACATGCATTAAACCAGACATAGCTTTTTTTTGTAGGCATGCTGAGTCATTTCACTAGTAATCCTGGATATGAACATTGGCATACCCTTACGTGACTTATGCGATATTTGAAGGGTACCACTAACTATGCACTATGTTATAGTGGTCGTCCTTCTATATTGGAAGCATTTTCTGATGCTTCGTGGTGCTCATCCTTTGGGGATAGTAAGTGAACCAGTGGCTATATTTTCACACTGGGTAGTGCAGCAATTGCGTGAAAATCCAAAAGACAGACTTGTATTGTGATGGAAATCAACCCATGTCCATGGTGCCAAGGCCGAGTTCTCAAGACCCTTTGGTGAATCTTGATGGACAAATGACGAGATCAAGGAGTTCAAAGATGAAGGCAACCTTGCACAATTTATTGTCTTCACATTTTGAAGCTATGAAGGCAGAATTATCTCAATCATCTCAAGGAGGAGTTTTGTTGCATGTTTCTTCATAAACAATTCATGATCCACCTTGAAGAAACATCACAAAGGCCGATTTTTAAGAAGCCCATGAAGAGGCGTGTTCTTGGATTTATTATGGATCACGCCATTGTTAATTTTAGGATTTACTTTTGGGTTGTAATAATAAGTCCATTAACATTAATTAATTGGGCTTTACTTTCTTTGATTAATAAGTCCAGTACTTGTCCAATTGCCTTGCATGGTAATTTGGAAAGTAGTCTTTTAGGAAACTTTCTTATTAGTCAAGAAGTCAAATCGTAATTTGCTTCTTGTTTCCTTTTCCTGTTTGGGCATGGCCGAATTCTTCCCTATTTAAGGGTGGCCATTGTAACGTTTTTCAGATAGAAGAATTTGATAAAGTATAGCTTTGCTAAAACCTTCTTTCAGCTGTGATAAGTTGAGAGAAAACGTGAGAGTTTTTCTAAGTTTAGTTGAACAATCATAAGACCCGCGAAAACCTTAAGTGAGGAGCTTTAGGTTGAGCTTACCCGTTCAGATTTATAGAACACGCCGAACTGAGGAAGTTTAACTTTTGATTTACATTAGTTGGGCTGAATCTATTCGTGTTAACGTTGGGGTTTGGTTGATTTCTTCCAATCCTTCTCGTTCAATATCCTTTATTGTTTTGTTGTCTTGTTTTCGCATTGTTCTTCTGTGCTTCGTGCTTGTTGGATTAATTGTGAAACAACGGTCCAAAGGTTGTGGAAAACATGTGGAATAGAACTCAAAAGCTACTTCATTCGTATCAAGTGGTATCAGAGCAAAGGGGTTGTTTCCAAATTCAAGGTAATCCGTTTACGTTCTTGCTGTTTTGTGCTTCTTGTGTTGTTTTCTTGCTGTTCTTTTGTGTTTTTTTGGTGTCTACATTCTACACTTTTGAATTGTCTTCATAGTGTTGAATTCTTTGTGTTTTCGTTTATTGAGTCGCACGTCAAAAAAATTGCTAGGGTTTCATCAAAAGTTTCCAAAAAAAAATTCGTCAGAAAAATCAGAATTTTTCACCCAGTCGCGACAGTTTCGGCCGTCCGAAACTCAGACAGGCGTCCGAAACTAGCGTCCGAAACTCAACAGAAAAGTCGTCGTTCCAGGAATTTTAAGTTTCGGCCGTCCGAAACTAAGGCAGTCGTCCGAAACTAGCGTCCGAAACTCGGCAGAGAAAAAAAAAACAAAAAAAAACAAAAAAAAAAATCAAAAAAATCAAAAATATATATATCTTCGAACTTGTCTTTATTTGCTGTTCTAATTTTCATTTGAAAGAACTAAGTGTTCTTAAGTTGAGTTTGAAAATCATCAATATTGATCGTGACAAATCTTGCTTGGGTGAAATCAAAATCATTCATCTTGCTTTCTTGCCTAGTTGCTACTTTCGTAGTTTTCTGAAATAAACCAAGTTATACCCCATACGTGATCTTTGAAATACTCTTGTGACGTGTTTCTTTTCAAACTTCTTTGGTTTAACTTGTGTGAATTGACTTGTTGAACTAAATTGGTTGAGATTTGTTATATAAATTTTTGAACGGTAAGTTTCAATTAGTCTGAGAGAAACATTGTTGAGAGATTAGTTAGGGTATACACGAGAAAAGCCTTTACACTAGAGAGGAGAGCATTTACTCACCATATAGTGAGAACTTGTGAGGATTACATTTGTTTTCTTCTTGTTTTCACTAACTTGCAGGTACAATGGACGAAGATAATACTGTCTCTCAAGGTGCACAGAAATCTAAAATGGGAGTACTTTTTGATATGATTCAAAAGTTGCAATTGCAAATGGATAGTTTTGCTTCCAATCCAAAACGCCGTACAAAGAATTCCACCTCACGACACATCAACTTTGATGAAGTTCTATCCGATGATGAGGAGGAGGAGGAGTTTGTTGGTTCTACAAAAATTGGTAAAAAGTCTGACGTTTCAATTAGTTCTGTTAAATTGACATTACCTACTTTTCATGAAAAGGCAGATCCCGAGGCATACTTTGATTGGGTTCGAGAATTCGAACACTTCTTTGAAAGCAATAGTTATCCCGAGGATAAAAGATACCGTTTGGCCTTCATGCACCTCAAAGATTATGCTAGCTTGTGGTGGAATGAGGTAATGAGAACTAAACGCCAAGATGGCGAAGCTCCAGTCACGACTTGGAACCAAATGAAATTGCTTATGAGGAAGAAGTATGTTCCTTCACACTTTAATCGTGAACTCAATAGGCAATTGCACACACTTGTGCAAGGAAGTAAGTCCGTGGAAGCATACTACAATGAGATGGAGGCTCTTATGATCAAGACTAATGCTCATGAAGATCCGGATTCAACCATTGAGAGATTTCTTCGAGGTATGAATTCTGAGTTAACATACCATGTGGATCTTTAAAGTTATGTTGATATTAATGAGCTTGTTCATAAAGCAATAAAGATTGAGAGGCACATGAAAGGAACGCAAAGGTTCACACAACCTAATCCGCCTTAGCAAAGAAGTTCCAAACCAAATGTGGCTCCTTTCACTCCATCAACAAAGCCACGCCAATTCACTCCAAACCAGCCTTCAACTACAACATCAAGCTTTCCAAAAACAGTCCCAAAGGTTGCTGAAGTTGCTCCTAAATTGGCGCCACAACCTTCTCAAAGGTTGAGGGATATCAAGTGCTATAAGTGTCAAGGTTTTGGACATGTACAAGCCGACTGTCCAACGCGGAAATTGATGTTCTTGAATGATCAAGAAGAGGTTGAAAGTGATGAGGAATGTGCCGACATGCCAGCTCTTGAAGAAAAGTACCAAAGTGAAGATCTTGAAACATATGAGGTTGGTGCTTTTTCTTTAGTTGCTCGAAGAGTTCTTAATGTGCAACCACAAATCAATGAAGATTTGATGCAAAGAGAAAATATCTTTCACACTCGATGCATGGTTCAAAATAAGGTATGTAGTGTGATCATTGATAGTGAAAGTTGTACCAATGTGGCTAGCACCTTACTTGTTAATAAGCTGAATTTGAATTGCATGAAACATCCCAAGCCATATAGACTTCAATGGCTAAATAATTCAGCCGAAACTCGTGTGACAAAACAAGTGAAGTTTACTTTAACCATTGGGAAATATGTTGATCAAGTTGTATGTGATGTTGTTCCCATGGAAGCTATTCATATTTTACTTGGTAGGCCTTGGCAATTTGATCGTGATGTACTTTATCATGCCAAGAAGAACTACTACAGTTTCAACTTTGAGGGTAAGAAGTACAATCTTCGTGCTTTAACCCCATTTCAAGTTTTTGAAGATCAAGCTAAAATTGTTCAAGCTTGTAGAGATTTCAATGCCGCCAAGGAGAAGAAAGGTCAAGAGAAACAAAATGTAATAGCTAGCTCATCTTCATCTTGTAATAGTGAAAGTCGTAAGATAGTTGATAGGAAGTCTTGTTACTTTGCTTCTTCTAGGGAGGTTAAGAAAGCTATACTAGATAGACAGCCTTTGTACTTAATGATTCGCAAGGATTTTGTACTTATTATTGATAGTGATGACCTTGCTTCTCTTCTTAGTGCTGTTTACTCTCTTTTGCAGGAATATAGTGATGTGTTTCCCGAGGACTTACCAATAGGATTGCCACCAGTTCGAGGTATTGAACATCAAATTGATTTCATACCAGGAGCTCAAATTCCAAATCGTCCAGCTTATAGAGCAAATCCAGAGGAAACCAAAGAGATTCAACGTCAAGTAGATGAACTCCTTGACAAATGTATTGTACGTGAGTCTCTTAGCCCTTGTTCAGTTCCTGTTATTCTAGTTCCTAAAAAGGATGAGTCTTGGAGAATGTGTGTTGATTTCCGTGCTATTAATAAGATCACCATTAAGTATAGACATCCAATTCATAGATTAGATGATATGCTTGATGAATTGCATGGTTCTTTTATTTTTACCAAGATTGATTTGAAAAGTGGATACTACCAAATTCGCATGAAAGAAGGTGATGAATGGAAAACTGCTTTTAAAACAAAGTATGGGTTGTATGAATGGTTAGTTATGCTTTTTGGTTTATCTAATGCACCTAGTACTTTTATGAGGCTTACGAATCATGTTTTTTGTCACTTTATTGGTAAGTTTGTGATAGTCTACTTTGATGACATCCTTATTTATAGCAAATCACTAGATGAACATGTTGCACATCTTAAGCTAGTGTTTGTTGTTTTACGTGAGAACAAACTTTATGCTAATCTCAAAAAGTGTTCTTTTTGCATGGAATCTATTATCTTTTTGGGTTATGTTGTTAGTTCTCAAAGTATTTCTGTTGATGAGTCAAAAGTCAAGGCAATCATGGATTGGCCGAGACCACAAAATGCTAGTGATGTTAGAAGCTTTAATGGATTGGCAAGTTTTTATAGGAGGTTTGTTAAGGACTTTAGTTCTATGCTGCACCTTTGAATGAACTTGTTAAAAAGAATGTCACCTTTGTATGGAATAAGGAACATGAAAATGCTTTTAACACTTTAAAAGATAAATTGACTCACGCCCCTGTGCTTGCATTGCCGGATTTTCATAAAGCTTTTGAGATACACTGTGATGCCTCCGGGATTGGTATTGGTGCTGTTTTGATGCAGGAATCAAGGCCTTTGGCTTACTTTAGTGAAAAGCTTAATGGGGCAGCTTTGAAGTATGCAACTTATGACAAGGAGTTGTATGCTTTGGTAAGGTCTTTACAGGTTTGGCAACATTATTTATGGCCTAAAGAATTCATAATACATTCTGATCATGAAAGCCTTAAATTCTTGAAGACTCAAGGTAAGTTGAATAAGAGGCATGCTAAATGGATAGAATTCATTGAATCTTTTCCTTATGTGATTAAGTATAAGTCTAGTAAAGATAATGTTGTAGCTGATGCACTGTCTAGAAGGTATACTTTGTTTACTTACTTGCATGCTAAGTTACTTGGTTTTGATTTGATTAAAGACTTGTATGAGCATGATCATGATTTTGCCACCGCCTATGAGATTTGTAAGACCAAACCGAATGGTGATTTTTATGTGCATGATGGTTTCTTGTTTTGAAAAGATAAATTGTGCATTCCCCAAAGTTCCATTCGTGTTTTACTTGTTAAGGAAACCCATGGGGGAGGGTTAATGGGGCACTTTGGTATTGCTAAAACACTTGCTGTTTTGAATGAACACTTTTATTGGCCTAACATGATTAAAGATGTTAAAGGTGTTTGTGATAAATGCATTGTGTGTAAACAATCAAAATCTAAAGTGATGCCTCATGGTTTGTATCAACCTTTGCCTGTTCCTAGTCATCCTTGGATTGATATTTCTATGGATTTTGTGCTTGGTTTGCCTAGGTCACGCAATGGTCATGATAGCATATTTGTTGTAGTTGATAGATTTAGCAAAATGTCACATTTTATTGCTTGTTCTAAGTCTAATGATGCTACACATATTGCTGATTTATTCTTTAAGGAAGTTGTAAGATTGCATGGAATGCCTAAGAGTATTGTTAGTGATAGAGATGTTAAATTTCTGTCTCATTTTTGGCGTACTCTTTGGAATAAGTTAGGTACTAAGTTGTTGTTTTCTACTGTTGCACATCCACAGACTGATGGACAAACTGAAGTAGTTAATAGGACTTTGTCTACCTTACTTCGTGCACTTATTCAAAAAAACTTAAAGAATTGAGAAGGGTCTTTACCACACATTGAGTTTGCTTACAATCCCACTGTGCATAGCTCTACTAATTTCTCACCTTTTGAGATTGTGTATGGTTTTAATCCTTTAACTCCTTTGGATATTTTGCCTCTGCCTACTAATGAGTTTGTTAGTGTTGAAGGTAAACAGAAAGCTGATTTTGTTAGGGAGTTGCATGAAAGGGTTCGAGCTAACATTGAGAGGCGTAATGAGCAATATGCTAAGCAAGCTAATAAGGGTAGACGACAAGTGATTTTCGAACCAGGAGATTGGGTTTGGATTCACTTGAGAAAAGAGAGGTTTCCTGACAAAAGGAAAACTAAGCTTCATCCAAGAGGAGATGGTCCTTTTCGGGTCTTGGAAAGGATTGGAGATAATGCTTACAAGATTGAACTTCCTAGTGAGTATGGCAATGTTTCATCTACCTTTAATGTTACTGATTTATCTTTGTTTGATGTAGGTGATTCGAGGACGAATCCTTTCGAGGAGGGAGGGAATGATGGAAATCAACCCATGTCCATGGTGCCAAGGCAGAGTTCTCAAGACCCTTTGGTGAATCTTGATGGACCAATGACGAGATCAAGGAGTTCAAAGATGAAGGCAGCCTTGCACAATTTATTGTCTTCACATTTTGAAGCTATGGAGGCCGAATTATCTCAATCATCTCAAGGAGGAGTTTTGTTGCATGTTTCTTCATTAACAATTCATGATCCACCTTGAAGAAACATCACAAAGGCCGATTTTTAAGAAGTCCATGAAGAGGTGTGTTCTTGGATTTATTATGGATCACGCCATTGTTAATTTTAGGATTTACTTTTGGGTTGTAATAATAAGTCCATTAACATTAATCAATTGGGCTTTACTTTCGTTGATTAATAAGTCCAGTACTTGTCCAATTGCCTTGCATGGTAATTTAGAAAGTAGTCTTTTAGGAAACTTTCTTGTTAGTCAAGAAGTCAAATCGTAATTTGCTTCTTGTTTCCTTTTCCTGTTTGGGCATGGCCGAATTCTTCCCTATTTAAGGGTGGTCATTGTAACGTTTTTCAGATAGATGAATTTGATAAAGTATAGCTTTGCTAAAACCTTCTTCCAGCTGTGATAAGTTGAGAGAAAACGTGAGAGTTCTTCTAAGTTTAGTTGAACAATCATAAGACCCGCGAAAACCTTAAGTGAGGAGCTTTAGGTTAAGCTTACCCGTTCTAGATTTATAGAACACGCCGAACTGAGGAAGTTTAACTTTTGATTTACATTAGTTGGGCTGAATCTATTCATGTTAACGTTGGGGTTTGGTTGATTTCTTCCAATCCTTCTCGTTCAATATCCTTTATTGTTTTGTTGTCTTGTTTTCGCATTGTTCTTCTGTGCTTCGTGCTTGTTGGATTAATTGTGAAACAACGGTCCAAAGGTTGTGGAAAACGTGTGGAATAGAACTCAAAAGCTACTCCATTCGTATCATATTGCTTTGTCATCTATGGAATTGAAACTTTCTGCTCTAGCTTCTGCAGGAGGAAAAGCAGAGTGGATAAGAGAACTGATCCTGGATATTCCCCTAACCCGCTTAAAGATTACGTTTTTAAGTATATTCTGTGATAATTAGGCTACAGTTTCAATAGTACAAAACTCACTTTTAATGGTAAGAGGAGACATGTTAGACTGAGACATGTCATGCTGACGTATCTCATAGAACATAGTATTATTACTTTGGTCGATGTGAGATCGAAGGATAATCTGGCTGATGCTCTAACAAAGGGACTGAACAAAACTCGAATCTTCAAAATTGTGGGGGATATGGGGTTAAAGACTATATAGATATGTCTTAACCGACATTCCTGGGGTTAAAGACTATATAGATACGTCTTAACCTACATTCATGTTAATTTTGAATTTTCGCATTTCCCTTTGCGAGATAAGATAAGAACTTGATAATATTTCGCCGATGATTATAGTTGTCAATATATCATTCCACATCTGATGATATATCCTTTTTGGGTACGTTGTCTCATTCCACATATGATGAGGTGATTTTACTCATTCTGGATGTTCTGTTTAGAGCATTAGTATCATTCCATATTTGATGAAGCTACTTAACTAAATTTGGACTTGACAGCTGTAACATTCCACATAGAAATATTGGAAATGGTTCTTTTGGAAAAGAAACTGTTTAGGTCTTGCTCTTATAAAGAAACTGGACATTGATGCTTATTGGAAATGGTTCTTTTGGAAAAGAAGCTGTTTAGGTCTTGTTCTTATAAAGAAACTAGACATTGATGCTTATTGGAATATAGTATTGATGCATTTTGACATTGACATATATTTATTTTCAATCATTGAGATATTGTGCTAAGTTCTTCTGCTTGAACTAGACACCTTATTTTGTTACACAAATGATTAAGTTTATATTTGGTAACTTACAGAAAATGATGGAAATGGAGGAGCTAATTCTAAATGAAATCCTGAAGAGGATGATCTACTTGATGGATAATTTCTCTAGAGCTATAGACTGTGGGGGACTATTATTTGAATAATTGGTCCACTTACATACACTTTGCCCATTTTGTTTTGAGTTTAGAGTATGTCTAAAACTCTTGTGTTCGAAGTTTAGCGATTTCTAAAACTTTGATCTTGGTAACACTTTTGTTTGTGTTTGGTTGAGTTTAGATTATTTTCTAAAACTCATAACTGTGGTTAAAGAATTCATAATTTTGAGTAATGAATCTTTTGTGCTATGAATGATTCAATTAACTATTTTGAACATTACATTATCTATTTATTGGATTGTGCTATATGTAAAACATAGGAGGAGATTGTTGGATATTTAATATAGTCCAATAATATGTTCTAATATAAGCCCAATAGATAATGAACTTTTGTAATGGGCCTGACTGGGCAAGAGTCCATTAACTGGTTTTAACCATAGCGTACCTCTATATATATGCTAGCTGGAAGCAGCATGCTGGGTATTCCACATTAGTTTTTCCTACGACCAATCTATCAACATTCTCATTGAAATAAGGAACACCATAATCTCTTGCCTGTTCAACGCTTGTTGGACCTCTAACATTGTTCACGCCCAAATCAAGATCCCGATAATTAGCATATGCAGGTCTTGGATTGTTGGGAACATACGGTCCAACCACCCTATGAAGCTCTCTCAGCCAATTTATACGGCTTTGAACCACGGATTTCATGTCATTTCCATTCCAATAAACCACCTCAAACATAATGAACAAATATTTCCTATAAGGGAATGGAGTTGCCGTTGCAGGAATTGTATCCATTGCTCCTCCTTTGAATATAGTCCATTCCATTCCTCCTATAACTGGAGGAACTTTGTTAAGCTGATTCAATATCTTGGAAATCCCTGATTGAGGTATCGGTTTCTTGACAATATCAGGTTTAGCACTGAAATAAGGTTTGCTTGGTGGGATTCTGCTGGTCAAGTATTGCTTTATGTTATTTATTGGCAATCCAAGATGGAATGGTTGGAATTGAATCCAAAGCATTTTCATTACATCCTGTCTCCTCAATCCCAACTCATGAAATTTTTGGTTCATTAGTGAAAGTAGCTCGTTTGCTCCACCACGATAAACAGCAAAAAATGTGACAACTATAGTTTGCTTGCCAGTTTGATTGGAAATTGCGCTGGAAAATTGGAGTGAAAATATGAGGCTTAGCGGCAATTCGGGTGCTTTGTATTGTCAATCATTAACTAATTTAAGTGTGCTAGCTTGCTCCAGTGTTCTATTGATCCTAAATGCTGCAACATTCTTTGTAACATCAACTAATCTGACTTTGAATGAGAGAACGATACAAAAACTTGCACCAACAGCACCGCGAATCGCGAAAAAGAAATCCTCACCCATGGCTTGTTTATCGAGAATTCTTCCATTAACATCGATAACACGAGCATCGATTACTTGGTCAGATGCAAGCCCGTATTCCCTCGTCAATGCACCGTAGCCTCCTCCACTAAGGTGCCCACCAATGGCCACAGTAGGCCAATAGCCTGCTGCAAAACTCAGAGTATTTTTTTTCTTATAAACTTCATAGTATACTTCACCAAGATTTGCACCAGCACCAACCCATGCAGTTCGTTTTTTAACATTGATAGAAATGGATCGAAAATTGAACATATCGACAACAACATAAGGAACTTGAGAAATGTAAGAACTGCCCTCAAAATCATGCCCTCCACTTCGAATTCTCAGCTGCAATTTATGCTTCTGAGCACAATGTATTATTGTTTGAAGCTGAGATTCACGATTCGGGGTGACAATTACTTTGGGCTTAGGAGGTTCTGGTGATAAAAATCGTGAATTTTGTATGTAGAAATCCAGGACAGACAAGTAAGAAGAGTTTCTTGGAGTGTAAATCAGCTTGGAAATGGCAGTGGAATTGTCAGAATAACGAAGAAGGCATTTTACAAACTTTTCATGATCATTTGCTGAAGCAAAACAGTTTATAAGAGAAGAAAAGATGAGAAGAAATGCAAATGGAAGCATTGTAACATTGCTTTTCTTCATCATTTTTTGAATAATTTGTGCAGAATATTCATAGGATTGCTATTTATTGTACCAAAGAAGTAGTTTTCTTTCCATGAATTAATATTGCGGTTCTCCCTCCATAGCTAAGCTATTGCAGTTCTGCCTAACTTTTGCGGCCTTAAATTCTCGATATGCACTATAATTTCTTCACTAATTAAGAGTAATTTAATTTCTTTTACACTTTTTATGTCAATTAATATTTTGGCCCCCTACATCTTGTTTTACTTCATGATTAATTGTTTTATTGTTTGAAATTTCTTTTTATATTTAAATATAAATGAAATGAGCTTAGATCGTATTGAACACGATGGTGACAATATAATTTATAGAGCAAAATGCCTGAAAGGTCAACAAATTTTTCTTAAATCCGCCTTCTAGTTATCAAACATTTTTTTAGCCAAATTAATCACTGAACTATTAAAGTGGTTAGTTATGGTCATTCCGTCAATTCCCTCTGTTTGTAGACACGGATGCACAATTTTTAGGGATAAAAATGTACATTCATTAAAAACTAATCTTATTTTATTCTATTTTCTTTCACTCCCTTCCTTATCCATTCTACCCCCTTCTTCTCTCTCCAATTTCAATCTTTTCTCTCACCCCTTACTATATCTAGGGCTGAGAACGAACACGAGCGTTCAAGAACAAGCTCGGGCTCAACTCGATAAAAGCTCGGCTCGGGCTCATTTATTTAATAAATGAACGAACACGAACATGATTTTAGGCTCGATTAATAAATGAATAATAAATGAACACATGTGTGACAGCTCGTTTATATTCATGAACAGCTCATTAAAAAACTCTTTCATAACTCGATTAAAACTCGTTAAAAGCTCGGTTAAAATATTAATTATATAATATATATTGAACTTATATACGAAATAAAAATATTAAACAATAGAAATATATAATTTTGTTGATATATATATATTTATTGACACACAAATCACACTATACGGTGGTGAGAATAAACATAAACCTTATGAACAAGACTGGAATCGGCTCGGTTAAAGTTCCAATCAATCTCGTCTACTTAATAAATAAATGAACACAAACAAAACTTTAGGTTTGATTAATAAATGAATAATAAATCAATAAACAAGTGAAAGATTCGTTTAGATTGGTCAACAACTCGTTAAGAATTTAGTTAAAATATAAATTATATAATATAAATAATATATACTCTAAGTAAAACTCTTAAATAATAGAAAAAATCGATTTTTTATACATGTAAGCACACAAATCATTATATGAGTTTGAATTAAATTTGGACATTTATGTAAAGAGACAAAATATATTAATTTAACTAAATTATACCTTTTTATGCGAGCAGCGAAGTGTTCACGAACAAAGATCGGGCTCGTCTCGATTTACGTAAAGCTCGGCTCGAGCTCATTCATTTAATAAATAAACGAACAAGGCTTGAACACCCTAAAACTCGGGCTCGGCTCGACTCGATATCACCCCTACCTGTACTGTAAGGCTGTAAGTGATGAACAACAGTGGAAAAGGCGGGGCGTTAGAAAATTTGGATTAAGATTTCTTATTCCGAAAATGTAAACAACGGAAGGAACTATAAGTTTATAACCATAACCATAACCATTTTCTAGTGATAGCAAACACTTGCACTAACCAACTGAAATTACAGAAGCCATATTTTGGCCGCAAATTTCTACTCACCGTACTTCGGAGGACAGCCACCTCCGTGGCTCTTCCAGAGTTAGAGTTTTCAGTGGCCTCTCCTCCTCCTCCTCCCCCTCCTCGTCCTACTACTACTACGCACTCCATTCTCAAACCGCCTGCATCTCCATTCCCAAAACTTCATTTCCTTTACAAAAAATTCCGATCACCTCTTACCATCTAACATTCAACCGCTACGCTTATGGTACTAAAAACTCTGGAAGGCAACTAGATATTCAAAACCCACTTGTTCATATTGTGGAAAAAGCTTTGAATCTCCCTTCCTCCTGGAGCAACATTGTAAATACCAGAGGAAGGAGCATCTTTGAGAGGATAGTGCGAGAGAGCGCGCAAAAGAAAAATCCCACAACAAGCCCTGTCCCAAATGTAAGGACCGGGTTAACAAAGGATTGGACGCTCATGGGTTTACTTGTCCTTATTATAAATAGGTCTTGGAAAGATGATAGGAATTGAGCATAAAGATTTATTTTATTCTATCTTTTTGACGAAAAATAAGTTGAATCGGTTGATGAATGATGAAGAAGAAGAGAAAAGATTTTCTCATTGGGTTTTAACTGAATATAAAAAGGAGAAAATCTGAAACTTTCGGTGAAAAGGGATATTCATCTTCCGATCAGTTCTCTAATGGCTCCAGTGGTGGGTCCGGCAGTTGACCTGGCAATGGGCCCGACACGGGACGTGGTTACTGTTGGTTTTGTACAAAACCCAATTTAATTCTAAGATTATTATTTATATTTATTGCCAAGTGATTAGGAATCTAAAGGGTCATATATAATAGAATTACTTATTGGGTTAAAATGGTTTAAATACATTTACCTAAATTATACCTTCTTATGCGAGCCGTGAAGTGTTCACAAACAAAGCTCAGCTCGAGCTCATTCATTTAATAAATAAACGAACACGAACAAATTTTTAGGCTTGATTAATAAACGAAAAAGGCCTGAACACCCTAAAGCCCGGGCTCGGCTCTGTTCGACTTCACCCCTAACCATATCCATTCTTTTCTCTTTTACATTCTCTCTCTAATTGCAATATTTTCTCTCACTCCCTTCTATATCTATTCTTTTCTCTTTTACAGTCTCTCTCCAATTTCAATATTTTCTCTCACTCCCTTTCATATCTATTCTTTTCTCTTCTCACCTTCTCTCTATAATCACTTTGTCATCTTATATTAATGGTATTGTAAAACCAAAGCTACCTTTGCTATAATGTTTTATTGAATAATTTGGAGGTAATAAAAATTTACTTCCATCTCAATGATTTAGAGATCAAGTGCATCAAAATTTGAAGTTGCGGGAGTTAATCTCCAGATTGTGAATATTGTGTGGGTGGAGTGCTTGGATCGGTATAAGTACAACTGAAAATTTATTAACTTCTCCATTCTTGATTTTAATTTTGGCTATGGCTTGTTGGGTTTTATCAAATGAAGATTTAACCTAAGCAAGGTTATGTCCATATTCAAGCGAATTGGTGGCAAAAGGAGAAAGCACGAAGACAATAGATTTTTAGTCACCCATTTCCTTCATGAAAATGGGCGTAAATTAGATGAATATGTGGTGGATCCTGGAGGTGGTTTTGGGGTCAGTTGTGGTGTTGGGTTGGGAATAGAAATGGTTGGAAGAGTTGATAATGGTAGGTCAATGTAGAACCACTTGAGGATGGTGTTTGGGATTGGAATCAGTTGTAGCTTTGGATGTGGATAAGAATTGGTTTTTCACGCGATTCTCTAAGATCTCATCTCTTTCATCTAATAAAAATCAATTCTAATTCAAATTTAATTTTCAGTTGGGCATCCTTTGTAGAGGTGGAGAGAGAGGACAATGGAGGTTGGCATGAGAGTTCGTAAAAGGATATGGAGGTTGAAGAGGAGAACAACACATGTGGATTTTATTTAGCTAGTTGTTTGACAATTTTATCCGCATTTTTGTGATGTTTAGACATTTTTACTTCTAAAAAATGTGTATTCCTTCTTCTCTGATGGAGGAATGTATTGGAATGAGCACAAGTTAGACACTATTAAAGTTTAGTGACTAATTTTGCTAAAAAATAAAGAGCAAAGTGCCAAAAATGTCACAAACTGTGAGGAATTAGTAATTTCAGTCACTTAACTATTTTTTTATCTAAAAATATCACTCAACTATTAAATTTTGGCGGAACAAGTCATTCTGTCAATTCAAACTGTCAAATTCATAACGACATGAATTTAAAGGGACAAAAATGTAAAATCAATAAATTTTAATGACAAAAAATCTAACCCCTCACCCAATAAGACATTATTAGGGCAAATCTCATCGTCTTCTTCGCATCTCTTTTTTTTTAATTTCTTTATTGGGTTTTTCAATTTTCAGCGACTCATCATCTTATTTGCAATTTTTTTTTATTTCTTTGTTTCTTTTTCTAATTTCTGGCTATTCATCATCAAACAATATCATAATTATTTGGTTGATTAGATTTGATATGAACTGCAAACCATTGTGCTCTAGCAAAATCAAGAAACCCAATTTGTTCCGTTTCAATATGCTAAGGATTTATGCATATCAATGTCCTTGTCACAAGCTCAACAGTTTGATTTCTCTTCTTGAACTCCACAATGGATCTGGTTTTGGGTTGAATTAGGTAGGAGTATTTGCAAAGGTGTGGAGGGTGGGAGATGGTGATGACGTCCACGACGGAGCTAGTTTCGGGCTGGATTAGATCACAAGCGGTTGCTAAACCTCCTTCGCTAATCAACCTTTTCCTCCATCATATAGCTGCCTGTCTTGCCTCTTCCTTAATCTCCTTCTCAATCCTAAATACTCCATCATCACATTCCATGAACAAAAAACACTCCAACATCAACATAGAAGCCTCCCTGGCATGAACCATGGGTGAATCCTTAGTATAAGCCTTACTCCCCTGCAAAAAGAACCTCCCAACACATTCAAGAACCAATTTTGCAGGATTATGTGCAAGTTTCAATGCCTTTGGTACTTCCTCACGAAGTCTCTTGGCTTCACTAAGGTTTGTTACCATGTATTTTCGAAGGCAACGGCCAACCATCGTCGGACAAAGCCCTTGAAGCTCTGAATGAATGGTTTTTTGTATTCCGTTTTGAGTTTGTTTTTCTCTCTTCTTGAAAAGGGATTGAAGTAGGTTCACTGGGAGGAACAATGGGCAGAATTACATGGGTTGAGGAATTAACATAGGAAGTTTGTGAGATTAATTCAGAGTCAAGAGCGGATTGGATAGAATCGAGGTGGATTTGGAGATCGTTGTAGCAACGGTGAAAGGCGGAAAGGGCTTCGGAGAGGTGGCAGAGTTCATTGATTGAGTTAATGAAATGCGGGATTGGTGAGGAAGATGGCAGGCCTTGTGGCGGTTGAGATTGTGTTGTTCTAACGGGAGTGAATAGGGGGTGATGATGGTGTCGTGTTGGGTTCTTCTTCTTGTTTAACTGTGTTGGATTAGAAGTATTTGTAGAGGTGTGTAGGGAGGGAGAGGGTGATAACGTGGGTCACAAGCTGGTAAAATTATTGTTGGACAAGTTTATCCTTACAAATACGCATGTGAAAGTCATGTGAGCATATTTCCGTTAGCTCAGACGGCCTAAATGGATGGAAGGATTTTTTTCACCAAAAAAAATTAGTTGAGTGACGTTTTTTACTGAAAAAATAGTTTAGTGACTAAAATTACTAATTCCTCACAGTTTGGTGACCAAATTAGCACTTTGCTCAAAAAAAAATTCATGACCAAAATGTGGATTTGAAAAAAGTTTAGCGACATTTTAGGTAGTTTGCTCTAATTTATATAATGAATTTCATACAGTGGAATAAAGGTTTAATTATTATTGTTACGGTTATTATATAGTTTGAAATTTGTTGTCCAAAATTTTCTATTTTCTTTTTGTTTTGGTCAATTTAGGGTTAAAAACTTACAACAATGAAAGAAAAATGAATTGGCTAAAATTTAAGTGTCATTTTCAGTAGGATATTTCAAGAAGTACAAAATAAATAATAAGGAAGATTGTTTTAAAAATTTATGTTCCATTGATAGAAAAGAAATTATTATACTTTATGAGAAAAAGGAAATAAAATACTGAAATTGTAAGTCTAAGGTGTATTTTACAATTCGATTATATTACAAAGTTGTTTTTAAACATTAAAATTTTAAAAGCAGCATAATCCTTAAATCAATGAAAATAAGATTAAATGATAAATATAATAATAGACTAAATTTTAGAATTAATTACTTGATGAAACGTGTTTGATTATCTATTTCAAATTTTCAATGGCTAGCATGGAAAAATCCCCAACAGCTTATTTATTAAAAAATAGTCAAGAGATATCAATTCTTCTACCTAACAAAAGATTTTTTTTTTCTTTTCGTTTTACTCTTGAAACGGTAAGAGAAGGGAGTAATTAAGAGTTCGAGCACTACAAAGTACTTGAAAAGGGGACAAATTATTCAATAAATCAACGAGACGTGGGCTAAAATGGTACATGAAACATAATTTAGTTTGTGTTTTTCATCATGTGGAAATATGATGAGATGATAAGAAAAGAAAAAAATATCCAATTTAGCTCACAAAACTCCATAACAAATCAATATTAAGATGTCAAAAACTTGTTGGAGCATAGATTGGACATCATCAAAGCCCAAAATTAGGCATGGAATTATTTTTTAATACCATTTAGCATATCCTTAACGTTTTGACATAAAAGTGAAAAGTAAAATAAAAAAATAAATCTTAAGATTAAAAATAGCTAAACAAGATTGGATAATTGATACTAAGTAATGATATGAATAACAATACATAAAGCCAATTAATTAACACGTTGGACAAAAAATAGTTTTGATGTGGAACGGGTTGGAGATGAATATTACATTGCACAAGATATGTTCAAGAAGAAAAAATAGGTAAGATCACGTGTTCAATTCAAACATATTTAACTTTTTACTTTGGATTCAAAATTGCTATTGTGACCAGCATGTTTGTAAGGAAACTACCACGTATACACTACTCATAGGCATAGATGCAAATTACTTTATTTTGACCACTTTCTAGCCCATTTTCTTTTCCTAGTTATTTAGACTATTTTCCTAATTTAATTTGGATTTTGCTCGAACTATATAAATATTTATAGAGTTTTATTTTTACTCACATGAGTTTTTAACATTCAATAAAATATTTCAAAATCTTCAAAATTTGTGTTCTTAGTGAATATTATTGTTTTTCATTAATCTATGTTAAGTTACATCAAACTTCAAAATCCAACCATGAAGAGAATGGAAGTACAATAGATAAAAGATTAGTTCAAATTACATATACACCTTTTCGACCAATTTGGATATTACAAATTTCAGACCTACAAATGAAGCCAAACTTTATTCTCAATGATCAAAGACATTACAAGCTACAAATTGTTTTTACATGAACTTTTTATTGTTGAAAAAGTTAACACCACCAAACAAATACATCAACATGACAACATTGCTTTACTCCCTTGATTCACTAACATAAATTTCAATTTCAACCCTTAGTTTTTTTTCCTACCATGATCAACGAGATAGTGGAATGCCCTGTTCATTCTTGAAGAAACCATTAGGATCAACCTTAGTTTTCACTTCCACCAATCTATTAAAATTATTCTTGAAATATGGAGCACCCCAAATCTTTCCATTGTCAACACTAATTCTTTTGCCTCTCTTGCTTACTCCCAAATCAAGATCTCGATAATCAGCATAAGCAGCCCTTGGATTATTAGGAACATAGTTTCCAATAACTTTGTGAAGCTTTCTCAGCCAACTAATACGCTGTTTAGACACAACTTCTTGATTTGTTGCATCCCAATAAACCACCTCAAACATGATGAACAAGTTACCTCTATGGGGGAATGGGATTTCTGATTCAGGGATTTTATCCATTGGCCCTCCCCCAAAAGGAGTCCATTCCATTTGTCCCACAAGTGGAGGTAATTGATGAAGTTTTTTCCATATCTTTTCAAGGCCTTCATAAGGAATAGGATTTTTGACAAAATCAGCTTTAGCCTTGAAGTAAGGTTTAGCTGGAGGAACTCTAGTAGTCAAGAATTCTTTTATGTTACTCAATGGATGGGCAATGTGAAAGGCAAAGTATTGAATCCAAAGAATTTCAGTGCAATCCTTTTTCTTCAAACCCAACTCAGGGAAGTATTGTGTCATTATTGAAACTAGATCATCAACTTTACCACGGAAAACAGACACAAATGTGACTTGTATAGTTCTCTTGCCTGTTTGATTTGAATTGATACTAACAAATCGGAGCGAAACAACAAGGTTTAGTGGCAATTTGGGAGCAACATATTGCCATTTGTGGACAAGGTAAGTAGCATTTTGTTCGAGGGTTCTAGAGATTGAAAACGTTGTAACTTTGTCTGGGATTTCAACTAAGTTTAATTTGTATCCAAGAATGACAGCAAAATTTGAACCAACCCCACCTCTAATTGCCCAAAAGAGATCCTCACCCATGGTTTTCCTGTCAAGAACTCTTCCATTAACATCGATAACTCGAGCATCCATTACATTGTCTGCAGCAAGGCCAAATTGCCTAACCAAAGGGCCATATCCTCCACCACTAATATGACCACCAATGCAAACAGTAGGCCAGTAGCCACCCGGAAAGCCCAGCGAACTATTTGTTGAGTAAATGCCATAGTAAGTTTCACCGAGAGTTGCACCGGCTCCAACCCATGCCATGCGGTTTTTAGCATCAACAGAGATTGAACGGAAGTTGAACATATCAAGGACGAAAAATGGGACATCAGAAATGTATGAACTGCCCTCAAAATCATGGCCACCACTTCGAATTCTCATTTGCAAACCATGCTTCTTAGAGCAAAATATTGCCGTTTGAATATGAGATTCCTTGAAAGGCGTGATTACAACTTGGGGTTTTGGTGTTTTTGGGGAAAAGAATCGTGAATTTTGTATGTAGAAATTCAAGACGTTTGTGTATGAAGAATTTTGTGGGGTGTAAATTACTTTGGTAATATCAGTGGAATCAGCATATTGCAAAAGGCATGGAACAAAACCTTCGTAGGAATTCTGAGCTGCGGAAACACAAGAAATGGAAATGGAAAAGAGAACAACAAAAGCAAATTGAAGCATGGATGAATACAACGTTTTCATCATCATCTTCTTTGTTTTTTTGGTTTGATTTTTAGCATAATCATGAGTTTGCTATTTATAGGATTTCTTGAACTCTTCATGCATGCAATTTGCTTCAAATATATTTTAATCACAGCATCCATGGTCTTTCATTGATTGAACCGTCTTCACACTCCTTGCATCCCGCCTGATTTTGTTCGATTTCCTCGTGAACTTACCAAGAAATATGCAGCTTCCCTGAAATTAATTGTAAAGATCTAACATCTAGATTAATTATTTTTACTCACCACTAGTTCATGTCTACTTCAACTTGTTGTTTGAATACTTTGATTATTAGAACAATGAAATCGATCTAATATCAATTAATACATCGCCATAAATATTTTAGAATTAATGTTGCACAATTTCCCTTTGCTCCAAGTCGTTCTTAATTACCTAATTTAATTAAGATTATTAGTTAAGAATTAAAGTTAGTATTTATTTTTGGCCGCATAAAATCAATAGAATAGTTCTGAAACTAATTTATATATAATACTTGATTCATATATGGAAAGGATAATTAATCGAATGAGTAAATTAGTGAATCATAATATATATATTAACTAATTTAATGTCCAATTAATTGTTGCTTTTATATATCAACCACATCTATTATATATGAATAGGTTATAAGAGTTTTTGTGTTAATCAAACATGAATTTTGTTTTGGCTAAAAGCTAGTTTGAACAGCAAAATTTAAGGAAAAAATTATACCTTTAAAAAAACGCCAATTCCATCTCATATTTTATCTATGGTTAATTTTCGGGAGGCCATATATATAACTCTTTATGTGAAGCTAGATAGCATCACCAAAGGAACCAAAGTTTGTATCCTATTGAATATTCCATGGCGGTTTAAATATCATAATTAATTAATTAAACATCATAGTTATATATTAACGTACGTAAGAATCATGGTGAGAGAAAATGAGAGAGTTTTCATAGTAATAATCATTTTCTTTTTGCATAAATGCCATCTCACAATTCATCAATGTACTTCGTGCCATAAATCTTTTTGTGAAAGCTAAATCCTTCACTTTTGTCTAATTTTTTTTTATGCTATTAATGTTGTGAGAGCGAACAAAGGAATAGAATAAGAAAAACTTGTGGCATAATGCAATTTGAGCAATATATAGTTGGTATTTAAAATCCGTTTATAGAGAACCAGCTGCAGTCATTTTTAAAAGGGTTAATTGCAAAAACACTTTTGAACTATTGTTTCATCGTAAAATATTCTTTGAATTTTTAATTTTAACACTTTACTATTCTCAACATTTAACTTTTTTTTTTTTTTTTGCGATGACTACAATTTCAACCTAGTTGATAAAAATTGTATTCTAAAGAGATAGAGTCAGCCAAGTTATGAATGTCAGTTGTCCAAAATATAATGTAATTTGATAGTTTTTTATTTTTCATAAAATGACTCAATTAAATAACTTTTTTCCCATGCTAAAATTCTTTTTCAAAATTTCTATAAATTTTAATCTCTAAAGTGCTTTCTACAATAAAACACATTTCTTGACATGGGATCTTCTGTACAATATTTCGTTTTATCCAGATTTAGATTCAGGAAAGAAAGTTAAATGGTTAAGTTATACAAATATTTTTAATAGATATTATATTTAATTTTCTTAAAATAAAAATTTTTAATAAATTTTCATATCTCATAGCAACTTCCTCTCCTCACCCCCCATAAATCTGCCATTGATTTCATCAACAAGAGATATATTACCTTACTGTCGAACTTTTAATAATTTAGAAATCTGCAATTTAAAAGGAAAAGTGGGTATTAGTCAACTAGCAATATATTTTGGAGTGAAATCTATGAAACATTGTAAAATAGCATTTTCAAAAGGAAATGAGGAAATCTACAATACACATAGTGCTTTATCCGATTATGTATAACGTTTCTAGACAAAATTCTTTTGTTTTGACAATTTTTTTTATCATTTTTCTTTGTTTTAAAAATAATTTAAACTTTTTTTTTCTGTTTTGTTTTCGACTTTCCTACAACTATATAAATCTTTGAAGTACTTTAATTTTTAATTATTAAAACTTTGATGTAATTTAATAAATTGTTCAAGTTATGTGGATTTTTTTTTTTTTTTTTTTGTAAAGATCGTTTATCGTTATTTATCTATCCCGCGTTAACTTGTGTAGAAAAGAACATATATTAAAGATCTACATATTTGGTTTAGAAAAATAAAAAATCTACAAACGTTATCTCGATACCTCAATATGCAAAGTCTTGAAGTGTATATAACGTAACAACATTATATATACAAAACTCCATGTCCGGGAAATGTTGAATGAATCCATTGGTTTGAGAACACAAGAGCAGAAGCCGTGTTTTCTACTTCATATAACTACAAATCCATGAATTAAAATGTTATGAAAACGTAATCTTCTGAATTAAATAGCATGGAAGAAAGATGAAAATTAATTTTTTTTTTCATCCCAAGTTTACTTCTTAATGTCTCCCTATAACTCTATATTATTCTTAATGCCTCACGTTAAGCATCTACTAATTGCAACATGGTTTAAACTTTCTATGTGCATAGAATTTTGTGCAAGAACTTAAATATGAGTGCGTACTTAGAAAGTTTAAAAAATATTTTACCTCAAAAAAAAAAAAGACAAGAATTGGAAGGTTAATTAATAGTTATTAGGGTATCCTTTGTTGCTTTGAAGAGTCATATGTTGAGAACTTTTGGAGATTGAGACTTTATAAAGAATTTCATTCTATTTTGGTAAGGTAAAAAAAATGCAAAATTAGTCCATAATGTTTACTTAGGTGACAAAGTTAGTCCTTATTAATATTTCATCGACAATACTCCCTTCTGTATCTTTTTTAAGTGCCGTTTTGACTATTTTTCTTTTTCTCAAATAAGTATTGCTTCACACATTTCAATACAAAAAATCTAAAAAGCTTAAATTTGATCCTTCACTCAATTTATCTAAAATCATATGACATTAATTGCTCTTATTCATTTTGGAATAAAGAATTAATAATAAATAAGACGATTTATTCATTTTCTTAATTATCATACTCTTGATCAAACTATCAGAGGGAGTAAATTTAAGGGAGAACGACCCTAGAAGTCCCTCACATTTTACCCATTAATTTGTTTGGTCTCTCACATTTAAAACGGGATAAAATAGTCCCTCACATTTCAAAAGTGTACTTTTGTGGTCCTTTTTAACAGAACTGTTAAGAAAATCGTTAAATGTTATCACGAGCTCTACACGTGACCCTTTTTTATGGGTAAAAAAGGAATCACAATGTTCACAACCTTCAGACAACCTTCAGAGCACAAATCGAGAATCGCAATCCTAGTTCTTCAACTCCGAAGACGAAGTGAATAATCAAAATCCCCAATTTCAAATCCGTAAAGAAGATGGCCCAACACTATAAATGCTTTTGCGGGAAAGCAGCTATTGTAAGAACTTCTTTTGGACACTAAATAACCCTGGAAGAAGGTTTTATGGATGTGAAGAGTATGAGGTAATGTTAATTTAATGTTTCTTGGGTTAATTACCGATAACCCCCATGTGCTTTGCCGGTTTTTCGTATAACCCCCATGTGTTGTTAAAATATACCAACAACCCCCATGTGCTTCGGTTTCAATGATAAAGTGGACGGAAATCATGTGCCCTAACGGCACCATTTTTACCTCCAATAATACCCTTCTTTAGTTTTTAAAATCAAGGATTAAACCTTCAAATAATAAAAATTTTGGGGTTAAATTATAAATTATTAAACTCTTAAGGTAAAATAATAATAATAATAATCTCACCCTTTTTATCTTTTGCCTTCATTCTTTTTATTCTTTTATTTCCTTTTTGTTTCTCTTTCCTCTTTTCTTTCATCTTCACCGATTCATTACAATTTCCCTCCTTTATTTTTGCCAGCAACCATATTTCGACATCAATTTTTCCCTTCTCCTTTATCTTTACTCCTCTTTCAATCGACCCGCCAAGGATAATCCCCATACCACTGAAAATGGATCCCTCACAAGTTCATATAAAATGTGTTTTTGTTAATAATTCCTTTGTTCTTTTATTTCAACTTCTTAGCTGTTTTAGTTTTTTTCTTTGTTCTGAACTTCTTTTATTTTCTTGTTGAATCAAATTTAGGTAGAGCTGGGTATGTCAAGTGGGTGACAAAAGAGACTAATGTGTTTGTGAAGGTGAATTTTGATGGTAATAGAGTAGCTGAGAATAGTACTGGGATTCCATTTTTTGAACACATATTGGATGTGGGTCTCTCTCTCATATTATTCTTGTTATTGATGAAGAAATTGAAGCGATTAATGATTAGAGAACCCATCTTGTCAATTTCAATTTTCATTCTCTTTGATGTTTTACTGGGGTGGACATTTGATGAGTCACGAGGTTCTTGTTGGTTCTTGTTGGTAGTATGAAATCTGATGGTGACAACTCCATGGAAGAGATAACGATGGTGGTAAAAGTGGTGGTGATGGTTGGAGTTTGGGGTTGTACAAAGTAGTGATGATGAATTGCATGGTCGGGTGGGGTGGTGGATAGAGTTTGTAGGTTACTGGGGTTTGTGAAAATACAGTAAACCAATCTTGATTAATTTTTGGGTTATGATTTTTAGTTTTTATCCTCTTTATGGTGTTTGAATTGAAATTGGTTTGTGGTATTTTAAATGGATTATTTCTGAAATTGAATCCATAGTTAGTGTTTGAATAGAAATTGTTTTGTGTGGGAAGTTTAATTTTGTTGGAATACTAGTTTTACAGGAAAACTAATTTTGGAGAAGATGACAATAGAAGAAGCCGATGGGGGAGGAAAGAGAAAAGAAAAGAGGAAAAGAGAAAAAAAATAATAAAGAAAATAAAGAGAAAAATCATCATTTACAAGGAAAAAAATAAAAAAGAAGGCCTTGAAAAAGAAAAAATCAAATGCAACAATTAAGAAAAAAAAGTTTGTTTTAATCTAAAATTCAAGATAATAAGTTTGTTTTAATCTAACTAATTATGAATAATTATCCATATTTAGATTGAGCTTAATTTATTATTAGAATTAAAGTGTAGATTTATTGAATTTAATTTAATTAAAATGAAGAATAAAAACTAAAACGTTAAAGAAAGAAAAAAAAAGGAAAGATAGTAATGATTGGAAAGAGAAAAAAGAATATAAGTACAAAGGAAGAAAATGATAGTATGACTTTAAAAGGTCAAATAAGGGTAATTTAGGAAATGCACAACCAATTAATGAATTTGTGATAATCATACATGCAGAATTAGGCTCGTGTAACTCAATTTCTTTTGACAGACACGTTTTCCGTCCACTTTACAATTGAAAGCGAAGCACATGGGGTTTTTGGTATATTTTAACAACACATGGGGGTTATCCTAAAAATCGGCAAACCACATGAGGGTTATCGGTAATTAACCCTTTACTTAATATACTAATGGTTTGGTAAGTATGTGATAATAAAATTGTATGATTTAATGTGCTAGGGAAAGCATGACTGTGGATATTTTCGCTGGTGTGATGCAATGTGTGATAGATGCGATAGGGTAACTGAGATAATTGGTAGTTTGTTGAACAATGTTAGAAATTTGGAGGTAGAAAGAGATAGAAGAATTAAAAGGGAGAAATTGCTTGTTGCTGCTTTGTTTTTATCATGTATGTCACTTTTCTATCATTGCATTAGCCATTGATATAATGCTTGTGGATGTTATTGTTTCTGCAAATGCTTGTTGATGTTGCTGTTGCTACAAATGCTCGTTGTTATCACTGAAAATCACAATTTGGCTGCCACTGTAGTATCATTGCAAATCGGCAAATGGCACTACTAATGAAGTGGTATATTAGTTAATATTTTAATAGTTGCTATGTAATAGTTGGATTAAGTAATAGTTGCATTAGTAGTTAGTTGGAATAATATCAAGATATTTGCAAGAATCCAACACCAGTTTGGAATGATTCATTTTGTAATGGTGTTAAGAATCCTGTAAATGTACTATCTTTGTTATAAAAAGTAAGCTTCAATAGCATATTATGTAATTGTACCATTTGAATGATCATCACTAAATTTTAGACAAAAGATTTCAAGTCAAAAACATAATGAACATTATTAAATTAGGAAAAAGGATATTCTGATGAACAAAAATAGCTTAGAAATAAAATATTTGTCAATTTTACATAGGAGTTCAATAATGAATGCAACATCCTGTAGGGTATAATGCCTCAAGTGTGTTGTATTTCTTTCCTATCCCTGATGAAAGTATGGAGAACGACATGTTGTCTTTGTTGTCTGAAAATCATGCACAATTTGTGGCTAATTATGGGGTGAAGCTAAAACTAATAAATATATATGAGTTGAAAAAAAAAAAGTGTCAAGTACTGCTTCTGATATTGGGAGTCAGAAAAGTTCTAGTAGAGTTGAAATAGATTTTGCTAATCTGAATGTTCCAACACAAAGAAAAGGACGAAGGATTAAACAAATTACAGTAAAGAAAAGTCCCTTGAAATACAAACAACTTCGAACACAACTTGTGGAATAGCTTGAACAATGGGAAGTTGCAAGGAAGTTGAAATTTGAGAAAAAAGAAGAAGATACAACTGCTGATATTGAGCATGATCGAAAGCCCATTAATCTTATTGAATCAAAGCTGCATGGTCTTAGTGTTAGTGAAATTTTTGGATCAGCTAAGCCAGTGCAAATGCCTGCATATGGTGTTGAGCCATTCAAGAAAGCTAAAAGTCGTACAGATGTTATTGGGGCAAATAAGAATGCTGAAAGGCTTGCAGATAGTGTTGGTGTTGGGGCTGTTAAGCCAGCTAAAAGGCATGCAAATGTTATGAATGTTGGCAGGCCAATGCAAAAGTTGAGATGAATGATGATTTTGTTGGGTCAAATAAGCAAGTTGAGAAAACTCTTAGTGCTGGTGCATTAGTTGTAGAAACTCAAAAGCCTGTTGATAAAGGTGAATTAGATAAGAAGGTACAGAAGACTAAGGCACAGAAGACTAAACAGTCATCTGAAAAAGTAGACTCACCAAAAAGCTCAAAACAACAACAGTCATCTGCAAAAGTTGATTGTAAACGACAAAAATGTGGAGAAAGAAAGAATGTGGAAGTGAATACAGAAAAAGAAATTGATTCCAATGAGTGTGAAAGCTTGCATAACAGTGAGTATGAATTCACTGATGAGGAGGATTTAAATGTTGTTTTTGCTGAAAAATCAAAGATTGGATTGAAATTGAAAAGGATTTTAAGAAGGCAAGTAGTTCAAATCATTCTAATCAACAAAAGGCAAAAGATCTTAATCAGGAAAATAAAGAAGATCTTTTGGCTTCAGATGAGTTGAATAGTACATCTAGTTCAGAGGAGGAAACAGATATCAACAAGATAAAATCACATGTTCTGAAGTTCAAATCTGAAGTTGATATGAATGATCCTCATTTCAAGCTTGGCATAGTTTTCTGCAGTAGAGATGAGTTTAAAAAAGCTTGCAAGCATCATGGGGTAAAGCATAGAAAAAAATCTGATATAAAAAAATTACAAAAGTAGGATTAAGGCTTTCTGTAAAGCATGTGAATGTTTCATTTCAACAGCACAATTGAAAGGCAATAAAGGTGTGCAGATTAAAAGCATGAATACTACACATACTTGCACTAGGAGTTTTAATCATAAGTGTGCAAATTCAACATTCTTATCTGAAAAGTATAAAGAAGATATTAGATTAATGCCACAAATGAAGATTGGAGATCTTGTGTCAAAGGTACATCAAGACCTTAATATTAACATTTCAAGAAGTCAAGCATACAAGACAAAGAAGTAGGCATATATGCAAATTGAAGGTGACTATATGGAGTAGTACAGTAGGTTGCATGACTACTGTTATGAATTAATGAAAGCCAATCAGGAATACAGTATTACATATACGACTCACAAAGATTCCACTCTAATCAACTATATCATTGCAATATAATAGAATACTTAAGTATTAAACAACTTACCATAATATGGCATTCTCCAATTTGTTGTTCTACCTTGGCGTGCCATTCCATCACTGTGAATTCCTCTACTTCCAACGAATGCTTACAGTTCGATTTTGCCTTCAACTTAGGGATTTCAGAAACTTTGATTTACTTCCACTTGAGGATTTCAGAACTTCGATTTACTTCAACTATAACAATTTTGGTTGATTTCGACTTAATGTTGTCTGAAGATTGTGAACATTGTGATTCCTTTTTTACCCATAAAAAAGGGTCACGCGTGGAGCTCGTGATAATATTTAACGATTTTTTTAACAGTTTTGTTAAAAAGGATCACAAAAGTATACTTTTGAAATGTAAGGGACTATTTTATCCCGTTTTAAATGTGAGGGAACAAACAAATTATTAGGTAAAATGTGAGAGACTTCTAGGGTCGTTCTCCCTAAATTTAATTCTCATACCTGTACTTTGAAACAAAAGTACACAACTAACCGTTCTTTCGCAAATTAAAAATTAATTGAATTTTTAGCTTTTATAAAAAAAGAATCGTTATGTTTTCTTTTATTTTATTTTTGTCTAAATTATCTAGAAAACAACAATTTCATAAACATTATATATGAAAATTCATATTTTAGCTACAAAATGTGACACAACTCTAAAATCGACCAAAATTGCATTTTTCTCAAATTTATATTCTCAATGTCAGGCTGTCAACTTGTGCAAGACCAAATTATAATTATTTCCTATTCTAAATTTTGATCGATGAAAGTTGTTTTATCTGAAAAAATAAGAAGAACAAGTCGAAGGGTAGAGTGCAGACAAATATACGAATATTTAGCTACTTCAACGATATAATTACTTTATCCTATATACATAATGGGGTAAATTACGTCAATCATCCTATATACATAATGGGGTAATTTCGAATTTGTCCCTCAACTTTAAAACGTTTCATTTTAGTCCCTTGTCTTGTATTTTAAGTTTTAAATCGTTCTAAATCTGTTTTCCTTCCATATATAGATATATTATGTCTCTCACGTACATGACACATGACAAAAAAAAGATGAAGGTAAGGAACAATAAGTATGAAATAAATGAAACATACTATGTAATAAATAAATAATAAACAAAATTGATTCATCTTGACTTCCGATTTGTCATATGACACGCAAATGAGAGACATAATCTGCCTACAAATTGACGAAGAACAGACCGAGAATGACTTAAAACTCAAATGCAAGTTAAGGGATTAAAATGAAATATTTTAAAGTTACGAGGCAAATTCAAAATCAACTCCTAAGTTAATGAATGATTTGTGTAATTTACCATATATATATAATGGAACATCCAAACTGAAGGTAGGTTAAGAACATTGGATGTGATATGGATGCTAATAACATTCTTTTCTATTTCCAGAACTGGTCTTGAGACTTTATTTGGATGCTTATTGCATTTCAAGATGAATTTCAATTAGTTAATTGATTGTACTCGGTGAGCCAATTTAGCTATCATGTAATTTTGATTATTATCAATATAAATTATCTTTTTGGGCTATAAAAAAAGAAAAAAAAAACATTGGATTTGGTAGAAAGTTGTTTGCAAGTCAGCTCTTAACAAGAGACAAAATATGCTTCAAATCAGTCTTACTTTCACGCCTGCAATTTTGTCGAAGATTTGTTGGACGTATACTTATATACTCAATTATGTAAACATTAATTCATGCAAAGCAATCATATTCTAACGAAAATTAACAATCATAATAAGTTAAAAAGAAGTCCACGTTGATTATGCCACATATTCAAAGCTTCAACCTTGATGATCATGGATCAATGAGATGATTAATATGGTGGGATGCTTTGCTCATTCTTGAAGTAATCATCAGGATCAACCTTCGTCTTGACCTTAACAAGTCTATCAAAATTACTTTTGAAATATGAAGCTCCCCAAATCCTTGCTTGTTCAATACTTGTTTTTCCTACAATATTATTTACTCCCAAATCAAGATCCCTATAGTTTGCATATGTTCCTCTTGGATTGTTATCCACATATTGTCCGATAAGGCTATGGAGTTCTCTTATCCAAGCAAATCGTTCTTGTATTAACTCTGCCTCTGTTCCATTCCATTCAATTTTTTGATACACTATGAATAAGTTTCCATGCCTGTGTGGGAATGGAATTTCTGATTCTGAAATCTCATCCATTCTTGCTCCAAAAGGGGTCCATTCCATTCGTCCTGGTGGGAAATCTAATTTGAGCAAAACTTTCCAAATCTTTTCAAGCCCCTCTTCTGGGATTGGGACTTGGACAAAGTCTGATTTGGATTTAAAGTAAGTTTTTGGGAATGGAGGAATTCTGCTCTGTAAAAATGTTGTTGTTGATTCTATTGGCACGCCAAGATGGTATGGTAAATATTCAACCCAACTCATTCTAATGCAATCCTCTCTAACCAAACCCAAATCTGGGAAATATTCTTCCATTACAACAAGAAGCTCATCAACTCCACCTTGGAAAACTGCAACAAATGTAGCTTGCACAGTTCTCTTACCTGTTTGATTTAGATGGATACTTGCTAATTGAAGAGAAATGATGAGATCTCGTGGCGTCTTGTGCGCAATATATTGCCATTTGTGGACAAGTTTTGTAGCATTTTGTTCTAGAGTTCTTTTGACTCTAAACGCTGTGACTTCTTTCGATACCTCAACCAAATTTATTTTGTATTCAAGAATCACAGCAAAACTAGCTCCCATTCCTCCTCTAATGGCCCAAAAGAAATCCTCACCCATGGATTCCCGATTGAGGATTCTTCCATTTGCGTCTATAATACGAGCATCGATAATATTGTCAGCTGCAAGACCGTGTTTTCTAACCAGGGGACCGTATCCTCCACCACTGAGGTGTCCGCCAATGGCCACTGTAGGGAAATATCCAGCTGGGAATGAAAGGGAACTGTCTGATTTGTTAATGCTATAGTATGTTTCACCAAGAGTTGCTCCAGCTCCAACCCATGCTGTTCGGTTTTCGGCATCTACGGAGGTCGATCGGAAATTGAACAGGTTGAGAACGAAAAAAGGGACGCTAGAAACAAAGGAACTACCTTCAAAGTCATGGCCTCCACTAAGGATCCTGATTTGCAAGCCATGTTTTTTGGAGCAAAATATTGCTGTTTGTATCTGTGATTCATTATCTGGGGTGATAATCACTTGAGGTTTTGGGGTGTTTGGCAGTGTGAATCTTAGATTTTGGATGTAAATGCTCAAGATTGATGAGTAGGAAGAGTTCTGTGGAGTAGAAATGACTCTTGAAACTTCATTAGGATCCTTGGAATGATGCAAAAGGCAAAAGAGAAAATCTCTGTGGGGATTAGTTGAAGCTGCCCATGAAATGAAGAACAGAAGAAAAGAAGTAAATTGAAGTAGAAAATTGTTTGATTTCTTCATCTCTATTGTTGGAAGAGCATGAGAATGGAAGAAAATAGAACAATGTTTATGCTACTTATATCCAAGTCATTTAGCTTAGATGATATATTGGGAGTGATTAATTTGAGATAATGATTCAATTAATATGAAACAATAAAAGGTTAATGCCATACCCTTGGAAAATATCTGCCAATCCAATCAGGAAATCGCAATCATGAATCATCATCAATTTCATCCACATGTACTAGAAAGGGACAAATGCATTCCCATACATTTATGATTAATTTAAAGTTAGTTCAAAGCTTTCTTGATTTTTAGGGATATATAATTTACGACACCAAATCTTCTGTTCAAGATTTTGTCTGTCTCTTAATTAAAATTATGTTGTAGAGTTCACTAATCTTTTAGTTAAGGTAATTAATTTTAAAACTATTTGTTTGATAAAATCTAAATAAAAGAATCAAATATAAATTTTTCAAAATCGATTTATCGCCAAGTTGAAATAGTATTGGATTCATTTACCTTTACAAATAAGAGTATTTTAAAAGAGGAAAGTTACAAAAATTTGACTTTTCAAATCGTGTACTTGTTTTTCAAAAGATGTCGTTACGTAGTCATTAATAACGACATATTTGAGTTTATGGGTAGAATAAAAAAAATGAAAATCTAGAAGAAGTTTGATTTGATCGGGATATGCACGCATGCCATTAATAACGTACATATTCGACTATACATCAAAATGATGGAGTTAGTGTGAAAGAAGGCTAGGATACGTGTTGTTCTCTAGAAGAACACAGTTGACCATATCCATTTTTTCCTTAAGTTGCGAATTTTGATGGATGAGAGTGACAATTCTTGCAAAATAGCTTTAACAAAAAAAAGAAAGAGTAATATGTTCTTGGACAAAAAATAGGAAAATCTCCAAGGCCTCGTTCTAATTCTCAACTCAAATCCATTGAGAATTGACTTTTGAACTTCACAACAACGGGCCAAAGTCCAAAGAGGGGAAAAACTCAAATTTGAGTTCTTTTTCTTAAAACATGCGCAACTGTCTTTGTCGCAATCAAAATTGACTTTATCATATACTTTTGGCGTGCATCATTTTTTTTTATTTTTTTTATTTTGCCAAAATTCATTTGTTTAGACAACTTTTGATCGCTTTTAAGTTTTTGTATTTTTCATAATTAATTTGTTCTTCTTTTCTAATTCCAATTAGGATTTTTAAACATTATTTAAGCACTTATAAGCCTTTATTTTTATTATTAGAACTTTAAAATTATCAATACAAATTCAGATTTGCTTAATTTGTGTTTCTTATGAAAAATGTATGTTTTTCAACTCTCTGTCTCATGTTAAATTCAAGGAAAGAAGATACGAATCAAAACAAAATCAAATAGTTAAGAGAACTTTCCTTCAACAAAATAATAATAATAATAATAATAAAGAAAAGGTTTTCAGAGTCAACATCCAACCTGTACCGGAGACATATTTGCAGGATTGATGCCAAAGTAATGCATCATATTTAACTAAATAGACTTTCTATCAACTTCGCCAAAGTGTACATCTTGCAAGCAATTCACATTCAAGAATTGAATAGTATTGGAACCTTTTATCTGCAACTGCAATTCAACTTGTGAAAATAAAAATGATTCTTAATAGAGTGTTCATGCGGAATTACAACGAGTTTGAATTTTCAATTGTCATAAAGGGACAACACTTAAATGCCTAGAGCCACACCAATTAAGATTATAAATGCTAAATAATTACCACAGACAAAAAAGAGTTGAATTTTACACTTGACGGCGACTTTCTTACAACTTTAGGAAAATATTCAAGGAGATTTGAGTTTCAAGCTCATTGAAATTTACCAAACTGTTGGCTAGATGCAGCTTATATATATTAGTGTTTTAAAACTCAGAATGAGAAATTGATCCGATAAAGTTATTGAGTCAGAGGTCAATTAGTGAAATTGGTTGAACCGGTATTAAAAATTAGATAACGTCATAAATATATTAGTTAAATATTAACATATTTCACATTTAATCTTAAAATAAAATAAAACATTTAACTAAACAAAATAAAACCAATTATTCTTAATTGTTTATCAAACAAAACAAAATTCTAATCATCATAAATAAATTCTTTTGCTTTGATGTTGTTTATTCATAATAATTATAAAAGGAGTAAGAAATTATTAGTAGGTCAAATATAAATGTTTACTTGTATATTTGGTCAAATATAAATTGATTCACCAAAAGAAGAGTATAACAAAAGAAGAGCAAGCATAATAACTCTTTTGATATTTTATTCTTATTTTATGTTGACTGAATAAAAGATGATAAAACATACTTTATCTCTTTTCTTTTGAAACTTAAAAATTTAATTAAATAAAAATATTAATTTTTATACTTTAAATAAACTATGTATAGTTATTATTTTTAAATTTTTAGTGATGTTAATAACTTGTTTGTTTGAGATCTAATAAAAATTCATTAAAATAAGTTAGATCTAATAAAGTATTAATTAATTTAATATCAAACTCTGGAATATGGTGAATTAACATACATTCAAAATCACGAATAGTGGTGAATTAAAGTATTTATAATAATTGAAATGTGGTGATTAGAAAGTATTTATGAGAACTAATTTGGTGTAAAATCTATTTCTTCGATTGAATCCGAATTTTGATCAAGTTTGACAATTTTTTAATCACCCATTTTTTTTTACAAATTCAGACACAACCTATCGGTTCTTAATTCGATCAGTCACTAGCCCATCTAGTCCGAATAACAGAAATAATCAAATCAAATTATTTCACTAACAAATTATGCATGTTAAAAATCACAATTGATGTGAAAGGGATTGAAGCCATGCATGATAGGCCCCAAAAAGCGAAAAATGTTAAATCGAGTCCTTAATTGTAAAGGGGCGTAATTTCTTATTCGAATTCAAAATTGTTATTACAATATTATGTTTCAAAACTCTTTATATGATCTACAATACTCATTAGGTTTTGTCTCATGATGTATATATGTCGTTTTTCAGCAAAACATTTATTTGAACTATTTCGAAACCCATTAAAGTTTCTATAATTTTTTCATTTTCTTTTCTAATTTAGTTTAGATTTTCTACAATTATATAAATGTTTGTAGGCTTTTATTTTTATTATTATGACTTCATAATTATTCAATACATCTTTCAATCTCTATGGAATTTGTATTTTTGTAAACTTGTTGGGAGTAGATGCTGGCAGTGGCGGATACAAAGTGGGGGCAATTGTTAGGAGCAGACGCCATAATCTAACCTATTTTGAAACGATTAATAATGCGAAAACAGAAACCCACAGATTTATAGTACTTCACTCTCAATGCGAGAGCTACGTCACTTTGGCGCTACCAGATTTCACTATAATAAAAAATCGAGTTACAATCGTATCTCTACCTCTCACCTTCTAAACTAAACATTCAAAACCCTAAACACATCTGTATATACTCAACGAAATAGGATTACAAAATAAGATGATAAAATCACCAAAATACCCTCAAAACTGAAGACCCTTACACATAAAAAATTTCTATGGGGTCCATCTGCGAATTTTTCTACGTAAGGTCTTCAAACGTCTTAAGCTCCACAACTCAACAATAATTGCCCCTACTGGCCCCACTTCTTCCTATACTATATAAAGAATTTTGGGTTTTTTTTTATCTTTTTCTCTATTGGTCAATATGTAAATAAATTTAACTAGGTTATTAAAATAAACTTAAATACACATACTTTGTTCCTATTCTATATAAAAATAATAATATAATATTTTAAAGTTTTGCATCTTTCCCTCATGTTCAAGTAAATAAATTTAAGTAAGTTATTAAAAATAAGTTTAAATACATGCACTTTGTTCCTATTCTATATAAAGAAAAGATAATGTAATCTTTTAAAAATAAATAAATTTTCTCCCTTTGTCTCTAATAGAAAACATACAAATAATTGAGCAAATTATTAAAAATAAATACTCAATATAATTGCACAATCTCCATTAAAATGACAAAATAAGAGATGAAATTTTAACTAAATATCATTTTCTCACTTAACTACCATAAAAAAATTATTAGATTTTGTGATAATATTAAAATAATGAAATAAGTAAGAAGACAAATTAATAGAAATATTAAAACTCAAAAAAAGTAAACAATTGTAAATTAAATTTTCTTTAACCTCACCTGTACTTTATTTACTATAATTTATTTTAAAAAGTTCAAAATATCTAACATACCTAATGAAATCTATTTTATGTAGTTCACCATGATCATTAGTTTATTTAGACAGTAGTTTTGGTTGGATACTTATTTAATAAATTTGTTAAGCATCTAATTCTCTCTCTCTCTCTCTTAATTTTATGAACATATTTGAAAATAAATAATTTTAATCAAAGACACAAATATGGATATAATTTTAAAAAAAATTGTACAAGACAAATTGTCTATATATTAATTAAGATGTTTTATTAAATCAAAACTTAAATAGAGATTTTACATTAGTGAATTGATATGCCAAAAACTTATATGTCATATCTAGAATTTTATATAGCATAGTTAGAATATAAATTTTGTGTTATTTATTTGTTGATTTTAGCAAAATTGAGGATTTTTTTTTAATTTTGAATTAATCAACTATAGTACAAGTATTAGGGGATTAAATTATATATTTTTTTAGAAGAGAACAAAAGTATTCGTCTAATATCACATAGTTAACTAATTTAGTTAAGCTTAGTTTATAAAAAGATTTTCTAGCTCCGCCACTGGGTTTTGGGATCAAATCGCATGACTTAGGATAGCTCTGGTGTCATGCAATCTCTTTTTTGCCCCCAATTGGATCAATATTTATATAGATTAGATAGAGTAAGAGTAGGTTAGAATATCTTGCTAATGGCCAAAAAAAAAAAATCGGTTTTTCTTTGAAATATGTGTTTTTGTGTTTTGTGTGTGTGTGTTTTTTTTTTTGTTGCTAATATTGATGTTTTTTATAAATTTATTCCGTGTTAACCGTCACGATATGTAGACGAGAGGCATCCCAACTTGAAAATGGGATTTTAAATGATCAAAGTGTTGATTTTTTTTTTCGGTTTGTTTCTTGGGGGTGCATGGGGGAAGAATCGGTATAAGTAATCAATCAAACAACCTGAGGGTGGAAGGAACAATATAAACATCTTCAAATTTTAAATACGCAACCAAAAAAATAAATTTGAACACCAAATTATATACTTTAATTTTTGTTGAAGTATATCAAATTTCAGAGATTAATTGTATCTGGTGCTGGTGTTAGATTAATTGAGCATTTTCTTTTCTTTTTTTCTTATTTAAATCATGGATAATTTTGAGCTCGAATTTAGAATTTAGAGAATCGCATATTTTTAGAAACCTAAACTAAAACAATGAAATCCCAATTGTAGAAAACTTTTAAAAATCATTACAAATCCTGCCGAATTAATTAATCCCGTGTATATGCGTGTTTCATTTTTCGGGCAAACCGTGTTTCATCCGCGGCTTCCGATGAATTCTACCAACGTTAAAATTTTAAAACTCTCTAATTAATTTGCAGTTTGATAATTATCTTGAATGCTGATAAGGTTACATTGGATTTGAAATAACAACTGACTTTTTAACACATCTATATATATATATATATATATATATATATATATATATACATCAACCTGATCAATAGCAGAAATTCCCTCATATTCTTCTTCAAATTAGGTATTTTTCATCACTTGCCTTTTTAGGGTTTTAGCTAATCTCTTCAAGTTGAGAAGGGTTTTCATTTTTAAGTTTCATAATGCTTGTATTTGCATTAATATTAGGGAATGCTTCTGGTTATAAAATGGCTATGTAACTTTTGTAGTTAGCATCATTTGAGGCATCAAAGTCTTCAAAATTTCTGTATAGACAAAAACACTTGTGACAGTCATATACATATATATACATATACGAGACTTCCATTTTCCATTTTATTGTACGATTAAATTATGATTAAATCATGTTTTATAAATGAAGTCACACTTCACATGAGACTAGCAGTTCTATATAATATCTTAGTGTAATATTTAAACTTTTCCTTTTATTGTCTTCTTGAGGCAAAATTCTTATAACTTTTATTTGTACATATATTGTTTTTGTTTTGATGTTTCTTGTGCATTATTTTTACATATTGAGTCACCATTCAGTCCGGTTTTTAATGATTTTAAGCCATTCTTTCCCAAGTATATTTAAACAATCTGTCAACCTTTCTTATCCCTCAATTTTTGGACATTGATTCTTGTTTTTGTAGCTTTTTCTTTTTTTTATTTTAAGTAATCAAGTTAGATTACTATAATTTCATTTGGGATTGTCTTCCAATTTTTATCTTTTGACAGGGGCAAATTTATATGTGAATTTCACCTATGGAAATCAAGGAAGAAAAAAATCTTGATCTTGAGGATAGTATCAATGGTAGCATTGGAAGGGCATCTCAAGAAAAAGATCTTGATCTTGAGGAGGGTATCAATGGTAGCATTGGAAGGGCATCTCCAAGTCGTCAACATTGTAGTGAACCATTGCCAGATGGTGACATGATTTATGCTACAAAGTATCAGCCTTCCTCAACGCACAGAAAGGTAGCCTCTCTCATCTCATTAAGCAACTCTTAATTTAAACACGGACAAGATGATCGAAGTTAAGATTATAAGTTTGATGTCCATAATGTTAAAATTAATGTTTGAAATTTTCTAGGATTATACTATGATGCAAACGTTGTTGTTGGCTTATCAATCTCTTGGAGTTGTGTATGGAGACCTTGCCACTTCACCCCTTTATGTGTTGCCATCGGTTGGGTTAAATGATGCTACAGGAGAAGATCTAATTGGGATTTTGAGTCTCATTCTCTGGACTCTCACTATTGTCCCTTTGGCCAAATATACATTCGTCATGCTCCATGCTAATGATCATGGTGAAGGTGGAACATTTGCTTTGTATTCGTACCTGTGCAGGCACTTAAACTTCAAAAGCAAACTTACCATTCAAAATACAAGATTAGCATCTGATGCCAGCATGAAATATTATACTCAAGGAAGTGCCATAAAGTCCAAGACAAAGAACTTCATTGAGGGAAGCCGTATAGCACAAAATCTTTTGACATTTTTCGTGATGGTTGGCACTTCCATGGTTATAGGAGATGGTGCTTTAACACCGGCAACCAGTGGTAAGTAACTTAGAATCGGAATTTCATCCTGTCAATAATTTGCTTCCAATTTTAACTTCAAGTTCTCATATTTCTAAAGTTTATTGCAGTTCTGTCTGCTCTTTCTGGGGTTCAGTCACTTTCCTCAAAGATAACAACAGGTAAACTTCTTGTATATTTCAACCCCCAACAATTTTAAAAGAATAGTTGTTTCAGTTGGTTTCATATAAAGCCGATTCATAGGTAAAACGGGAGTTAAATCACAATTTCAAATCTGGAATCACAATTTCAGTGGTCATTAATTGCCTGTTTAACGTGAGTTTTTGTCTAGTTTGTTTTCTATCATTGATCCAACCTAATTGCCAGATGAGAGGTGCATTCATGCATGCAAGATGGCATAGGAAAGCTCAAATGTTACTTAGTTGTTTAGCATGCAAAGTGAGAAATGGTGTGGCATAAATTCTGCAAAATAAAAAGTTTCATTTGGAGAGATAATGCAAGCAGTTCAGGAAACAGTGATTTCAAAGTTAAACTTTTCCATCGCATTATATATGCAACAAATTGAATGATTTTGGAATTGAATATTTGTTCAGGTCACGTGGTGCTGATGGCTGTTGTGCTACTTTTGTTTCTCTTCCTTTTCCAACATGCTGGTACCAGCAAAGTTGGGTTCACATTCTCTCCAGTCATGTTTTTGTGGCTTGCTTCAAATGTTATATGTGGTATTTACAATATGATTGCTTATAATCCAACTGTTTTGAAAGCTTTCTCACCTCATTACATTATCAAACTCTATCAAAGACGAGGTGTCGTTGGTTGGGAGATCCTAGGTGCAGTATTCTTATGCACAACAGGTACGAATTTTCACTTGACTATTCTTAATCATTAGTTTTCATTATCGAATTATAATCTGAGAATCCTCAAATTCCATGGCCATAAATTGCAATCACATACACTAATATGCTAAATTATTTGACAGGCAGTGAGGCCATGTTTGCTGATATGGGACACTTTAACAAAAGGTCAATTCAGGTTAGTGACCATAAAAAAAGACATAAACTGCAAATTCACGATGATGCAACACTTCCTAATAATGTTTATCTAACAAAAACTGTGCTTATAATTGCAGTTGGCTTTTGCTTGTTTTGTGTATCCATCGTTGGTGTTGTCTTATTCCGGTGAAGTAGCTTATTTAACGAAGCATGTGGATAAAATACCTACGGCATACTACAGCGCCATTCCTAAGCCTGTTTATTGGCCAATGTTCGTTATAGCTACGTTGGCTGCCACAATCGCTAGTCAATCAATGCTTTCAGCAACATTTTCAGTTGTAAAACAATCTCTATCTTTAGGTTGCTTCCCTCGTGTTACCATAAAACACACGTCCTCGAAGCACGAGGGACAAATTTATTGCCCAGAGATGAATTATGCACTCATGGTTATCTGCATTGGCCTTGTGCTGATTTTCAAACAAGGGGTTGAAATAGGGAATGCATATGGTAAACCTCTTCTGCTATGCCCAACTTATTTCCACGAGTTTTGTTCGCTTGAAATGAATGAAATTTGTTAACTTTACTGAATTATTTTCAGGCGTTGCTGTGGTGTGGGTTATGATAATATCAACTTTTTTGGTAACAATGGTAATGCTGGTCATTTGGGATACTAAATTTCCACTCATCCTTGCATTTTTCATTCCTTTCGTATTCGTGGAGGGAACATACATGACATCCTTGCTAAGGAAAATTCCTCAGGGTGGTTGGGTGCCATTTGCAATCTCTGCATTCTTTTTGGTTATTATGATGTCCTGGACTAGTGGGAGGGGCAAAAAGACTGCATTTGATGCAGAAAGGAAGATGAGCATTACTGAATTCAACAACATGATATCAAGCAACACTGGCCTTTATCGCCCTCCTGGAATTTGCTTCTTTTGCACTGATCTTGTCAATGGAATCCCACCAATTGTTCGCCATTATATCCAAAGCACGAATTCTCTTCGTGAAATCACTGTGATAGTCACGATAAGGACATTACCAATCAAAACTGTCCTTCCTGAGGAGCGTCTTGATGTAGGAAACTTGGGAATTGATGGGGTTTATAGGTGCTTGATTCAGTTTGGTTATAAGGATCCACAGAGCTTCGAAGAAGGTGATATTGTGCCTTCCATTATTGCCAAACTCTGTGAGATTGCTAAAACAAAAGAAGAAGCAGAAAAACTTGGACAAGCCTTAGAGAAAGGAGTTGTGTTTGTAGCTGGACGCACAATCCTCAAATCTAAGGAGAGTAATGGAGTGCTTTCCCACTTTGTCATTGATTATCTGTACAGATTCTTCCAAAAGAATAGCAGATCAGCAGTTTCATCACTCAAAATCCCTCCTGGAAAGTATTTGCAAGTTGGGATGCAATATGAAATTTAAGGCCAGACTCCAAGTTTCACATATGGTGGTCTCTCTGTCATGGATAGATTTTAATCACGGTAGATCCAAATGTTGCTTAAAGTTGAATGGTCATAGGATGATTGTCTTAGTTGATGTAATCATAATAACAACGAATCAAAGAGTCATATGTGAAATGTTTTGTTCATTTTTACCAGGATGATTCCTGTTTTTTCTCTAACCAATCTATGTCTAAAAAATGAAGCATCCCAAACTCTAGAAATTTCAACACTCGGGTAATTTTTGTTGACCCCCAAATCAAGATCCCTGTAATCTATTGTTGTGAAGACTGTCATATACTGAAGAGATCTCATCTATTCTTCCTCCAAAAGTGGTCAAATTCATACGTCCTGTTGGATTATCAATCTTGAAAATTTGATATCAATCATATCTTTTCGAGCCCATCAATAGGAATAGACACTTAGACAATTTGGATTTGATCGTTTTGATGTAATTTTTTTGAAGTTGAGAAACTCTTCTTTTCTATATTTCAGCCGTTGATGTTATTGGCAAAGTAATATGGAAGAGAAAAATGCAATTCAATGCAATCTTTCCTAGTCATCTCTCAATTCAGAGAAGCATTTTGACACTAGCTGAAAGTAATTTATTAATTTGAGTTGATGCTGCATTTTCCATCTAAAGAACCTATATATGTAGGAATGATAATGACAATGTAATTAATAATATTTTGTAATTATTATCAAACCTACCAAATTGATAGAGTAGGGGATTCCCACTATCTAGATATGAGTTTATTTTTTTCAAACTTATACTCATGAACTCATCATGTGAAAATGATATTAAATTCATAGAATTAAATCCATACCTATGAATTTCCTAAATTCACCAAGAATTCATATATAAAATGAGATTTAATTATAATTTAATGCATAATAAAAGCGATAGCAAATTAAAATTATAATTTTAATAGTCCAATTTTACTCAACTACTAAATTGGACAAACAAAAGCCGAAACACTTGATCAACACCCTATCGATCCTTATTACACACTGATGCAATATTGCTCCTTATTCATATCAATACAAATTGAGAAATTATAACCAACTTTGGAGTCAAATTTCATTCAACTTAACACTTGGATTCTCAATGGATGTCGAATAAAACTGGAGGGGTGGAAAGCTTTGTTCATTCTTGAAGAAATTTTCAGGATCAACCAAAGTTTTCACTTCGACTAACCTGTCAAAATTGTCTTTGAAATATGGAGCACCCCAAATTCTTGCCTGTTCAATGCTTGTGTGACCAATAACATTGTTTACTCCCAAGTCAAGATCTCTATAATCAGCATATGCAGCTCTTGGGTTGGTAGGAACATATTGTCCGATTACCTTATGAAGATGTCTAAGCCAATTTATTCGTGTTTGAATCAATGCAGAAGTGTCATTTGCATTCCAATAAACAACCTCAAACATAATCATCAAATTATTTCTATGAGGGAATGGAATTTCTGATTCTGAAAATTTGTCCATAATCCCTCCTCCAAAAATTGTCCATTCCATTTGTCCAATGAGTGGAGGAACTTTATTAAGCTCATTGAATATCTTTTGAAGGCCTTCTGGTGGGATTGGGACCTTGGCAAAATCAGCTTTAGCAGTGAAATAAGGTTTTGCTGGTGGAACTCTATTGGTTAAGAAATCTTTCACATTATCAATTGAGTGGCCAATATGGAAAGGAAAGTATTGGATCCAAAGCATTTCATGGCAATCTTCTCTTGTCAAGCCAAACTCAGGGAAGTATTGTCCCATTATTGAAAGAAGCTCATCAACTCCACCGCGGTAAACAGAGATGAATGCAGCCTGGATGGTTCTCTTACCAGTTTCAGTTGAAACAATGCTGGAAAATTGGGTTGAAATTGTAAGTTCAATTGGCAATTTGGGTGCGATTTGTTGCCATTTGTAAACAAGCTGAATTGCATTTTGTTCGAGAGTCCTAGTGACTGAAAACGATGTAACATTTTCTGGAACTTCAACTATACTCAATTTGTAAGAAAGAACAACAGCGAAATTAGAACCAATCCCACCTCTAATTGCCCAAAAGAGATCCTCACCCATGGATTCTCTGTCGTGAATCACTCCATTGACATCGATTATCCGAGCATCGATGACGTTGTCGGCAGCAAGACCGTGTTCCCTCGTCAATGCTCCATAGCCTCCACCACTAACATGCCCACCAATACAAACAGTAGGCCAATATCCAGCTGGAAATCCCAAGGAGCTGTTTTTCTCGTAAATGCTGTAGTACGTTTCACCAAGGGTTGCACCAGCACCAACCCATGCAGTTTTACTTTGAACATCAACTGAGATTGTTCGAAAATTGAACATATCAAGAACAAAAAAGGGTACCTGAGAAATGAAAGAACTCCCTTCAAAATCATGCCCTCCACTTCGCACTCTCATCTCCAAATGATGCTGTTTACCGCAATAAATTGCTGTTTGTATTTGTGATTCCTTAACTGGGGTGAGAATGGCTTTGGGTTTAGGCGTTTCTGGATTTATGAAACGGGAATTTTGTATGTAGAAATCCAGGACTGATGAAAACGTAGTGTTCTTGGGAGTGTAAATAATGCTTGACATTGTAGTGTCCTCAGAATGCTTCAAAAGACAGCCAAGAAAGGCTTTCTCATTAGGCTTATCTGATGCAAATGCAAATGAAAATGCAATCAGTGAAAAGGCAAGTAAAAGAGCAAAAGGGATTTGAAGATTCATAGTGTTTAGTTTCATCATCTCTTATGGATGATTTTTTATTTTGAAGATAGTTTGAGAAGCTTTAAAGTCTTGCCATTGCTACGTATAGAACTTCATTTAATGCAACCTTGTACAAAATAATGAATGCAAAAATAGAAAAGACACAGTTTATTTTGCAATTTGACTGGCTGCCCGCCTGCCACGGCTGCTGTTTGTTACTTTGTTCACTTATTAATTGACTGGCGGTCCCTGGCTGGAATGGACATGAGCACGTTGCATGAAACACATGCAGCATGCTAAGATTAATATGTCACGTCAGTTTTATCAGTGTTCATAAACTAATTAATGAGATTATTGAATATTTAATTTAATTGATTTTGAATTGAATACACAAAAATTATCGAACACAACATATCATGGGTTAATGATATTTACAACTTTGATAAATTACAAGACAAACTAATGATATTTACAACTTTTGATAAATTACAAGACAAACTCTATAGTTTTTGAAAATTATGGTAATCCCGTTGTAAGTGATGTCTATTAAAATTGACTGATGGATACCATAAAAAGATCAAGAACTCATCACTTAATTTGTAATATCTGAAAATTACGATCATCCCATTGTAAATGACGTCTGTTAGAATTGACTAATGGATACCATGAAAAGATCAAAAACTTATTAATCAATTAAATAATTTAAAAAAAAAATAACAAATATGAAATGATATAAAAGGCTACTTGAACTTAATTTCGAATTAAAAACTCATCTCTCTTTTCCCCTCCCATCTCCCATTTCAACACAACTACAAAACACATCCAATTTCTTCTTTTTGTTTCTCTATTTTCTACAACCATATCTAAAGTGATCTTGGTTTCCTATCAACTAACGTCTGCAAAGACAATTGACATTGCTGGAAAGCAAGGGCGGAACCAGGCTCCTAAAGCTTGGGGGCAAAATATTTAAACCAATAATATTATTTTATATAAAATTACATAATAAAATTTTCTACAAAATTTCTCTATGAGTACTCATATTATGAAAATGACGTAATATTAACTAATTGTCAATTGTATCAAAAGCTACATTTTGATTAATGCAACTCTCTTTTTTTTTCTCTTCTTATTTCAAAAATTTCACACAAAATTTTTACAGTTTTATATTAAAAACTCAATCAAAAGTTTTTATATTTATTCAAAACTCAAAATAACAATTATAACAAATAAGTACTTTAATTTAGATTACTCACACAGTCCGTAATTTAATTATGTAGAAAATACATAGAAAAAATTTGTCCAAAATAACTTGCCCACTAAATATTAAATTACTTCATACTAAAAAAATAAGTGTAGAAAATGTTAAAAAAAATAAGAATTACCTTCTGCCTTTTGAGATGTAGTCAGTAGAGGACGGAGAACATGAGATGGAATATTTGGAATATAAAAAATTAAAAAGTGATTTGATGATAAAGATAAAAAGTGATAGAATAATTGGAAGATAAAAAGTGATATGATAAAGATGTAGTTGGAAGATGAAAAGTAGTTTAACAGAGTCATATAGACGTATACGGGTAAAATTATTTAGATGAGTCATCTGGAAGATAAAAAGTTATCTTCTTTTACTCATTTACTTTGTACCAGTACTTGATTTTTTTTTTAAATTATTACTTAATAGTATAAGTTGAATAACAATAGAATACATATGACAAGTGGAGTAGTTAAAACTGAATCAAATACTTTCTTGGAAATGTGGGAGATACATAATATTCTAATTAAATATATTTTTTACTTTTTAGTTTTGCCCCTACTTTTATATATTTTTAATGGGGCAATATTCTAATAATCTTTGTAATTTTATATGCCCCTAAGGGTATTTACAAAAAAATTGAGGTAGGGCAAAGCCATACATGGCTCCCCTGGAAAGACACCAAAAATCATAAGAAATATTATTTGTTAGTGTGTTGCATAAAGAGCCTTAGATAGCCATGCCAATATCCCACCAACAGTGACAGATTCAAAAAGCTAAGTTTTGAGGGCAAAATAATATAATATTATTAATTGAAAAAATATTTTTTTTTTGTTAGAAGAGAAAGGCAAGATTCTAATTTCGTAAAAAATTTAATTAATTAAAAAATCTTAATTTTTTATAAGCAAAAAACATAAATTTTCAATCTTGGAGAGGCGACCACACCTCATCACCTTATCGGCCACTGCTCACTAATTAATCATGGCTTGCATAGCCATTTTTGAACTATTATAATTGAAAATAGGGTTAATTACTAAGAACCTCTATGTGATTTGCCGAATTTTCCTATCACCTCTATATTTTATAAAAATATACCGCTAACCTCCACGTGTTTTGGTGTGAAGCAGAATTTAGACAAAAATCAAGTCCACTAACGGTATCGTGAAAATTTCCAATGATACCCTTTCTTAATCAAGCATCGAACCTTTAAATAATTAAAGTTTTGGACCTAAACTGTAAATTATTAAACTTTTAAAGTAAAAAAAAAAATCCCTCTTATTCCGTTTTTCTTAAAACAAAAGTCATCATTTGCCACCACTCATTTTTCTCTCTCCTTCTCTAGTTCTCTCTTCTTTTCTCATATTCAACGTTTGTTCATTCATTTTCTTTTTTTTACCTCTTTTTTCAAGAAAATCTCAGCAGCAAAACTACAAAAAATTCATCCGCAATACCTCTTCGGTTGTCTCTTCAACCTACTCAACTGATTTTTCTTATCTTTAGGAGTTATCTCTTCAACCTAATCATCTGATTTTTCTCCTATTTAACTCTCGTGGTTGTAAAGTAATTGAGTGTCTCCAAATTTCTTTTTCATATTGAAATTATTTGATAGATTAAAATTTGAATCTTTTGTATTTTTTGGTCTGCTTTGATTAATTTTTAAATTGGTGGATTTGAATCTTTTTTATTTTTTGATATGTTATGTTGGTTTTAAATTGATGTTTTGACATTAACAATGGATTGAGTGAGTTTTTATATTGATGAGTTTGAATCTCTTTGATTTTTAAATATGCTATAGTGGATTTTTTTTTATTCTTGAATTTTATTGAATTTTTTTGTTTGGGTTTTGATATTATTATTTTGACGTTATTTAATGGATTGACATTTTAATTTTTCACTTTTCTGTTTGTGATTCGAAGAAAAAAAAAGAAATTGAAAATTTTTTGTAAAAAATATTGGATTGATGAGAGAGAAAGGATGTTGGGTTTTGAAAAAAAAAATTGCAGAGGATATTAAACAAGAAATTTTAAATTTGGAAAAAAAAAATCGATTAGGAAATGGAAAGGAAAAGGAAAAGATAAAAAATAGGAAAGGAAAAAAAAAATGATGAAGAAAGCAGACAAAAAAGGAAAGAAAAAAAATAAGAAAGAAAAAATAAAAAATGGTGAATCAAGCAGAAAGGAAAGAGAAAAATAAAAAAAATAAAAGACTAGGAAGAAAAAAAATGACATATAGTCAATTAAATGGAGGATATTGGGTTTTGCAAGGGTAAGAAAATCATCCGCTAAAAATATGATAAGTGTTACTCAATTAAGTTTTAGAAGGATAACATTTGAATAATAAGAAAATATACTATTCATAAGTTGACTTTCATAAAAGTTGGGTATTGTAGTAAAAACATAATCATTAATGAATGGAACAATATCACACGCACAACTAAACGCGTTTCATACACTTACGGTTACAGACTTGATTTTCGTCCAAATTCTACTTCACACCAAAACACGTAGGGTTAGCGGTATATTTTTATAAAACATAAGAGTGATAGATAAATTTGGCAAAGCGCATGGGAGTTCTTGGTAATTAACCCTTGAAAATAACCTGCGCGCATGTTATCATATATCAGAATTGAGTGACAATAAAGATATTGAAATGGGACATAGTGATGGATAGGTTGTAATAAAAGCCCCGCCCAATTGGAAGTAGTTGTGATTGTATAGCTATGAGGAATAAGCATTTAGTTAGATATTGTTTGCGTAATAAATATGGGAAGTGAGATCTGAATAGGCAGCGGTTATTTTGTAAAATCAAATTCTAACTTCTCTCTAGTAAATTTCCTTTTTCTCTCTCATTGTTCTTATATTTTTCTCTCTTACTATTCTTATCTTCTTACCTTATTCCTTGCTATATTTCTTATTTTCACAAGTAGATGTCCACAAGTAGATTGGACATCTGAACATCTTTCTAAGTATGATGTATGTTTAACAGTTATTTAGGGTATTGAGGGCTCTAAATCTTCACTTGCGATACTGTGTTAGGATTTTCTTTGGGTATTTTGAAAATAATGTATAATTTTTTAATTGGTATAAAAAATATGCTATTTTTGTTTTGAGTAATGAATAAGGGAGCGAAAAAGGCAAAGTGAATGACGTGGCATGTATAAAAAGACAAACTAATCCATTAACTATTAGGGTTCACTCATCATTTAGTTAGGGTATTAATTTGTCTTTTTATAACTGTCACGTCAGTCACTTTAGGTTTTCACTCTAATTTTTCACTCCTTCTATCATTGCTCTTTTGTTTTATCTAATGATATTCTAATTTGAACTAATTAGAATTGTTTATTATGGATATAATATTGAGAAAGTTTTTTACACTAATACGTGTTTGTTTAACTTTATTAAATCTGATAGTCAATAACTATTTTTAGATTTCAATAGTACAATTACAGTAATATTAAACTTTTTCTTTCTTTTACTTTATATGTGTTTTTCAAATTGGCATCACCAATACCTCTTCGGTTGTGTAGTGTGTGTAAAGAAAAAAGGTTTTAATGGTATTAATTATGTCATATTAAAAATATTTTAAAAATTTGTAGTGATCATACTTTCAAATTAAGTAAATTAAATCAGATTTTATCTCTTAAAATTCTATCATAATTTTGTTGGTATTTTTATATCATTTTAATTCATTAAAATGTGCAATGTATGGTTATCAAACAAATTTTCAAATGTAATTATCAAAACTGGCTTAATGTAGTTATATTGAACTTTTTCTTTTGTTTACTTCATATGAGCTTTTCAAATGGACATCACCAATACCTCCCTATGCTTTGTTATTATGATGAAAACCCTCTCAAATATTATTTAAGGAAATATAAATTGTTGAGAAAGTCTCTTGTTTCACTTTATTAATTGCCATAAAAACGAAGTTGCTTATTAAATTAAGTACCAAAAAAATAAATTAAATTAAGTTAAACTAACATATATATGCATTTGCGAATGTGGATTTTCGCAGCCTTTCCTACGTTCTGCCCATATCATTGCCACGAGATTGTCTTAAATCATGCAGTTGAAAACTTGTTTAAACTAAACAAAAATGAAGTAGGTTTAGGTGTGAAGCAGTTAAAGTTTTACGTCACAAGAACAATTGAAAATTAGTGCAAATTAATTGTGGAGATGATTCAGATTCATATCCAAGTTGTTCAATTAATGGCGTCGATCCCTTTTAAAATTGTCTACGTACTCATGATTTTGTGATGCATGCCTCGTTCACTATACTTGAAAGATCATAGGCTAAACGTCGATTTTTGAATTATACATGTGTCTACGTTCATTACATAAACCAAAAATAATATTTGCAAAAGTTCTTAGCTTATGTGATAGTGCTAGTGTAGAAATTTGTAAAATTTTAGTCATAATTAAGGATTTTAATTACTAATTTGAAATTTCTTATATAATTTGTAACTCCAGATATTAAAACATCATATCTTTGACTCTGGGTAAATATCATTTTAATACTTAATTTTAAAAATATCATATTTTAGTCATTCAAGGATTTTGTTGAATAAATAGTTCTCAGCTTATTTTTCATCTATTAAGCAAGTAACTTTGTTAATCAGATCATACTATTCATTATTCAAATTATCATTATTTGTACGGCATAACTAATGGCGTTATTTGTTAAGAAGATAGAATTAAAATAAGTTGACAATCATTGTGCAACAAACAAAATCTTAATTCAATGATACATATCCTTAAGTTTGGAAATTATTGGTGTCGTTTACCATTAAATAAACTAACAACATCTTAATCCAGTTAAGTTTTTTTTTTTTTTTCAGTTCTGAATATTTCAAAGGCGGCTTATAATGTTTGGTCATGCGAGCGAGAAAGTTCTTTGGAGTACATATATTCGATGATGCCATTCGATAGGCTAGAACATATATATAGTCCTAACTACTACTAGTATATTCTTGAGGCACTAATATTAATTCTTAGGGTAAACTACGTTGGAGGTGGCTAAACTAGCTATTTAGATAGTATGTTTTTAGTTACTATTTTTTTTTTGTTTTAATTTGGTCACTCATCTATGAAAAGTGATATATTTCTAGTTATTCTGTTAAATTCATTTGTTATCTTTAAATTTTTTTGTTAAATTCAATCATTTTTTAAAATTTTTTTAAGGTAATATTACAGTTAAAAATGAGGTAAGTGATAAGATTTACTCTTTAGAATAGTGGGTGTTCATTTAACAAAATCATGCCTAAATTTTACGCTTAAAAACATAGTTTAATAAAAAGAAATATTTGATTATCATAATGACTATTAGTATACCACTTTTAATAAATGCATAACCAAATTGAAAGAAAAAAAAAATAGTAATAAAAAGTATACCATTCAAATAGTTTAATTACTTCCAAAGTAATTCACCCTAATTCTTAAGGTCAGGTAACAAAGATGCAAAAGAAAATATTTGCCGTTAGACGTCACACCAGAAAACAAATTCTTCGTCCCGTAGATTAACACTTTCAACAGCCATCACAATATACAATATTTGGATATGAAACTTGGTACTATATGTTCTATTCAAAGTGTTTGCTTGCTGATGATGCTCCAAATTCAGCAAATTAACTAGCAAACTAGTCCCCGAGTTCTCCAAAGTTAAACCATGAGATGAACCCCTACTAGGGCTGTAAACGAGTCGAGTCGAGCTCGAGTACCTTCATAATCGAGCTATTCGAGCTCTAAAATGGTGGTACTCGAGCTCAACTCGAGCTCGATCGAGTAGGCATTTTTCGAGCTCGAGCTCGAGCTCGATTTTTTAATTTTTTTTAATTTTTTTTTTAAAATTGTAGGATATAATTGTAATTTTTTAAAATTTAGTAAAGTAAAATGATAATTTAGTGTAAAATTAAGGTCTAAAATATAAATATAAGTTTCTTAAAATATAATTTATCAAATGTTAGGGACTAAACAATAAATATAAAAAAATTAAAAAAAATATATGGGATCGAGTAGCTCCCTTTGAAAACTGAGCTCGAACTCGAGCTCTGTCAAACCGTGCTCGAGTCGAGTAGCTCGCGAGCAGCTCGCTCGTTTTACACCCCTACCCCCTACAAAAGTAAAACGGAAACAAAACTAGATTTCTTCCTGAAATATTATTTACTTTTTTTAATTGGGATGGGGCGATGCTTTAAATCAAAGAATGATTAATAATATCAAAATATATTGTCTATTACTTAGACCAATAAATACAAGAAAATTTTCTATATTCTTGATTCAGATAAGAGAAATGAATTTGGAAATAATGATGATTCAGAAGAATCTAAACCCTTGTAGAACTGATCAAAAAAGGGAGTATTAGTTATCGAACCGGCCTTTTGTAAACAACGATGGCCAATTTCTTATGTATAAAACCTTAAGTATTGCATTTGTTTGTAAGAATAAGCAACAAACTAATCAAAAATATCAAGAACAGAGATATATTGATAAAAATCATTTTGATTTACTTGTTCCTGAAAATATTTTATCGCCCAGACGCCAGGCTGTACCGGGGAGTCCACTCCCATACTTAATTTTAGTCTCAAGCACAAGAAGGTGTAAAATGAGTAAGAGAATTCAGAATCCAACAATATTTATAGGGTGCATATAAAGTACTCTTGATATATTTTTGGTAACAGAGAAGGAACTTTCCACATATACAAGAGCTGGGGAGCTGGGGAGCTGGGGAGCTAGGGAAGCCTGAGCACCGTGAACTTTCCACAAGTGCATTATAAGATTATAACAGTACGTAGACCCTTGGGCCAAGAATAACAATCATCACTATTTACTTGCATAAGACAATGAATTGATCAATTGATACCAAATTTCCCTCGGAAGAGCAGAACTTCTCCATTAATTAAAACTCGTTTCTCAAACGTAAAACTGATTATATTATTGTGAAGAATCCCAGAAGAAGGCCTTGAAAAAACTGAAAAGATAATCAACAGGCTTTTGGAAGAACCTTCGTTTAATGCATGGATTCTTTTTGGAGGAGGGGGTTCATGAAATTGAGAAACATCTGAATGATTATGTTTGCGTTTGTTACTTTGGGGCAGAAGCGATATCCCAGATATGATTCAAGATTGGCTGAGAAATCTTCATGAAATTGTTGGAATTATGTCCCAAAAAATCCGAGAGCTGCATAAGTTAACTACCGCGATGTCATAATAGATGAAACAAGCGTTGCATGAACAAGCTAAAAAGTTTTTTTTTTTTTTACAAAAAAAAAAAGAAGAAGGATATTTCATTTTCCAAGGGCAGCTTTCATAGACTAATCAAAGTCAAAACTTACATTGATCTTGATAATTTGTTCTGCACAAAATTTTCCATCACTCCATCATTCATCGTACTGGCTCGGGGAGATCAAGTGTTAAGACCCTACTTCCACCATGTGGATCATGTGTAGACTGTGTAGTTCTTTGGTGTAAGCCTCCCAACAACACTTTTTATATTTTGATACGTTTATAATCATTTATCTATTAGAGTTTAATAATTATTTCATAGCTTCTTAGTTTATAATTTTACAAAATAAGATCGTTTTAAAAAGACACGTCTCATAATTTTAAACTCTGTTACATAGACTGTAACATAAAAAATATTAAGGAGGATCCGAAAGGCCAATGGATCTTCTGTATTACTTTGGTCTATCACTTCCTTTAGCACTCTATAAAATTTTGACACGTGTATAATTATTTATTCGTTAAGGTTCATTAATCATTTGATAGGATTTTAGTTTTATCTAAGAAGACTCGTATCACATTTATAGTGAGTATTACTCAGAGTGATACACCAAATGATACATAAAATCCAAATTCATCCAAAAGCCCTACTTCCTATTGTAAAGTTAGAGAAAAAATGGCCTATTTTATTTACTTTATATTTCTATGTTGCTGGCCTGGTTGTTATTCCATTTCCATTTTGTGCTTTACCCAATTTTAATTGTTTGCAAGACAGTGCATTGTGCATTGCTTTCTTCCAAATTTAAAATAAACTTATGTAACAGTAACAAATTTAAAATAAACTTTATGAGAATTTTATAAAGAAATATATTTGTACTTAAGCTTGGGATAGATTATTAATTCTCTTCCAAAGAATGCTTAACAATTTTAGGCAATCAAAACATTTCATGATTCATGATGAATTAATTTCTATTTTTAAATAAATAAAATATAGTCTACTGAGAAGGATTTCCGTCTCTCTTTCTCCCTCTCTCTCTCTCTTTTAAAGATATCAAGGTAAATTTAGATACACTTTTACCTTAATTTATAAGAAATTACAAGACTAGTAGTCATGTATCCCTTTCGTAATTATGTTAAATATATTTTCATTCTTAAATAAAGCGAAACTAGGGTTCATTGTAATTTAATGGCACAAGTCTTAAGTAAGAGCATAAGAATTTTTTAGGTCTTGAAAATCTTTTATTAATCTTTTAAGATAATTCATAAAAAAAAAGAGAAATTTATCTTTGTTAGCTAAAAATTTTAGGCATCAATGACAGTAATAAATAGGGTAAAATACATTAAACCCCCCTATACTATTACTTTGTTTCACCTTTATCCCTTATAGTTTTAATTACAACAATTAACCCCCTTAACTTTTCAAGATAAAGAAAATCAATAACGGCGTTAAATATAGTCAATAAAAAGATAATTTAAACCTTGTTAAAACTCTTCGATACTTATCACAACCAATTAATTTATAAAAAAAAAATGAATAGAGTCAATATAAATATAACTTTAACCTTATCAGACTGTTCAATACCTACTATATATAAATTAAAATTGTTCAATACTTACAACACTAATTTTATTCCCATTAGAATTGTTCAATATTTACAACACCCAATTAAACTATAAAAAATATAAAACAGAATTAATTGACATGATAATTGACATAAAACCCACCAACAATGAAAGATATTTTTCAAGATATATCCTATGATTTTTGTCATTATTTCTTCTTTAGAAAAGTATAAAAAGGATTCCTTCTTATTCTTTTGTCAGAATTTTTAATTTTTAGTTATTGATTACTTTTATTAAATAATTATTTATTTTTAGGTTAATCTTGTCATTTATTATTGGGTAAAATACACTAAATTCTCTTATACTATTGGGTAACCCCCTTAATTTTCCAATTTTATAGTAATTAGTCTAATACGTTAATTGTCCTTAAGTAATTAAACAGAATTGAGCATATGACTTTATTATAAAATAATAAATGACAAGATTAATCTTAAAATAAATAATTATTTAATAAAAACCATCAATAACTAAAAAATTAAAAATTGTGACAAAAGAATAAGAAGGAATCATTTTTATACTTTTCTAAAGAAGAAATTATGACAAAAAATGTAGGATATATCTTGAAAAATCTCTTTCATTGTTGATGAGTTTTATGTCAATTATCATGTCAATTAATTATGTTATATATTTTTTAGAGTTTAATTGGGTATTATAAATGTTGAACAATTCTAATGGGAATAAAATTAGTGTTGTAAGTATTGAACAATTCTAATTTATGGTAGGTATTGAACAATCTGATAAGGTTAAAGTTACATTTATATTGGCTCTATTTATTTTTTTTCATAAATTAATTGATTGTGATAAGTATCGAAGAGTTTTAACAAGGTTTAAATTATCTTTTTATTTGTATATTTATTTTTATTTATTTAAATTATCTTTTTATTGACTATATTTAACGTCGTTATTGATTTTCTTTATCTTGAAAAGTTAAGAGGGTTAATTGTTGTAATTAAAACTATAAGGGATAAAGGTGGAACTGAGCAATAGTATAGGGAGGTTTAGTGTATTTTACCCTAATAAATATTGGTATTCTATACTGAAATTCAAACGATGAGAGCCAAGTCTTATATCATAGCTGCACTTGGGCTGGCCGATTAGAATGGGCTACTCAATAACTCTATTTGGAACCAAGAATTGCCTTTCTTGTTCATACTTTAGCTAAGAGTTTAATTACCGAACAATTTACTCTCATGTAAAATTTTTAATACTAGTTTGCACCCCAAAAAAAAAAAACTATTTTGACTATTAAATATATGAATTATCATACTCCCGAAGCTCAATTTCTACATATTAAAACATTTTTCATTAGTAATTTTTTAAATTTCATTCCAAACCACAAAAAGAAAAAAGGGTTTTATAATGTATATATCCGTCTTCATAAGATATGTGAGTTGCAAGAACCGAAATGATTGTCACTTTTAAACAACCATTTTTGTTCATACATGAGTTAACAACCTTCTTTAAGAATGTTTAGAACGTACCCTTTCATTTACCAATTTTTTTTTTTTAAAAAAAGCAAGTTTTAATAAAAGATACAATAACCCTAACTCCACAATTTAGAAAATGATTTCTTCGTACTCTATCTATGAACATCGCATCCTATAATGTAGAAAATGACAAAGATATAATTATTTTTGCTACTAATTTTAAATTTCATCATAAGACAAAAGTGATACATAATTCACAGTAGCAAAATCAAAATCACACAAAACAGTTATAGGTAAAAACACATATGAGAATAATGTCATCATATTTCTTAGCTATAGTGGCTATAGCGGCTATAGCCTATTGACATAGATAGTGTGCTACAAAATTACACTCTCCATTGCAACTAAAAACGTGCCAATTTGGATGTCTTTCAAGGAAATTTTGTGCATTTCGCACCAAAGTTTTAATCCTTAATTGAACTTTCAATCTGCCATTAATAAACCGGATAGAATTCAATGAATTCCCTTCAAAGATGGCTTTATCGATTTGTAGGTCTTTTGCAATGTCCATAGATTTTAAAGTCCCTAATGTTTCTCTATACAGTGGATCATTGTTTCCACAAGTTTGAGCCCATGCAAATTAAAAGTTTACTTCTATGTTTCTTTTGATATTCTTATCCCTCAAACCCTCGATCTCAGCTTTTTTTTTTCTTCTTTCTCGAATGAAACTTGTTACTGAGGGTGGCAAAATCTTTGACGACTGTCATGGATTGTCTAGTATTTTAATCTAAACCCCACAATGGTTTTCTCCAAAAAGTTGTAAATTCCGGACACCTAAACCGGGCCACGCTAGCCCTGCTCTTGGCCTGCACGTGACAGTTAAATCGCGGGATGTGCCCTAACTGACAGCCTGCAAGGATATCCAACGGACTGACCTCTAGGTGCACCCCCAGGAATATTTCACCCAAGCAACGCACCCACACGGAGTTGAACTCGCATAGAAGTCAATTTATCCACACCTTATCTCGTTGTCACTTAGCACCTAGGATATGTCCGGGGGCCCCACAATGGTTTTCTGAACCACTCTCCTGATGGCTTTTTTTTAAGAATATCAATGCACATATGCTGCTGACGCTAAAGTAGCCATCCCATCGCAACACCAGTTGGCTGCCCCCAACCAAGCTCGAGTGTAACAACCATGCTGATTCATTTCAATGACTGACTCCTACTTGCACTTATTTCCTGCTACCTTCTCTCATATGTGTTTCAATGATTTTTTGGGATTTTTTTTTCTTTTTTACGATAGATTTGCTTCTATGTAATGAGATTTTTGTAAGTATCTATGTTTGTGATCATCCAAGTTTTTAAATATAGGTTTCAATTGGTTTTTATGAAGTGTACTCGAATATACAATGACTAGTTACTATCAATTTTAACGTATAATAAAAATAACAAAAAATTAGAATTATGATGTTAAAAGTAATTAATTACTCGTTTTATTTATAAAATACAAATTATATATGAAGAGACGCAAAGCGCTTTAAAACTTTTCAAGTGGCCCTTGAGCAACTACAAGTGGTTGTTGTTTAGTTCATATTTGTTATAGTAAAAATATATATTTTAGTAATAAAAATATATTATAACAAAAATAATTATTGTATTATTATTTTTTATTTTAAAAAAAATTGTAAAAAAATAGAAAAAACAACAAGATAAAATAGATTTGTAAAAAAAAAAAAAGACTAAAAAAGTGTAAACAAACAAAAAAAACACACCTAAAAACGTTAGTTGGGGAAATGATTGCCACCTACTTTAATATTAAGCAGCCTTTGGAAAACTATTAATAGTCTTCTCTTGTGAAATAATTATGTCGCAATATATAACATTCATTTCATGGCTCATTCATCACTTTCCTATCAGTCTAATCCAACAACTTGCAATGCATATTCACTTAACATTACAAATTTACATCATTGCAGTGTGATCCATATTTGACTCCATAAAATGCTGTTGACTTGGGAATTAAGCATTTGCGAATTTACGCTACTAAAGTTTGGGCCGACGAAATTGTTTAATATTATTGATAAAAGTTATATATTTATTTTTAGATAGTACAAAATTCTTAATTCTTTTAAAAAATTAATTAAAATTTGTTAATTTTTATAAAAAAAAGTATAAATTTTTAAATTTTGGAGAGGATGACCCCTCTTGCGGAAACTAAAAAGTAGTAGCAGCAGAGTTGTGCATGAATTTAATCCATGCATAATTACATATCCAAACATCCCATAAAAGAACATTTTGCAAAGTCCTGAAAAATAACTCCCATCAACCATTCAATTGCATGTTAGTATTAGAGGGAGCAAAATTATGTAATATTATTGATAAAAATTATATTTTTATTTTTAAGAAGCACAAACTTCTAATTCTTTTAATTATTTAATTATTTTTAAAAACTTTTTATGAGGAATTTTTTTTAAAAAAATCTTGCTATATATTTTGCCTTGAAACTTAGACCAGTGCTACCTATTTTTGATATATAATTGCATGTTCATATACTTGCCTAATTGTTGTCTCTTCCTCAAGCATTGGTGAATATATACTTTTCTCTATTAATCCAGCATATTAAATCAATTTTATTTGTTTCTTTGTTTAATATGGGTAGAGACGTGTTGATGTTAAATTCAAAACTCCTTTCAAAAAACTATTAAAAAGTAATGAAAAATAATAATATGCAGAAAACACAAATTTCGAAAAATTTGAAATAGCTTTATTGAATAATAATTGAATTTTATGATGGAAAAAAATAGTACAAGCATTTAAACAGCTTCTAACAAATTTTTAAACCAAATATAAACAAAAAAGTCAAAATTAATTAAAACTCAAAAAATGACCCGAAAGCAACCTAAGTAAACTAATTTGGGCGGAAAATGGTTTTGTTTGATTATAGGGCATAGCACAATGAATCTTGTAAATGTCGTCATTCCCTTCAAAACGTTGATCACAATAGCAATTCTAAGTACATTGCAAAAAATTATGTAAGTTCAAAGTTAACAATGTGATTCGGCCTTTTTTTTTTAGATTGATGAGCAATTCAATACTCATTTGCATCACGTTTTAAATTAAAAGTATAATAACCAGGAGTTCAAAACTAGAACGGAAGAAACATATATTTAGAGGTTATGTTCTGTCCCTATTAGCCAAGTTGATATCAGAGGCAAATTCTGAAATGAGTAAAGGTAGAGGAAATTCTTGAGTTGGTGTCTTGGTGATAATGGACATTTGAGCAGATTCAAATAATCAAGAAACATTCAACCCACCACTACCCCATATGAATAGTAGTGCAGGTTTCACCAATTGAGATTGGCTCAAATGATATCTAAAGTGGGATTCCACCGTGACAACCATGTTTAGAATCTTATTTGGAACAAATCTCCATCAATTTATGGATAAATGGGTGGAGAAGGAGTATTTGTGAGATGCTCCAAGTTTCTCTGAGGCACATATGCAATGTAGAACAATTATGGTGGCTATGCGCAGGAGTGAGGCCGTGTGGGGTCGGAATTAGCTTGGGCTACTACCGTAAAGTTAGTACCCATTGCGTGCACATCCCGCGGTTTTACATTCTCAAGATGGCTAGAGGACGGTCGACTTGAGCCCCAAGATTAGTCTAACTCAATAGTGAAGTGGTGGATATACATGAAGTTGTAGAGTAAAAGAACCTGAGACATAAAAAAAAAAAAAATAGTACTGTAGATTTTGAAAAGTAAACAAAAATGATTATATATATATTTTTTTCCCGAAGACTAGAGAAGTTCTCAAAAAGTAATAAAGAAAATATATGACAAACTATTATTTGGCATTTTTCTCACCGATTTCAATATGTGAAATTTTCTGGTTTTATATTAATATTTTACGAAGTTTGCATTGACAATTCATTCAAGCTCTGGCAAACTCTTGAGCATGCTGATATAGACAGGTTTATATATATGCCACATGATAATAATCAAGAGAAATTCAAGGCTACTGCGTAGACTTTGAGCGTGTTTTAAAAATAATCATTTAGGACTGAACGTTACTGAATTAGTAAGACTTTTAAGTTTTTACATAATTGACAAGTTTGAGGATAACATAAGGAAGCTTTGTAAGTTTTCTCTATCCTTAATTATTACTCTTTTGGTTACTTGAGTTTTATTGTTCGAGTCTAAAGTTTATCAGGATAATTGTAATTAATCTTTTATGACACCAATTATTAAATATCATGTAAACTTTTTTTTTAATGTTTCATCCTAATAATAATATACCTCACTTATATGATAAATCTTTTTATAATTTATTTATGATTAGGTTTAAGATTATATTATCTTATTTTGTCTATCACTAAGATCAAATTTATAATTATTAAATTCTATCCTAAATGTGAGTGAAATAAGATTTTAATCTTGATTTTAGTAAAACGATATGGTTTTGAGTATTAGACTGTATATAGTATAAGTGTGGTGTATTATTATTACGATGAAATATTAAAAAAAGACTTGCGTGGCACTCAATGATTGGTGCCCGATAAAAGTTATATCAAGATGATCATGATAAACTTTAAACAGTTATTGTTTTATTTCACAAATCTAAATTGACTTGTTTATTTTGTTTATTTTTACTAAAACTTTTAAAACAAAAAATAATGTTACATTAATTATTTTGTCACAATGTTTTTTATATATATTTTGTATAAATAAAATATTAAAATTGAATGTAAAATTTATTTTTAATAATAAATAACACAATTTTCTACTAAAATAAACTCATAAAATATTAATTCAAATTTAAATTTTAAAATTTTAAAATTTTATCAATAAAAATAAATTCTCTTACACAAATTCTAACGAAAACAAACTGATCAATTCAAACACTATCAAAGTATTCCTTTCTTAATTATAACAAATTTTAAGAAAAAATATTTTATTATAAAATCAAAAAAAAATCCTTATCCAACCAGAGCCAGGATTCTATGAAACATACTATAACAACTACAACTAACGCTTTTATCTCACTCTCACTATGTAGATTCGGTTATATAGATCGCACTTTACGGTCGTGCACAAATGATGAAAATATTAATACTTGTGTTTTCCCCCTTTTTTTCTGGTTTAAAGAAAACTCCAAACCTTAAATTACTTACATCTTTCCTTGTGCAAAATATTAATTCTTGACTCATTTTGTTTTTTTTCCCTCAGTCAAAACGAATATTGTCCCTCTAAGAATAAGAAATGCAGAACCCCACTCCCCACTCCCTCCTCTCGAGTTGATGAGTTGAAGATTTGCATTACATCATGTCAATGTAATCCCCATATTTGACTATGTTAATGTGCACGTTGGCATTATTATTACTTGGCATTGATTTTTTGGCAAAGATAAGGAAAGATCTTATTGGAAGCATAAATCAAAGGAAGATTGATTTGAAGATTAATGCTATCTTGATATTTATGGGAGGTTATCTTGGTATTCTTGGAAGTTATCTATCTTTGGAAAAGATAAGCATTGAAGGCATAAGGTTTTCCATCTTTCCATTTGAATTATTTGGAAATAATCTTGGAGATAAATATGGGAAGATTTGGAGATAAACTTGGGAAGGATTTGTGTGCCTATATGATCTTTCTACCACACGTATTTTCAAGTGAGCAAGACGTGAAAATTGGTGTGAATCGTGTGGAGCTTTGATGGTTTATTTCGGTCTTCATTAGACTGTGAACACACTTCTTTGTTGGAGATCTTTGATCAAAGTGTGTTGGCTTAAGCATCTTAATGCAATAATACTGAAGATGCAATTCTTGTGTTCTTTATTATAATCCAGCCTTGGGATGAGGTTGTTGAGGAGCTCAGGAGAGTTCAAACGTGGGCAAGGGAATCTTGTATCCACCATGGATTTCGAGAGGAATGAACACAAGTCGAGGGGAGATCGCACAATCCGTTCACTGTGAAGTTAGGAAGAGGCGGCGTCAAAGATAAGAGAGAGTCTTACTTTGTGTCAGACCGAGTGTCTTGTAACTTGTGAACTTAGTGGATTGTTTTTCTGGGCGTGGCCCCGCAGACGTAGGCAGATTGCCGAACTGCGTTACCAACCTCCTGTCTCTTTACTTTCTACATTTTATTATTGTCCATTACTGCTTTTATTATCGGTGTCACACCTAGTGTTCCATCACACTAGAACACCACGTATCTAACCTTGATCTTTCAATTGGTATCAGAGAGGGTCGTCTTTGTTTCTTAGGCGAGATCCGCAGGACTTGATCTTGGTTTTGTGTAATGGACTCTATGAAGGAAGGAGGCTCAACAATGCGTCCACCTTTATTGAATGGCAGCAACTATGCTTATTGGAAGGCCAGAATGAGAGCCTTCATCAAAGATATCGATGAGAAGGCTTGGAAATCAATTCTGACTGGATGGGACTCTCCAATGATTACCGACACAGAGGGTGTCACATCTCTAAAGCCTGAAGAAAGTTGGTCCGCTAAGGAAAATGCATTGTCAAATAGTAATTCAAAGGCTCTTAATGCTATTTTCAATGGTGTTGATCCCAGTCAGTTCAGACTCATTTCCATATGTGAGTCAGCCAGAAAGGCATGGGAAATTCTTCAGATCACTTATGAAGGACGTCGGCTGTAAAGTTATCAAAAATGCAGATGCTAACTTCAAAATTTGAGAGCCTAAGAATGCATGAAGATGAAAGTATTGCAGAGTGCAATGCCAAACTTTGTGACATTGCCAATGAGGCGTTCGTTCTTGGTGAAAGTTTTTCCGAAGAAAAATTGGTGAGGAAAACTCTATGATCTCTGCCCCAACGTTTTGTTTATAAAGTCACAGCCATTGAAGAAGCGAAAAATGTCTCCAAGATGAAGCTAGAAGAACTGATGGGATCTCTTAGAACGTTTGAGATGAATCTTGGAGTGGACTTGAAAGCAAAGAAGGATAAAGAGATGGCTCTAAAAGCAGAAATGCAAAGGATGGATAATCATGGTGAATATAACCTTGAGGAATCTCTAGCACTGCTGTCTTATTACCTTAGCAGAGTTATGAAGGGATTGGGCAGAAATATTCAAGGTGTCAAGACCAGTGTTAGCAACATCAAAAGTGGATTACCTAGCAATAAGAAGTACAGGGAAGAAAATCATGCATCTGACCAACCTTTCAACAGCAAGGGAATTCGATGTAGAGAATGTGATGGCTTTGGGTATGTTTAAGCGGAATGTGCTAATACATTGAAGAAAAAGAAGAATTTTCTCAACACATTCTGGAGTGAAGATGAGTCAGATAGAGAAGATGAATTTCATAATAATCATGTGGCTCTTGCATCGAAAACTAAACAATTAGACACTGGTGTTGTCAAGAATGTTACACGTAGTGTCACCGAAAATATGTCGACTTATAGTAACGAAGACGAAGATGAAATCACGGAAGAAGATATTCTTGTTGAATACAAGATCCTTTCTGAGAAATGTATTGAATTTGTTAGAGTAATTCGGCATCTTCATACACAAATTGGGGGTTTGAGAGATGAGAAGCTAAATCTTCAAAACTCTGCTGAAGAATTGGAAGCCAATCTGAGAGCAAGCCAGGAGGAAGTGAAGAATCTGACTAATGAGCTAAATCACATAAAGAAAAATGTCAAAATGTTAAATTCAGGTTCTTCCAAATTGGATGCAATTCTTAAGACTGGTCAATCTAGTGGTGATCATTCAGGACTAGGGTATAAAGGAGAAAGCTCAGTGTCACAACAAGTGTCACAACCAGCGTCACAACCAGTGGATACTACCAAAGCGAAGCAAGTTGCTGTGAATACTACAAAAAATGCAAATAAGGCAAATCCTCATTATTCTTATCATGCTCCTAATGGAAGAGGTAACAGATTTATTCTAATTTGCCATTATTGCAATTGTCGAGGTCATATTCGCCCTAAATGTTTTACTTATCTTGCTGAATTGAGACAAGGTACTGCTAGAAAGTTTTCTTCTTGCAGAGATTCACAACAGAGATGGATAAAAAAATCCAATTTGAAGTGCAATTTTATTTATACTCCTTTCAAAGCTGTCACAAATTATGAGTGGTATCTTGACAGTGGGTGTTCTAAACACATGACTGGTGAAGAAATTTTTTTGAAGAATATTGTGTATCGAAAGTTGGGTCAAGGAAATGTTATAGAATCTGTAAATATTCAAGTCGATGACTCTCTAAAAGTAACTCCTGTTTCTCGTGAAGATGTTACAGAATCTTCACATGAAGTAAGTTCTAGTGTTTCAGGCAGTGTTTCACCCAGTGTCACAAGTGGTGTCACTGATCAGAGTATCGAGGATGATAATATGGAAGATGTCATCTCACCTCACAGGCAGCCATCCACTCGTGTTAAGAAGAATCATCCTACTGAGGAAGTTATAGGAAATCTGGATAATGGTGTTCGGACAAAAGAAAAGCCAAGAGTGAACTATCGAGATATGATTCAAATGGCATGTTTTACTTCATCTATTGAACCCAAAAATGTGAAAGAAGCCTTACTAGATGAGTATTGGATTGGTGCTATGCAAGAAGAACTAAGGTCTGCCCTAAGCCTTTGTGTCATGTGAAGAAGTTCTTCAGTTTTGTAAGTTTTATTTTTTTATTTATTTACAATAATAGAAAAATATGAAAAACACAAAAGTATGGTAGAATAGCTGTTGGAGGGTGATCATGTCAATGATATGGCGGATGTCACTGATGATGTTTCTGACTCTGAAAAAGAAGAGCTGGGGAATTCAGTCTTGCTATCACGCATAATTAAGGTGCTGGAAGATGAATTAATTAAAGTCTATGCATTACTTGATGATCTTGTTGCTGCAAAGAATGCTAAGGATGTTGCTGTTGAGGCTGCTGAAAGGAAGAAGCAGTTTGATGCTAAAGTTGAATATGCAGCTGATTATTGGAGCTGGTTCTTCAGGTATTTCACCTGATGTCACTCAGGATGTTACAATAAGTATTCTTCAAAATTTATCTCCTATTATTACAGAGTCTGAAATGAATCTAGACAATCCTATTATTGAAGAAAATGTTGACTCTGATTCTGCTGAGGAAGTTGTTGCAAAGGAAACTCCTGTTCCTTCTGCTATTTCTGGTGTCACTCTAGGTGTCACTTCTGGTGTCACAGACAGTTATGCCCCCTTCCAGCGCCCAATCTGGTGGGTATGTTGCTGGTTCAGATGAAAGAATTCCAAAAGCTGCTACTGGTGTTCAATTGCTAGCAAATTCAGTTGGTCTTGTGCTTGATGCTGCAGAGGATTCTGAGTAATATGACTCTGATGATTGTTTATTTTACTGTTCTTAAGACAATTTTTATGTTTTATTGTTGTTTTTGTGCCCTTTTGTCTTTTTGTGGCAAAAAGGGGGAGTAATTTAATCCCTTAAACAATTGTATGCTGGGATATTTGTGTCTCTTGATGTGTCATGCACAGTGTCTTGTGCAGTGATGTTTTGTTGGTAAGATCCGATGCAGGGGGAGTTCGAATCTTGATGTGTTTTGATGGGTCATGCGCAATGTTTTGTGCAATGATTTTTTTTTGGAAGTTCTTATTCAGGGGAGCTTCATCGAACTTCTGTTCAGCATATATGGGGATTTTGGATTTTGCCAAAAAATGCCAAAGGGGGAGATTGTTAATGCGCACGTTGGCATTATTATTAATTGACATTGATTTTTTGGCAAAAATAAGGAAAGATCTTATTGGAAGCATAAATCAAAGGAAGATTGATTTGAAGATTAATGCTATCTTGATATTTATGGGAGGTTATCTTGGTATTCTTGGAAGTTATCTATCTTTGGAAAAGATAAGCATTGAAGGCATAAGGTTTTCCATCTTTCCATTTGAATTATTTGGAAATAATCTTGGAGATAAATATGGGAAGATTTGGAGATAAACTTGGGAAGGATTTGTGTGCCTATATGATCTTTCTACCACACGTATTTTCAAGTGAGCAAGACGTGAAAATTGGTGTGAATCGTGTGGAGCTTTGATGGTTTATTTCGGTCTTCATTAGACTGTGAATACACTTCTTTGTTGGAGATCTTTGATCAAAGTGTGTTGGCTTAAGCATCTTAATGCAATAATACTGAAGATGCAATTTTTGTGTTCTTTATTATAATCCAGCCTTGGGATGAGGTTGTTGAGGAGCTCGAGAGAGTTCAAACGTGGGCAAGGGAATCTTGTATCAACTACGGATTCCGGGAGGAATGAACACAAGTCGAGGGGAGCTCGCAAAATCCGTTCACTGTGTAGTTAGAAAGAGGCGGCGTCAAAGATAAGAGAGAGTCTTACTTTGTGTCAGACCGAGTGTCTTGTAACTTGTGAACTTAGTGGATTGTTTTTCTGGGCGTGGCCCCGCAGACGTAGGCAGATTGCCGAACTGCGTTACCAACCTCCTGTATCATTACTTTCCGCATTTTATTATTGTCCATTACTGCTTTTATTATCGGTGTCACACCTAGTGTTCCATCACATTAGAACACTACGTATCTAACCTTGTTCTTTCAGACTCCACAAAACGCTGCTGGTAAACGATCTCGTCAGTCAACCTAAGGGGGGTTGTGGAAAAAAAGAAGAATAAATTAGCAGAACGCCACACGTGCACGACTTCTCTTCATGATGGTGTTCCATTTTCCAAGTCCACAAACCCAACACAAAGAAAGAGTTCCCCTTATCAGAGTAAATTCTATCAACTTGATCAGACAACCCCAGACAATGACTATGAGCAAGTTTTCAAAGAGTAAAGAAAATGACATTCAATATTTTGGAATATACCATGCATCCTAACTAGATGAAGACAATGAGTGGTTAATTTCCACAATTACTATTATTACATGGAATGGAAAAAGTTAAAAGTAATTAATTGATGGAAGTGATACATAATATTATATGGCAAGAGTTTGTATATAGTTATAAGGGTTAATTAAGGATAACATAAATGAAACTTCACTTATTAATTAGCTAGGAAATGTTTTCTCTTAATCCATAATAATTATAAGTATTTGATGAACATTATGCATACTTAATTTTTGTTTTCAATATATATATTCTTTGATTTAAAATGTCATTAAGCTTGCAGTTTTGACCCACTTCAAATTTTTTATTTAATTCTCTGTTAGTATACATCATTTCTATTTAACTAAAATCCTATTTAGTAAATAGTAAAACACAAAATATAACAAAAATCTATTGGTGTTTTGACCAAATCATTTATAAGTAGTTTTAATATAAATAATAAAAATTGACGTTAATTTTTCAATAGCATAGGTAGAACATCACTCCACTTGAAATACGACCATAAACAAACATTATTTTGTCCTTTAATTCATTGAGAATTGCAACTATGGCTATTTTGCTGTTTTAAGAGTAGTCTACTCTGTCGGTCTCCAATAAAAATTATCTCTCTGGCCCGTTTTCTTAGTTGCCAAAATTGATAATTCTCGCCGTACTGAAAAACCAGGGAATATAAAATTATAGGAGTCATAGTTATTGACTGAATTCAGGACTTCCATTCGTTTTAGATTTTAGAATTCATAATGTTGCTTTTATTCAATGATCTCATCACTGGAATCAATGCTCCAGTCAAGTTGAGATATTTTTGGAATTGTATAGTGTAAAACGTACAAAAAAAATTAATATTCTTGAAATCATGGAATGCATGGGAGTCAGGACAAAAACTTCACAAAGTGCTGGATGAAAACTCTTTATTAATCAAGAATATAAAACCCTTTATAAAAGCCAAAAAAAAAAAAAAAAAGAGGGGGGATTAGTTAAGCGATTTTCTTTAAAGAAATCATAATAATAAAGGGATTAATTAAGCAAGCAAAGTATGAAACCTATAATGCCAACGATGGAGGAGAAAATTATTGGTACTCCACCAGTGTCAGCACCAGCACCATTCGTGAGACTGTGAGAGGTTGGTGGAAGTCAATTCTTATATATTTTTCTATAGAGAATAACATTTTGTTTGAGGATAAGTTATGTATGGATTGAGGAATTCGTTGTCCTGAATTGTATTTGGTTGGCTATGGTATTGGCTACTTGGCAGTGTATTTTTCTTTTTTCTTTTTTTTTAAATAAGAAAGTAGAGAGGATGATGCACTAATGGGAATATTTTATTTATATGACCAAGATTTTGGGTTGCATATATATTTTGGTGGGCATTTTAATTTGAATCCTTAAAACCTTGCTTGTTATATATGCGTTCTCTATCACGAGTTCCTTTATTGAAATATTCAATATTGTGAAGCTATGTTCTTCAATACTTGTAGATATTGGTTTCGAAATTTCAAATAGAATGCTTCATACAAAAGTAATCCGTTTCAGATAATGAAAGACACGCATTATTAATAAAAAATAATTTTTTTTTTTTTTGTAGAAGTTAAAGAGTTTATTGATAATATCAAAGTTGTAATAATGAAAGATTGAGTACGCACTGTCGGATCTAATGGAGATCGGATTTTTTTGTACAAAATTATCCTAAGATTATCTTGTCTTATTCTGCCCAATGTTCAAAAATGACGAAGTTTTACTAAAAATAAGTATTAAAATCATCAATATCACCAAAATCATTTTAAAATTATTAGACCCTAATCAGATATGAGTGAACCCATGAAGTAGTTTTAATTTTGAACAGGATAATTATGATAAGAGGATCCTATCTCCATGAGGACCCGGCCCCCTAAAATTAAAAAAATTATACTATTTTCCTTTAAAAATTACAAAATTTTATATAAATCCCTAAAAAATCAGAATTTTATCTACCATAAAAATTAAAATATAAATTCTACAACAAAACAATTTTCTCTTGTTCCAAAAAAAGGTGAAATCGCCACCTTAGGCCCCCCATACCCCGACCCGACAGAATTATGAAGGTGGTAAATCATGGTGACTCAACTAATCAACAGATGCTAGACCTTTACCCACTGCACATAAGAAGCCCCCTCATTTAGAGAGGTTGCTCCCACACTGCTGCTGGTGTAGAAATAGATAACAATGGATAAATGTAATTTCTTGTCTCTACATTGATTACAAGGGGCTTCATATATACTGAGTACATCAACTAAACTCCATAATTATCGGAGGAGCTATTAACCAACTACACACGACTAGCAACAAGAACACACGACTCTGAATTCTAGAGTACATTAGTTACAACACGTAGACATTCAACACTCCCCCTCAAGCTTGATTGAATATATTTAGCAAAGCAAGCTTGCGACATAAGTCATGGAAGATAGGCCGAGGCAAAGGTTTGGTTAAGATGTCAGCTACTTAACTTTGAGAAGGAATATACTGCATAGAGATAATCTGATCCTCGAGTTTTTCACTGATGAAGTGACGATCGATTTCGATATGTTTCGTTCTGTCATGTTGGACCGGTTCTCTTGAAATAGTTAGTGCAGCTTGATTGTTAGACAGCATGTGAATTGGTCCCTATGTACTTAGCTTGAGATCTTCAAGTAATCTTTTTATCCACAGACTTTCACAGACTCCATGTGCTAATGATCTCAGCTCAGCCTCAGCACTGCTACGAGCTACGACAGATTGCTTCTTGCTGCACCACGTAACTAGATTTCCCCATACATAGGAACACATGCCTGAGGTGGATCTCCTGTCAGAGATGGATCCTGCCCAATCAGCATCAGTGAAGACTGTTACATCTCTGCAATGGTTCTTCTTGAATAGCAGACCTGTTCCCGGGGCAGCTTTGAGATATCGAAGAATCCGCATGACTGCCTCCATATGAGTAGCTGATGGGTTGCTCATGAACCTACTCACCATACTGACAGCGAATCCTATGTCAGGCCGTGTATGTGTGAGGTATATGAGTTTGCCAATAAGTCGCTGATACTGCCCCTTGTCAGCTGGAGCTTCTGAGGTTCGAATGTCTAGTTTCAAATTAGGATCCATTGGGACATCAACTGGTTTACAGCCAAGCATTCCTGTTTCTCTAAGTAAATCTAGAGTATACTTCATTTGAGTTACTAAAATCTCAGCTTTGGAGCGTGCAACTTCTATCCCAAGGAAGTATCTGAGAATTCCTAGATCCTTGACTTCAAACTCAGAGGATAGTAGTCTCTTAAGCTTATGAATCTCATCAGTGTCATCACCAGTGATCACGATATCATCCACATAAACACTAAGTACTGTGCACTTCCCGTCTTCAGAATGTTTTGTGAACAATGTGTGATCCGCATGACTTTGTGAGAATCCATGGGACTTAAGAACACGTGAGAACTTGCCAAACCATGCACGGGGAGACTGTTTTAGGCCGTATAGAGATTTCTTGAGTTTGCAGACTTTACCGGTGTTGGTTTCTGAGATGAATCCAGGAGGCACATCCATATACACTTCTTCCTTAAGATCACCATTTAGAAACGCATTTTTTACGTCTAGTTAATGTAGTGGCCACTCAAGGTTTGCTGCAAGGGACAATAGTATACGAACTGTGTTCATCTTAGCTACTGGAGCGAAGGTCTCTCCATAATCGATTCCATAGGCTTGTGTGAATCCTTTGGCCACCAGACGTGCCTTGAGCCTCTCTACAGACCCATCAAGGTTGTATTTAACATTAAATAACCATCTGCACCCAACTGTCTTCTTCCCAGGAGGAAGTTTCACCAGCTCCCATGTCCCATTTGTCTCCAGTGCCCGGATCTCATCAAATGTGGCAGCCTTCCAACCTGGACTTGCTAAAGCCTCATTAATGCTCTGAGGAATATGTATCTGGCCTGCCTTTGTAATAAAGGCTCGGTATGAGTTGGAGACCTTCCTATAGTACACATAGTCTTTCATACGATAAAGCCCACTTTGTCGTGATGGCTTCCTCAATGCAATAGGAACATCTAAGTCAGTAATCTCAGGAACTAAGCTATGAGAGTTCAGAGTGTTACTTGCCTCAATAGTGCCGTGACCTGGAGAGGAGTATTCGCCTTGAATGTGAGAGCTTGAGCCTGAGTCATCTTGAGGCATGTGAGTGGGTGGAGTTGTTCTGAGAATGAGTGTGATGTGACAGTGGTTACGGGCTCAAGATATGTGTTAACATCAATGGTTGGATTCCAAGGCTGGTATTCCTGTATTGTCTCCCCCTAAATAGCAGCCGAGTAGAATGGGGAGTTCTCATTAAAGGTTACATCTTTGGAAACGAAGACTTTCCTGAGTTGAGGAGAGTTACACTTATAGCCTCTTTTTGTGGCTGAGTACCCTAGAAATATGCATTTCACAGATTTTGGGTCCAACTTGCTCTGATCATAGCGTTGAACAAAGGATGACCAGCCAAACACTCTCATTTGAAGATCGGAAATGAGATGTGTAGTTGGGAACATCTGTTGTAAGACTTGGCATGGGGTTTGAAAAGATAGGACTCGAGATGGCATTCTATTGACTAAATAGGTTGTAGTGAGAACAGCTTCTCCCCAAAACTATTTAGGAACAATTGAGGAAAACATTAAGGACCTAGCAATCTCAAGCAAGTGCCTATTTTTTCGCTCAGCTATGCCATTTTGTTGAGGAGTTTGTACACAAGAACTAGTGTGAATAATGTCGTGAGATTTAAAATATTCGCCAAGTTGACTGTTAAAATACTCACCTACATTATCTGAGTGGAACACTTGGATATTAGTTTGAAATTGATTTTTAATCATCATATGAAAGTGCTTAAAAATCTGGTTGGTTTCTGATTTTTCTTTCATTAAGAAGACCCAGCTTAAGCGTGTGTGATCATCAACAAATAATAAGAACCATTTTGCTCCATTAATATTTGAAACTCTAGATGCTCCCCATATATCACTATGGATCATAGAGAATGGATGATTTCTTGTAAGGTTTTGGCAGATAAGGACTACGAGCATGTTTAGACAATTGGCAAACATCACAATAAAATAACTTTGCATCTTTATTTTTAAACAACTCTGGAAATAAACGCTTGAGATATAAAAAGTTTGGATGACCTAACCGATAGTGTTATAACATGATTTCACTATCGTTATTGGAATGAAAACAACAAGGTTTGCTAGAGGCTTCATGATGTGAAGTGGGTGTGATTATAGTGTTCTTTGGCTTCAGGAGATATAGTCCACCATGGAGCTCAGCACATCCAATCATCCTCTTCGACTCCAGGTCCTGGAAACAGCAAGATTGAGCATTGAATATAGTTAGGCACTTCATCTCAGTATTAATTTTGCTCACAGAAAGCAGGTTACAAGTAAGTTGTGGGATATGAAAGACTGATTTTAGCTTCAGTTCCTTTGAGATAACAACTGTTCCTATGCCTATCACGGTTACTCTTGACCCATCTGCAATCGTGACTGAGATTTTCTGATCACATATAGCATATATTGAGAAGAGTATGCGATTACCAGTCATATGGTCTGAGGCCCTGGAGTCTACTATCCATGAGTGTGATAGATCGGTTGTGGCATGAAATGCTTGTGGATGATTACCTTGTATATTCGCAGTGCTGTTTGAAGAGGTAAGGGCAGATGGTTGACTCATCTGATTATTGTTGAGCAAGTTGTGGAGAATCTCCATCTGTTCCTTGGTAAAACCAGTTAGACTAGATGTTGCAGCATGTCCTTGGTGGTCTTGGTCAGATTGAGAACATGCAGGCTTCCAATCTGCTGGCTTCCCATGAAGCTTCCAGCATGTGTCTTTTGTGTGGCCAAGTTTCCTGCAGTGATCATAGAAGGGTCGTGGCTTCTTGTTTCTGTTCTCCTGTGAGACTTTTGCAGCAGTTGATAGAGGATCTCTATTTGTAGTAGAAGCTAGGGCTGAGCTTTCGATTAATGCAGTGGTGGCTACGTCTTTCATTATAATCTTCCTCCGGCTTTCTTCATGTCGCACCATAAAGAATGTTTCTCAAAGCTTTGGGAGTGGTTTGGTGCCTAGAATGTGACCTCGGACCTCATCTAGGTCTTTATTGAGTCCAGACAACATCTTAAAAATCCTCTTAGTCTCCACGATTTGATTGTAAGATGCTTGATCTTCTACACATTTCCAATGGTGTGCTTCATAAAGGTCAATCTTTTGCCAAATTTGAGACAGGTTGTTGAAGTACTGGGTGACTGAGAACTCTCCTTGCTTAAGATCATGAAGTATGCTCTCCATCTCAAACAACTCTGATGTATGATCTGAGTTAGAATAGGTAAGATGTGCCTCTTCCCAGATCTGTGCAGCAGTGCAACATAGCAGAAAGTTGGCTCCAATTTCAGTGAGCATAGAGCCAATAAGCCATGATTGCACCATGCTGTCATTGGCCTTCCAGGACTTGAATGAAGCTTCTTCCTCCTTAGGTTCTTTAGCAGCTCCAGTGAGATGATCATCCTTGCCTTTTTCGCAGACAAACATGAGTACTGATTGTGACCATTGCAGATAGTTATGACCATCGAGTTTGTAGTTCGTGATCACTGGAGTAAACTAATCTGCATTGCTCATTGGTGGTGGAGATGCTGGGATGATGGTCTGAGAGGAGGTTTCAATTGATGTTTCCATTGTTGAGTCGAGTTTCTACTCTATGCTCTGATACAATGTAGAAATAGATAACAATGGATAAATGTAATTTCTTGTCTCTACATTGATTACAAGGGGCTTCATATATACTGAGTACATAAACTAAACTCCATAATTATCGGAGGAGCTATTAACCAACTACACACGACTAGCAACAAGAACACACGACTCTGAATTCTAGAGTACATTAGTTACAACACGTAGACATTCAACAGCTGGTAGGATTCGATCCTTGGTGTGTTGTTCCAAACTTCACATCTAGCTGCCCATAGGGCACAAAACAAATATCTCTAGTTTGGCTACTGTGAGTTCGGTCTGTTTTGTATCAAATACTCTATATTATAATAGTGATTTGAATTCGAATGAAAAAATTATTTCCATTTCGGAAGTTAAGAAAGCAAATTTACCTTTTTCTTTTTCCTTCTTGTACTGGATCAATCCGCAACTGCCGCATTTCCACATCAAAAGGAGGATTTGTATCTTCTCCCTTGCTTAGTTTTAAACACTAGTTTCACCCGTTTAATTAGAAAACAGAAACATTAGTTTCACTTGGTAACTTCAACAAATCATTGAACTTCACTAATAAACTTCCACACATTGTTTCACTAGCACAACAACCCACTAGATAAAAATTAGTACATTATTAAAGAGTGTACTTTATTAGTGCTTTAAATATCAACTTCAACACAGCTATAATTATTGTTGGAGTTATTAGCATATATCTTATATATTTAACTTTGTCACGTTTGATTCTTTTGCTTATGTAAATGATATTCCTCTAGTATACTTTTGATCATCTTAGAAAAATAAAGAGATCGACTGAATTCAACGAGCCTATAAGGCTATAATATAGAATTGAGTTTTATTTGTTTTAAGTGCAGACCGACTCCGAAATCTCCTGAAATCACGTTACATAATTCTTAATTCAATTGCATTACTGGGTACGTGGAATCCCTGACATAAATCACCATTGTACATTCATTACTGCAAAGCTTCATTTATGAAATTTTACTCATGTTTGAGGAAAGTGCCATATTTCAAATCCATTTAAAAACATCAAATATACTCAATGTTGATTTGGAATTTGGATGTAATCTGACGACTTTGCAATATTACTCCATGTGTGAAATTTGGATGTAATCTGACGACTTTGCATTATTACTCTATGTGTGTATAAAAATGTGATATATATCATTTTAATTAGTTATTTAATTTTTAAAAATTAAATTAAAATTTATTCAAGTCTATTAATGAATTTTAAGAGATAATTGATTATAAACGTGTCAAAAATACTTTGGATCTTACGTTCCCATTTTCTTTTTCAATTTATAAATAAATTTATTAAAATCCTATTTGGTGAACTTATCATGTATTTATAGATTGTATATTTTACTAAAATCCTATTTGGTGAACTTATCATGTATTTATAGATTGTAACAAGGATGTAACAAAATATCTATTAGGTGTCAAACTCTTATAAAGTGTTAAAAGTACTGATAAAAAAGATTTAATCGCCTAATCCAATTTATGTTAAGTCCACAAAGTAGGGGTTGGTTACAACTCTTATCTTGCCATAAAAAAAAAAAAAAAAAAGATTGACTAAAGTTTATCACTCATTGAAAAATTAAAGTACAAAATTGTATTCTAATTCCCAATGAATCTTCTCATAGGTTTGTGTTTCAATCCCTATTTCAACCCCAATCTTATTACTATCCCAATGGATCTTCTCTTTAGTTTTTGTCTTTAGTTAATTTAAGTTTCATATTTTATTTCAATCTAAACAAACAATAACTAAAGACAAAAACAAAAACAAAAGACAAACCCAATTTTATGACTATCCAGACTTCAATTAACTTTAGTTGTGTGCTGTTTACAAAATAAAATGTGAAACTTCATACACAAATTGATTGATTGCATTATTTTGAATTTTTAAAGATAACAAGAAATTAGGAAACAACAATTTATCTCCAAATGTCACTCACTCGTTAATTAGAGCTCTTCTTTCATTTGAGTTTAAGAATTTATATAATTAGCTCAAAGTTGTTAGATAGTTTACAAACTGAAAGATAATTTAGCATAAATCTTACCTGGATTTAGCCGCCGTCTAACCAATATGCCTTTCTGCAAGATCAGCCCGCCAAGTTTGATAAATTGCAATCAATATGACCATCATAAGCTGGACTTCTTTGGCTGATGATCATACCATGACAAAATTTGATTGACCCAATAAAAAATGGCAGATTTCTTTATCATTGATGATAATCTAATTGAAATAGAAATAGTAGTAAAAAAAGAGGAAAATGTAGCATCAAATTGCAATAAATAGTAGTGGCTGATTGTGTTCAAAAAAGCCATCCTAAACACAAAAAACATCGATCCACAAGAGAAGATGAAGCTTCTATTTTCGTTTTCTCTTGTACTTGCGCTTTCATGGGTTGCATTTGCGTCTCATGGACATGATCAGAAACATTTTCTGAGCTGCCTTTCGAAACATTCAGATGATCCCAACACGGTTTCAAGCATCATTCACACTTCCAAAAACTTTTCTTTCTCCTCAGTCTTGGATTTTTACATACAAAATTCACGGTTTATGTCGCCTGAAACTCCCAAGCCTGTAGCTGTTCTCACTCCAGTTACAGAATCCCACATTCAAACTGCAATCTATTGCGGTAAGAAGCATGGGTTGGAGATGAGAGTTCGAAGTGGAGGTCATGATTTCGAGGGTAATTCATATGTTTCTCAAGTACCCTTTTTTGTACTTGATATGTTTAACTTTCGATCAATCTCTGTGGATGTTGAAACCAGCACTGCTTGGGTTGGAGCTGGAGCAACCCTTGGCGAAACATACCATGGAATTTATGAGAAGGATAGTACCCTGGGTTTTCCAGGGGGCTATTGTCCGACTGTTGGCATTGGTGGTCTGATTGGCGGTGGAGGCTACGGTGCACTGACCAGGGAATACGGTCTTTCTGCCGACAATGTCGTGGATGCTCGTATTGTAGATGCAAATGGAGCAATTCTGGATAGAGAATCTATGGGTGAGGATCTCTTTTGGGCAATAAGAGGTGGGGTTGGTTCAAATTTTGGAGTCGTTCTTTCGTACAAATTATCATTGGTTGATGTTCCGGAATATGTCACTGCATTCACGATTGTCAGAACAACAGAACAAAGTGCAGTTCAACTTGTTCACAAATGGCAATATGTTGTCCCAAAGTTGCCAATTAAGCTTACCATTTCACTCGTAGTTTTAAGTAGTATTTCACCTCAAACAGGCAAGCCAACCGTACTAGTCCTGTTTTCAGGCTTGTATCGTGATGAAGTTGACAAACTAGTTCCAATAATGGATGAACATTTTCCAGAGTTGGGTTTGACGAAAGAAGACTGTCGTGAAATGCTTTGGGTCCAATACTTCCCTTTTCATATGATGCAGCCAATCGACAACTATAAAGAGTTCTTGACAAGCAGAATCCCACCATTTAAATTTCATTTCGCAGGTAAGGCTGACTTTGTCATGGAACCAATCCCAGAAGATGGCGTGGAAAAGATATTCAAGAAGATGTCGGAGTTACCCCCATTTAATGCACAAATGGAATGGACCAATTTGGGAGGAGGGATAATGGAAACAATTCCTGAATCTCAGACTCCATTCCCTCATAGAAAGACCTTAATGATTTTGTTTGAGTCGGTTAATTGGGGGACAAACGACACCTCAGATGTGGTCCAAACGCGAAGAAGTTGGCTGAGAAATCTTCATGAAATTGTCGGAGATTATGTCCCTAAAAATCCAAGAGCTGCATATGCTAATTATCGTGATCATGACTTGGGCATAAACAATATGGTTGGTGAAACAAGTATTGAACAAGCTAAAAAGTGGGGTGTTCCATATTTCAAGGACAACTTTGATAGGCTTGTCAGAGTGAAAACTAAGGTTGATCCAGATAATTTCTTCAGGAATGAACAAAGTTTTCCGCCCATCCCAAGTCATTCATCGGCCTAAGGGAGATTTCAATACATAAAGAATTAGAGAATAAGGTAGCTACTGTGCTGAGTTTTGTGAATAGTTCATTTCTTGCTCTCTTGCAATTGGCTTGCTCCTTGTTTCCAATCCTGTCTCCTATAACTTGTGTATTTCCAAGTTGTTTGAGAGAAGGTGCGTTATGGTTGTATGTTAATGTTTACTTTTTCTTTACAATTTATGGCTGGACATCACTAAAACGCAATGTATGGTCGGCAATCATCTTTCGAATGAAAAAGGGAAAAAAAACAAACCATAACATAACAAGAAGAGATTAATTGTAGAAGTACTCCCCTTTTTTCTCTAATAAATTCTCTTATTTACGTATATTTCAAAAAAATAAAAGTTAAAACGACATTTATTATATAACAAATGGAGTATTATATATAAAACAATGAGCGGGATAACTGAAAGCAATAAAAACCAAACATTAATACAATATCTTTTAACCACCAAAAAAAGTCGAAAAAGTAATATGCCAATTATTTTGGCACTTTCTCAGTGATTTCAATACTTGGGATTCCCTATTTTGTATCATATTTGACTGGTTTGAATATATGTTTAGATGCCCACAGTTCAAAAAATAAAGAAAATAATGAAGATACGTGATCGGTCACACAGAATATAGATTGGTACGTACTGAAGGAAAAATTGTGTGGCATTCATGGCATCTAAGACTCCTAAATGGATCAGATGAATCCGCACATATATAAATGCTGAAAGAAAAGTGTTTTTGGGCTCTTAAGATCCCTCAGGACTTGGTAGTGTCGTTATACCATCAAAATTAAAACCTACTCTTCACTAGTATAGCAATGGAGTAAGGTCGTCTCCCAAGGGAACGGTTTTAACTTTTCTTCGGACTTGTCACAAAAAGGGATTAGAAACAATTAAACAAAATAGACTATTAAAGAATTGAATCAATAAGAAAGAAAACCCGGTTAAAACATTGAATCCACACTAATTAATAACTTGATCCTTGATGCAAATATTAAATCTGTTTGACAAATAAATCAGTTATAGTTATCGGGAACGCCACTGACATAACCTAATTTCTTCTTACTTGTTGGTAATTAAAAGGACGCCTTATTAATTACTCTCTAATTAATAAACAATCTAAGAGGACGCCTCATTAGATTTAATTCATTAAAAGCATTAAGATAAAAGAAACCTGATACTAATATGCCCACATGGACGCCATGTGCCCATACTAGCCCCTATGCCTACTGTCGATGAATGACAGCTTCACCACCTATTAAAACTAAATGGACAATTACGGATCCACTGTTTTAATTGGCCTTAGAACTTCATGCAATTAATTAAACATTGTACACTATTTAACAATTACATAAAATTCATAAACTATTTATCACAAGACATAAAAGGTACTTGTCTAACAAATTTATTTAAATTCAAATTAGATCTCACAAGATTTTTAATTAGTGCTTCATCAATATCTTAACCGGATAAATAAATCTAGCTAGAATACATAATTAAATAAAAGAAACAAGAATTAAGAAAACTAGAATTCATATTCAAAGACAAAGATTAACTTACTGACTATTTAAATTATGACTCACTAGCAATATGAAATCATTTAAATTGACGTCTAAATTGAAGACAAAATCTTGACGTAAAACTGAGCAAACAAAATTGTAAATCAAATTGGAATACTAGATGAAATAGAAAACAATAAAAACTAAAAGCAAAGCAATTTGAATAGTGAACAGAATAGTGAATAACTTACTGAATCAGATTCTTGAAACAAGGACTTTACTCAATAATTTGTCTTAAAATATTGAATAGTGCGTCATACTATTTTGAAGCAATATAATCAGAATTAAACCAACAAAATCAAAGCACAGCAATTAAATTTCGAAACTTGTCTTAAATATGAATTGGATCAACTCTTGAAAAACATGAATTTGTAGAAATCCTAACTTTTATTACCTGAAATCAAACTTCAAAAGAATTTGTAAACTAATACTAAACTAATAGAAATACAGAATCAATAACTATAGGAATTCTTAACACGAAAACTTGACTAAAAGAAAAACATAAAAACTTCTTAAACTAAAACTGAAGAAACCGAAAACTAATTTGATTAACTAAAACATAAAAACTAAACTAAAAAAAACTCCTCGCTGCTCTCTCACGTAGAGCTTTATTTATAAAGCCACTTAACCTTTTCCAAATACTAATCAAATTCCCCAAAAGTGAGAATTATCCCTAAATATTGAAATTATCCTAAAAACTATAATTATCTAATTATCTCAAGAGATAATTATTTGGAATAAATCCCATAAAACTAATGTCAATCCCAATTTCAATCTTCACACGTCTTTGACAGAATTTCTCCAAATAAATAGGAAACTTTTTCTCCAACTTCTTTGCTTGGCTTTTGTTCTTCAACTCAACTACTTCAATTATCCCTTAATAACAAGCCTTGAATCTTCCCAAAAATGTGTCTAGATCCAATTTCCACCGTACTTGCACTTTTAGTAGTCAACAACTTCCTCTAGATAATTCTACAATTATCAACACTTTTTCCAATTAATAATGCCAATATTATCCAAAATAAATATAGATAAATATCAAAATATTGGTATTATCAACTCCCCCACACTTGGATCATGCTTGCCCCCAAGTATGATTAACTCATAAAAAACCTCAAACACATTGACACAAAATGACTAAAAAGACTCTATAAACACATAGACTCAAACAGTGCCTTTAACTAAAATGAATAACAACTTGGATTTGAACAACACCATTTACCAACAAAATAATCTCTATTTCAAAACAATTCAAAATACCCTTTCATTCCAGTTAAAATAAACAAGAATTAATATCCTCACAATTTTCACTCATAATATCACACATTGATGAATAGGAAATTTCACACATCACAATAAAATGACATTACCATAAGTTTGCAATGAGGTCAAATCTCCACCACATAAGAAAATGACTTTATGCATAAATCAAGAAGGTCTTTAATAGGTTGAAACGGGGCTAAGGTTAAGGGAAGGATAAAAGGATATTAATTGGCTATAATTTATCAAAGAATAAGTAACCAAATCAAAGTCTTTACAAACTTCAAAAACTACTCCTTGAGCTCTTTTTTATTCTTTTTAAGCAACCAGGCTGCTTCTCAATCAACTTTTCAACCAACAACAATTATTTTCATTATGCCTCTTTTTTTTTTCTTTCTTTTTCTTCTTTTCTAAGGAGATTTCTTTCATTTTCTTCTTTCTTTTCTCCTTTTCTTTTTCTCTTCTTTTTTTTTTTATTTCCACAACAAGTATTTAATAACTTGAAACACATATACCCAAGGAGTATTAAATAAATTCAAGACTTAGCCAACATATTCTTTGACAAAATGGGCTGAACAAGAAAGTTAAATAATAAGGTTTATGGCTGATTTTTGTGGTTTTTAAAAGCAAAGAAAAGGTTTAGGCTCAAAGGGGTTCACTAGGGGTCAATTTAAAAAGGTAGGAATTTTTAGAAAGTTAAAAGGGTTTAATCCTAGGTGCCTTAATCATTTTTATGCATAAATCACAAATAATTTCAACATGTACCTCAAAGCAAATTCTAGAATGTCTATTTAATTATGACATACTCTCAAAAAAATTCATTAAGTACCAAGAAAGTGGTTCTTGTGTACTTAAGTTCAAAACTCACCTCAATAATTTACGAAAAATTAATTCTTGAAATTCATCATTCCGGAATACATACAAGGTATTTAAATTATTCCAAAATAGAGACTACAACCAAACTTCCCAAACCATGCTCAAATCCAATCGTATGTTATTCACAAAGTTTCAAGGCATTATTTAAACAAGACAAACAAAATTCAAACACTAAACACTAAAATTAAAAGAAAATTAAACAAAATCCCCCCACACTAGAAGTAGACATGGTCCTCCATGTATAAACTAGGAAGGAATCACAAACAACATATGAAAAACAACACATAGAAAACACAAGACAAATACTTTAACAGTAATATAAAAATAAAAAGAAAAGAGAAAGGACTCATTCTGGAGGGTATTTAAAACCCTTATGCTTGAAAAAGGCAAGAAGAGCAGCTTCCATTGAATGAACGCGTGAATTCAAGGTATCAATTGAAATTTGAAGGGATGTGATAGTAGCATGGTCAGCAGGAGCTGCCTCTTTTGGAAATTTCTCACGAGTACCTGTAGAATGTGGAATAGAGCTACTCGGTGGAGATGTCACCGGTTCACAAAATGTAGGAACACCATCAGTAGAAACTGAAATTAAATTCATTTTAGCTAAACAAGATATGTCCAGAGGTGCAGTTTCAAGAGCTAATGATAAATCAGGTTCAAATTGAATTCAATTAGTAGTCTTGTGTGTGAAGCGTCATTATCCTAAAAGAAAAGAACTCTATTATTATACGAACATTGAAACCTAAAGAGAAACAAACATGAACATGAAAATATGATAACTAATGAAAACAAACTCTAAGATTGCATTAAAAATTTTTAATTTTTAATTTTTAATTTTTTTTTAAATAAAATTAAATAAGTAAAACTAAAAAAAATAAAACTAAAATAATACTAATAATAATAATATGGGTTGCCTCCCATTAGCGCCTTTATTTAATGTCTTTGGCTAGACAGTGCATGTGACCTCAGACGGTTGGTGGGAACACAAAATGGATCTCTTCCACTATGCCATGTGGTGTCTCATAAAAAACCTTTAGTCGATGCCCATTTACTTTAGATATCTTGCCAGTTACAAGACTCTTGATTTCGAATACTCCATTTGGGCATAAGGATATGACTTCAAATGGGCCCAACCATCTTGATTGTAACTTCCCTGCCATAAATTTCAATCGAGAATTGAACAACAATACCTTTTGTCCTACCAAAAATTCTTTGTGGCGTAAATGCTTGTCATGGAGGTATTTTGTACGTTCTTTGTAGTGCAAGGAAGTATCATATGCCTCCATTCTGATTTCCTCCAATTCTTGGAGTTGGAGTTTTCTTGTCTGTCTAATGGAGGTTGAATCCATGTTGCATGCCCTTACGGCCCAATAAGCCCTGTGTTGGAGTTCAACAGGTAAATGACAAAGTTTTCCAAAAACTAACCTGTACGGGGACATGCTTATTGGTGTTTTGTAGGCAGTGCGATATGCCCATAGAGCATCTTCTAAGTGCAAACTCCAATCTTTGCGCTTTGGATTTACCATTTTTTCCAAAATGCCCTTGATTTCTCTGTTGAAAATCTCTGCTTGACCATTGGTTTGTGGGTGATATGTCGTGGCCACGCGGTGGTGCACGCCATACTTTTTCATAAGTGCTTGAATAGTCTTGTTGCAGAAATACGTGCCTTGATCGCTAATAATGGCACGTGGTACACCAAACCTGCTAAAGATATTAGATTTAAGAAACCCTGCAACAACTTTAGCATCGTTAGTACGGGTGGCTTTGGCTTCCACCCATTTCGAAACATAATCGACAGCAAGCAAAATATATAAATTACTACAGGAACTTGGAAAGGGGCCCATGAAATCCATTCCCCAAATATCGAAAATCTCACAAACCATTATGGGCATTTGGGGCATTTGATCTTTTGCTGTAATATTCCCTACTTGTTGACATCTAGGACAACTTTTACAAAATATGTAAGTATCTTTAAAAAGAGTTGGCCAATAAAAACCACAATCTAAAACCTTTCTTGCTGTTCTTTTAGGTCCAAAATGTCCACCACAGGCATAAGAGTGACAATATGTTATAATTGTTTGTATTTCAATATCTGGGATACATCTTCTTATGATTTGATCAGAACAAATTTTCCATAAATATGGTTCATCCCAAATAAAATACTTACAATCATTCTTGATTTTGTTTCTTTGATGTGTACTGAATCCTTTTGGGAAAATGCCCATTGCAAGGTAGTTGACTATATCGGCATACCATGGTTCTTTTCCATTTTGGACTGTCACTGAGTATAAATACTCCTCTGGAAATGTCTCTGTAATGGGCATCTCGTCAGTTCTTTCATTGATGATGCGACTTAGATGATCTGCAACAAAATTCTCTGCTCCTTTTTTATCTTTGATTTCCCAATCGAATTCTTGGAGCAAAAGGATCCATCTGATCAGCCTTGGTTTGGACTCCTTTTTTGCTAGTAGATATCGCAATGCTGCATGGTCAGAAAAGACAACTACTTTAGAACCTAATAAATATGAACGAAATTTTTCAAAAGCAAAAACTATAGAAAGTAGTTCTTTTTCTGTTGTGGTGTAGTTGCATTGGGCAGGGTTCAATGTCTTGGAGGCATAGTAAATGACATGACTTTCTTTCCCAATTTTCTGCCCCAAAACCGCTCCTACGGCATATTGACTGGCATCACACATGAGTTCAAAAGGTAGACTCCAATTTGGAGGTTGAATGATGGGGGCAGTGGTCAATTTCGTTTTGAGCAAATCAAATGCCTCTTTGCACTGATCTCCAAATTCAAATGTAACATCATTTTGGAGTAAACGAGTTAGTGGTTGAGCAATCTTCGCAAAATCCTTGATAAACCGCCTGTAAAAACCTGCATGGCCAAGAAAACCACGAATTTGTTTAACTGTTGAAGGATATGGCAATTTATCAATAATATCTAACTTAGCTTTATCAACCTCTATGCCCCTTTCAGAAATAATATGCCCTAAGACAATCCCCTCTCTTACCATGAAATGACATTTTTCATAATTAAGCACAAGGTTATGCTCAATGCAACGCTTTAACACTAACTCTAAATGATGAATGCATTGATCAAATGAATCCCCATAAACAGTAAAGTCATCCATGAATATTTCAATGCATTGCTCAATTAAATCTGTAAAAATGCTCATCATGCATCGTTAGAAGGTTCCAGGGGCATTGCAGAGTCCGAACGGCATACGACGGTATACAAATGTGCCAAATGGGCACGTGAAAGTTGTCTTTTCTTGGTCCTCCTGTGCTACAAAAATTTGAAAATATCCTGAGTAACCATCAAGAAAACAAAAAAATAACTTTCCAGCCAAACGTTCTAACATCTGATCAATAAAGGGCAATGGGAAATGGTCTTTTCTGGTGGCGGCATTCAATTCTCTATAATCAATGCATATCCACCATCCAGTCTGAAGTCTCATGGGCACAAGCTCATTTTTTTCATTTTTCACAACTTGGATACCAGATTTCTTAGGCACAACGTGAACGGGACTAACCCATTTACTGTCAGATATAGGGTAGATTATGCCTAATTCTAACAATTTTAAAATTTCTTTTAAAACTACCTCTTTCATTGGTGGATTGAGCTTCCTTTGAGGGTCACGGACAGGTTTGGAGTCATTTTCTAATAAAATACGATGCATACATACCGTAGGACTTATGCCCTTAATGTCTGCCAAAGTCCATCCAATTGCCAATGTGTGCTCTCTCAACATTCTCACTAACCTTTCTTCTTGTGCCAAAGTTAGGTCCTTATTGATGATTACTGGAAGTGTCTCCCCATCTCCTAAGTAAGCGTACTTTAAATGAGTAGGAAGGGGTTTTAGCTCTAATATTGGTGCCTGCAAAACAGAAGGAAGAAGTTTATCATTATTAACTGAAATAGGTATAAGGGATGGTGTTACCTCCTTTGAAATTTCTTTCAAGGCATATAAGCTCATGATAGCATCCCTTATCTCATCATCTTCTTCTTCTCTTGCGTTTTTGTCTGTCTGGCTTTGAGTCATGGTCCAATCAAGGGCATCCTGCACAAAAGTTCTTTGAACAAATTCATTAATCAATGGTTCAATAATATCTACGTAAAAAACAGACTCTTGGTCATATGGGCATTTCATGGCTTCAAAAATGTTAAAAGTAACAATTTCTCTATCAATTTCACAAGTCAATGTTCCTTTGTCCACATCAATTTTTGTTTTTGCTGTCTTCATAAAAGGTCTTCCTAAAAGAACAACAGAAGTATTAGTGGAACTTGACATGCCCATATCAAGAATATAAAAATCTACCGGAAAAATTAAATCATTAACTTTTACCAATACATCCTCATTTGAACGGTCAGCCAATTGAATTATGACTCTGGTCTCTTTAAGGGGTCCCAATTTTAATTCTTTGTAAATTGACAAGGGCAGCACATTGATGGACGCGCCCAAATCAAGCATGGCTTTCTCAACTTTCTTATTACCAATTAAACAGGGAATAGTAAACATACCAGGATCCTTACACTTTTGTGGCAACTTACGTTGTATGACCGCAGAGACATTCTCACCAACTATCACCTTTTGCATCATCATTATGCCTTATCTTTTTAGTACAGAGTTCTTTTAAAAACTTGGCATATTTGGGGACTTGACGAATTGCCTCAAGGAGTGGAATGTTAATTTCCACTTTTCGAAAAATATTCAGGAGATCTTGTGTTTCCTCTTCTTTCTTTTCTTTAGCGAACCTGCCAGGAAAAGGTGGTATTAGTACAACTTCAGATTTATCAACTTTAGGTTCACTACTTACCTCAAATTTTTGCATTGAATCTGATATGGGCAAATGAGTTGAGTCTTCCGAATCTGAATTTGAAATAGGCATTTTGTGATCATTTACTTTCTGTTCAGGATCTTTTAGTTCCCTACCACTCCGAAGTGTTACAACACTTACATTCTCCCTCGGGTTGACTTCCACTTGTGATGGCAACTTACCCTGATTAGCTTCCAACCTTGCTATTGCTGTGGCCATTTGAGTAATTTGTGTGCCCATATTGACAAATCCTGCACGTGTTTCTTGTTGAAATTTGACGTTCTCTTGTTGAAATTTGATGTTCTCTTGTTGAAATTTGATGTTCTCCTGTGCCATATACTTCATCATATCTTCTAGATTTGGGCCTGTTTTGGGCGCTGGAAGTGTAAGTGGTTGTTGTGCATTTGGTAAAACCATTTGGTATTGTTGTGGAGGAGGATGGCGAAATTGGTTGGGTTGGGCATTCTAGAATCCTGGTGGTCTATAGCTAAAATTGGGATTGTATTGGTTGGGGAATTGTCTCTGTGTTTGTTGGCCTATAGCATTTACTTGCTGGGTCATATCATCCTGAATATTTGGACATGTGTCTGTTGGATGCTCATTCAAACAGACCCCACAAGCTTGTACCTGTTGAGCTTTTCCTATTCCTGTAACCAATTTTTCAATAGATTTGATTAAATCATCTACACGAGGATCTTTAACCATGCCTACCTCATACATTCGACGTGATGTATCTTCGCCAAATTGTTGTCCATTATCTGCCATGTTGGAGATTAATGCTTGTGCCTCTGTGGGCGTCTTGTTCATGAGAGCTCCTCCACTGGCTGCATCGATCATGTCCCTTGCTGTGGACAATAGACCTTCATAAAAGTATTGAATTAGCAACTGTTGGGAAATTTGATGTTGTGGGCATTTTGCACACAATTTTTTAAATCTTTCCCAGTAACTATGAAAAGTCTCTCCATTATTCTGTTTAATGCCACAAATTTCCTTTCGTATGTTAGCAGCCTTAGATGCAGGAAAATATTTTTCAAGAAATTTTCTCGTAAGTTCATTCCAAGTAGTAATTGACCCTGCAGGCAAACTAAACAACCAGTCCCTAGCATCATCATGTAAAGAAAATGGAAAAGCTAATAGTTTAACATATTCAGCCAAATTCCCATTATTCCTTATAGTTGAACACACAAGTTGAAAGTCCTTTAAATGTTTATGTGGGTCTTCTCCAGCCAAATTATGAAACTTAGGAAGGATTTGTATGAAACCAGATTTCAATTCAAATTGCTCAGTAGTAGTAGGGAGTGTAATGCCCATTGGTAAGAAATTAATGCGAGGATTAGCTAACTCCCTGAGGGTTTGTTCTTGTTCTTGTTCAGCCATAACTGCTTCGTCTGGTGGAGTTGTTATGCTTGTATGCTGATTTTCCAAATCGCCCTCCTGTTCAACCACAGTGTTTGAACTAGAGGCTTGTTTTGCCTCTTTTGTCTTTTTCGTTCTTATCCTTGCAGACTTTTCGATTTCAGGATTGTACTCCAATTGTCCTGTAGGATTAGAACGTGTCATAAACCAAACAAAGATTTTACAAATTAAATTAAATGAAATGAAATATGAAGAAAAATTAACAAAGCGCCGCTCCCCGGCAGCGGCGCCAAAATTTGGTAGTGTCGTTATACCACCAAAATTAAAACCTACTCTTCACTAGTATAGCAATGGAGTAAGGTCGTCTCCCAAGGGAACGGTTTTAACTTTTCTTCGGACTTGTCACAAAAAGGGATTAGAAACAATTAAACAAAATAGACTATTAAAGAATTGAATCAATAAGAAAGAAAACCCGGTTAAAACATTGAATCCACACTAATTAATAACTTGATCCTTGATGCAAATATTAAATCTGTTTGACAAATAAAGCAGTTATAGTTATCGGGAACGCCACTGACATAACCTAATTTCTTCTTACTTGTTGGTAATTAAAATGACGCCTTATTAATTACTCTCTAATTAATAAACAACCTAAGAGGACGCCTCATTAGATTTAATTCATTAAAAGTATTAAGATAAAAGAAACCTGATACTAATATGCCCACATGGACGCCATGTGCCCATACTAGCCCCTATGCCTACTGTCGATGAATGACAGCTTCACCACCTATTAAAACTAAATGGACAATTACGGATCCACTGTTTTAATTGGCCTTAGAACTTCATGCAATTAATTAAACATTGTACACTATTTAACAATTCCATAAAATTCATAAACTATTTATCACAAGACATAAAAGGTACTTGTCTAACAAATTTATTTAAATTCAAATTAGATCTCACAAGATTTTTAATTAGTGCTTCATCAATATCTTAACCGGATAAATAAATCTAGCTAGAATACATAATTAAATAAAAGAAACAAGAATTAAGAAAACTAGAATTCATATTCAAAGACAAAGATTAACTTACTGACTATTTAAATTATGACTCACTAGCAATATGAAATCATTTAAATTGACGTCTAAATTGAAGACAAAATCTTGACGTAAAACTGAGCAAACAAAATTGTAAATCAAATTGGAATACTAGATGAAATAGAAAACAATAAAAACTAAAAGCAAAGCAATTTGAATAGTGAACAGAATAGTGAATAACTTACTGAATCAGATTCTTGAAACAAGGACTTTACTCAATAATTTGTCTTAAAATATTGAATAGTGCGTCATACTATTTTGAAGCAATATAATCAGAATTAAACCAACAAAATCAAAGCACAGCAATTAAATTTCGAAACTTGTCTTAAATATGAATTGGATCAACTCTTGAAAAACATGAATTTGTAGAAATCCTAACTTTTATTACCTGAAATCAAACTTCAAAAGAATTTGTAAACTAATACTAAACTAATAGAAATACAGAATCAATAACTATAGGAATTCTTAACACGAAAACTTGACTAAAAGAAAAACATAAAAACTTCTTAAACTAAAACTGAAGAAACCGAAAACTAATTTGATTAACTAAAACATAAAAACTAAACTAAAAAAAACTCCTCGCTGCTCTCTCACGTAGAGCTTTATTTATAAAGCCACTTAACCTTTTCCAAATACTAATCAAATTCCCCAAAAGTGAGAATTATCCCTAAATATTGAAATTATCCTAAAAACTATAATTATCTAATTATCTCAAGAGATAATTATTTGGAATAAATCCCATAAAACTAATGTCAATCCCAATTTCAATCTTCACACGTCTTTGACAGAATTTCTCCAAATAAATAGGAAACTTTTTCTCCAACTTCTTTGCTTGGCTTTTGTTCTTCAACTCAACTACTTCAATTATCCCTTAATAACAAGCCTTGAATCTTCCCAAAAATGTGTCTAGATCCAATTTCCACCGTACTTGCACTTTTAGTAGTCAACAACTTCCTCTAGATAATTCTACAATTATCAACACTTTTTCCAATTAATAATGCCAATATTATCCAAAATAAATATAGATAAATATCAAAATATTGGTATTATCAGGACTGTTCCTGAATATGGCAAAAACCAATGAAGTTAAGACAAGTTGCTCATAAATTGAAAAAAAAGGTGGGGTTATTGGTATTAATGCATGGTCACGAAGCTTTTATATTGGAGTAGTTTATAGTTTCTAGTAGTTTAGTGAAGAAATTTGATAGTTATTTTATTGTTAAAGTGGATGCCATGCCATCATCTCCAATAATTGGTGGAAATGGCCAAGAGAAGAAACAGTGAACGCTGAGGTCAGAGCTTTGGTACGTAGAGTTCCCTCTATTGGTTTTCTGCCAAAAGAAGACGTTGAGCATTACTGCAAGTGGCTTTCTGCTGCCAATGGTAAGTTCTCTCTGTTCATTCTGCTGTTAAGATTTTGAGCATTACTACAGTACAATAGACTTTATACAAGGGAATCGTTTGTATGGGCTAGCTTTAGCAATGATTAACCAATCAACCATCTATTTTTTTTTTTACATTTAGAGGAAGGTATTGGCTTCAATCTTATTTCTCAAAAAAGCCTTTTGGCTTTTGCTTGGCAAAATGAGTTAATGTGGTTATGTGACAATCTAAAACACAAAACTTCTAAGGGGAGGTTTAGAAAGCTAAAATTTGTCAATTGTAGTATACCAAATTGATTTGGAAATAACAATAACAACAACAAGTCAGGCTTTTATCCCACAAAATAGAGTTGGCTATATTGATAATATTTTGACACGGTGCTCAATCAGAGTGCATTCTATCCATTTTTGTATGATTTTTAATGTGGTTAATATCATAGGGTTTGACAACACTGACTATCAACTTATTGCAACCTTCTTCTTTTTTTCGAGTTTAGAATCAACTATTTATAGATGGACAGGTTGAATTATCAAATCGATTTGAAAATGGCAAAATTAAATTATCTTTCAACAGCATATAGTGACTGTTGACAGAGGAATTGGTATATAACAGTAGAATGGGGTTTGGATTTCCACATTTTGAGTGATGTACTAAGGTGAAAATTCTGCTGTCAATTTTCAGAATAGGCTATCCATAGCAGATTGTAGAGTTTTTTTTCCTTACTCCATGTAAAATTCACTGTTATTTCAGCTTGATCAATAAAATTGAACTTGCATTTAAATTGAACTTAAACAAAGTGGTAAGGACAAAAACTTCATTGTGTAATGATATAGACAAGATGGACCTAATCCATAGAAAAGATCCAAAGAAAAACAAATTCTGATTAAGCAAAAGGATAAAATAAGCCACTCTGATAACTCTGGAACAACTAACATTACACCGACACATGCATGCACATTATTGAGCTGAGGGTAGCTTTCATGCTTATTTATACTATACATTCATTCTCTATCACAAACTTTTGTGCTTTTCATCACTGAAAAGACATAGCACACTTTATTCAAAGCATCCAAACACTTCCTGCCTAATACTGTGAAGTTAAGAGTGGAAAGCTCTGGTCATTCTTGAAATAATTTTGAGGATCAACTTTTGTTTTCACACGAACAAGCCTATCAAAATTTTTACCATAATACGGACCACCCCAAGTGCTTCTTGCTTGTTCAACAGTTGTCGTGCCATAAGGATTGTTTACGCCTAAATCATGGTCACGATAATTAGCATACGCAGGTCTTGGATTGTTAGGAACATAGTTTCCGCTATAACTATGAAGCTGTCTTAACCAATTTATGCGTTGTTCGACCTTAGCTGGGGTGTCAGTTTTGTTCCAATAAATCACTTCCATCATAATGAACAAGTTGCCTCTATGAGGAAATGCAATTTCTGATACAGGGATTTTATCCATCACTCCTCCTCCCCAGAATGTCCATTCCATTTGACCAGCATCCGGAGGCACTTCCAAAAGTTTGTGCATTAGTCCTTCGATACCGGATTCTGGGATTGGATCTTTAACAAGATCAGATATAGCTTTGTAATAAGGTTTAGCTGGAGGAATTCGGCTAGTCAAATACCGTGCAAAGTCATTGAGTGGAAAGCCAAGTTGAAAAGGCAAGTATTGGATCCAAAGAATTTCAAAGACGTCTTCTTTTCTTATACCCAACTCAGGGAAGTTTTGATCCATTATTGATAATAATTCATCAACTCCACCACCACGGTATGCACAGATGAATGAAGCTTGTGGAGTTATTCGGCCATTTTGCTTTGAAACAACAGTGCGCAAGTGCACTGACAAGGAAAGATCTAATGGCAATGATGGAGTAATCTTTTGCCATTTGTAAACAAGTTGAACTGCATTTTCTTCCAATGTTCTGTTGACAAAAAAAACAGCAGCCTTTGCAGAGACTTCAACTAACCTCAATTTGTAAGCAAGAATGACTCCAAAATTGGCACCATTCCCACCTCGAATAGCCCAAAAGAAATCCTCACCCATGGATTTACGGTCATGAATTTCTCCATTTACATCCACAACAATAGCATCGATGACTTGATCAGCACCCACGCCATATTGCCTTGTCAATCCTCCATAGCCTCCTCCACTGATGTATCCACCAACACCAACAGTTGGCCAGCTTCCCAGTGCCACGCTTAGAGTATTATTCTTCTCGTAAATTGCATAGTATATTTCACCAAGGGTTGAACCAGCTCCAAACCAAATCGTTTTGCTTTTATCATCAACAGAGATTGAACGAAATTTGTTAATATCAAGAACGAAAAACGGGACATCAGAAATGTATGAACTGCCTTCATGATCATGGCCTCCACTTCGTACTCTCACTTGTAAACCCGAACTCTTACCGCATTTGATCACTGTTTGTACTTGTGATTCCTTAAACGGTTCTACAATCACTCTGGGCTTACGGGTGATGTTCATGAATCGTGAATTTTGTATGTAGAAATTCAAGATTGATATGAAATCAGGATCCTTAGGCGTGTAAACGATTTTTGTGATTGTTGCATCATCAGAACTTTTAAGGCAATGAAGAAAATTTTTCTCGGGATGGGAATGGTGAGGATGATCAGCTAATGCAAATGCAAAAACAGCCCACCAAATGGTAAGAAAAAGAACAACAGAAACGTTAATCTTCATCATCATATTTGATTTGTGTATATGAGAGGATAGTTTGAGAGGTATTTATTATAAAAGTTCGTAGAAAATTTAGTCAAAAATGGCTGAAAATGAAATGAAATTACATCTGATAATACATTACGGGTCAAAATTTTATGTTTAGAAAGGCAAGCTTAGCCGCCATCAATCAAAATTTTTAAAATTCTTTTTTACTTGAAAACTAATTTTTTTTAGTTCAATTATTAAGAAAGTTAGAATTTAGAGCCTCTAAAAATTAAGACTAAAATAATTTATATAGTTTTACTAATTTGTCTAAATAATATATATGTATAACTGCACATTGCCATTTTGAAAAATCGTAACCAAATCAAACAACATAAATGAAAAATAAATAATATATGGTATAATATAATGTGATTAGTAAAAACTATATCTTTTTTTTTCATTTTTTTAAAACATCACTACTTCTTCCTTTATTTTTATTTTTTTTTGTAAATGCTTATAATATTACACATCAAATACTATATTATTATAATTAATCGTATTTGAGCCATAATTTACAATCTTCTTGTCCAGAACCCTATTAGGGATTGACACGGACTGAAATCCCTTGTCGGTGAGCTTGGATACTAAAACAAAAATTTCCTTCTTTAGCTCCAAGCAAATATATCAATGAAATGCTTCTTAGAATGAAAGGGATCAAAGTGTCAAACTTGTATGCAATAAACTGTTCAAAGCAAAAAAATAAAGTAACTCAACCCCCAACTTGAGTTCATTTTCATTTTCGTCTCTTATTCCATAATTTGGTTTAAAATCATTATTCTTCTTTTTTTTTCTCCACCTAAAATTCAATTTAAATAACTATTTGATAAATAGAAGATTTGATAGAATTAGACATATACATGTTATAAAAAAAGTAAACGAAAGGCGATTAAAAACTTAAAGTGCGAAAATGGAACTTCCTAAAGAATATAAATAAAAGTGAAATGAAACCTAAATGAAAGTAAAGTAATTTACCCAAAAAAAAAGAACAGTACTTACAAAAAAAACGTTAGGTACATTGTAAGGAGGATCATATGACATAATTCCCTATTAGGTTTGAATAATTAGGTTTAGAAGAGTCTTTTTTCATAATTTTAATTAAAATTTAAAGTATTTTATAAATACAAACCACTAATGCTAGCAATTTTCGTATAGAGATGTAATTTCAATAAGTAAAGAAAAAAATGAAAAGAATTAATGGAGATTATGTAAGTAATCATAATAAAGAGAATTTAAATAAATTAAGAACTCTATAGAATTGTAGAGTGGGAAAATGAAATTGGGGGTGGCGAGTAAGGAAAGAAAATTCCTTAAATCAGCAAGACAGTTCCAAATTTGATTCTAATTCAAAACCGAATAGTAGCCACCCTTAGTTTGAATGAAAAAAATAAATAAATAAAAATTGTTTTTTATGGAGTGCATTGAAAATGTTTCTTAAAGTACCTTTAAAAAAAATTGCAAAGTTTCACAGACTTTGTAGCTCAATTAATTGCAATCCCGAAGATGTGCCTAAAAGGTTCTTAAAAAGCTTAGAAGAAGATCGAAAACACTTGGATGGATCAAACTATCACCAATAAAGTCAAACACGCGCTCTTAACTTGTTTAATGAATCTCGCATTAGATAGTTTATCATTAGTTTGCTTTGCTGTTTTGTTAATGGCATGTTTGTACTCCGCACAAGTGAATGAATGTATCATGAATTTCTTTAATTAGTTGGAAGACTTCTTTTGGTAGCTTTGGCTATCAAAATTTTCTTTAACATAATTCCCTCCCAATAATGGTGAAATATATTTTTCTCTCCTCATCTTTCACTTTCTTCACCAAATGAACACAATCAAAAAAAAAAAAAAAAAAACACACACACACACACACAATATATATATATATATATATGAATTCAAAATAATTACTTTTATAAATCTATTTAATCCAATACGTTAAGTATAATTTTCTCTTGTTGATTTGAGTAAATTATACTATATCTTTTTCCAAAATCTTTTCATGTTTTTAATTTCAAAATTAATGATGCATTTTATGAGCATCTAAGCAAAGTTAATTAGGCAAGGTACACTCTTAATGACATACCAATTCAATTGGAATAGTTCCTTGCGCCACAACAATTAAATGCATTACATTTTTTACTCATTTTTCATTATTCCCAATGAAATTGACATAAACTAGTAGACACACCATGTAGAATTGACAAGTGTCCATGCTTCTTCATCCACACGTTGCCTGGAGGTTTCTTGCACGAATTAATGTTCTTGCATTGACTTTCAATTATGGTAGAATCGATTTCTATGAAATTTTTTGCATAGTTTCAAATGTACAGATAAAACACTGACAGCATCCAAAGTGATAAGTGCAAGAACTTCATTGGATGGTAATGGTAAGATAAGATGGACCAAATTCTTAGGAAAGATCCCAAAAAAGAAAATCAAGAAAACTTTTCATTAAGCTCTGGACCAATGATCCTGATCCACCTTCAAATGAGAACATTATTGAGCTGGTTTTGTAGCTTTCTTGCATACATTTACTATACTTGCTTTACAGCAAATTAAGAGCAAACTTTGTTGTGCTTTTCAATGTTTCATCACTTAAAGGCTATTGCACACTTTATTCTCCAACTTATTTTAAAAGCATTTCAAACTCCAAAGCTTCCTTAGGATGGTGAATATGCTGTTGATGAGTTGAGGGGAAGGCTCTGCTCGTTCTTGAAATAATTTGTAGGATCAACTTGAGATTTCACACGAACAAGTCTATCAAAATTAATGCCGAAATTCGGACCACCCCAAGTAGCTCTTGCTTCTTTAACAGTTGTTGTACCATAAGGATTGTTCAGTCCTAAATCATGGTCACGATAATTAGCATATGCAGGTCTTGGATTGTTAGGAACGTAGTGTCCCATCTCACTGTGAAACTCCCTTAGCCAATTTATACGTTCTTCAACCTTAGCTGGGGTGTCGTTTTTGTTCCAATAAACAACCTCAAACACAACGTACAAGTACCCTCTATGGGGGAATGCAATTTCTGATGGAGGGATTTGATCCATTATCCCTCCTCCCCAAAATGTCCATTCAAATTGACTCTTACCCATAGGCAATTCTAAAAGTTTGCGCATTAGGACTTCAATACCGGATTCTGGGATGGGGGATTTGACAAAATCAGATTTAGCTTTGAAATAAGGTTTAGATGGAGGAATTCTGCTGGTCAAATAATGCACATAATCATCAATTGGATAGATGTTACGAAATGGCACATATTGGATCCAAAGCATTTCAAAGATGTCTTCTTTGGTCACACCCAACTCAGGGAAGCTTTTATCCATGATTGATAATAGTTCATTCACTCCTCCACCACGATATGTACACACAAATGCAGCTTGTGCGGTTGGTTGACCTGTTTGTTTCGAAATAACAACGCTGAATTGGACTGAAAATGCCATGTCTAATGGCAACTTGTGGGTAAGTTGTTGCCATTTGTAAGCAAGTTGAATTGCATTTTCTTCCAATGTTCTGTTGACAAAGAAAGATGCAACCTTTACTGGGACATCAACCAACCTCAATTTGTAAGAAAGAATTACTCCAAAATTGGCACCAATCCCACCTCGAATAGCCCAAAAGAAATCCTCACCCATGGATGATTTACTGTCGTGAATTTCTCCATTTGCATCCACAACAACAGCATCGATGACTTGATCGGCACCCATACCGTATTGCCTTGTCAATCCCCCGTACCCTCCTCCACTGAGGAACCCGCCAACACAAACAGTCGGCCAGTTGCCCAGTGACACTGTTAGACTACTATTCTTCTTGTAAATCGCGTAGTATATTTCACCAAAGGTTGCACCAGCACCAAACCAAATCGTTTTGCTTTTATCATCAATGGAGATTGAACGAAATTTGTTGATGTCAAGAATGAAAAACGGAACATCAGACATGTATGAACTTCCTTCAAAATCATGGCCTCCGCTTCGAACTCTCACTTGTAACCCCGAACTCTTACCGCATTTAATCACTTTTTGTACTTGTGATTCCTTGAAAGGGACAACAATCAGTCTGGGCTCATGAGTGTTGTTCATAAATCGTGAATTTTGAATGTAGAAATTCAATACTGAGATGAAATCAGGATCGTTTGGTTTGTGAATGATTTTGGTGATTGTGGCATCATCAGAACTCTCAAGACAGTGAAGAAAAACTTTCTCCGGGTGGGAATGGTAAGAATGAGCTGATGCAAATGCAAAAACAGCCAAAGAAATGATAAGGAAAAGAGAAACAGGAACACGAAGCTTCATCATGTTTCTCGTCTTTAGTGAATGATTTGTTTGTTTATCAAGAGGAGAGTTTGATAAACTGGAGTTCGGCATATGCTATTTATCGAGTAAAAATTTAGGCAAAAATTGACAAAAAAAAAAAAAAAAATGGACCTACTAGTGTGATGTCCTATCATTAAATACAATAAATTAATTTAAATAATTTATTATTGTATTAAATAAAAAAAACATTTAACACAATCATAAAAGTATTGAAATAAAGAGAAAATTACAAAAATCATCCTTAGCATTTGTTGAAAAACCTTTTTTACTCACTCATATTTAAAGTGATGTAATTCCCTCACTTAATTTAAAATAGGGTTAATTACCGATAACCCCCATGTGGTTTGCCGATTTTTTGTATAACCCCCATGTGTTGTCAAAACATACCAACAACCCCCACTTGTTTTGGTTTTAATTGTAAAGTGGATGGAAAATAGGTGCACTAACGACACCGTTAAAATTTCCAATAATACCCTCCCAACTTTTTCAATTCAAAGCATTCAATCAAAAAATTACTAAAGTTTTGGGGTCATAGTTTAAATTAATAAAGTTTTGAGGTAAAAAATAAATTTAACATTTTTTTCTCCTCTTCCATCGTTTTTTCTCCCTTTTTGTTTTTCTGGGTTCCAACACCAACACCATCCTCCTCCACCTCCTCATCCTCCGCCGCCGCCGCCACCACCACTAACACCACAACAATCATCCACCCACCACTTCTTTCATCTATATTAAAAAATCTTTTATGTTCAAAAATCTCTCACCTTCAACAAAGAAATGGAATGGACAAAGAATCAAAACTCCTTCATCAAATCTATTTCTCCATATAATTTTCTTTTCTTTTCTCTTTCCTTCCCATCATTTTTCTGCAACACCACAACAATCGCCCACCGCCACCCATTTTATTTTCTATTTCCTTCCCTTATTTTTTCTGGCACGACCACAACAACCCACCACCACCCATCAACCCAGAAATATCACCACCCTCCACCACCATGAATTCTTTCAGAGGCAAACATTATCTTCCTTGAGTCGCATGGTGCTGTTGGATTTTCATACTCGAACACAAGTTCAGATTATGAAAATGGTGGCGATCATTTAACTGAATCTGAAAAGAATTATTGTAAGTCATGCCATTGACATCTTCATCAAACAAAGTAAAGGGTACAACCAACACCACCCATTTTCTTTTCTCTTTCTTTCCTTTCATTTTTCTAACACCACCACCTATCAACCAGAAATGTCATCACCCTCCACCACCACCACCACTACCACCACCTATTTTCTTTTCTTTTTTTTTCCTTTATTTTTCTGGCACCACCACAACAACCCACCACCACCCATCAACCAAGAAATGTCACCACCACCACCACAATCACAATCACAATCACCACCCACCCAATCAAATCTTGTATAGAATGATACTTACTTTACCTTAACGATTTCAAATCTTGTATGGAATTAATTTGATTATGATGCAATCAACTTTAATTTTGTAAGGAATGATACTTCTTGGCTTGATATCTTCATATGTGCGAAAAAAAGAAAATAAAAGAAACAAAGAAAAAAGAAAGAAAGAAAAAAAGGAAAAGAAATCGAAATTTTAAAAGAAAATATTTGGAGTAATAGAGGTTATAATCAGAAAGAAGTCTATTGAATGTAGATGGAGGGTATTTTAGGAATTTTACAATTATTTAATGAAGTTGGACAATCACACCTTCAGAAATAGGTGCGTGTAAGTCAATCTCTGTTAACTAATTTATTTTTCGTTACTTTACAATTAAAATCAAAACACGTGGGGGTTGTTGGTATGTTTTGACAACACATGGGGGTTATACGAAAAATCGGCAAACCACATGGGGGTTATCGGTAATTAACCCTTTAAAATATTGTATCAAATTTATCATTTGATTCAATTTCGTTCGACTTTCTAACGAAAAGTATACACGTGTCATCGTTCAACGATGACAAGTGTATATTTTTTTGTTAAAAATGCTAATATAATTAAATAAAAGGACCAATCTAGAGCAAATATTTAGTATGAGTGAAAAATTGGATTATTTTAAATGTGAGTGATGAAAAAAAAATTAGTAAGACGTGAAAGATGTTTTTTGCAATTTTCTAAAAAAATTTAAAACGTTGAAATTTTATGCTTGGCATTTCTCCTAAAGGTGTAAATTTCGGACACCCAAACCGGGCCACGCTAGCCCTACCCTGGGCCTGCACGTGACAGGTAAATCGCGGGATGTGCCCTAACTGGCAGTCTGCAAGGATATACAACGAGACCCGAGCTCCAGGTGCGCCCCCAGGAATATTTCACCCAGGCAACGCACCCACACGGAGTCGAACCCGCATGGAAGGCAATTTCTCCACACCTTATCTCCTTGCCACTTACCAGCTAGGCTATGCCCCGGGGGCATGCTTGGCATTTCTCATTACACAGTTTGCGTATCACTCAGTAATGGATCTCCTCCTCAAGATTTTAGATTTTTATTTTTTTTTCAATATAATAAAAACTTTTAATTAAGTTTTTTTTTAAAATAAAATTTGTCCTCTTCAAACATAATTAATACAAATAGAATTTCGTTTTAATTTTCACCATTTCCCTCAATTATTCAGATTTTGGATTCAAGACTAATTTGCACTAATTTCGGATAATCGTACTGTTTTTCATCCTTTATTTTTAAGAAATGGCATCAAAATTTACTTCTTCAAAAAATTAAAATGTAATATCTACTAATAATGTTACATAAATTTGTCCTTCATAATATAATTCTTGAATCATCGTTGAAAAACTTTAAAGATAATGATTGAATTTAATGGAATGATCATTAATGTACCACTTTGTGATATAACAGTAGATTATCATTTTTTGTTGGTAGTTTGTATTTTATAAACCAAAATGGTTGAACTATTATAAACTTGAGAAAAACATAGTCATTAATTATTTCGTGCTATGTCAGCATTTTTTAAACTCCCACTCTAATAAAAAATGCAGCATACTTACACCATATACTTAAACACTAAATTAAGAGTGAAAAAAAATTAAAAATATACGTTTCAACATCTTTAATTTTTTTTCCAAACATTTTTTTTATATTATTATGTGATTAAAATCACATCGTAGGTTCACTTACATTTGGGTTAGGACTCAAAAATTGTAGATTTAATTTTTGTGATATTTAATTTTTTTAATTCATGATTTTAGTGAAACAATGTCGTAAGGTTGACTCACATTTGGTTAGGGCTTAATAATGGTAAATTTAATTTTAGTGATATTTTATTTTTTTAATCCCTGATTTTAATAAAACAATGTCGTAGGGTTAACTCGCATTTGGTTAGGGCATAATAATTGTAAATTTAATTTTATTGATATTTTATTTTATTTAATTTTTTAGTGATTTGAATTGGATCGAATAAATACATGATAATCTTAAACAAATGATATTGATGAGTTATGAAAAAATTTATCATTTTTGTGATTTTAATTTTTTTCCCCTAAGGGTTTTAGTTAATTATATGGTATGAGTGAAATGTTATTAATTTATTATTATGGTAAAACACTACAAAAAGCTTACATGGTATTCAACCATTGGTGCTGACAAAGGATTTATCATGATCTTCATATATGTTACATACATCTTTTACATCGAATTATTTAACTCTTTAAATAAAAAGAAAAGAAAAGAAAAGAAAAACTTATCACACATGTACCACCTCACCCAAAAATAAAGAAAGAGCATTATCTCGACTAAGAAAAGATACAAAAGTGAAGTGAAGTTTCAAGGTAAACTAATTAAAAGGTATACAATTTGTTATATATGTAATTCATTTATTTTTTTTTATTTTGGTATATTATAAGTAATTCATAGAATGAAAAATTCACTCATTATCATTACAATTTTTTTTCTTTTATTGATTTTTTTTTCTTTATCTTCTCATCTCTCTTTTCGTCATTGGCTTCTCTCAGAAGATAGGAGAGAATGACAGTTTCAAAATTTATGGAACATTAAGCAAAAAGTGAATGAAGGGAGTACAAGATATCCCAATGAATCTTATGTTATAGTTCATGTTTTCAATTTATAAATATACGTAATGTGTATTTAATACTTTTTCATTCGAGTCAACTAATCACTTAATAGAATTTTAGTAAATTATACGTGGCGTGTTTATAAATTAAAATAAAAAATAGAAAAGAAGATAGTGACAAGATATTCGCAGGAACATAGTCCGTAGTTTTAAGTCACCTGTTCATTTTGTCAAGAAATTAAAAAGAAAGAAAAAAATGCAAAAGAAAACGTCATGACATTTTAAAGAAAAAAAAAAACTATTATTTAAATGTAAAATAATACATAATTTTCTTGTTCATATTAAAAGTATGCATTAAATTAATCTTTTGTGCTTATCTAATTAATTAACAATCATAATTCAGGTATGTTTCATTAATGAATATGTAGAAATTAATGAACAATAATGTTGGCACTGTCATGTAGAAATTAATGAAGAATAAATTGAATAATGGTGGAACTATCGATTTTGTTGGGACTATTTATTTTTTGTTTCTTTGTCCTTTTACTTAATTATTATTATTTCATCGTTTAAGTTTCAAACTTTCAATGTGTATACAACTATGCATACTCATCTTTTCCTACGAAGTAAAACTCAAAAAAATTATCCCAAAACATTTTTTTAGGCATATACTTTATGGAATAGGTGTCTAATTGTTGTTTTTAGGCAATTACAACCTTTTTTGAATATATTTAATTTAATTTTTAATAGTTAAGGCAGTTGAATCCTCATTTGGATATCTTTCATTTAATTTAATTAAACGAAATTAGTTAATTGTTAACCATAGAACACTACAACTTATAAATTGGAATTCGATAATGCAACCAAATTTGTATATTGAATTGACTAGTATATTATAATTATTTATAAATATTTTATTGTCTAATTATAGTTGGTTCAAGAGCAAAAGAATTGGTTTAGTAACATCTTGATCGAATTTATATAACTACAAAGAGTAGGTTTCAAATAAGATTAAACAATTAAAACCTCAAAGCTAAATAGTTTAAGAAGGTATTTACCTAATTGTAAGAAGTAGATTTATAATAGTTTTAAACCATTAAAACCATAATTAACATCCTTCATGCTTTTGTAAGAACTAAATCAACTGAAGCAGTTAAATTAATTTAATTAATGATGGTTTTGTAGAATTCTTACTTTTTGATTAATTTAAATAAATTAGTTAATTTTATTACTACTTCACTTATGCTTTCTTGGTTTAAAAAAATTATCCAATTTCTAATTATATTTTTGTAAAACTTATTCAATTCCTTATTATATTTAAGTATCTTCATTTTAGTTAAATTAGCTAATTTTAGAAGTAGATTAAGACACTAAGATCTAAAACCACTATAACACTTTCTATATCTCGCATCCTTTTAATTTTGAAAGATCTAGGTTAGATACGCGGTGTCCTAGTGGGTGAGTGACAGTAGGTGTGACACCGATAATAAAACAGTAATGGACAATAATAATAATGCTGAAATTAAAAGACAGGAGGTTGGTAACGCAGTTCGGCAATTGCCTACGTCTGCGGGGCCACGCCCAGAAAGAACAATCCACTAAATTCACAAGTTACAAGACATTCAGTATGACACTAGGTAAGACACCATCTTATCTTAGTTACTGCTGCTTCCTAACTTCTGCAGTGAACTGATTGTGCGAGCTCCCCTCGACTTGTATTGATTCCTCCCAGAATCCGTGGTTAAGCAAGATTCCCTTGCCCACGTTTGAACTCCTCCCGAGTTCTATTCTTGAATCAAGACCACAAGGATTGCATCTTCAATAATGTTGCATTAAGATACTTCAAGCCAACACACTATAACAAAACTCACCAGCAAAGAAGTGTGTATACAGTTTTCAAGAAGACCGAAAATAATTAATCAAAAACTCACACAAGAAAACCGTGTGATGGAAAGCTCATATAGGCACACCAAAAATCCTTCCATGTTTATCCCAAAATTATTTCCAAATAATTCAAATGGAAAATCATAGAGACACTCCAAGTCTTCCATCTTTATCTCCAAGATTGTTTCCAAAAAAATTTAAATGGAAAATGGAAAGACTTGTGCCTTCAATGCTTATCTTTTCCAAAGATAGGATAACTTCCAAGAATACCAAGATAAGCCCAAATAAATAAGGATAGCATTAATTACCAAAATCAATCTTCCTTGCATAGATTAATTTCTCCGAGTTTATCACAAGCTTTCCTTATCCACCAACTTGCCAAAAAACCAATGCCAATTAATCAATGCCAATTTGTGCACATTAACAATCTCCCCCTTTGGCATTTTTTGGCAAAAACCAAACTCCCCCTGTATGCTGAATCGGAAGCTGTTGAAAACTCCCCCTGAATCGGAACTAGGTAAAGGAACATCTATGCACAAGACATCGTGCATGACACAGCAAGAGACACCAAGTTTCCCAGCATACATAATCTTAAGAAGAACAAACCAAATATCCAAAATCCAAAATGTACTCCCCCTTTTTGCCATAAAAAGACAAAAGGGCCACAAAACACTAATAAAAACATAATAAACTGTCTTGAGAAATCAACATAAATAAAATATCAGAGTAATCAATCAGAATTCTCCTCATCATGAGTCACAAGACCAACTGAATCAGCCAGCAGTTGAACACCAGCAGCAGCATCTGGAACTCTTACATCTGTACCAGCAGGAAACCCACCAGATTGGGTGCTGGAAGGGGCCTGACTGTCAGTGACACCAGGCGTGACACCAGCAGTGACACCAGGCGTGACACCAGCTGTGACACCAGAAGTGCAGAAGGAACAGGAGTTTCCTTTGCAACAACTTTCTCCGCAGAATCAGAGTCAACTGCAGTAACATCAGGTGGAACATCTGAAGATCCAGGAACATCATCAGCTAATGAAGAGACCTCCTTCCATTATAAAGTCCATTGCACAAAAACCAAGATCAAGTCCTGCAGATCCCGCTTAAGAAACAAAGACGACCCGCTCTGTTACCAATTGAAAGATCTAGGTTAGATACGCGGTGTCCTAGTGGGTGAGTGACACTAGGTGTGACACCGATAATAAAACAGTAATGGACAATAATAAAAATACGAAAATTAAAAGACAGGAGGTTGGTAAAGCAGTTCGACAATTGCCTATGTCTGCGGGGCCACGCCCAGAAAGAACAATCCACTAAGTTCACAAGTTACAAGACATTCAGTATGACACTAGGTAAGATACCATCTTATTTTAGTTACTGCTGCTTCCTAACTTCTGCAGTGAACGGATTGTGCGAGCTCTCTCGACTTGTATTGATTCCTCCCAGAATCCGTGGTTAAGCAAGATCCCCTTGCCCACGTTTGAACTCCTCCCGAGTTCTATTCTTGAATCAAGACCACAAGGATTGCATCTTCAATAATGTTGCATTAAGATGCTTCAAGCCAACACACTTTAACAAAACTCACCAGCAAAGAAGTGTGTATACAGTTTTCAAGAAGACCGAAAATAATTAATCAAAAACTCACACAAGAAAACCGTGTGATGGAAAGCTCATATAGGCACACTAAAAATCCTTCCATGTTTATCCCAAGATTATTTCCAAATAATTCAAATGGAAAATCATAGAGACGCTCCAAGTCTTCTATCTTTATCTCCAAGATTGTTTCCAAAATAATTTAAACGGAAAATGGAAAGACTTGTGCCTTCAATGCTTATCTTTTCCAAAGATAGGATAACTTCCAAGAATACCAAGATAAGCCCAAATAAATAAGGATAGAATTAATTACCAAAATCAATCTTCCTTGCATAGATTGATTTCTCCAAGTTTATCACAAGCTTTCCTTATCCACCAATTTGCCAAAAAACCAATGCCAATTAATCAATGCCAATTTGTGCGCATTAACAAATTTATTTTCCGGATTTTGGTTTTAACAAATTATTCAATCCCCATCTTTAATTTTAATTTTTTGTATAATTTAGTTGTTGTCTTAGATATTGTAATATATGAATTTAGGTTTCCATGTTTAATATTAATTTTGTACTTTAAAGATATCACAAACTTCTCATTTAGATGTCTTTAATAAATGATTTACCCTTTTATTTTTGCAATATGATATGACTTTTTGCACCAACGAATATCGAAATCAAACTCCTAAATCCGTCTTTGATTTTCTGCAGAGTGTTTAATTTATTAAATTATAGAAGTAGGGTAAGAAATAAAAACTTAAAATTAGAAATGTTCAAATTCCTAGCTAAATTAGAAGTAAATTTAAAATATACTAATTATATTAGAAGTAGGCTTAATTATATTAAAAGTATATTATAATACTAAAACATAAAACTATTAACCAAATATTTCATCGAATTTATTAATGGCTTAAACTTAAAAAAAAAATTAATAGATGTTTAAACTTGATTATGAATAAAAACTAATGCAAATGCTTAACGAAATTAATCCTAAAACTAATGCACATCGTGCATAATGATCGTTTTTCCGTAGTTGTTGTATTGTAAAAACATTAGACTCCCTTCGTGTTTTATACATATAAGTTCAAAGTAGAATAATGATATGGAGTAGTGTTTTTTTTTATAATTTTTTACGGTCTTATGTATAAATATATATTTTGTTTGGACAGAATAGGCGAAATTTTAATTAATGAGGTAACAAATGTAAATATGGGAATGTAACGTATGCACTGAAGTATGTATGCGTCTGAAATTCTTGCTTTGACCCGGCCTTTTGTACGGAAAATCCTTTTACTGCCGTTTTCTTTTCCAATCATATGGTCATTATATCCATAAGTAGAATTGAGCAAATCCAATTATGAATCATCTATGGCGACAAAGTTACGTCTTGTTCGTTTTGTGGTCCAAAAGTTGTGTCTTTAATTGTTAAACGCATCGTTACCTGTTCTTTCAATTTTAACTTTTTGTAGTCCAAATATGTTTTGGGTATACATGTGAAACAAATGTCATGTAATAGAAAAAAACTCCAATGAAACTCGGGTTCATATATGAGATACATTTCATATAAAACGGGTCATTAATGTACATCTAAAATCATGATTCTAATTTCTCGCTATTTCTATTATGCATTGAAATTGTAATTAATTGATTTTGTAGCCTTTTTGGTCTCAGACCAAATCCAATGTTCAATATTATCCTGTCTTATTGTATCTAATGTTTAAAACAACGTAGTTTTACTAAAATTAGGGCCTAAAAGTATAAATATCACTAAAATTATTTTACAATTATTAAACCCTAACAAAAAGATGAATGAACTACGAAGTAGTTTTAATCTAATACAGGATAAGACAAGAAAAATCTTGGATAGAGAATCCAGCTATTTTGGTCTTGAGCTCGAATTTTCTGTTTAAAATTATTCTATTTTATTCTATCCAATACCCAAAACAACGTGATTTCACTAAAATAAGAGACTACGAATATAAATATTATTAAAATCAAATTTACAATTATTAAACTTCACTCATATGTAAGTGAATTCTATTGCATGATTTTAATTATAATTTTTGTGAAACGTTGTCGTTTGAGTATTAGATAGAATAAATTAAGATAATTTTTTTAAAAAATTCCATCTCTTTTAGTTTATGGCTTGTCATTGGTTACACTAGGCCTAAGTGGTTTGTGACCCCTTTTGATTTTTGGCTTTATGCCATTTGTTTAAATTACTTGTAATGCATTGCTCTTGTAGATTGAATAATCTAAAACAATGCAATGGTTCTCTCTAATTATCTGCTTGTATACTGTTAAAACTTTTTTAATAAGATTATCGTTTTTTATGCAAAAAAAAAATACTAATACACATTAGACAACCCTTCTCATCCTTTGTACTAAACTATCAAAGGTTTTTTTCTTTTTCTTTTTTATTAACAATCTTATTTTATTACAAATTAATTCTTATACTACTATAAGTAATTCTATTTATCCTGCTTGACTGGAATCTTTTACTGGAACTTTAAGGACTTGTAAAGGTCGGAGAATAAAGGTGAGAGGAACTAATGTAGAGATACATCAGTTGTGAATTCTCTGCTTTTTCATCGGTGTAACCGCATAAAAATTGAATAAAAACTTTGGCAGTGGGCATGTTGCTGTTGGTCTTTGTACTTTACATCAAGTTGCTGATGATGCCAATTCAATTTGAAATATCTTATCTATACATTTGTATAGTTTCTATGTAGAAAATTGAGGTTTCATGAGAACGAGTTGATGTACGATGTTGGAAAGGAAATCCCCAAATATATATAATCTTTACTATTAAAGCGCGAGTTCGCACGAAATTATGTCCCTCTCGTTCCGTATTAATGGCAGGTAGCCTTCCGATTTTGATTTAGTTGTGTCTGCGCCTCATTTTTACCTGTTACCTTATCTGGTACCCTTATGTGACTGGTAAGTTTGTTTTTACTGCATATTCTTTTTGGTTTTATTGATTCTGTCTCGATTAGTGGTCATAAAGTGTTTGGTTTTTAGGTTTCTTTCTTCTCTTGTTTTCTATTTTCTCGAATTATCAGCCGCTATCTTTATTTCTTCTTCTTCTCTCACTTGTGTTCTACTCTGTTCTCTCTACCTTTCTCTTGTTCCACCTTTCTATAGTTTGGGTTTTGTTTTGTTTTGTTTTATTTATTTATGTTTCTCTGCTGATTTTGCTTTTGCTTTTCTGTTTGTTGGATGGGGTTCTGATGCTGCTTTGGACTTGAGGAGAGTTTTCAGTTTTTACGTCATTGGTTGACTTAAAATATGAGCTTTTCTTCTTTTGATTTGGTTAAATATTTAGAGGGGTTTTAAATATCGGAAGAATCAATTCGCACATTTTTGGCTTAGTACTCCATTTATAATGTAAAAATTAATAAATTTTCAGCAAAACTAATACTTTTAAGAAAAGAGGTAATAATCTTGATGAAATAATTAATACTCACGGTAATAAAATATTTATCCCTTAAAACTAATACTTTTAAGGAAAGAGGTAATACTTTTGATGAAATAATTAATACCCACATTATAATATAAAAGGTAATACTTTTTCAGCAAAACTAATACATTTAAGGAAAGAGGTAATACTTTTGATGAAATAATTAATACCCACGGTATAAAATAAATATCCCTCAAAACTAATACTTGACAGAGGTAATACTTAATGGAAGAGGTAATACTTTTGATGAAATAATTAATACCCATGGTATAATATAAAAAGTAATACTTTTTCAGCAAAACTAATACTTTTAAGGAAAGAGGTAATATTTTTGATGAAATAATTAATACCCACGGTAATAAAATAAATATCCCTTAATTCTGATTTCACCTCTCCCGGTTTGAAAATCCCTGATTTCCCATTTAGATGAAAGAATTAAAACCCATGGTATAATGAAAAAGGTAATACTTTTTAAACAAAAACTAATACTTTTAAAGAAATAGATAATACTTTTGATGAAGCATATAATACTCACGGTAATAAAAGAAATACCCCTTAATTCTGATTTCACGTCATACGGTTTGAAAATCCCTAATTACCCTTTTAGATGAAAGAATTAATATTCTTGCCGTGAATATATTTATTACTAAATTAGGTAAAACCATAAATACTTTTTTATGATGATTATATTTAAAATTAAAAATTATTAAATAACCCATCACCACCCAAGAAATACAACAACTTTAAAAAATAATAATTAAGTGCTCACTTATCAAATAATTGTTCTACTAGAGGTAGATTCGTTGAAAATATACTAAAAAACTTAAAATTTATTAAAATTAATTATGATTTGCAATATTAGTTTAACAAATTCTTGAGTATTTTTGAAAACTTAATTTTACAATAATGACTAAAATTAACATGAAAATTTATAGATAACAATCGTTAAATAAAAGTAATATAAAAATTTATTGATAGTAATTGTGAAATAGTAAATTGTGAAGAATTTAATATAGTTAAGGATTATATTAATATATTTTAATAATAAAAGAATTAGAGAAGCAACCATTATCAACACATTTGAATCATGAATGTTTGATTTTTGAAGGATGTCATCATGGAATGGTTATTTCTTCTATTTAGAATATAAGAAAAACATTTATGAGGATCATCCTGATAAATTCATTGTCAGGCACCACTCATTTTGTGCCTACACCATATAATTAAGCATGAAAAGTCTTTAAACACTAAATTAAGCATGAAAAAAAATAAATATATACGTTTCAACATCATTGATTTTTCCCAAGCATCTTTGATCTTATTGTGTGAAATCCTATTGTAAGGTTCACTCATATTTTAATAATTATAAATTTAATTTTTGTGATATTTAATTTTTTTAATTCTTGATTTTAGTAAAACAATATCGTAGGTTCACTCACATTTAAGTTAGGGCTTAATAATTGTAGATTTAATTTTAATGATATTTTGTTCTTTTAGTTCATTATTTTAATGAAACAATGTTGTAGGGTTCACTCACAATTAGAGTTTAATAATTGCAGATTTAATTTTAGTGACATTTTATTTTTTTAATTTTGTAGAGATTTGAACATTGGATCGATTAAATACATGATAATTTTAAACAAATGATATGGATGAATTATGGAAAGATTTATCATTTTGGTGCATTTAATTTTTTCCCCTAAATTTAAGGGTTTTAGTTAATTATATGGTATAAGTGGGGTGTATTATTATTATTATTATGGTGTAATACTAAAAAAGGCTTACATGAAATTCAATTATTAGTGCATGACAAAGGGTTTATCAACATGATCCTGATAAATGATATACCCTATACCTTCTTTTTATGTAAAATATTTATTTGTTATTGAAGATCTCGAATAATGAATAAACAAATGTAAAATGTACATTTAATTTAACCCATTTAACTTTCTTTGTAAGAAAAAAATAAAGGAAATTTTGTGTCTACCCGAATCACACATAGAGATATTGATAATACACACTAAAAACGAAAAAACTTCCATAATCAACAATCACATAGTTAATGAAAACATTTACTAGTGATGAGTCAATTTTCATTATTTGGAATTTTACCGCTTCTGTCAAAATATCCATTAGAAAACATACTAAAATGCTCCACACTTGAATTACTTAAATTACAATGAATAGTAAAAGATAATCCATTTAAATACAAATTTTATAAAATAAGAGAAAAAAAATTACACTAATTAGATATTGCCCGGGCTACCACACCTTGTGGGTGTACCGAAAACTAGTATATCATCATTCATCAGCTACCCTATGCAACTTCAGCAACATCATAGAAAATCTAATAGCCTCAGAACTTCAACTTTCAGGTCTTTTAAACTTCCCCAAGTGCTCCACCAAACTACTACAGATTCTGAAATTTCATGTCAAAATACCATTTCCGATGTTCTGCTGTATCTAATGTTTCTTTCACTATTTCATTCTATGGATATGCGTAACGTATCTTTAACTAAAACCTTATCAAGTGATTAGTGAACCGCAAGGGATAAGTGTTAAAACACTATGTATCCATAGAATGAAATAGATAACGAAACACTGATTGACAGAAGATCCATTAGTTCAAAATATAATTAATTCGCATAAATTGCAATGTGGACAATGGAGACCTTAGTTTCTAGTATTTCTTGCATCCTTCTTCCTTGTTAAGCTAGCTCCTATTCAATGCTTTCATTCAGCTTCCGAAAAGGGCTAATATTTTACATCAGTTTTGGTGTATAGTCCAACTACTACCAGGAGTAGCCCTCAGGCCCCTCTCCCTCATTTCTCTTCTAAGTTCTTGGGCATCTTTAGATCTTCCAGCACTAGCATAAAGTCTAGCCAATATCGCATAATTAGCAGGATTATCAGGTTCCATTTCCAACAATGCTACTCCAGCAATTTCCCCAAGCTCCACTTCCCCATAAGTTCGACAAGCCCCAAGTAGTGCTCCCCAAGCTTTTACAGTCACCTTCACTGGCATTCCTTTTATAACTTCATAAGCTTCGTGTAACCTACCAGCCCTACTCAAAACATCAACAAGACAAGCATAATGATCGCTATTCGCTTCCACACCATAACGACTCTGTATATAAGTAAAGTACATTTTTGCTTCATCGGCCAATCCCACATGACTACAGGCTTTCAAAACTGCTAAAAATGTAATCCCATCGGGCTTTACATTCGCTGTTTCCATCTGTGCAAATATTTCTAGTGCATTTCTCGCCTCGCCTTGAAGTGCATAAGCTGATATCAAGCTACTCCAAGCAACTACATCCCTTTCCCTCATTTGCTGAAACACCAAATTAGCATTTCTAAGGTTCCCACAACGACCATATGCTTCCACTAGACCACTTGCTAAACTGCAAATTTGGCTCAATTTCGTTCCTTATCGAATAACCGTGAATTTCCTTGATCAAACTCAATGCCGCCACCCCCAAAGAAGCACGCAACAAAGCAAGAACTGTAATCAAATTTGGGGACAAACCCAACTCTACCATTTGCCTGTAAAACCCAATGGCCTTGAAAAAGCCATCTTCCATTTCCAACAAACCAGCAATAATGGAATTAAAACCCGAAGCAGAAGGCAAAACATCCATAACTTTAAACAACTCCAAAGCTTCAGAAATATTATTAGAACGGACGTAAAGAGAAATCATTGCGTTCCAAACAACTGCATTTCTCTCAGGAATTTCATCGAACAGTCGGCGGGCGGAGGAAATTGAAATGCATTTTCCGTACATATCCACCAGAGCTGAAGCGACAAATGGGTTTGAAATGAAAGACCATTTGTAGGTGACTGCGTGTATGGAAACGCCCATATAAGGGCAACGGAGGGATGAACAGGCCTTGAGGGCAAGAGGAAAAACAAAGGGGTCTAAGGAGAGGTAAAGAGACGAATGAATATGGTGAAAAAGAGAAAGGGCTTCGCAGTGACGGCCATTGTTAACGTGAGAAGTTAAGAGCTTCGTGTAAGAAAGTAATCGGAGGTAGTTTGAAGAATAAGAGCCCATTGTACAGAAATGGTGGAACAAGAGCAACCCAATATCATCTTCTTGGCTCCCTCTCCCTCCAGTTAGGCTCGAACGTTAACAGTATTTCAACTTTCCCGCGTTATAGAAGGCGTGATATTTAACGTATGTGAGTTACGGCTTACATTTCCAGTTAAACTAAAGCGTGTTATTTAACCGTGTTGAAAAGTTTAAGAAGCACGACTTTGAGAGATGAGCTTAATCACTGTAATAGTCTTAGGTGCTAAACAAGCAGCATAACAACATGAGCAGGAGAAAAAATGTTGGAGCACAAAATGGTATCCAGCTGGGGGATGATGCCAGTTTTATACAAAAATATTAAGTCACTATACCAACCTAAACAGCAAAATTTGGGATGTTTGCCCCTAAATGAAGGGAATTACATCTTGTTAATCATACAATCATCCAAGTTAGATGTCTATATCCAGCCCATTTAGCAGCAACGCGGACGCCAATAGCCAATGCAGCACAAAGAAGTGGTATTGGAACTTTCCTAATTATGCCGCACCCTCGTCGTCTTTACTGTATGAAGGCTGCTTCGAGTGCTGGAATATGGCCAGAGCGAGAAATGAACCCAACACTAGAATTCTAATCCAAGGTTCTCCCACAGCAGCTAAAACAGCGGCTACCGGCAATGCAGAGGAAACATAATCTTTCTTCTTAACAAAACGTGCAAAAACGAACAACCCCAATAGTAATATCCAAAAGAATAGCTCAGTGATGTAGCCCCTTACAGCAGCAAAACCAATAAATCCTCCTAATGTGAGAAGATATGGCTGGCTGTTTACAGAGTCTGGAACAGTAGCTTCGGAGATTGCAAGTACAGCCGATGATAGGATGATAATTGTCGTCAACTCTTGAATAGGAGCATAAGCTATTATCCAGGAGTAGCATGCTCGAAGGGTGTAAAAGGTCATCTCAATACCTCGTATCAAGGATGTAATAGGATCCCCAATAAAATGGAATATAAGGGCTAATGCAAGTTTTGAAATGTATCCGAGGAATCCAATGATAGCTACCACAGTCTTCTTCCAGTTGGACAGCTCCCACAAGACAGTTCTCCATGCATAAAGTGCAAAAGCTAATGCTGCAAGTTATTAACAATTCAAGACAGAATCATTGAATACATCATTTCATTTACGTTCACCCCAAAATTCCTCCTAACATAAAGGCTACTAAAGAATTGAAGAATAATGAAGATACAAGTTAGCTTAGCTATCTTTTTGTTTCTTTCCTTTTTCTCTTTTCCAAGCAAGAATTTGTAACTTGACTCACTAAGTGCATAAAAATGCGCATATGCATACGTATCAAATGTACAAGGCACTTGTCAAGAGAATCACTACGAAATATAAAACAATACAGTAGTCAGCAATTTCAGGAGTTTGAACATCCAAAAGGAAGCATTGATTAACCAAAAGAAATGGCAGTCCATGTATGATGACACTCAAGGCACAAAATACAGCACAGAAAGCTGGCTCATTGATCAACTTCACATAGGTTAATGAACAACAAATCCAAATTGAACATTTGTTTTTTGATGAATAAACTAAACCAAGAATTAAAACAAAGTATGCAACAGAATTCCTTAAAATAGTCACAATTGTGCACAGACACAATTTTGTATGCTAAAATGAAGTTTGGGACATGTCCATAACATCTAGGACACCTATAGCAGTTGCAACTTATGATGCAATAGTCTGTAGTTTAGTTCTTCACACTGAAATAAGCCTTCTAGAACACCTGTGGCAGCTACAATTTATGCAAAAGTTTGTAGTTTATTTCTACACACTGAAATATGCCTCTTAAAGTGGCTAGAACTAGTCTACTTAGTACACTCATCGCAACTTAAATAATGTGCAGTAAAATCACATGCAAAATAGTGCATAATATAAGCCTATTAAGGGATATTTTGTAGCTAGACATTTCTAGGCACTTCTATAGCTCCTAAATTGGTTGGTTTCTTGAGTGGTGAGAAAAAAGAAATCTTTATTCTAATGTTTATGGAGGGACGGAATCAATGTCCGGCTACCACAAAGGAGCTACTTTTCCATCTCCTCACTATACTTCCCTCTTTTCCCGTATCCTTGTATAGTCTTGAAGAAACAGTCACCTATCAGTATGGAACACTGGAACTATGAGTTGGTAATGTCAGTTTTGCTTTAAAATTTTCTAAATTGTAAGTATATATTCCTTCATTTTGAAGTGGATGAGGAAAAGCAAATTGGGTCATAATCCTCACAAAAAATACCAACATGCAATAGAGTGTTATCCATCCCTTTATCTGTCTTTCTGCTCGTGCTTGTTTAAATGCCAATGTGCAAATAGAGAAATGCAACCCTTTTAGGATCCCTGCCACCATAAATACTCACAGACAATAATATATACACCCTTGACAATGTACGCAACTTATGTCCCACACAAGAGTTTCTTATCATAACATCCATTATAAAATAGAAGATAAAGAAAAGATTATAACTTATATCCCCTCAAATCCTAAACCAGATAGTTTATCCTCTGAAGAGAAAGCAATGACTGATCGGCTTGACTAATTGTCCACTCAATGGTAATTGACACACAAATCAACCAACCTAAACATACATTAACTTTTATCGACAAACCAAAAGTTCGTATGAAACAGCTACTTGTATGAAACCATAATGTCAAAATGTAACTTCTTGTTCTGAACAGCTATAGAGTACACGAAAACTCCATCCTTAAACAGAAAAAATAAACAGCCCACTAATCATTTCCACAAAAAGGCGCATACTTTAACAAATTTAATGCTTAAAGATTGAACTTTTAGAAGTACCTACAAACCAAGGCCACCTAACAGGCTTATCAGGGGCTTCTTTGGTCAAGTGTCTGAACCTCTCAGGCATAGTGCTCTGGCCCCTTGCCTCCTCTTCAGCTTTAGCCAAAACACTCTCTTTATCCATTCCCCCATCCTTCTCAGCCTTAACAACAAACCCAAAATTTCTCTTATTATGAAATGGAATCCCAGGATTGAAGTTGCTCCAAAGAAAAGGGGAATCTTTAAGCTTGAAAGGCTTTGCTTCAATCACAGAATGGCGAAATGGGATAGTGTGGATTTGAGAACATGTTTTAAAAATGGGATTCTGGAAAGAGGGTTTGGATTTAAATGGAATTTTGAGAGGTCGGCTGGGAGAGAAGACAGCTGAAAGAGCCATTGACATGGCTTTTAGGTGTTAAGAATGAACGGAGAAGACCATGTGAGTTTTTCAGAGATCGTTAAGGTTCAATTCATGGGTTAACCGGTCCGACAAGGAGAAAATCCAAAACCCAACAAATATTAGGAAAAAAAAATACAATTTTGGAAAAAAATTGAAACTTTCTTCCGAAATTCCAATATTAGGAAAAAAAAAATATACAATTTGGTTCCTTAAAAATATTGGCACTTTTGATCTTTAAGGATTTCGAAGTTGTTTCAGTTTGTGACATTGATAGATTTTCTCTTATATTCAAGATTTTAATTTGTAATCTCTATAAAATAATTGATAAATTTTCACTTATATTGAAGATTTTAATTTGTGACTAATATAAACTAATTGATAGATTTTTTTCTTATATTCAAGATTTTAATGTGACTAATAAAAATTAATTGATAGATTTTATTTATTTATTTGTGACTAATAATATAAAATAATTGATAGATTTTTTTATTCATCCATAAAAGTGGTTACACGTTTAGCTTATATCCATAAATGTAAACCCCCAACTATTTTTCAATAATAAAATAAAAATTTTATTTATATATATGTATATATATTATATTTTTATATTTTATTTTTATATAATAAAAGTAATATCTACAAAAATAATCTCATTTTTTTAAATACCCACAAAATATTCATTTTTATGATAAAATATTTAAAAGAAAACAACAATAACGGATTTATTCCACTATGTGGGATTTGACTACATGAATCATATTTAACGATAGTCTTTGGTCTTATATCATTACACATGCTTTCATTTATATGTGAGTAAATAAAATAAAATAAAATAAAATAAAAGGTTTGTGAAGTTGGCCACCAAAGTTTAAACTCTCGTGTTGGGATAGGTCATTGTGGTTCGAATTGAAAAAAAATAAAGTTTCGAGTTGCCTTTTATAAAAGTAATATTTCGATTTTGAGAATTGACTATTTGGATTGATAAATTTTGTTTTTATTAGTTTTTGTGTAAAAGAATTATTTTATTAAATACAACTTAAAATAAGAAATTTTTTTGTTAAATTATTTGGAGTGATGGTGGTGATCAAAGTTGACTGTTGTCAGTCAACTGCTATTGATCTTCGCGGCCGCCATTGGTTGGATGACGGTTAACTGGCGGCAGCCAACATTTGACTGCCAGAGGTCAAAATTTTTACCAAATTAAAAAGTGGCAATTTTGAAGGCTTAACACATGCATTTTAGACAAAAATAAAAAGTCTCAAATACTTGCCTTAGTTGGTCGTTTTCATGGCATTTTTTTCACTTGTCTCACTTGCAAACATGATATCTAGTGAACGTTTTAAAAAAAAGTGGATACTAAGAAATGTTCAATAAGTGACAATTCTGATGGGGTATAACACACGCGTTTTGGGTAAAAATAAAAAGTCTCAAGCACGTGGCTAAGTTGACCATTTTCTTGCCATTTTTTGCACTCCTCTCACTTTCAACACGATATCCACACTGTGAAAATGGATAGAAAGAAAATTTTAAAAATTGGTAATTTTGATTCGCTAACACACATGTTTTGGGCAAAAATGAAAATTCTAAAAAACGTGCTAAGTTGGCCTTTTTTGTGCCATTTTTTGCACCAATCTCACTTGCAAATAAGACATCTAGTGATATGCAATCTATCGACTAATGTAAAATGAGGGTAAATAAATTTTTTTGAAAAGTAAAATTTTTTTGTGAGTTATAGCATACGAGATTTGTCAAAAAATCTTGTCGTTTTTGAACCCATATCATTTAGAAACTTGCAATCAATTGGATACAGTAAAAAAAGAGGGTGACTCAAATTTTTTGAAAAATAAAAAATTGTCGTAAGTTTTTATCGCACACAATCTATTGACTAGTGTAAAAAAGTGGGTGACTCAAATTTTAAAAAAATTAGAAATTTTTGTGAATTATAGCACACGAGATTTGTCAAAAAAACTTGTCGTTTTTTAACCTATATCAATTAGGAAAATGCAATCTATCGACCGATGTAAAAAATAGGATGACTCAATTTTTTTTTTGTAAAATCAGAAATTTTCCAGAGTTATTGCATACGAGATTTTTCGAAAAAACTTGTTTTTCTTGAACCCATATCAATTTGGAATATGCAATCTATCGACTAATATAAAAAAGTGGGTGACTTAAATTTTTTTAAAAATCAGAAATTTTCGTGAGTTATAACACACGAGATTTGTTAAAAAACCTTGTCGTTTTCTACCCATATCAATTAAGTTCATATATTTTATTGACTTATGTAAAAAAAAGGTGACACAATTTTTTTTGAAATATCAGCAATTTTCGTTAGTTATAGCATAGGAGATATTTTAAAAAAACTTGTAATTTTTGAACTCAGATCAATTTGATACATGCAATCTATTGACTAATGTAAAAAAGAAAGTGACTCAATTTTTTTGAAAATAAAAAAGTTTCATGTGTTATAGTATACGAGATTCGTCAAAAAACTTATCGTTTTGAACACATATAAATTAGGAACATGCAATCTATCGACTGATGTAAAAGTAACAATGATTCAAATTTCTTGAAAATCAAAAATTTTTGTATGTTATGGCACACGAGTTTTGTAAAAAAAACTTGTCATTTCTGAACCCATATCAATTAGGAACTTACAATCAATTGACTACAGTAAAAAAAGAGGGAGATTCAAATATTTTGAAAAATAAAAAATTATCGTGAGTTATTGCACACGTGATTTGTGAAAAAAAATTGTTGTTTTTCATCCCATATCAATTAGGAGCACGCAATCTATCGATTGATGTAAAAAAGAGGGTGACTCAAATTTTTTGAAAATTTAAAAATTTCTGTGCTTTATAGCACACAAGATTTGTCAAAAAAACTTGTCATTTTTTATAAATTTCACTTAGTAACATGCAATCTATCGACTAATGTAAAAAAGAGGGCAAATAAATTTTTTTGAACAATCAAAATTTTTGGTTAGTTATAGCACTCGAGATTTGTCTAAAAATCTTGTTGGTGTTTGAACCCATATTGTTAATTAGGAATATGCAATCTACTGACGGATGTAAAAAAGATAGTGACTCCATTTTTTAAAAAAAATTAGAAAATTTTGTGAGTTATAGCACACGAGATTTGTCAAAAAAAACTTGTCATTTTTGAACCCATATCAATTAGGTGCACGCAATCTATTGACTGATGTAAAAAATTGGTGACTCAATTCTTTTTTGAAAGATTAGAAATTTTCGTGAGTTATAGCACACAAGATTTTTGGGAAAACTAGTTATTTTTTAACCCATATCATTTATGTGCATGCAATCTATTGACTAATGTAAAAAACGATAGTGACTCAATTTTTTTTTAAAGATCAGAAATTTTCATGAGTTAAAGCAAACGAGATTCGTAAAAAATCTAGTCATTTTTTAACCCATATCAATTAAAAACATGCAATCTATTGACTGATATAAAAAAGATAGCGACTAAAATTTTTTTAAAACTTAGAAATTTTTGTGAGTTTTACAAGATTTGTCAAAAAAAAACTTGTTGTTTTTGAACCCATATCAATTAGGTAAATGCTATCTATCGACTGATGTAAAAAAAAGGGTGACACAATTTTTTAAAAAAATCAGCAATTTTCATGAGTTATAGCACACGAGATTTGTCAAAAAAACTTATCGTTTTCTAACCCATATCATTTAGAAGCATGCAATCTATCGTCTGATGTAAAAAAGATAGAGAATCAATTTTTTTGAAAATTAGAAATTTTTGAGAGTTATAACACAAGAGATTTGTCAAAAAAACTTGTCTTTTTCAAACCCATATCAATAGGTGTACGAAATATTTCGACTGATGTAAAAAAATTGGTGACTCAAATTTTTTGAAAAATAAAAAATTTTTGTGAGCTATAGCACACAGGATTTGTCAAAAAATCATGTCATTTTTGAATCGATATCAATTAGGAACATGCTATCTATCGACTGGAGTAAAAAATATGATGACTCAAATTTTTTGAAAATTCAGAATTTTTGTGAGTTATAGCACATGAGATTTTGTCAAAAACATTTGTCATTTTTTAACCAATTTCAAATAGGTGCACACAATCTATTGAATGATGTGAAAAATGGATGACTCAAATTTTTTGAAAAATCAGAAATTTTTGTGAGTTATACCACACGAGATTTGTTAAAAAAACTTGTCATTTTTGAATACGTACCAATTAGGAACATGCAATCTATCGGCTGATATAAAAAATACGGTAACTCAATTTTTTTGAAATATTAGAAATTTTTGTGAGTTATAACACACGAGACAAAAAACTTGTTATTTTTTATCCCATATCAATTAGGAGCATGTAATTTATCGGTTTATATAAAAAAGAGGGTGATTCAATTTTTTTGAAAAATTAAAAATTTTTGTGAGCTATAGCACACGAGATTTGTCAAAAAAACTTGTCGTTTTTTGACCAATTTCATATAGTAACATGCAATCTATTGACTAATGAAAAATAAGGGTAAATAAATTTTTTTGGAAAATAAAAAATTTTGTGAGTTATAGCACAGAAGATTTGTCAAAAAATTTTGTCAATTTTGAAACCATATCAATTAGGAACTTGTAATCAATTGACTACAGTAAAAAAAAGAAGGTGACTCAAATTTTTTAAAAAATTAAAAATTGTCGTGAGTTAGGACACGTGATTTGTCAAAAAAACTTGTTTTTTTTCCATACCAATTAGGAGCATGGAATCTATCAACTTATGTAAAAAAGAGGGCGACTCAAATTTTTTGAAAAATAAAAACTTTTCGTGATTTATGTCACACGAAATTTGTCAAAAATATTTGTTGTTTTTGAACTCATATCAATTAGTTGCGCAATCTATCGACTGATGTATAAAAGAGAGTGACTAAAATTTTTCAAAAAATATAAAATTTTTGTGAGTTATATAGCATAGGAGATTTCTCAAAAAAACTTGTCATTTTTGAACCTATATCGATTAAGTACTTATAATCTATCGACTAATTTGAAAAAATGGTGACACAATTTTTTTAAAAATTCAGCAATTTTCATGAGTTATAGCACACGACATTTTTCAAAAAAACTTGTAATTTTTTAACCTATATCAATTAGGTGCGCACACAATCTATATCAATTAGGTGCACATAAAAAAGTGGATGACTCAAATTTTTCAAAAAATAAAAAATTGTTGTGAGTTATAGCACACGAGATTCGTCAAAAAACTTATCGTTTTTGAACCAATGCCAATTAGGAACATGCAATCCATCGACTGATGTAAAAGTAACAATGACTAAAATTTCTTGAAAATATTTTTTTATAAGCAATAACACACGAGTTTTGTAAAAAAAACTTGTCGTTTCTGAACTCATATCAATTAGGAACTTGAAATCAATTGACTACAGTAAAAAAGGGGGAGATTCAAATTTAAAAAAAAAAATTGTTATGAGTTATTGCACACGTGATTTGTCAAAAAAACTTGTTGTTTTTCATCCCATATCAATTCGGAGTTTGCAATCTATTGACTTATGTAAAAAAGAGGGTGCCTCAAATTTTTTGAAAAATTAAAAATTTTCGTGTGTTATAGCACACAAGATTCGTAAAAAAAACTTGTCGTTTTTAAACAATTTCACTTAGTAACATGCAATCTATCGACTAATGTAATAAAGAGGGTAAATATAATTGTTTTAAAAATCAAATTTTTTTGCGAGTTATAGCACACGAGATTTATCAAAAAAACTTATCGTTTTGCACCAATATCAATTAGGAACATACAATCTATTGACAGATGTAAAAAAGATAGTGACTCAATTTTTTTGAAAAATTAGAAAATTTCGAGTAGAACACTAGATTTGTTAAAAAAAACTTGTCGTTTTTGAACCCATATAAATTATATGAATGCAATCTATCTTCTATTGTAAAAAATTTAGTTACTCAAAGTTTTTGAAAAATAAAAAATTGTCGTGAGTTATAGCACTTAAGATTTTTGAAAAAACTAGTCATTTTTAACCCATATCAATTTTGTGCATGCAATCTATTGACTTATAAAAAAAGATAGTGACTAAATTTTTTTGAAAGATCGGAATTTTTTGTGAGTTAAAGCACACGTGATTTGTCAAAAAAACTAGTCATTTTTTAACCCATATCAATTAGAAACATGCAATCTATTGACTGATATAAAAAGATAACGATTAAAATTTTTTAAAAAATTTGAAATTTTTGTGAATAACACAGGAAATTTAAAAAAAAAACTTGTTTTTAAACCCACATCAATTAGGTGCATGCAATATATCGACTGATGTAAAAAAAGTGCGATACAATTTTTTTGAAAATCAGCAATTTTCGTGAGTTGTGTCACACGAGATGTGTCAAAAAACTTGTCGTTAAAAAACCCATATCAATTAAAAGCATGCAATCTATTGACTGATGTAAAAAGGATAGTCAATCAAATTGTCTGAAAATTGGAAGTTTTTGAAAGTTATTGCACACGAGATTTTTCAATAAAACTTGTCATTTTTTAACCCATATCAATTAGGTGTATGCAATCTTTTAACTGGTGTAAAAAAAGGGTGAAACAATTTTTTCGAAAAATCAGCAATTTTCGTGAGTTGTAGCACACAAGATTTGTCAAAAAACTTACCGTTTTTCTAACTTATATCAATTAAAAGTATACAATCTATTGACCGATGTAAAAAGGATAGTCAATCAATTTTTTTGAAAATTAGAAGTTTTCGAAATTTATAGCACACGAGATTTGTCAAAAAAACTTGTCATTTTTTAACCCATATCAATAGGTGCACGCAATCTATCGAATGATGTAAAAAAATTCGTGACTCAAATTTTTTGAAAAATAATTTTTTTTGTGAGTTATAGCACATGAGATTTTTCAAATAATCTTGTCATTTTTGAACCCATATCAATCAGGAATATGCAATTATCGACTGAATTAAAAAATATGGTGACTCATTTTTTTTTAAAAATAAAAAAGTTTTGTGAGTTCTAGCACATGAGATATGTCAAAAACGTTTGTAATTTTTTGAAACCATTTCAAATAGGTGCACGCAATCTATCAACCGATGTTAAAAAATGGGTGACTCTAATTTTTCAAAAAAATAAAAGTTTTTTCGTGAGTTATACCACACAAGATTTGTTAAAAAAAACTTGTCATTTTTTAACCCATATCAATTAGGAACATGCAATCTATTGACTGATGTAAAAAAATAGGGTGACTCTAATTTTTTGAAAAATCATAAATTTTTGTGAGTTATAGCATGAGATTTGTTAAAAAAAACTTGTTATTGTTTTTATCACATATCAATTAGTAGTGTGCAATTTATTGACTGGTGTAGAAAAGAGGGTGACTCAAATTTATTGAAAAATTAGAAATATATGTAAGTTATTGCACACAAGATATGTCAAAAATACTTGTTTTTGAACCAATTTCATTTAGTAACATACAATCTATAGACTAATGTACAGATGAGGGTAAAAAATTTTGTGAGTTATAGAACATGTGATTTGTCAAAAAAACTTGTTATTTTTTTAAGACATATCAATTAGGAACTTGCATTCAATTGACTACAGTAAAAAAAGGTTGACTCAATTTTTTTGAAAAATCAGAATTTGTCTTGAGTTATAGCACATGGGATATGTCGAAAAAACTTGTTTTTTTATCCCATATCAATTATGTGCATGGAGTCTATCGACTGATGTAAAAAAGAGGGTGACTCAAATTTTTTGAAAAATCTGAAATTTTCATGAGCTGTAGCACACGAGATTCATCAAAAAAGATTTGTTGTTTTTGAACTCATGTCAATTAGGTTCATGCAATCTATCGACTAATGTAAAAAACTGAGTGACTAAAATTTTTTAAAAAATGTAAATTTTTTGTGAGTTGTATAGCACATGAGATTTCTCAAAAAAACTTGTCCTTTTTGAACCCATATTGATTAGGTGTATATAATCTATTGACAGATGTAATAAAGATAGTGACTCAAATTTTTTGAAAGATAAGAAATTTTTGTGAGTTATAGCACACGATATTTGTCAAAAAAACTCGTGTTTTTTAACCAAATCAATTAGGTGCATTCAATCTATCGGCTGATATAAAAAAAGTGTGACACAATGTTTTTTAACAAATCAACACTTTTTGTGAGTTATAGTACACGAGATTTGTCAAAAAAAAACTTATCGTTTTTGAACCCATATCAATTAGAACATGCAATCTATCGACTTATGTAAAAAATTCGGTGACTCAAATTTTTTAAAAAGTAAGAATTTTTTGTGACTTATAGAATATTAGATTTGTCAAAAAAATTTGTTGGTTTTGAACCCATATCAATTAGGTACACGTAATCTATCGACTGATGTAAAAACGTGGGTGACTCATATTTTGCAAAAAATCAGAAATTTTTGTGAATTATATAGCTCACGAGATTTGTCAAAAAAGCTTATCATTTTTTAATCCATATCTATTAGGTGCATTATTCTATCAACTGATGTAAAAAATGGTGACATAATGTTTTTGAAAGATAAACAATTTTCGTGAGTTATAGCACATGAGATTTATCAAAAAAAACTTGTCATTTTTTGAACTCATATCAATTAGGGCAATCTATCGAAATATGTTAAAAAAAGAGTTACTCAATTTTTTTAAAAAAATTAGAAATTTTTGCGAGTTATAACATACGAGATTTGTTAAAAAAACTTTTAAAAAACGGGTTACTCAAATTTTTTAAAAAATCAGAAATTTTTGCGAGTTATAACATACGAGATTTGTTAAAAAAACTTGTTGTTTTTGAAGCCATATCAATTAGAAAAATGCAATTTATCAATTGATGTAAAAAAGCAGGTGAGTTAAATTTTTTAAAAAATAAAAAATATCCGTGAGTTATAGCACAGGAGATTTTTCAAAAAAACTTGTTGTTTTTGAACCCATTTCAATTTGGAACATGCAATCTATCGACTGATATGAAAAAAGCGGAAGATTTAAATTTTTTGAAAAATCAGAAATTTTCGTGAGTTATAGCACTTGAGATTTGTCAAAAATACTCTTTCATTTTCTGCCAATATTAATTAGATGCTTATAATCTATCGACTTATGTTAAAAAACGGGTGATACATTTTTTTGAAAAATCTTATAACACACGAGATTAGTAAAAAAACTTGTTATTTTTGAACTCATATCAATTAGGTACTCACAATCTATCGACAGGTGTATAAAAAAGGGTGGCTTAAATTTTTTAAAAAGTCAGAAATTTTTGCGAGTTATAGCATACGAGATTTGTCAAAAAACTTGTCGTTTTTGAAGTCATATCAATTAGGAAATTTCAATCTATCGATCGATGTAAAAAAGCAGGTGACTTAAAATTTTAAAACAATCAGAAATATTCATGAATTATTGCACACGAGATTTTTCAAAAAAAATGTATTGTTTTTGAACCCATATCAATTTGGAATACGAAAACTATCGACTGATGTAAAAAAGTGAAAGACTTAAATTTTTTAAAAAATCAGAAATTTTTTATGAGTTATAGCATATGAGATTTGTCAAAACAACTTGTCATTTTCTTCCTATATTATTTAGGTGATACATTTTTTGTGAGTATAGCACACGAGATTTGTCAAAAACACTTTTTATTTTTGAACCCATATAAATTAGGTGCATGCAATCTATCGAATAATTTAAAAAAGAAGGTAACTCAAATTTTTTGAAAAATAAAATTTTTTCATAAGTTATAACGCACGAGATTCGTCAAAAAACTTGTCGTTTTTACCAATATCAATCATGTGCACGCAATCTATCAACTGATGTGAAAAAGAGGGTGACTAAATTTTTTCAAAAAATCAGAAATTTTTGTGAGTTGTAGCACACGAGATGTGTTAAAAAAACTTATTGTTTTTGAACACATATCAATTAGGAAAATGCAATATATAGACTGATGTAAAAAATAGGGTAACTCAAACATTTTGAAAAATCAAAAATTTTCGTGAGTTATAGCACATGAGATTTTTCAAAAAAAACTTGTTGTTTTTGAATCGATATCAATTTGGATTATGCAATCTATCTACTGATATAACAAAGAGGATGTTTTAAATATTTTGAGAAATAATTTTTTTTGTGAGTTATAGCACATGAGATTTGTCAAAAAAACTTGTCATTTTTTGTCCATATCAATTAGGTGCATGCAATCTATCGACTAATGTAAAAAAGAAGGTGGCTTTTTTTTTTGAAAAATCAGATGTTTTCGTGAGTTATAGCACACGAGATTCGTCAAAATATTTATCATTTTTGAACCAATATATCAATTAAATGCACACAATCTATCGAATAATGTAAACAAGTGGGTGATTCAATTTTTTTAAAAAATCAGAAATTTTTGTGAGTTATAGCTCATGAGATTTGTTAAAAAAACTTGTTGTTTTTGAAGCTATATCAATTTGGAACCAGCAAATATATCGACTGATTTAAAGTGCATCACTTAAATTTTTTGAAAAATGTGAAATTTTCGTGAGTTATAGCACACAAGATTTAAAAAAAATTGTTGTTTTTGAATACATATCATTTTGGAATATGTAATCTTTCGACTGATATAACAAAGAGGATGATTTAAATATTTTGTAAAATAAAAAATTTTTGTGAGTTGTAGCACACGAGATTTGTTAAAAAACTTTTCATTTTTAATCCCATTTCAATTAGGTGCATGCAATCTATTGACTAATGTAAAAATGAAGTGAAATTTTTTTGAAAAATCAGAAGTTTTTGTGAGTTATAGCAGATGAGATTCGTCAAAAATTGTTGTTTTTGAACCAATATCAATTAGATGAACACAATCCATCGACTGATGTAAAAAAGTGGGTGTTTCAAATTTTTTGAAAAATGAGAAATTTTTGTGAGTTATAGCATACGAGATTTGTCAAAAAAACTTGTCAATTTTGAACCCATATCAATTAGGAAAATCTATCCACCGATGTAAAAAATAGGGTGACTTAAGTTTTTTAAAAAATCAGAAATTTTCTTGAGTTATAAGACAAAAGATTTCACAAATAAATTGTTGTGTTTGAACCCATATTAATTTGTAATTAGGAATCTATCGACTCATTTAAAAAAGAGGATGACAATTTTTTTTTAAAATAATAAATTTTTGTGAGTTATAGCACATGAGATTTGTCAAAAAAACTTGCCATTTTTTACCCATTTAAATTAGGTGCATATAATTTATCAACTTATGTAAAAAAAGGGGGTGACAAATTTTTTTTTGAAAATCCAAAAATTTTCGTGAGTTATTGAACACAAGATTTATAAAAAAAAATTGTCGTTTTTGAACCCATATCAATTTGGCGAATGCAATCTATCGACTGATGTAAAAAAATTGTAACTCAAATAATTTGAAAAATCAGAACTTTTGGTGAGTTGTAGCGCAAGAAATTTGTCAAAAATACTTGTCGTTTTTCTACCTATATCAATTAGGTGTCTATAATCTATCGACTTATAAAAAATGGGGGACACGTATTTTTTTTAAATTAGCAATTTTCATGTGTTATAGCACACGAGATTTGTAAAAAAACTTGTCATTTTTGTAACCATATCAATGAGATGCATGCAATCTATCGACTAATATAAAAAAGACGATGACTAAATTTTTTTGAAAAATTAAAAATTTTCATGAGTTATAAAACATGAGATTTATCAAAAAAACTTGTCAATTTTGAACTCATATACATTATGTGCATGAAATCTATCAAATAATGTAAAAATGAAGACGGCTCAATTTTTTTAAAAAGAAGTTTTTGTGAGTTATAGCACTCGAGATTCATAAAAAAAAGTCTTTTTTGAACAATTATCAATTAGGTGCACAGAATCTTTCGACTGATGTAGAAAAGAGAATAACTCAAATTTTTCAAAGAATGAGAAATTTGTGTGAGTTATGTCACACGAGATTTATCAAAAAAACTTGTTGTTTTTTAACCTATTTCAATTAGGTGCACACAATCTATCGACTGATTTAAAAAATTGGGTGACTTAAATTTTTTAAAAAATTAGAACTTTTTATGAGTAACACGGGGTTTGTAAAATAAACTTGTCATTTTTTAACCCATATCAATTACGAACTTGCAATCTATAGATCAATGTAAAAAATAGGATGAATTAAAATTTTGAAATATTAGAAATTTTCGTGAGTTATAGCACACTAGGTTTGTCAAAAACATTTGTCATTTTTTAACCCATTTCAAATAGGTGCACGTAATCTATCGAATGATGTAAAAATAATGGGTGACTCAAATTTTTAAACAAAATCAGAATTTTTTGTGAGTTATAGAACATGAATTTTCTCAAGAAATTGTTGTTTTTGAACCCATATTAATTTGGAACACGCAATCTATCGACGGGTACTAAAAAGTGGTAGAGTTAAATTTTTTGAAAAATCAGAAATTTTTGTGAGTTATAGCACACGAGATTTGTCAAAGAAACTTGTTGTTTTTTACCAATATTAATTAGGTGCATATAATCTATCGACTTATGTTGAAAAAGGGTGACACATTTGTTTTTGAAAAATCAGCAATTTTCGTGAGTTATAGCACACAAGATTTGTTAAAGAAAACTTGTCATTTTGAACTCATATAAATAAAAGGCATGCAATCTATCGACTAATGTAAAAACGAAGATGACTCAATATTTTTGAAAAATTAAAGAATTATAGCACACGAGATTCATAAAAAACTTGTCCTTTTTGAACCAATATAAATTAGTTGCACGCAATCTATCGACTGATATAAAAAAGAGGGTCAATTAGATTTTTCAAAAAATAAAATTTTTTTGTGAGTTATAGCACATGAGATTTATCGATAAAACTTATCATTTTTTAACCCATAACAATTAGGAAAACACAATCTATAGACCAATGTAAATAATAAGGTGACTCAAATTTTGAAAAAATCAGAAATTTTTGTGAGTTATAGCACATGAGATTTTTCAAAAAAAAAGTTGTTGTTTTTTAACCCATATTAATTTGGAATACGCAATCTATCGACAGGTATAATTTTTTTTTTAAAAAAGAAAAAATTATTGTGAGTTATAGCACACGAGATTTGTTAAAAAACTTGTCATTTTTCTACCCATATTAATTAGGTGCACATAATCTATCGACTTATGTAAAAAAAGGGTGGCACATTTTTTTTGAAAAATCAGCGATTTTCATGAGTTATTGCGGACAAGATTTGTCAAAAGAAATTTACCATTTTTGAACTCATATCAATTAGGTGCATGAAATCTATCGACTAATGTAAAAACAAAGGTGACTGAAATTTTTTAAAAAATAAGAAATATTTGTGTGTTAAAGCACACGGAATTCGTAAAAACACTTGTTGTTTTTGAACAAATATCAATTAGGTGCACACAATCTATCAACTGATGTAAAAATGAATGTGACTCATATTTTTTGAAAAATCAGAAATCTTCATGTGTTATAGCACACTAGATTCGTCAAAAAACTTATTGGTTTTCAACCAGTATCAATTAGGTGCACGCAATCTATCGACATATGTAAAAAAGATGGTGACTCAAAATTTTCTAAAAATCAGAAATTTTTATGAGGTATAAACAAATGAGATTTGTCAAAAAAACTTATCGTTTTTGAAACAATTATAATTAGGTGCACGTAATCTATTGACTGGTGTAAAATCAGAATGACTTAAATTTTTCTGAGTTATAGCACACGTGAATGACTTAAATTTTTTGAAAAATCAGAAATTTTTGTATGTTATAACAAACAAGATTTTTCAAAAAACTTTGTTGTTTTTGAACCCATATCAATTTGAACCATGCAATCTATAGCTCACGAGATTTTTTTAAAAAAAACTTGTCATTTTTTAACTCATATCAATTAGGTGCATGCAATCTATCGATTAATGTAAAAATAAAGGTGACTAAAATTTTATGAAAAATCAGAAATTTTCGTGAGTTATAGCACACAAGATTTGTCAAAAAAGTTTTTTCATTTTTGAACTCATATCAATTAGGTGCTTGAAATTAATCGTCTAATGTAAAAACGAAGGTGACTCAAACTTTATGAAAAAACAGAAATTTTCGTGAGTTATATCATAGTAGGTTAGTAAAAAAATCTTGTTATTTCTCAACCAATATCAATTAGGTGCACACAATCTATTGACTGATGTAAAAAAGAGGATGATTAAATTTTTTTGAAAAATCAAAAAATTTTACGAGTTATAGCACACGAGATTTGTAAAAAACAATTGTCGTTTACAAACCCATATCAATGAGGAATATGCAATCTATAGACCGATGTAAAAAAAGTGAGTCGAATTTTAAAAACCTAGATATTTTCGTGAGCTATAGCATACGAGATTTGTCAAAAAACTTGTCGTTATTCTACCATATTAACTAGGTGCATATAACCTATCGACTTATGTATAAAAAAGGTGACACATTGTTTTTGAAAAATCTTTAATTTTCGTGAGTTATTGCACACGAGATTTGTCAAAAAAACTTGTCATTTTTTAACCCATTTAAATTAGGTGCATGCAATCTAGCGACTTATGTAAAAACAAAGGTGACTCAAATTTTCTAAAAAATTAGAAATTTTAGTGAGTTATAACACACGATATTTGTCAAAAATACTTGATATTTTTATATCCATATCAATTAGGTGCATATATTCTATCTACTTCTATAAAAAAATGGGGTGAAACAATTTTTTTTTTTAAATCAGCAATTTTCGTGAGTTATTGCACATGAGATTTGTCAACAAAACTTCTCATTTTTTAACCCACATAAATTATGTGCATGTAATCTATCGACTTATGTAAAAATGAAGGTGACTCAATTTTTTGAAAAATCAAAAATTTTTGTGAGTTATAGTACATGAGATTTATTAAAAATACTTACAATTTTTATATCCATATCAATTAAGTGCAAGTAATTTATCGACTGATGTAAAAAAATGGCGACTCAAATTATTTGAAAAATAAAAAATTTTCGTGTGTTATAGCACACGATATTTGTCAAAATTACTGGTCATTTTTCTACCCATATCAATTAGGTTCATATAATATATGGACTGATGTAAAAAAAGTGTAGCGCATCTTTTTTTTTTGAAAAAATAACAAATTTTCATTAATTATAGCACACGAGATTTGTCAAACAAACTTGTCTTTTTTGAACCCATATCAATTAGGTGCATGCAATCTATCGACTAATGTAAAAAAGTAGGTGACTCAAATTTTTTGAAAAATAAAAATTTTTCATGAGTAATAATACATGAGATTAATAAAAAAACTTGTCATTTTTGAACACATATAAATTAGGTGCACACAATCTATCAACTGATGTAAAAAAGAGGGTGATTTAAATTTTTTGAAAAACCAAAATTTTTGTGAGTTATAGCACATGAGATTTGTCAAAAAAACTTGTCATTTTTAACCCATATCAATTAAGAAAATGCAATCTATACACCAATATAGCACATGAGATATTTCAAAAAAACTTTTAAATTTTGAACCCATATCAATTTGGAACACTCAATCTATCGACTGATATAAAAAAAGATTATGATTTAAATTTATTTGAAAAATCAGAAAATTTAGTGAGTTATAGCACAAAAGATTTGTCAAAAAAAATTGTCATTTTTTTAACCCATATCGATTAGGTGCATATATGCTATCGAATGATGTAAAAAAAAGGGTGGCACAATTTTTCAAAAAAATCTGCAATTTTTGTGGGTTATAGCAAACGAGATTTGTCAAAAAAACTTATATTTTTTAAACTGATTTCAATTAGGTGTACGCAATCTATTGACTGATGTAAAATGTGGGCGACTCAAATATCTAGAAAAAACAGTAATTTTTATTAGTTATAGCACATGAAATTTGTCAAAAAAACTTGTAATTTTTGAACCCAAATCAATTAGGTGCATACAATTTATCGATTGACATAAAAAGTGAGTGACTTAAATTTTTCAAAAATTTAGAATTTTTTATAGTTATAGCACACAAAATTTGTAAAAAAACTTGTCATTTTTGAACTCATATCAATTAGAAAAATACAATCTATCATCCGATGCAAAAAATAGGGTGACTTAACTTTTTTGAAAAATCAGAAATTTTTGTAAGTTATAGCACACGAGATTTTTCTTTTTTTTTTGTTTTTGAACCCATATCAATTTTAAATATTCAATCTATTGATTGATATAAAAATAGGATGACTTAAATTTTTTGAAAAATCTGAAATTTTCGTGAGTTATAGCACATGAGATTTGTTAAAAAAACTTGTCATTTTTTTAACGCATATCAATTAGGTGCCTGCAATCTATCAACTAATGTACAAACAAAAGTGACTCAAATTTTATAAAAAATCAGAAATTTTCGTGAGTTATAGCACACGAGATTTGCCAAAAAACTTGTGATTTTTGAACAAATATCAATGAAGTACACGCAATCTATCAACTGATGTGAAAAAAGGGTGACTAAATTTTTTTGAAATATCAGAAATTTTTGTGAGTTATAGCACACAAGATTTGTTAAAAAAACTTGTTATTTTTTAATCCATATCAAAGAGGAAAATGCAATCTATAGACCCGATGTAAAAAATTAGGCGACTCAATTTTTTTGAAAAATTAGAAAATTTTAGGAGTTATAGCACACAAAATGTTTCAAAAAAAATTGTCATTTTTGAACTCATATCAATTAAGTGTATGCAATCTATCGACTAATGTGAAAATAAAAGTGACTTAAATTATTTGAAAAATTAGAAATTTTCGTGTGTTATAGCACACGAGATTTGTAAAAAAAACTTGTCGGTTTTGAACCAATATCCATGCAATCTTTCAAATGATGTGAAAAGGAGGGTGACTCAAATTTTTTGAAAAATTAGAAATTTTTGTGAGTTATAGTACACAAGATTTTTCAAAAAAAACTTGTCGTTTTTGAACCCATATCAATCAGGAAAATGCAATCTATAGACCGATGTGAAAAATAAGGTGACTCAATTTTTTTGAAAAATTAGAAATTTTCGTCAGTTATAGGACATGAGATTTTTCAAAAAAAACTTGTTGTTTTTTATTAATTTGGAACACGTAGTCTATCGACTGATATAAAAAAGAGGACAACTTAATTTTTTTGAAAAATAATTTTTTTTTGTGATTTAAAGTAAACGAGATTTTTGAAAAATACTTGTTGTGTTTCTACCCACATTAATTAGGTGCATATAATCTATTGACTTATGTAAAAAAAGGGTGACACATTGTTTTTGAAAAATCAACAATTTTCATGAGTTATAGTTCACAAGATTTGTCAATAGAAATTTCTCAATTTTGAATCCAAATCATTGAGTTGCATGCAATCTACCGACTAATGTAAAAATAAAGGTGACTCAATTTTTTTAAAAAATAAAATTTCTTCGTATGTTCTAGAACACGATATTCGTAAAAAAATTACCGTCTTTGAACAAATATAAATGAGGTGCACACAATCTATTGACAAATGTAAAAAAGAGGGCGACCCAATTTTTTTAAAACTCAGAAATTTTTGTGAGTTATATCTTACGAGATTTGTCAAAAAAACTTGTCATTTTTAACCTATACCAATTAGGAAAAGGCAATCTTTAGACCCATGTAAAAAAAGGCTGAATCAAATTTTTTTAAAAATAAAATTTTTTTTGTGAGTTATAGAACCTGAGTTTTTTCAAAAAAGCTTGTCATTTTTTAACACATATCAATTATAAAAATGTAATCTATAGACTGATGTAAAAAATATGGCGACAAATTTTTGTTTTTAAATCTACAATTTTCTTGAGTTATAGCACGCAAGATTTGTCAAAAAAAACTTGTCATTTTTCAACCCATATCAATTATGTGCATGCAATCTATTTACTAATGTATAAACAAAGGTGAATCAAATTTTTTGAACAATCAGAAATTTTTGTGTGTTATAACACACGAGATTCATCAAAAAACTTGTCGTTTTTTGAACCAATATCAATTACGAAAATGCAATCTATAGACCGATGTTAAAAATAGTGTGACTTGAATTTTTTGAAAAATCAGAAATTTTGTGAATTATAGCACATGAGATTTTTTAAAAAAACTTGTAGTTTTGAACACATGTCAATTTGGAACACGTAATCTATCAACTAATATAAAAAACATGATGATTTAAATTTTTGGAAAAATTAAAAAATTTGGTGAGTTACAGTTCACGAGATTTGTTAAAAAACTTGTCATTTTTGAAACTATATCGATTAGGTGCATATAATCTATCGGCTGCTGTAAAAAAAGGGTAACACATTTTAAAAAAAAACAAATTTTGTGAGTTATAGCACACAAAATTTATTAGTTATAGTGTAATCTATCAACTTATGTAAAAAAAAAGGTGCATTAAATCTATCGACTAATGTAAAAACGAAGATGACTTAAATTTTTTTAAAAAATCATAAATTTTCGTGAGTTATAACACACGAAATTTTTGAGTTATAGTGTAATCTATCAACTTATGTAAAAAAAAGGTGCATTCAATCTATCGACTAATGTAAAAACAAAGATGACTTAAATTTTTTTAAAAAATCATAAATTTTCGTGAGTTATAGCACACGAGATTCATAAAAAAAACTTGTTGTTTTTGAACCAATAACAATTAGGTGACCGCAGTCTATTGACTGATGTAAAAACGAGGTTGACTCAATTTTTTTTGAAAAATCAGAAATTTTCGTGAGTTATAGCACACGAAATTTGTCAAAAACACTTGTCGTTTATTAACCACATCAATTAGAAAAATGCAATATATAGACTGATGTAAAAAAGAGAGTGAATCAAATTTTTTGAAAAATCAAAAAATTTTGTGAGCACATGGGATTCGTAAAAAAACTTATCGCTTTTGAACCAATATCAATTAGGTACACGCAATCTATCGACTGATATAAAAAAGTGGATGACTTAAATGTTTTGAAAAATTATAAATTTTTGTGAGTTATAGCACACGAGATTTGTTAAAAAAACTTGTCATTTTTCTATCCATATTAATTAGGTGCATATAACCTATCGATTTATGTAAACAAAAGTGTGACACATTTTTTTTTGAAAAATCAACAATTTTCATGAGTTATAGCACACGAAATTTGTCATAAAAAACTTGTCATTTTTGAATTCATAGCAATTAGGTGCATGCAATCTATTGACTGATGTGAAAATGAAAGTCACTCAAATTTTATGAAAAATTAGAAAGTTTCGTCAGTTATAACACATGAGATTCGTAAAAAAACTTATCATTTTTAACCAATATCAATTTGGTACACGCAATCTATTGACTGATATGAAAAAGAGGGTGACTAAAATTTTTCAAAAAATCAGAAACTTTTGTAAGTTATAGCATATGAGATTTGTGAACAAAAGTTGTCGTTTTTTGAACCTATATAAATTAGAAAAATGCAATCTATAGACTAATGTAAAAAATAAGGTGCCTCATTTTTTTTAAAAATCAGAAATTTTTGTGAGTTATAGCACACGAAATTTTTGAAAAAAAAAGTTGTTAGCATTGAACCCATATCAATTTGGAACACGCAATACATCAACTGATAAAAAAGTGGATTACTTAATTTTTTTTGAAAATTAGAAATTTTCATGAGTTATAGTATACGAGATTTGTTAAAAAAACTTGTCGTTTGTCTACCTATATTAATTAGGTACATATTAATTATCGGCTTATGTAAAAAAAGGAAGACACATTGTTTTTTGAAAAATAAGCAAATTTCATGAGTTATAGCACACGAGATTTGTCAAAAAAACTTGACATTTTTTAACCCATATCAATTTAGTGCATGCAATCTACCGACTTATGTAAAAATGAATGTGACTCAAATTTTTTGAAAAATTAGAAAATTTTTGTAAGTTATAGCACCCAAGATTTTTCAAAAAAAATCTTGTTATTTTTTTTAACACATATCAATTACAAAAATGTAATTTATAGACCGATGTAAATAATAGGGTGACTCAATTTGTTTTTGAAAAATCAGCAATTTTTGTGAGTTATAGCACACAAGATTTGTAAAAAAAACTTGTCATTTTTTAACCCATATCAATTAGGTGCATGTAATCTATCGACAAATTTAAAAATGAAGGTGACTCATATTTAATCAGAAATTTTTGTGTGTTTTAGCACACGAGATTCGTCAAAAAACTTATCGTTTTTGAACCAGTATCAATTTTGTGCACACAATCTATCAACTAATGTAAAAAAAAAGGTGACTCAGTTTTTCAAAATATCAGAAAGTTTTATGAGGTATAGCACACGAGATTTGTCAAAAAAACTTGTCATTTTTTAACCAATATCAATTAGGTGCATGCAATCTATTGAATGATGTAAAAAAGAGAGTAAGTAAATTTTTTTTTGGAAAATCAAAAATTTTTGTGAGTTATAGCACAAGAGATTTGTTAAAAAAAACTTGTCATTTTTGAACCCATAGCAATTAGAAAAATACAATCTATAGACCATTGTAAAAAATAGTGTGACTCAAATTTTTTGGAAATCAAAAATTTTGTTAGGTATACAACACGAGATTTTTCAAAAAACTTGTTTTTTTGAACCTATATCAATTTTTGAACATGCAATCTATAAACTGATATAAAAAAAAGATGACTTAAAATTTTTGAAAAATAAGAAATTTTCGTGAGTTATAGCACATGAGATTTGTCAAAAAATCTTGTCATTTTTCTAACAAAATTAATTAGGTGCATATAATCTATCAACTCATGTTAAAAAGGGTGACACAATAGTTTTAACATTTTTGAACCCATATCAATTTGGTGCATGCAATATATCGACTTATGTAAAAATGAATTTGACTCAATTTTTTTGAAAAATCAAAACATTTTGTGAGTTAAAGCACACAAGATTCATGAAAAAGCTCTTGTTTTTCAACCAATATCAATTAGGTGCACGCAATCTATCGACTGATGTAAAAAAAGATGGTCACTCAAGTTTTTTGAAAAATAATTTTTTTTGTGAGTTATAGCACACAAGATTCGTCAAAAAACTAGTCGTTTTTTAACCAATATCAATTATGTGCATGCAATCTATTGAATTATTTAAAAAAGTGGGTGACTCAAATTTTTCAAAAAATCAAAAAGTTTTTAAGTAATAGCACATGAGATTTGTCAAAAAAAAACTTGTTGTTTTTAAACCCATATCAATGAGGAAAATGCAATTAAAAAACAGAAGTAAAAAGTAAAGTGACTCAAATTATTTGAAAAATTAGAAATTTTTGTGAGTTATAGCACACGACATTTGTTACAAACACTTGTCATTTTTTAACCCGTATCAATTAAGAAATGCAATCTATTGACCGATGCAAAAAATAGTGTGACTCAAATTTTCTGGAAAATCAGAAAATTTAAAGAGTTATAGCACATGAGATTTTTAAAAAAAACTTGTCGTGTTTGAACACATATAAATTAGGTGCATATAATCTACTGACTTACGTAAAAAAAGGATGACACATTTTGTTTTGAAAAATCAGCAATTTTCATGTGTTAAAGCACTCAAGATTTGTCAAAAAAAACTTGCCTTGTTTTATTTATATCTATTTGGTGCATGAAATCTATTGACCAATGCAAAGACAAAGGTAACTCAAATTGTTTCAAAAATAAAAAATTTTCGTGAGTTATAGTGCGCACAATATTCCTCAAAAAACTTATTGTTTTTGAACTAATATTAATTAGTTGCACGCAATCTATCAACTGATGTAAAAAATAGGGTGACTCAAATTTTTCGTAAAATCAATTTTTTTTTTGTGAGTTATAGCACACAAGATTTGTCAAAAAAAAACTTTTTGTTTTTGAAGTCATATCAATTAGGAAAAGTCAATCTATAGACCGATGTAAAAAATAGGGTGACTCAAATTTTTTGAAAAATAAAATTTTTTGTGAGTTATATCTCACTAGATTTTTCAAAAAAACTTCTTATTTTTGAACCCATATCCTTTTGGAACATGTAATCTATCAACTCAAATAAAAAAGAGGGTGATTAAAATTTTTCGAAAAATCAAAAAATTTTGTGAGTTATATTGAACGAGATTTGTCAAAAAAACTTGTAATTTTTGAACCCATATCAATTAGGTTCAAACAATCTATCGATTGATTTAAAAAAGTAGGTGACTCAAATTTTTAGAAAAATAAAAATTTTTCCTAGGTTATAGCACAGTAGATTTTAAAAAAAAAATTGTAATTTTTGAACCCATATCAATTAGGTGCATGCAATCTATCGACTGATGTAAAAAAAGGAGGTGACTAAAATTTTTCTAAAAATAAAAAAATTTTGTGAGTTATAGAAGACGAGATTCGTCCAATAAACTTGTCGTTTTCAAAACTATATCAATTTGAAAAATACAATCTATCGACCGATGTAAAAAATAGGGTTACTCAATTTTTTTTAAAAAATTTGAAAATTTCGTGAGTTATAGCACACGAGATTTTTCAGAAACAGTTGTTCTTTTTGAACACATATCAATTTGGAACATGAAATCTATCGACTGATATAAAAAAGAGGATGACTTAAATTTTTTGAAAAATCATAAATTTTTCTTTATTATAACACAGGCGATTTCTCAATTAAACTTGCCGTTTTTCTATCCGTATCAATTAGGTGCATATAATCTATCGACTTATGTGAAAAAAAGGATGACATAATTTTTTAGAAAAATCAGAAATTTTTGTGAGTTATAGCACACGAGATTTGTCAAAAAAAACTTGTTATTTTTGAACTCGTATTAGTTAAGAGCATGCAATCTATCGAGTGATGTAAAAAAAAGTGACTCAAATTATTTGAAACATTAGAAATTATCGTGAGTTATAAACAAGAGATTTGTTAAAAATACTTGTCATTTTCTACCCATATCAATTAGATGCATATAATCTATCGAATTATGTAAAAAAAGGGTGACACATTTTTTTTTTGAAAAATCAGCAATTTTCGTAAGTTATAGCACACGAGATTTGTCAAAAAAACTTGTCGTTTTTGAACCCATGTTGATTAGGTGCATATAATCTATCCACTATTGTAAAAAAAGGGTGACATAATTTTAGAAAAATCATCAATTTTCTTGAGTTATAACACACGAGATTTGTCAAAAATACTTGTAATTTTTGAACCCATATGAATTAGGTGCACGTAATTTGTTATCTGATGTAAAGTAGTGGGTGACTCAAATTTTTAGGAAAATTAGTAATTTTCATGAGTTGTAGCACATGAGATTTGTCAAAAAAATTTGTCATTTTTTATCGCATATCAATTAAGTGTATGCAATCTATACACTAATGTAAAAACGAAGGTGACTCATATTTTTTAAAAAATAAGAAGTTTTCATGATTTATAGCACACGAGATTCATCAAAAAACTTGTCGTTTTGAACCAATATCATGCACCTATCGACTGATGCAAAAAAGAGGGTGACTCAAATTTTTCAAAAAATCAGAAAATTTTGTGAGTTAGAGCGCATGAGATTTGTCAAAAACATGTCATTTTTAAACCAATATCTATTAGGAAAATTCAATCTGTAGACTGATGTAAAAATTTTGGTGACTCAAATGTTTTTAAAAATCAGCAATTATCATGAGTTATAGCACACGACATTTGTAAAAAAAACTTATTGTTTTTGAACCCATATCAATTTGGAGCATGCAATCTATTGAGTGATGTAAAAAAATGGTGACTCAAATTATTTAAAAAATAAAAAATTGTCGTTAGTTATAACACAAGAGATTTGTCAAAAATACTTGTCAATTTTCTACCTATATCAATTAGACGCATATAATCTATCGAATTACGTAAAAAAAAGGTGACACTTTTTTTAAAAAAAATTAGCAATTTTCGTGAGATATAGCAAACGAGATTTTTCAAAAAAAAATTGTTTTTTTCAAACCAATATCGATTAGGTGCATATAATCTATGGACAAATGTAAAAAATGGGTGACACAATTTTTTAGAAAAATCAGCAATTTTCGTTAGATATAACACACGAGGTTTGTCAAAAAAAACTTATAACACGCAATCTATCGACTAATGTAAAACTGTGGGTGAATCAAATTTTTAGAAAAATTAGTAATTTTTGTGAGTAATTGCACACGACATTTATAAAAAAAACTTATCATTTTTTAAACCATATCAATTCGATGCATGCAATCTATCAACTAATGTAAAAATAAAGGTGACTCAAAATTGTTGAAAAATCAAAAGTTTTCGTGAGTTATAGCACAAGAGATTTATAAAAAAAAACCTATCATTTTTTAACCAATATCAATTAGGTACATGCAATCTATCGAATAATGCAAAAAAGAAGGTGGCTCAAATATTTCAAAAAATTTGAAATTTGCTTGAGATATGACACACGAGATTTTAAAAAACAAAACTTGTTGTTTTTTTAACCCATATCAATTTGAAACGTGCAATCTATCAACTGATATATAGAAAAAGACGATTATTTAAAATTTTTTAAAAATCAATAACTTTAGTGAGTTATAGCACACGAGATTTGTTAAAAAATCTTGTCATTTTTAACCTATATCGATTAGCTGTGTATAATCTATCGACTAATGTGAAAAAAGTGTGACACAATTTTTTTAGAAAATTGATCAATTTTCGTGAGTTATAGCACACGATATTTGTCAAAAAAACTACTAATTTTTGAACCCATGTCAATTAAGTTTATGCAATCTATTGACTAATGTAAAAACGAAGGTGGCTCAATTTGTTTTTTGAAAAATAAAAATTTTTTGGGTGATATAGCACACGAGATTTTTTTTTGAACGCATATCATTGTGGAACATGCAATCTATCGACTCATACAAAAAAGTGGATGATTTAAATTTTTTTAAAAAATAGAAATTTTAGTGAGTTATAGCACACGAGATTTGTCAAAAAAATTTGTCAATTTTGAACCCTTATCTATCAGGTGCATATAATCTATCAATTGATGTAAAAATATGGTGACAGAAATTTTTAGAAAAATCAGCAATTTTCATGAGTTACATCAAACAAGATTTGTCAAAAAAACTGGTAATTTTTGAACCCATATCAATTTGGTGCACGCAATCTATCAACTAATGTAAAAAAGTAGGTGGCTCAAATTTTTAGATAAATTAGTAAATTTCGAGAGTAATAGCACACTAGATTTGTAAAAAAAACCTGTAATTTTTGAACTCATAACAATTAGCTGCATGCAATCTATCGATTAATGTAAAAAAATTGGGTGACTCAAATTTTTCAAAAAATCAAAAATTTCGTGAGTTATTGCACACGAGAATTTTCAAAAATATTTGTTGTTTTTGAACCCATATCAATTTAGAACATGTAATCTATCAACTGATATAAAAAAGTTGATGAATTAAATTTCTTGAAAAATAGTTTTTTTTGTTATTATAGCACACGAGATTTGTCAAAAAAAACTTTCCATTTTTCTATCCATATCAATTAGATGCATATAATCTACCGACTTATGTAAAAAAAAGGGTGGCGTAATTTTTTTAAAAAATCAGCAATTTTTGTGAGTAATAGCACACGAGATTTTCAAAAAAACTTGTCGTTTTGAACCCAAATCAATTAGGTGCATATAATCTACCAGCTGATGTAAAAGGTGTTTGACACATTTTTTTAGAAAAATGAGCAATTTTCGTAAGTTATAGCGCACGAAATTTGTCAAAAAAAGTTTTAATTTTTGAACCCATATCAATTAGGTGCACGCAATATATTGGCTGATGTAAAACAGTGGGTGACTAAAATTTTCAGAAAAATTAGTAATTTCGTGAGTTATAGCACACGAGATTTGTCTAAGCAACTTGTCAAAAAAACTTGTCATTTTTTAACCCATATCGATTAGGTGCATTTAATCTATCGACTGATGTAAAAAGGGGTGACACAACTTTTTAGAAAAATGAGCAATTTTCGTGAGTTATAGAACACGAGATTTCTCAAAAAAAAATTGTATTTTTTAAACCCATATCAATTAGGCACATGCAATCTATTGACTAATGTAAAAATGAAGGTGACTTAATTTTTTTTAAATTAGAATATTTTTGTGAGTTATAGCCCACGAGATTTTTAAAAAAAACTTGTTGTTTTGAACCCATATCAATTTGGAATATGCAATCTATCGACTAATATAAAAAAGAGGATGATTTAAATTTTTTGAAAAATCAGAAATGTTTGTAATTTATAGCACATGAGATTTGTCAAAAAAACTTGTCAATTTTGAACCATTATCGATTAGGTGTATATACTCTATAGACTAATATCAAAAAAATGGTGAATTTTTTTTAGAAAAATTAGAAATTTTTGTGATTTATAACAAACGAGATTTGTCCAAAAAACTTATAATTTTTGAACTCATATCAATTAAGTGCACGTAATCTATTGACTGATGTAAAAAAAGTGGGTGACTCAATATTTTTGGAAAACTAGTAATTTTTGTGAGCTATAGCACACTAGATTTGTCAAAAAAAAACTTGTAATTTTTGAACCATATCAATTAGGTGCATGCAATCTATCGACCGGTGTAAAATAGAGTGACTCAAATTTATTGAAAAATTAAAAGTTTTTGTGAGTTATAGCACACGACATTTGTAAAAACAAAACCTCTCATTTTTTAACCTATATCAATTAAGAGCATGCAACCAATCTATTAATGTAAAAAAACGGTGAGTTAAAGTTTTTGAAAAATCTAAAATTTTTGTGAGTTCAAGCACGCGAGATTTGTCAAAAATAATTGTCATTTTTCTACCTATGTTAAATTGGTGCAAATAATTTATCGAGTTATGTAACAAAAGGGGTGACACATTTTTTTTGAAAAATCAGCAAATTTTGTGAGTTATAGCACACAAGATTTGTCAAAAAAACTTGTCATTTTTAACCCATATCAATTAGGTGCATGCAATCTATTGACTAATGTATAAACAAAGGTGACTCAAATTTTTTGAAAAATTAAAATTTTTTGTGAGTTATGTCACACGAGATTTTTCTAAAAAAACACTTATTTTTGAACCTATATCATATTGGACTATGCAATCTATTGACATTTACAAGAAAGAGGATGATTTAAATTTATTGAAAAATCAGAAATTTTAGTGAGTTATAGCACACAAGATTTCTCAAAAAAAATTTATCGTTTTTGAACCCATATCGATTAGGTGCATATAATCTATCGACAAATGTAAAAAAAAAGGTGACACAATTTTTTAGAAAAATTAGCAATGTTCATGAGTTATAGCACACGACATTTGTCAAAAAAATTTGTAATTTTTGAACTCATATCAATTAGGTGCACGCAATCTAATGACAAATGTAAAAAACTGTATGACTCAATTTTTTAGAAAAATTAGTAATTTTTGTGAGTTATAGCACAAGAGATTTGTAAAAAAAACTTGTAATTTTCGAACCCATATCAATTAGGAGCATAGAATCTATCGACTGATGGAAAAAATGTTAGTGACTCAAATTTTTCAAAAAGTAAAAAAAATTTGTGAGTTATAGCACATGAGATTTGTCAAAAAAAACTTGTCATTTTCGAACTCCTATCAATTACAAAAATACAATCTACAATCGATGTTAAAAATAGGGTGACTAAATTTTTTTGAAAAATCAAAAAAATTTGTGAGTTATAGCACATGAGATTTTTGAAAAAAACTTGTTGTTTTTTAACCCATATCAATTTGGAACATGCAATGTATTGACTGATATAAAAAAGAGGTTGATTTAATTTTTTTGAAAAAATTAGAAATTTTAGTGAGTTATAGCACCGAGATTTGTCAAAAAAACTTGTCATTTATGAACCCATATTGATTAGGTGCACATAATCTATCGACTGATGTAAAAAACGGGTGACACAATTTTTTAGAAAAATCAGCACTTTTCATTAGTTATAGCACACTAGATTTGTCCAAAAAAATTTGTAATTTTGAAACCCATATCAATTAAGTGCATGCAATCTATTGATTGATGTAAAATAGTGGGTGACTTAAATATTTTGAAAAATCAGAAATTTTTGTGAGTTTATGGCACACGAGATTTGTCCAAAAAACTTATCGTTTTTAAACTCATATCAATTAGAAAAATACAATCTTTAAACCGATGTAAAATATAGGGTGGCTCAATTTTTTGAGAAATCAGAAATTTTTGTGAGTTATAGCACATGAGATTTTTCAAAAAAATTTGTTGTTTTTGAACACGTATCAATTCGGAACATGCAATCTATAGACTAATATAAAAAAGAGGATGATTTAAACGTTTTAAAAAAACAGAAATTTTATTGAGTTATAGCACGCGAGATTTGTCAAAAAAAACTTGTCATTTTTTTACTCATATTAATTAGGTGCATATAATCTATAAACTTATGCGAAAAAAAGGGTGACACGTTTTTTTTGAAAAATCCGCTAATTTTGTGAGTTATAGCCCATGATATTTATCAAAAAAATTGTCATTTTTAACCAATATTATAGAGGTCCAAGAAATCTATCAACTAATGTAAAAACAAAGATGACTCAATTTTTTTGAAAAAGAAGATATTTTTCTTAGTTATAGCACACGACATTTGTCAAAAAAACTTGTAATTTTTAAACCCGTATCAATTAAGTGCGTGCAATCTATTGGTTATGTAAAAAAGTGGCTGACTCAAATTTTTAGAAATTTTAGTGAGTAATAGCACAAGAGATTTGTCAAAAAAATTGTCATTTTTGAACCCATATCGATTAGGTACAAATAATCTATCGACTGATGTAGAAAAAGCTGACACAATTTTTTAGAAAAAAAATAATTTTTGTGAGTCATAACACACGAGATTTGTTAAAAAAACTTGTAATTTTTGAACCCACATCAATTAGGTGCATGCAATCTATCGACTGATGTAAAAAATTTTGTGAGTTATAGCACACAAGATTTGTCAAAAACTTTTGTCGTTTTAAAACTCATATAAATTAAAATAATACAATCTATCGACCGATGTAAAAAATAAGTAACTAAAATTTTTTAAAAAATTAAAATATTTTGTTAGTTAAAGAACACGAGATTTTAAAAAAAAACAACTTGTTGTATTTGGACCCATATCAATTTAAAACATGCAATCTATCAACTCATATAAAAAAGATGCTAATTTAAAATTTTTTTAAAAATAAAAATATTATCTTTGAGCGGGGGTCAGTCACTCGACCTCGTCAAATACCCAAACTTACTCAACTAATGTAGAAGTGGCAAGTGGGATCGTATCCACAGGGAAGGTTTGGATGTCAAGAGATTACTTGTTCAAGAAACCAAAGCAAATGGGACGAATGCAAAACAATATGAATGCAAAAATGAGAGTGAATGCAAGGTTAGTATGCAAGCACTGCCTTGAGGATGAACAAATTGGTATGGACCTCAGCCTATTATCATCGACTTGTGTAACAGCATGAATGAGGGGATCGACCTTCTAGTGAGCTTAGGGTCGATCTCCTTGGTAGGTCTCACAACCCTAATTCACCATACTCCTCCGTCTTCCCTTGGTAGGGCAAGACCTAGGCTCAGCTTCCTAATTCCCGATCCCTATCTGACACTAGAACCCTAACTCCCCCAGACAAGACAGTCATCCAAAGTTCAAGTTCTAATGTTCAAATAATCCTAAGTCTTTTCCATTATATTGACTTCAATTGTTAGTGGGCACCGCACAATTGAAGTCACAACCATACACAGATCATAGGACTCATCCAAGTTGTTCCCTATTCTAGTGATGTTATTTCAATTTCCATTAATAGCACTAGATTGACTTCAGTGGGCACCGCAAATCACATGAAGGGCCTAAGCGTGAGTGAGTAAGCATTGAAATAAAACATCAAATAGATATATGAAACAATATCAAACACGTAATGAGCAATCCGAATGTCTCAAATAGGCTAAAGATCCATTCAATTGATCCTCAAGACAATAAAATGTATGAAAGGGAAAAGAGAGAAAAGAACCTAATCTAAACTATGAACCCTAATCTAAGAATTCTATGTTGTGTTGTGTGTGGCCGCCTCCAAAAAAATCCCCCGATTTCTGATATTCCTCTGCCTTTTATACTTTTCTCCCTGTGGAGGTGCTGATAATACTTCCTAGAAATTTTCTTTCTTCACGGGGAGAATACCATGTGTCTTCCCCTTGGTGGATGCCTTGTTCCTGGAAGTTTCCTTCCTTTGCGGTGGGAGTGCCACGTGCTCTGCCAAATGACGGTCAACCAAAGCAGTGAGGTCAACTAATAAATGTTTTAGTGCGCGCAATTAATCAAACAGTTGGTGCACTCAAACAGTTTGTGCATGCTTGGGTTAAATATGCATGTGCGAGTGTGGTGGGAGCATGAGCGTGGTACTAGGTGCATAGATGCAAGGATAAGAAATATGTACAAGTGCGCGTGTGAGAAAGTGTCAATGAAATGTGCATGTGTGCGAGTGACGGTGCGGGCGCACAGGCGCCCGCGTGTGTGCGTGCGTGAGTGTGCTGTGCGGGCGCCTTGCGGGTATGTGGGCTGTGCGGGCGCCTGGCGTGCTTGTGTGTGGCTTGTGCGGGCGCCAGGCGCCCGACAGGCGTGTGTGCGTGTGTGCTGTGCGGGCGCTAGGCGCCCGCACAGGTGTGTGTGTGCGTAGCCTGTGCTGGCGCCTATGCGCCAGCACAGTGTAATGTGTGTGAAGTGTTGTGCGAAGTGTGTGAAGTGTGTGCAAGCAAGTGTTGTGTAGTGGACTTGTGTAGTGGAGTGCTTGGGACTTAATGTGGTGCATGACCAAGAGTATTACATAACTCAAAAATCATTACTTTCTTCGCAAAAACACAACTCTTAGCCAATTCCCACATTTCACCGGATGTAAACATTTCAACCACATACTTGTTCATCTGTCATCATTTTCATGAAAAGTTTATACAAAAGATCAAACAAGTGAGACGAATAAGTCGGTACAAACCCGACTTATCAATCTTGAGTTATAGCTCACGAGACTTGTCAAAAAAACTTGTAATTTTTAACCCATATCAATTAAGAGCATGCAATCTATCGACTGATGTAAAAAAGAGGATGACTAAAATTTTTAGAAAAATTAGTAGTTTTCGTGAGTTATATCACACGAGATTTGTCCAAACAATTTTTTATTTTTAAACTCATATCAATTAGGTGAATGCAACCTATCAACTGATGTAAAAAAGTGGATGCCTCAAATATTTTGAAAAATAAAATTTTTTGTGAGTTATAGCAAACAAGATTTATCAAAAAAACTTGTAATTTTCAAACCCCTATCAATTAGAAAAATACAATCTATCGAACGATGTAAAATAGGATGACTCAAATTTTTTGAAAAATTAGAAATTTTCTTGAGTTATAGCATACGAGATTTTTCAAAATAACTTGTTGTTTTTTTACCCATATCAATTTGGAACATGCAATCTATCTACTGATATAGAAAAGAGGATGATTTAAAGTTTTTGAAAAATAAAAAATTTTAGTGAGTTATAGCACACAAGATTTGTGAAAAATTTGGTATTTTTGAACCCATATCGATTAGGTGTATATAATCTATCGAGAAATGTAAACAAAGGTGACACAATTTTTTTAGAAAAATCACCAGTTTCCATGAGTTATAGCACACTAGATTTTTCTAAAACACAAGTAATTTTTGATCCCATATTAAATAGATGCATGCAATGTATCAAATTTAAAAAATTTGGTGACCTAAATTTTTCAAAAAAATAGATAATTCTGTGAGTTATAGTACACGAGAGTTGTCAAAAACACTTGTCGTTGTCAAATCCATATCAATTAGAAAACTACAATCTATCGAGCGATGTAAATTATAGGGTGACTCAAATTTTTCGACAAATTAGAAATTTTTGTAAGTTAAAGCACACGAGATTTTTCAAAAAGACTTGTTCTTTTTGAACCCATAACAATTTGGAACATACAATCTATCAACTGATATAAAAAAGATGTTGATTTAAATTTTTTGAAAAATCAAAAGTTTTAGTGAGTTATAGCACGTGAGATTTATCAAAAAAATTGCCAATCTTGAACCCATATCGACTACGTGCATATAATTTATAGATTGATATAAAAAAGGGTGACACAATTTTGTAGAAAAATCAGTAATTTTCGTGAGTAATAGCATACAAGATTTGTCAAAAAAAACTTGTAATTTTTTAACCCATATCAATTATATCAATTAGGTGCACGCAATCTATTAATTGACATAAAAAAAGATGGTGACTAAACTTTTTAGAAAAACTAGTATTTTTCGTGTGTTATAGCACACGGGAATTGTAAAAAAAATAATTTTTGAACACATATCAGTTAGATGAATGCAATCTATTGACTGACGTAAAATAGTTGGTGACTCAAACTTTTCAAAAAATCAGAAATTTTTGTTAGTTATAGTACACGAGATTTGTCAAAAAACTTGTTGTTTTCAAACTTCTATCAATTAGAAAAATACAATCTATCAACCAATGTAAAAAAGAGGGTGACTCAAATTTTTTGAAAAATCAAAAAAAAATTTTGAGTTATAGCACATGAGATTTTTCAAAAAAACTTTTTATTTTTTAACCCATATAAATTTGGAATATGCAATCTATCGACTAATATAAAAAAATATGATGATTTAAAATTTTTGAAAAATCAGAAAATTTAGTGAGTAGCACACGAGATTTGTCCAAAAAATTGTCATTTTTCTATTCATAATATTTAGGTGTATATAACCTATGACTTATGTAAAAAAAAGGGTGACACGTTTTTTTTTGAAAAATCAGCAATTTTTGAGAGTTATAGCACACGAGAATTGTCAAAAAAATTTGACATTTTTTAACCCATATTATTTAGGTGTATGCAATCTATCGACTAATGTATAAACAAAGTTGAGTTAAATTTTTTGAAAAATAAAAAAATTGTGAAGTATAGCACACGAAATTTTTCAAAAATACTTGTTTTCGAACCCATATCAATTTAGACCAGGCAATCTATCGATTGATCTTAAAAAGAGGCTGACTTAAGTTTTTGAAAAAAATCAAAAATTTTAGTGAGTTATAGAACACGAGATTTGTTAAAAAAAACTTGTCATTTTTTAACCCATATCGACCAGGTGCATATAATCTATTGACTGATGTAAAAAAAGATGGCCTAATATTTTAGAAAAATGAGCAATTTTCGTGAGTTATAGCAAATGAGATTTGTCTAAAAAACTTATAATTTTGAACTTATATCATTTACGTGCATGTAATCTATCGACTGATGTAAAAAAGTGGGTTACTCAAATTTTTTAAAAAATTAGAAATTTTTGTGAGTTATAGCACATGATATTTCGTAGAAAAAACTTATCGTTTTCAAACCCATATCAATTAGAAAAATATAATCTATCGACCGATGTAGAAAATAGTGGGACTCAATTTTTTTGAAAAATCAAAATATTTTGTGAGCTATAGTACACGAGATTTTGCAAAAAAAAAGTTGTTGTTTTGTAACCCATATCAATTTGGAATATGCTATTTATCAACTGATATAAAAAAGATGATAACTTAAATTTTTTGAAAAATCAGAAACTTTAGTGAGTTATAGCACACGAGATTTGTCAAAAAATTGGTATTTTTTAACCCATATTGATTAGGTGCATATAATCTATCGACTGATGTAAATAAAGGTGACACGATTTTCAAAAAAAAATAGCAAATTTTGAGTTAAGACACTAGATTTGTGTAAAAAAAACTTGTAATTTTGAAGCCATATTAATTAGGTGCGTGTAATCTATGGAATGATGTAAAAAAGAGAGTGACACAATTTTTTTGAAAAATAAGAAAATTTTTGAGTTAGAGCACACGAGATTTATAAAAAAAAACTTCTTGTTTTTAAACCCATATCAATTAGAAAACTACAATTTATCGACCAATGTAAAAAATAGGATGACTTAAATTTTTTGAAAAATCAGAAATTTTTGTGAGTTATATCACGCGAGATTTTTCAAAAAAAACTTGTTATTTTTTAGCCCAGATCAATTTGGAACATCCAATCTATCGATTGATATAAAAAAGATGATGATTTAAATTTTTTGAAAAATAAAAAATTTTAGTGAGTTATAGCATATGAGATTTGTCAACAAAACTTGTCATTTTTTCTACCCATATTAATTAGATGCATATAACCTATCGAGTTACGTAAAAAAAAGGGTGACACATTTTAAAAAAAAAATAGAAACTTTTGTGAGTTATAGCACATGAGATTAGTAAAAAAAACTTGAAATTTTTCACTCATATTAATTCAGTGCAAGCAATCTATAGACTAATGTATAAACAAAGTTGACTCAATTTTTTTGAAAAATCAGAACTTTTTGTGAGTTATAGCACACGAGATTTTTTAAAAAAAACTTCTTGTTTTTTAATCCATAACCATTTGGAACATGCAATCTATCAACTCATATAAAAAAGATGTTGATTTAAATTTTTGAAAAATCAAAAGTTTTAGTGAGTTATAGCACACGAGATTTGTCAAAATGACTTGTCAATCTTGAACCCATATTGACTAGGTGCATATAATCTATAGACTATTGTAAAAAAAGGGTGATACAATTTTTTAGAAAAACCATCAATTTTCGTAAGTTATAGCATACAAGATTTGTCAAAAAAAATTTGTAATTTTTTATTCGATATCGATTTGGTGCACTCAATCTATCGACTGATATAAAAAAATGATGATTTAATTTTTTTGAAAAACTAGAAAATTTTAGTGAGTATAAGCACACGAAATTTGTCAAAAAAACTTGTCATTTTTCTACCCATATTATTTAGGTGCATATAACCTATCGACTTATGTAAAAAATTGGTGACTTATTTTTTGAAAAATTAGCAATCTTTCTGGGTTATAGCCCATGAGATTAGTCAAAAAAAACTTGTAATTTTTTAACCCATATTATATAGGTGCATGCAATCTATCGACTAATAAATAAACACAGTTGACTCAAATTTTTTGAAAAATTAGAAATTTTTGTGAGTTATAGCATACAAGATTTTTATAAAAAAAACTTGTTGTTTTTGAACCCATATCAGTTTGGACCATGCAATCTATCGACTGATATTGAAAAGTGGATGATTTAAAATTTTGAAAAAATCATAAATTTTAGTGAGTTATAGCACACGAGATTTGTAAAAAAAAAGTTATCATTTTTTAACCCCTATCAATTAGATTCACGCAATCTATTGACTGATGTAAAAAATAGGGTAACTAAAATTTTTAGAAAAAGTAGTAATTTTTGTGAGTTATAGCAACGACATTTGTTAAAAAATCTTTTAGTTTTTTAACCCATATGAATTAGTTGAATGCAATCTATAGACTGATGTAAAAAAAATGGGTGACTAAAATTTTTCAAAAAATAAAAAAAAATTGTGACTTATAACACACAATATTTGTCAAAAAAACTTGTCATTTTCAAACCCCATATCAATTATAAAAATACAATCTATTGACCGATTTAAAAAATAGGAGGACTCAAATTTTTTGAAAAATCAGAAATTTTTCTAAGTTATAGCACATGAGATTTTTCAAAAAAAAACTTGTTGTTTTTTAACCTATATCAAATTGGAACATGCAATCTATCAATTGATATAAAACAGATAATGATTTAAATTTTTTTTAAATCAGAAATTTTAGTGAGTTATAGCATATCAGATTTGTCAAAAAAAACTTGGTATTTTTTAATCTATATCGATTAAGCGCAGATAATCTATCGACTTATGTAAAAAAAAATGTGGCACAATATTTTAGAAAAATCAGCAATTTTTTTGAGTTATAGCACACTAGATTTGTCCAAAAAATTTGTAATTTTTGAAACCATATTAATTAGGTGCATGCAATCTATCGACTGATGTAAAAAATTGGGTGACTCAAATTTTTTTAAAAATTAGAAATTTTTGTGAGTTATAGCACACGAGAGTTTTTAAAAAAAAAACTTGTTGTTTTTTAACCCATGTTAATTTGGAATATGCAATCTATCGATTAATATAAAAATTGATGATTTAAATTTATTGAAAAATCAAAAGTTTTAGTGAGTTATATAACACGAGATCTGTCAAAAAAAACTTGTCATTCTTGTACCCATATTGATTAGGTGCATATAATCTATGGACTGATGTAAAAAAAAAGATGTAAAAAATGGTGACACAATTTTTTAAAAAATCATCAATTTTCGTGAGTTATAGCACACGAGATTTGTTAAAAAAACTTGTAATTTTGAACCCATATCAATTAGGTGGACGCAATCTCTTGACTGATGTGAAAAAAGAGTGACTAAAATTTTTAAAAAAATTAGTACTTTCCGTGAGTTATAGCACACGAGATTTGTAAAAAAAATTAATTTTTGAACCCATATTTATTAGGTGAATGCAATCTGTCGACTGATGTAAAAAAGTGGCCGACTCAAATTTTTCGAAAATCAGAAATTTTTGTGAGATATAGCACACGAGATTTGTTGAAAAATCTTTTAATTTTTGAACCCATATCTATTAGGTAAATACAATCTGTCGACTGATGTAAAAAAGTGGCTGACTCAAATTATTTGAAAAACCAGAAATTTTTGTGAGTTATAGCACACGAGATTTGTCAAAAAAACTCATCGTTATCAAACCCATATCAATTAGAAAAATACAATCTATCGAACGATGTAAAAAATAGGGTGACTAAAATTTTTTGACAAATAAAAATTTATGTCAAATATAGCACACGAGATTTTTTAAAAAAAACTTGTTGTTTTTGAACCCATATCAACTTGGAACATGCAATCTATCGACTCAAATAAAAAAGAGGATGATTTACAATTTTTTGTAAAATCAAAACTTTTAGTGAGTTATAGCACATGAGATTTGTCAAAAAAAGTTGTCAATTTAGAACCCATATCGATTATGTGCATATAATCTATAGACTGATGTAAAAAAAGGGTGACACAATTTTTTAAAAAATAAGCAATTTTCATGAGTTATAACACAAGAGATTTGTCAAAAAAACTTGTAATTCTTGAACCCATATCAATTAGGCGCATGCAATCTCTAGACTGATATAAAAATAGGGTGACTAAAATTTTCACAAAAATTAGTAATTTTCGCGATTTATAGCATGCAATATATCAATTAGGCGAATGCAATCTATCGACTGATGTAAAAATGTGGGTAACTGAAATGTTTCGAAAAATCAAAAAATTTTGTAAGTTATAGCACACGAGATTTGTAAAAAAAACTTGTCATCATCAAACCTATATCAATTAGAAAAATACAATCAATCGAATAATGTAAAAAATAGGGTGACTCAAATTTTTGGACAAATAGAAAATTTATGTGAATTATAGCACACGAGATTTTTTTTTAAAAAAATTGTTGTTTTTTAACTAATATCCATTTGGAACATGCAATCTATCGACTCATATAAAAAAGAGGATGATTTAATTTTTTTGTAAAATCAATACTGTTAGTGAGTTATAGCATACGGGATTTATCAAAAAAAACTAGTAATTTTGAACCCAAATCAATTAGCTGCATGCAATCTCTCGACTGGTGTAAAAAAGAGGGTAACTCAAAATTTTCAAAAAATCAGAAATTTTTATGATATATAGCACACGAGATTTGTAAAAACAACCTTATTTTTTCAAACCCAAATCAAATAGAAATTTACAATTTATGGACAAATGTAAAAAATTGAGTGATTCAATTTTTTTGAACAATAAAAAATTTTAGTGAGTTATAGCACACGAGATTTGTCAAAAAAACTTGTCATTTTTTAACCCATGTAGATTAGGTGCATATAATATATCGACTGATATAAAAAAGTGACACATTTTTGTAGAAAAATGAGCAATTTTTCTGAGTTATATCACATGAGATTTGTCTAAAAAATTGTAATTTTTAGACCATATAAATTCTGTGCATGCAATCTATCGACTGATGTAAAAAAGTGGGAGAATGAAATTTTTCGAAAAACAAAATTTTTTATTGAATTATAAAAGATGAGATTTGTCAAAAAAAACTTGTCGTTTTGAAACCTCTATCAAATAGAAAAATACAATCTATCGACTGATGTAAAAAATATGGGGACTCAAAATTTTTGAAAAAATAGAAATTTTTTAGTTATAGCACACGAGATTTTTCAAAAAAAAACTTGTTATTTTTGAACCCATATCAATTTGAAACATGCAATCTATCGATTGATATAAAAAAAGAGGATGATTAAAATTTTTTGAAAAAAAATCATAAATTTTAGTGAGTTATAGCACACGAAATTTGTCAAAAAAACATGTCATTTTTGAAATCATATCGATTAGGTGCTTATAATCTATCGACAGATGGAAAAAAGGGTAAGGTTGACACAATTTTTTAGAAAAATCAGCAATTTTCGTGAGTTATAGCACATGAGATTTGTTTTAAAATTAGTAATGTTTAACCCATATTAATTACACTCATGCAATCTATCGACTGATGTAAAAAAGTGGGTGACTAAAATTTTTAAAAAAATTAGAAATTTTATTGAGTTATAGAGCACAAAATTTGTCAAAAAAAACTTGTTGTTTTCAAACCCATATCATTAGAAAAATACAATCAATCGACCGATGTAAAAATTAGAAGGGACTCAATTTTTTTGAAAAATCAGAAAAGTTTTGTGAGTTATAAACTACCAGATTTTTCAAAAAAAAATTGCTGTTTTTTAACCCATATCAATTTGGAATATGTAATCCATCAATTGAACTAAAAAAATTTGACGATTTATTTTTAAAAAAATATATAAATTTTAGTGAGTTATCGCACACGAGATTTGTCAAAAAAATGGGTATTTTTTTATCCCATATTGATTAGATGCATAAAATCTTTCGACTGATGTAAAAAAAAGTGACACAATTTTTTCGAAAAATCAGCAATTTTTGCGAGTTATAGCACACTAGATTTGTCCAAAAAAAACTTGTAATATTTGAACCCATATTAATTAGGTGCATGCAATCTATCAACTAATATAAAAAAAATGGGTGACTCAAGTTTTTCAAAACTTTTTGTGAGTTATAGCACACGAAATTTGTCAAAAAACCTTGTCGATATTAAACCCATATACTATCTATCGACCGATATAAAAAATAGAGTGACTCAAATTTTTCAACAAATAAGAAATTTTTGTGAGTTATAGCAAACAAGATTTTTCAAAAAAAACTTGTTATTTTTTAACCCATATCAATATGGAACATGCAATCTATCGACTGATATAAAAAAGATGATGATTTAAATTTTTTGAAATATCAAAACTTGTAATGAGTTATAGCACACGAGATTTGTTAAAAAACTTGTCGTTTTCAAACACATATCAATTATAAAAATACAATCTATCCACCGATCTAAAAAATATAGGGATTCAAATTATTTGAAAAATCGGAAATTTTTGTGAATTATAGCACACGAGATTTAAAAAAAACATGTTGTTTTTTATCCCATATCAATTTGGAACATGTAATTTATCGATTGATATAAAAAGGAGGAAGATTTAAATTTTTTGAAAAAATCATAAATTTTAGTGAGTTATAGCACGCGAGATTTGTCAAAAAAAACTTGTAAAATTTTCACCCATATTATTTAGATGCATGCAATCTATCGACTAATGTATAAACAAAGTTGACTCAAATTTTTAGAAAAATCATAAATTTTTGTGAGTTATAGCACGCGAGAATTTTCAAAAAAAACTTGTTGTTTTTTAACCCATTTAAATTTGGAAGATGCAATCTATCAACTGTTATAAAAAAACATGACGATTTAAATTTTTTGAAAAATCAAAAAATTTAGTGAGTTATAGTACATGGGATTTGTCGAAAAAAAACTTGGTATTTTTTAACCCATATCGATTAGATACATATAATCTATCGACTGATGTAAAAACAGGTGACAAAATATTTTAGAAAAATCAGCAGTTTTCGTGAGTTATAGAACACTAGATTTGTCTAAAAAACTTGTCATTTTTTTAAACCATGTAAATTAGTTGCATGCAATCTATCGACAGATGTAAAAAAGTGGGTGACTCAAATTTTTCAAAAAATAAAAAAATTTTGTGAGTTATAGCACACGAGATTTGTCAAAAAAAACTTTTCATTATCAAACCCATATCAATTAGAAAAATACTATCTATGGACCGATGTAAAAAATAGGGTGACTCAAATTTTTCGACAAATAAGAAATTTTTGTGAGTTATAGCACACGAGATTTTTCAAAAGAACTTGTTGTTTATTAACCTATGTTAATTTGTAACTTGCAATCTATCGATTGATATAAAAAAGATGATGATTTAATTTTTTGAAAAATCAAATGTTTTAGTGAGTTATAATAACGAGGCTTATCACGTACCTTCAATTTTACCATAAACACTAATGTAGTAGCGTGAGGGATCGTATCCACAGGGAAGGGGTTGTATTGAAAATAATGGTTTCTCAACTCAAAAGCTAAAAATGCACGTAAACACAAAGGAGAAAACACACAAAAATGAATGAGAATCACAAAAGGTGAATGTTGCCTTAAGGTACTGAATTGAACAGCTACCTAAGATGATTGCCTTGACACCTACATTGATTCTTAGTGAACTCAAGGGAGCTAAACTGCCTGATAGTTGGATTTTGGTCAGCATGGCGACTTCCCCTAATCCAGACTATTGCTCTCCTCAACCTTCCTTGTTAGGACAAGCTTTGGTGCTAGTTGAAACCGCAGACTCTTATCTATTGCTAGTGAACCTAATTGATCTACCGATCACTCTTTTGATAAGGCAGATAACCGAGATTTCAACTCAACTCACCACTCAAGACAATTCAACACCATTTTTCTATAGATTTCACTGACTCTCACCAGCATGGCGACCTCCAAGATGTGAATGATATGAAATGCAAAGGTTTGAAAATTAAATTCTCATTCTCAAGTTAAACAACACAAATTCATACATGAACTATCTAAATCCAGCTTCGTTTCAGTTGTTACCGCAAGTTAGACTCAATTCAAGCAATTCATGTCTTAATTCATGCAAATTCAACCATAGAATGCAATTGAATCATGTATGTGTCAATTCAATTCATCAAAAGGTAGCTAAGGTCTCAGCACCTCAATACAACTACACAATTAGCTGATCATATCAATGATCGGTCCAAAATCAACAACAACAAGGAATGAGAACCAAGGCATATTCATGAATTCAACAAAAATTGTACCGATAGAATCTCAAGTTTTCAGCTCCAAAAGCTCCCTTAATACAAATGTTGATGAATCCAGTATGAAGAACCTCTCAATCCTTGATGAGATCTAGAGAGAGAAATTATAGAGAGAGGAACAGAGAAAACAACCCTAAATTAGCCTAAACTAAGAAAGAAAAAGCAGCGCCGACTCAATACCCTAATTTTTCTCTCTCCTTATTTTCTCTTGTGCGGCTCCCCATTATGATGATCCTCTCTCCCCATATTTATATAATGGACACGCTAAATTTTCCATCTTAATGAACACGTGCATGCTTCAAAATCACGTTCCTTCAATAGCCCATTGCCACGTGTCCATTAAGTTGCCAATCTTTGTTTAAGTTACACAACATTAATCTTTCTCCTCCAATTCGCCCCTGATTCAATTTTCATATGAGAAAATATAAACATAAACATTGTAGCTGACACTCTTAGTTAAACATAGCACTTTGAATCACTCAATTTGGAGCTAAGATGACAAAGTTATGATCATTTTACTAAAATGTGGCAACACTGAAAATCAGTGCGGAGTGGTGTGGGCGCACAATGCACCCACACCATTGTGCGTGTGTGTGTGCGTAGGCACATGGTGCGCCCGCTCATATGTGTGTGCGTGGTGGTGCGGGCACACGGTGCACCCACATCATTGTGAGTGTGTGTGTGTTCACCATTGTGTGTGTGGCGGGGAGGGGTTGAAGGCTTTTGGATAAGAATTATATTGGACTTTGTGGTAAAAATAAGAATTGTAGATCTCTTTCTTAGCTTTCCATAGGTTTAAGAATCATTAACTTTGGAGGGGTTGAAGGCTTTAAGAATCCAGTAAAACCACGACTGGATGAATGCTTAGAAAGAAGTTCCCCGTTTCTCATATATGCCTACTGAATTTGGAGAAGGTCAAAACATAAGAACTGAAGTACGCTCAAAGTGCTTTCCAAAAAATCCAAGATCTCATCATTTGGGTGAGTATTGAGAGAGATATACTCATTTGCAGTTCATTTTTTATTCTTCTAAATAAGAATCAGTGCAACCCATGTGTCAAGTGCGTGTGTGTGTGCTAGTGTTTTATGCAACCGCACTTGTATTTAGTGCATTGTGTGTGCGATGTGTGATGTCCATAAGTGTGTTATGCTGTGTAATGAATTTGTGAATGCTGGAGCATGTTCCTTTTTGAGTGCTCCAACATTTGTTCCTAGTGAAGTTGTGTTGTATGATGAGTAGAGTGTGACTCATATGTGTGTGTGTGCTTCTTGTTGTGTGAAAACATGCTTCATAACACTACAACCATTCCTCACAACTTGTCATTAATTCAACTATGAAATTCACAACATTTTCATGCATTTTCTACTAACTTCCCAATTCAAGTCTTTATCACATAAATCATACAAACACTTGAGAAACACATGAAATATATATCTAATTCACCACAAAAGTCAAGCAAATAACTACATACAAGTCGGCACAGAACTGACTTATCATATAGCACACGAAATTTGTCAAAAAAACTTGTTATACTTGTACCCATATTGATTTGGTGCATATAATCTATAGACTGATGAAAAAAAGGGTGACACAATTTTATAAAAATATTAGCAATTTTCATGAGTTATAGCACACAAGATTTGTAAAAAAAAACTTGTAATTTTTTAACTTTTATCAATTCGGTGCACGCAATCTCTCGACTGATGTAAAAAAGAGGTTGACTAAAATTTTTAGAAAAATTAGTAATTTTCGAGAGTTATAGCACACTGGATTTGTGAAAAAATCTTTTATTTTTTGAACCCATGTCAATTAGGTGAATGCAATCTATCGACTGATGTAAATAAATGGGTGACTCAAATTTTTAAAAAAATCATAAATTTTTATGAGTTATAGCACATAAGATTTGTCAAAAAAAACTTGTCATTATCAAACCCATATCAATTAGAAAAATACAATCAATCGAACAGTGTAAAAAATAGGGTGACTCAAATTTTTTGACAAATAGAAAATTTATGTGAGATATAGCACAAGAGATTTTTCAAAAACAAATTTGTTGTTTTTGAACCCATATCCATTTATAACATTCAATCTATCGACTCATAAAAGAGAGAGGATGATTAAAACTTTTTGTAAAATCAAAACTTTTATTGAATTATAGCACACGAGATTTGTGAAAAAAACTTTTCATTCTTGAACCCATATCGATTAGGTGCATATAATCTATAGACTAGTGTAAAAACAGGTTGACACAATATTTTAGAAAAATCAGCAATTTTTATGAGTTATAGCAAAGAACATTTGTCAAAAAAATTGTAATTTTGAACCCAAATCAATTAGGTGCATGCAATCTCTCGACTAATGTAAAAAAGAGGTGATTCAAATTTTTTGAAAAATCAGAAATTTTTGTGAGTTGTAGCATATGTGATTTGTCAAAAAAAAACTTATTTTTTCAAACCCATATAAATTAGAAAAAAGCAATCTATCAACCATTGTAAAAAATTGAGTCACTCAATTTTTTTGAAAAATCAAAAAATTTAGTGAGTTATAGCACACAAGATTTGTCAAAACAAAATTTGTCATTTTAGAACCCATATCGATTAGGTGCATATAATCTATCGATTGATGTAAAAAAAAGTGACATTTTTTTAGAAAAATAAGTAATTTTTGTGAGTTATAGTACATGAGATTTGTCTAAAAAACTTGTAATTTTCAACCCATATAAATTACGTGCATGCAATCTATAACCTGATGTAAAAAAGTGGGAGAATGAAATTTTTCAAAAAATCAAAAATTTTATTGAGTTATAGCAGATGAGATTCGTCAAAAAAAAAACTTGTCGATTTCAAACCAATGTCAATTAGAAAAATAAAATCTATCGACTGATGTAAAAAATATGAGGACTCAAATTTTTTGAAAAGTAGAAATTTTTGTGAGTTATAACACACTAGATTTTTCAAAAAAAAAATTGTTATTTTTTAACCCATATCAATTTGGAACATGCAATCTATCGACTAATATAAAAAAGATGATAATTTAAATTTTTTGAAAAAATCATAAATTTTAGTGAGTTATAGCACACGAGATTTGTCAAAAAAACTTGTCATTTTTTTACCCATATTGATTAGGTGTATATAATCTATCGACTGGTGTAAAAAATGTGACATATTTTTTGAAAAATCAGCAATTTTTGTGAGTTATAGCACATGAGATTTGTCTAAAAAACTTGTAATTTTTAACCCATATTAATTACAGGCATGCAATCTATGGACTGATTTAAAAAAGTGGGTGACTAAAATTTTTCAAGAAATTAGAAATTTTTGTGAGTTATAGCACACGAAATTTGTCAAAAAACTTGTCGTTTTCAAACCCATATTAATTAGAAAAATACAATCTATCGACCGATGTAAAAAATATGGGGACTCAATTTTTTAGAAAAATCAGGAGATTTTGTGAGTTATAGCCTACCAGAATTTTCAAAAAAAATTGTTGTTTTTTAACCCATATCAATTTGGAATATGCAATCTACCGATTGATATAAAAAACTTGACGAATTAAGTTTTTTGAAAAATTAGAAATTTTAGTGAGTTATCACACATGAGATTTATCAAAAAAATTGGTATTTTTGATCCCATATCGATTAGATGTATATAATCCATCGACTAATGTAAAAAAAGGTGACATAATTTTTTCGAAAAATCAGCCGTTTTCGTGAGTTATAGCACACTAGATTTGTCTAAAAAACTTGTAATATATGAACACATATTAATTAGGTCCATGTAATCTATCAAGTGATGTAAAAAAGTGGGTGACTCAAATTTTTTAAAAAATCAGAATTTTTTGCGAATTATAACACAGGAGATTTGTCAAAAAAACTTGTCGATATCAAACCCATATCAATTAGAAAAATACTATCTTTCGACCAATGTAAAAAATTAGGGTGACTCAAATTTTTCGACAAATAAGAAATTTTTGTAAGAATAGCACACGAGATTTTTCAAAAAAAGTTGTTTTTTAACTACATCAATTTGGACCATGCAATCTTTCGACTGGTATAAAAAAGATGATGATTTAAACTTTGTGAAAAATCAAAAGTTTTAATGAGTTATATCACACAAGATTTGTTAAAAAAACTTGTCAATTTCAAACCCATATCAATTATAAAAATACAATCTATCGACCGATGTAAAAAATAGGGAGATTCAAATTTTTTTAAAAATAAAAATTTTTTGAGAATTATAGCACATGATATTTTTCAAAAAAAAACTTGTTGTTTTCTAACCCATATCAATTTGGAATATGCAATCTATCGATTGATATATAAAATAGGAAGATTTAAATTTTTTGAAAAAAATCATAAATTTTAGTGAGTTATAGCACATGAGATTTGTCAAAAAAAACTTGGCATTTTAGAACACATATTGATTAGTTGCGTATAATCTATCGACTGATATAAAAAAACTAGAAATTTGTCTAAAAAACTTGTAATATTTGAACACATATTAATTAGGTGCATGCAATCTATCGACTAATGTAAAAAAATGGGTGACTCAAATTTTTCAAAACATTAGAAATTTTTGTGATTTATAGCACACGAAGTTTGCCGAAAAAAACTTGTCGTTATCAAACACATATCAATTAGAAAAATACTATCTATCAACTGATGTAGAAAATAATGTGACTCAAATTTTTGGACAATTAAGAAAATTTTGTAAGTTACAGCACATGAGATTTTTAAAAAAAAACTAATTGTCTTTTAACCCTTATCAATTTGAAGCATGCAATCTATCGACTGATATAAAAAAGATGATGATTTAGATTTTTTGTTTTAAATCAAAAGTTTTAGTGAGTTATACCACACGAAATTTTTCAAAAAAACTTATCAGTCTTGAACCCATATTGATTAGATGCATATAATCTATAGACTGATGTAAAAAAAGGGTGACACAATTTTTTTAGAAAAATCAACAATTTTTGTGAGTTATACCACATAAAATTTGTCAAAAAAACTTATAATTTTTTAATCCGTGTCAATTAGGTACACGTAATCTATCGACTTATGTAAAAAATAGGGTGACTTAAATTTTTAGAAAAATTTGTAATTTTTGTTAGTTATAGCACATGAGATTTATCAAAAATTATTTTAATTTTTGAACCCATATCAATTCGGTGAATGCAATCTATCGACTGAAGTAAAAAAGTCGGTAACTGAAATTTTTTTAAAAATAAAAAAATTTTGTGAGTTATAGCACACGAGATTTGTCAAAAAAACTTGTTGTTTTCAAACCCATATCAATTAGAAAAATACAATCTATCGAACAATGTAAAAAATAGGGTTTTTCAATTTTTTTGAAAAATCAAAAAATTTTGTGAGTTATAGCACACGCGGGTTTTCAAAAAAAACTTGTTATTTTTTAACCTATATCATTTGGAACATGCAATCTATCGACTGATATAAAAAAGATGATGATTTAAATTGTTTGAAAAATCAGAAATTTTAGTGACTTATGGCACACGAGATTTTTCAAAAAAACTTGTCATACTTGTACCCATATTGATTTGCTACATCTAATCTATAGACTAATGGAAAAAAAAGTGACACAAAAAAAAAACTGGCAATTTTTGTGAGTTATAGCACACGATATTTGTCAAAAAAATTTGCAATTTTTTCACCCATATTAATTAGGTGCATGTAATCTATCGACTAATGTATAAACAAAGTTGACTCAAATTTTTTGAAAAGTCAGAAAATTTTGTGAGTTACAACACACGAGATTTTTCAAAAAACCATATTAATTTGGACCAGGCAATCTATCTATTGATATAAAAAAGAGGATGATTTAAATTTTTGGAAAAATCATAAATTTTAGTGAGTTATAAAACACGAGATTTGTCAAAAAACTTGTCATTTTTTAACCCATATCGATTAGGTGCTTATAATCTTTCGACTGATATAAAAAAGGTGACATATTTTTTTTGAAAAATGAGCAATTTTCATGAGTTATAGCACATGAGATTTGTCAAAAAAAAAGCTTGTAATTTTGAACCCATATCAATTACGTGCATGCAATCTATTAACTGATCTAAAAAAGTGGGTGACTCAAATTTTTCAAAAAATCAGAAATTTTTTCTGAGTTAGCCCATGAGATTAGTAAAAAAACTTGTCGTTTTCAAACCCATATCAATTGGAAAAATACAATCTATCGACCAATGTGAAAAATAGGGTGACTGAAATTTTTTGAAAAATTAGAAATTTTTGTGAGTTATAGCACACGTGTTTTTTCAAAAAAATAATTGTATTTTTTGAACCCATATCAATTTGGAACATGCAATCTATAAACTAATATAAAGATGATGATGATTTAAATTTTTTTTAAAATCAGAAATTTTAGTGAGTAATAGCATACGCGATTTGTCAAAATAAACTTGGTATTTTTCAATCCATAATAATTAGGTTTATATAACCTATCGACTTATGTAAAAAAAGGTGACACATTTGTTTTTGAAAAATCAGCATTTTCCATAAGTTGTAGCACACGAGATTTGTCAAAAAAAACTTGTCATTTTTTAACCCATATTAATTAGATGTATGTAATCTACCGACTAATGTTACAAAGTTGACACAAATTTTTTGAAAAATAAAAAAAATTTGTGAGTTATAGGACATGAGGTTTTCAAAAAAAAAACATGTTGTTTTTGAACCCATATCAATTTGGACCAGGCAATCTATCAACTGATATAAAAATAAGGATGATTTAAATTTTTTGAAAAAATCATAAATTTTAGTGAGTTATAGCACACGAGATTTGTCAAAAAAAACTTGTCATTTTTTATCCCATATCGATTAGGTGCATATAATCTATCGACTGGTGTAAAAAATGTGACATATTTTTTGAAAAACCAGCAATTTTTGTGAGTTATAGCACATGAGATTTGTCTAAAAAACTTGTAATTTTTAACCCATATTAATTACAGGCATTCAATCTATGGACTGATATAAAAAAGTGGGTGACTGAATTTTTTCAAGAAATTAGAAATTTTTGTGAGTTATAGCACATAAAATTTGTCAAAAAACTTGTCGTTTTCAAACCCATATTAATTAGAAAAATACAATCTATCGACCGATGTAAAAAATATGGGAACTCAATTTTTTAGAAAAATCAGGAGATTTTGTGAGTTATAGCCTACCAAAATTTTCAAAAACAATTGTTGTTTTTTGACCCATATCAATTTGGAATATGCAATCTATCGATTGATATAAAAAACTTGACGAATTAAGTTTTTTGAAAAATTAAAAATTTTAGTGAGTTATCACACATGAGATTTGTCAAAAAAATTGGTATTTTTTATCCCATATCGATTAGATGCATATAATCCATCGACTAATGTAAAAAAAGGTGACATAATTTTTTTAAAAAATCAGCATTTTTCCTGAGTTATAGCACACTGGATTTGTCTTAAAAACTTGTAATATATGAACACATATTAATTAGGTCCATGCAATCTATCAAATGATGTAAAAAAGTGGGTGACTCAAATTTTTTAAAAAATTAGAAATTTTTGCGAATTATAACAAAGGAGATTTGTCAAAAAAACTTGTCGATATCAAACCCATATCAATTAAAAAAATACTATCTTTCGACCAATGTAAAAAAATAGGGTGACTCAAATTTTTCGACAAATAAGAAATTTTTGTAAGAATAGCACACGAGATTTTTCAAAAAAAGTTGTTTTTTAACTACATCAATTTGGACCATGCAATCTTTCGACTGGTATAAAAAAGATGATGATTTAAACTTTGTGAAAAATCAAAAGCTTTAATGAGTTATATCACACAAGATTTGTTAAAAAAACTTGTCAATTTCAAACCCATATCAATTATAAAAATACAATCTATCGACCGATGTAAAAAATAAGGAGATTCAAATTTTTTTAAAAATCAAAAATTTTTGTGAATTATAGCACATGACATTTTTAAAAAAAACTTGTTGTTTTCTAACCCCATATCAATTTGGAACATGCAATCTATCGATTGATATATAAAATAGGAAGATTTAATTTTTTTGAAAAAATCATAAATTTTAGTAAGTTATAGCACATGAGATTTGTCAAAAAAAACTTGGCATTTTAGAACACATATTGATTAGTTGTGTATAATCTATCGACTGATATAAAAAAACTAGAAATTTGTCTAAAAAACTTGTAATATTTGAACACATATTAATTAGGTGCAGGCAATCTATCGACTAATGTAAAAAAGTGGGTGACTCAAATTTTTCAAAAAATTAGAAATTTTTGTGATTTATAGCACACGAAGTTTGCCAAAAAAAACTTGTCGTTATCAAACACATATCAATTAGAAAAATACTATCTATCGACTGATGTAGAAAATAATGTGACTCAAATTTTTGGACAAATAAGAAAATTTTGTATGTTACAGTACATGAGATTTTTGAAAAAAAACTAATTGTCTTTTAACCCATATCAATTTAAAGCATGCACTCTATTGACTGATATCAAAAAGATGATGATTTAGATTTTTTGTTTTAAATCAAAATTTTTAGTGAGTTATACCACACGAAATTTTTCAAAAAAAGTTATCATTCTTGAACCCATATTGATTATATGCATATAATCTATAAACTGATGTAAGAAAAGGGTGACACAATTTTTTTAGAAAAATCAACAATTTTTGTGAGTTATACCACATAAAAATTGTCAAAAAAACTTGTAATTTTTGAACCCGTATCAATTAGGTACACGCAATCTATCGACTTATGTAAAAAATAGGGTGACTTAAATTTTTAGAAAAATTTTTAATTTTTGTTAGTTATAGCACACGAGATTTATCAAAAAAAAATTTAATTTTTGAACCAATATCAATTCGGTGAATCCAATCTATCGACTGAAGTAAAAAAGTCGGTGACTCAAATTTTTTTAAAAATAAAAAAATTTTGTGAGTTATAGCACACGAGATTTGTCAAAAAAATTTGTTGTTTTCAAACCCATATCAATTAGAAAAATACAATCTATCGACCAATGTAAAAAATAGGGTGACTCAATTTTTTTGAAAAATAAAAAATTTTTGTGAGTTATAGCACACGTGGGTTTTCAAAAAAAAACTTGGTATTTTTTAACCCATATCATTTGGAACATGCAATCTATCGACTGATATAAAAAAGATGATGATTTAAATTGTTTGAAAAATCAGAAATTTTAGTGACTTATGGCACACGAGATTTTTCAAAAAACTTGTCATACTTGTACCCATATTTGATACGAATGGTCTTGGATTGAAGTCCTCAACCACACGGATTCCACAACCTTCGGATCGTTGCTGCACAAAAACGATAGAACAAGAACAACAAAACAGATTTTGGCGGAATAGAATTCAAAGGGAAAAACGCTAAGAGGAAGATAAATTCAACCCAACGTTTTTATTACAAACGAACCCAATTCAACTCATGAAAATTCATGCAATTGAACTTTGTCAATTTGGCGTGTTCTCGAAATCAAGAACAATGGTGAAGTCTCCTAAAGGTCACGCTAAAGGAAAAGCTTCTACAATCAAGAATTAAATAATTCTTAAAGGTTTTGAACAACTCAAGGAGTTAATCCACGATTTTAGCAAGGCTAAAACTTTCTTTCATTCATCCTCTTTTAAAAACGTTTACAAAGCTTCTCTTTATATAGAGAATGGTTTCAGCTTTACCAAAAGGAAAAGGAAATAAAACCCTAAAAGTTGCAAAGTACAACTTGACTTCTAACTTTCCAAATTGTAATTGGAAACTAACAAACTAGTTTCCTAAACTTAAAAGGAAACAAGAACCGATTTGTCCTTCTAGAAGGGCAAGGACAAGCTCCTAAAATGTAGGAACTCTACTTTCCTAAAAACTCCTAAAAAGTAGGAGATTACTTTCCTAATTACCATACATGGCAATTGGACAAGTAATGGACTTATTAAACAACGAAATTAAAGCCCAATTAATTAATGTTAATGGACTTATTATTACAACTTAAAATAAATCCTAAAATTAAACAATGGCGTGATCCAAAGTTGGCAAAGCCCAAGCACGCCATCTTGGTCTTCAATATAGTCCATGAAATTCGAGATGGAAATCTGCCAGAATCCCGTCACTCATTTTGGCAGCCATATTCCACGATGATACCATCAGAATCTTGGAAAACATAAAACATGAAAGTTGTAGCTTTATCTCTTATCGTTCCAGGGCTTCTTGAATCACCAAATTCCGAGTTATATCTAAAGAGATATGTTCCGAATACCAGAATGTGGCAGAATCTTTCAGGTTTCATATTTGACTTTGGCACCATGGACATGGATTCGGCTCATTCTCATCAATTCCTCCCTCCTCGAAAAGGATTCGTCCTCGAATCTTGAAATTGAGCTCCAGGGTCAAACACCAATATCACGAACTCATTGCAAACTCGAGCCAAGTAAAATTGGGAAGATGCCAATCTTGGCCAACAATAATATATATCCTGCCAAAACACGACAAATGTATAAGGTAAAAGAAAGTGCAATAATCTAAAACAAGACTTAGAATAATTTCCTTTCACCAAAAGAATAGAACGGGCAGAATATGTATGCAAAATCGAAATACATATAGCATGATTAGTTTTAACAAATTTTGCATGAGTCATAATGTTGAAGTTAATGAATTCAAAACAATAATGCAAATAACTATCATGTAGTTTATGCAAATCAGAAAACCGAATGTTCTTAATTAGAGAACTAACCAAGACGAATTCACTAACAACATCCATTAACACCTTATTTACGTTATGAACATGTAATGTAAGCAAAGGATGTAAACATATATGAATATAATCATAAAGACACGAAAATTCATAACAAGAAAACATATATGCATCCTTGGGAAAGTGTAAATGACATGAACGTATTAAGACCTCTAAAAACATGCAAAAGTTATCAAATATGAGAGTGTAATTCCAAAGACTAGAATGTAAACAATCTATTGAATAGTTGTAAACAGAAAATTTTACCTCTTGGAATTCAAAAGAAAGTTGGAACGGAGATAACTTACCATACAAGTGTTGAGTTACCAAAGGACCTCTTTGAACTTGATGGATGTGAGCAAAGTCACGAAACAAATAATCAAAGGAATGAATAATCCAGCAAGTAGAGTTAATATAATTAACACTTGAATGATTGCATACAAAGGTTTGATGTAGTTCGAAAATATAATCATTAAGCTCAAAATATAATTCATGTATTAGATAAGCAACATAACACACTATCATGCTATACATAAATTCATTCAATTCAAAATATATTGATGTAACTATTGAAGAATTATGTAAATCGATTTGCTTATCAAAACAGAAGGTGTTAGACTCTAAAACACACTTAACAAAATTCCAAACTATTTGTGTTAAAGTATAGGGAAGCTTTTGAAATTGACTAAAAACAGTTTGAAAACTTTGAAACTCAACCGAATTGATAATAACAAAGTTCTTAACATTTTTAAGATCAAAATCAAGTGAAAACTTACCTAACTTACCTTGCTTACCTTGTGGAAAACAAGCTAAGGCAGATTGGATCCCTTCCAATTGATAATGAGTTGTTTGCAACTCCATTAGTTGTCTAGGAACTCCATAAACCTGCAAAACAAAAGAACTAGGCAGCAAACAATTCAAATGGTGATCACTATTATCAAGTAAGTACATTGTTTGCCTAGCTACTAATGCTTTCTTAAACTCACTAGAAGAAGCAAAATTACAAGATTTGATAACACTTAAATCTCGGCTATTACAAGATGCACTAGCTATTACATTGCTCTTCTCTTGAACTTTCTTCTCTTTCTCTTTTTCATCTCTCATTTGAGCACAAGATGTAGCAATGCTTGCTTGATCTTCAGAAATTTCACAAGGCTTTAAAGAACATAGATTATACTTTTTACCATTATGCCTAAATGAATAGCAATTCTTGAGATCATTATAAACGCCATTGCAAGCAAGTTTCCACGGTTTTCCCAATAAAAGATGGGCTGTTTGCATAGGGAATATGTCACATAGTACCTCAGCTTCGTATTTCCCTATTAATAATGCAACCTTGACTTGCATTGACACCCATACTTCACCACAGCTATCACTCCATTTCAGCAAGTAAGGATTTGGATGTGGAGTGGTGTGCATACTCAATCTTTCTACAATTAGCTCACTAGCAAAGTTAGAGCTTCTTTCACAATCAATCTCCATGGCACACACTTTATCTTGGATTTTGCACCTTGTTTGAAACACCTTTTCACATGACGTAGAAGGGCTTTTAGCTTGGTATACTTGTTTATCACTTTTTGATTCCTCCATTTTGTACCTGCAAGTTAGTAAAGAAAAACGCAAGAATATAGAGAAAATCCTCACGGGTTCCTCACTTTAGGATAGTAGGTACTCTCCACTCTATTTATGTAGTGTTCTCTCTTGTTTATCCTATCTAATACTCTCAAATGGTGAATTGTTTGGGACTAATAAGACTTACCAAGTCCTATGATTAAGATAACAAGTCTCAATCAACAAGTTTCACACAATAAACTTTCACAAGCAAATCAAGAGAATTTTCAAAGAAAAACACGTCACAAGAAGTTTAAGAACACGTGTGGGTTAAAACTGATTTATCTTCAGAAACTACGAAATTCAGAAACTAGATTTCAAGACGAAGAGAATGTAATTTGAATCACTTGATTCCGAGTTGTATTGATCAAGATATGGCACTTTGAATATAAGGTGATTTCAAGAACAAACAAGAACGAAATTTAGTTCTTTTCTTGGGCTGTTTTTTTTTTTTTTTTAAATGGTCTGATTTTTTTTTTTTTTTTTGTAATTGGGCCTTCTTTTTTTTTTTTATGCAAGGCCTTTTTTTTTTTTATATTCGGACAAGAACCTTGGATTTCACAAAGTTTAAGGTTCTTAAGACAAGATCCTAGGATTTAAGGTTGTTTGTCTTATGTTGCTCAAACAAACCTAGGATGTTTTTAAGGTTGTCTTAACCTTATTTTTCCTCAAAATTTTCAGCCAACAAGAATTAACAATAGCTCACCAAATATCAAGAATTTAAAGATGCCACTTTGACAAGATAATCAAGATTAAAGACAAGGAACAAGAATCTAACTCAAGAATCCAATTTTGACCACTTCGGATTTTCAAGAAAATCAAGAAGTTCAAGAAAGTTATCAAGAACTTATCTTTTTCGAGTGGAACAAAAGTTTGATCAAAATGCAAGATATGGTAGACAATATAAAGAATCTAACACAAAAGAAAGAATGAAATTCGGATAAGAAACAAGGAAGTTAGGAAATTTCTACCAAGAAACCCTAGTTTGACACAATTTCCTAACAATTTTTTTGACGTGTAAAACAGCAAGGACAACACAAGGAATTCAACACTATGATGATAACAAAACAATGCTGAATCAACAACAAGAAAAGACGCAAAAAACAGCAGCAAGATGACACAAAACAAGACAAAATTCGGCCAAAACAAGAAAGCTAACCCTAATTCGTTTTGACGAAAAAATTCAGCAAGACTCTAATGATTTTATGGACGAAATTTGGGCTGAATTTAGAGCATGGAAGACACGAATTTACTGCAGCAATAAGACACTAAAACAGCAGCAAATAGGACGAAACAAAACAGCAAGAAATCGAATCACAAAACGCGAAAATCGAAAGCAAAGTTAACACGGTTTTTGGGCAGATTTTGCATGCGATTTGAGGACAGAATATTGACGACTTTTGGACTGAATTAAGACACCAATTTACTTCAGAAAATTGACTCAATGAACAGAAAGAAGAACGTCAAGGACAGCAGCAAAACCGACGCACAAAAACAGCAAGAACGACAACAAGAAAACAAAGAAACCGAGAAGAGAACAAAGACGCAAAACCTGAATTTTTGAGACAACAACCTATGCTTTGATACCAATTGATACGAATGGTCTTGGATTGAAGTCCTCAACCACACGGATTCCACAACCTTCGGATCGTTGCTGCACAAAAACGATAGAACAAGAACAACAAAACAGATTTTGGCGGAATAGAATTCAAAGGGAAAAACGCTAAGAGGAAGATAAATTCAACCCAACGTTTTTATTACAAACGAACCCAATTCAACTCATGAAAATTCATGCAATTGAACTTTGTCAATTTGGGTTCTCGAAATCAAGAACAATGGTGAAGTCTCCTAAAGGTCACGCTAAAGGAAAAGCTTCTACAATCAAGAATTAAATAATTCTTAAAGGTTTTGAACAACTCAAGGAGTTAATCCACGATTTTAGCAAGGCTAAAACTTTCTTTCATTCATCCTCTTTTAAAAACGTTTACAAAGCTTCTCTTTATATAGAGAATGGTTTCAGCTTTACCAAAAGGAAAAGGAAATAAAACCCTAAAAGTTGCAAAGTACAACTTGACTTCTAACTTTCCAAATTGTAATTGGAAACTAACAAACTAGTTTCCTAAACTTAAAAGGAAACAAGAACCGATTTGTCCTTCTAGAAGGGCAAGGACAAGCTCCTAAAATGTAGGAACTCTACTTTCCTAAAAACTCCTAAAAAGTAGGAGATTACTTTCCTAATTACCATACATGGCAATTGGACAAGTAATGGACTTATTAAACAACGAAATTAAAGCCCAATTAATTAATGTTAATGGACTTATTATTACAACTTAAAATAAATCCTAAAATTAAACAATGGCGTGATCCAAAGTTGGCAAAGCCCAAGCACGCCATCTTGGTCTTCAATATAGTCCATGAAATTCGAGATGGAAATCTGCCAGAATCCCGTCACTCATTTTGGCAGCCATATTCCACGATGATACCATCAGAATCTTGGAAAACATAAAACATGAAAGTTGTAGCTTTATCTCTTATCGTTCCAGGGCTTCTTGAATCACCAAATTCCGAGTTATATCTAAAGAGATATGTTCCGAATACCAGAATGTGGCAGAATCTTTCAGGTTTCATATTTGACTTTGGCACCATGGACATGGATTCGGCTCATTCTCATCAATATTGATTTGCTACATCTAATCTATAGACTAATGAAAAAAAAAGTGACACAAAAAAAACTTGCAATTTTCAAAATTGGCAATTTTTGTGAGTTATAGCACACGAGATTTGTCAAAAAAACTTGCAATTTTTTCACCCATATTAATTAGGTGCATATAATCTCAAATTTTTTGAAAAGTCAGAAAATTTTGTGAGTTAAAGATTTTTCAAAAAACCATATTAATTTGGACCAGGCAATCTATCTATTGATATAAAAAAGAGGATGATTTAAATTTTTGGAAAAATCATAAATTTTAGTGAGTTATAGAACACGAGATTTGTCATAAAAACTTGTCATTTTTTAACCCATATCGATTAGGTGGTGCTTATAATCTTTTGACTAATATTAAAAAGGTGACATATTTTTTTTTGAAAAATGAGCAATTTTCATGAGTTATAGCACATGAGATTTGTCAAAAAAAGGTTGTAATTTTGAACCCATATCAATTATGTACAAGCAATCTATTAACTGATCTAAAAAAGTGGGTGACTCAAATTTTTCAAAAAATCAGAAATTTTTCTGAGTTAGCCCATGAGATTAGTAAAAAAACTTGTCGTTTTCAAACCCATATCAATTGGAAAAATACAATCTATCGACCAATGTGAAAAATAGGGTGACTGAAATTTTTTGAAAAATTAGAAATTTTTGAGAGTTATAGCACACGTGTTTTTTCAAAAAAATAATTGTATTTTTTGAACCCATATCAATTTGGAATATGCAATCTATAGACTAATATAAAGATGATGATGATTTAAATTTTTTCAAAAATCAGAAATTTTAGTGAGTAATAGCAGACGAGATTTGTCAAAAAAACTTGGTATTTTTCTATCCATAATAATTAGGTGTATATTACCTATCGACTTATGTAAAAAAAAGGTGACACATTTGTTTTTGAAAAATCAGCATTTTCCATAAGTTGTAGCACACGAGATTTGTCAAAAAAAACTTGTCATTTTTTAACCCATATTAATTAGATGTATGTAATCTATCGACTAATGTTACAAAGTTGACACAAATTTTTTGAAAAATAAAAAAATTTTGTGAGTTATAGGACATGAGGTTTTAAAAAAAAAAACTTGTTGTTTTTGAACCCATATCAATTTGGACCAGGCAATCTATCAACTGATATAAAAATAAGGATGATTTAAATTTTTTGAAAAATGAGAAATTTTAGTGAGTTATAACACACGAGATTTGTCAAAAAAATATGTCATTTTTAAACCCATATCGATTAGGTGCGTATAATTTTTGGATTTTTTTTTTGGCTAATCAATTAGGGGCGCCACTCCCTTTTATTATTATTAGAAACAATCAATTACAGAAGCTCTAGGAAAATAAAGGAATTACACAGCCTTACGACGCACCCTAAAGTTCGGAACCCTTAATCTATCCATATTAATGCAACCCCTTACATGGAACCCTTAAAGTGCGTATAATTTTTGGATTGATGTAAAAAAAGGTGATATAATTTTTTACCAAAATCAGTAGTTTTTGTAAGTTATAGCACATTAGGTTTGTCTAAAAAACTTGCAATTTTATAACCATATAAATTAGGTGCATGTAATCTATCGAATGATGTAAAAGAGTGGGTGACTCAAATTTTTCGAAAAATCAAAAAAATTTGTGAGTTATTGCACACGAGATTTGTCAAAAAAAGCTTGTTGTTTTCAAACCCAAATCAATTAGAAAAATACAATCTATCGACCAATGTAAAAAATAGGGTGAATCAAATTTTTTGAAAAATCAAAAAAAAAATTGTGAGTTATAGCACACGAAATGTTTCAAAAAACTTGTTAAAAAAACTCATATCAATTTGGAACATGCAATTTATCTATATATATAAAAAAGATAATTTAAATTTTTTGAAAAATCAAAAATTTTAGTGAGTTATAGCACACGAGATTTGTCAAAAAAACTTGTCATTTTTCTACCTATATTAATTAGGTGTATATAACCAATTGACTTAGGTATAAAAAGGGTGACACGTTTTTTTTAAAAAAGCAATTTTCTTGAGTTATTGCCCACGAGATTAGTCAAAACAAAATTGTAATTTTTTAGCCCATATTAATTAGGTGCATGCAATCTATCGACTAATGTATAAACAAAATTGACTCAAATTTTTTAAAAAGTCAAAAAAAAATTTGAGTTATAGCACACGAAATTTTTCAAAAAAACTTGTTATTTTTGAACTTATATCAATTTGGAACATGCAATCTATCTACTGATATAAAAAAGAAGATGATTTAAATATTTTGAAATATCAAAAATTTTAGTGAGTTAAAGCACACGAGATTTGTCAAAAAAACTTGTCATTTTTTAACGCATATTGATTAGGTGCATATAAACTATCGACTGATGTAAAAAACAGGTGACTCAATTTTTCAGGAAAATGAGCAATTTTCATGAGTTACAGCACACAAGATTTGTCAAAAGAAATTGTAATTTTTGAACCTATATTAATTAGGTGCATGCAGTCTATCGACTAATGTATAAACAAAGTTGACCCAAATTTTTTGAAAAAACAGATATTTTTGTGAGTTATAGCACGCGAGATTTTTCAAAATAAACTTGTTGTTTCTAACCCATATCGATTTGGATAAGGAAATCTATCGACTAATATAAAAAAAGGATGATTTATTTTTGAAAAAATCATAAATTTTAGTGAGTTATAGCACACGAGATTTGTCAAAAAAATTGTCATTTTTTAACCCATATCGATTAGGGGCAAATAAACTATCGTCTACTGTAAAAAAAAAGGTGACACAATTTTTTAAAAAACTAAGCAATTTTCTTGAGTTATAGCACATGAGATTTGTATAAAAAAAACCTGTAATTTTAAACCCATATCAATTAGGTGTACGCAATCTATCGACCTATGTAAAAAAGTGGGTGACTAAAATTTTTCTGAGTTATAGCACACGACATTTGTCCAAAAAAAACTTGTCAATATCCAACTCATATCAATTAGAAAAATACTATCTATCGACCGATGTAAAAAATAGAGTTAGAAAAATACTATCTATCGACCGATGTCAATATCAAACTCATACCAATTAGATGCACGCAATCTATAAACTGCCGTAAAAAATTAGGTGACTCAAATTTTTAGAAAAATTAGTAATTTTTGTGAGTTATAGCACATAGATTTGTCAAAAAAAACTTGTAATTTTTGAATTCGTATCTATTAGGTGAATGCGATCTATCGACTGATATAAAAAAGTGGGTGACTCAAATTTTTCAAAAAATCAAAAAATTTTGTGAGTTAGAACACACGATATTTGTCAAAAATACTTGTCGTTTTTTAACTCATATCAATTAGGAAAATGCAATTTATAGACCAACATAAAAATAGGGTGACCCAATTTTCTTGAAAAATAAGAAATTTTCGTGGGTTACAGCACATAAGATTTTTCAAAAAAAACTTGTTGTTTTTTAACCCATATCAATTTGGAATGTGCAATATGTCAACTGTTATATAGAAAACATGATGATTTAAATTTTTTGAAAATAAGAAATTTTAGTGAGTTATAGCATAAGAGATTTGTCAAAAAAAATTTAATTTTTAACGCATATCTATTAGGTGCGTATAATCTATCGACTGATATAAAAAATGTGTGAAATAATTTTTTAGAAAAATGAGCAATTTTCATTAGATATAGAACACGAGATTTGTAAAAAAAAACTTGTAATTTTTTAACCAATATCAATTAGGCGCATGCAATCTATCGACTAATGTAAAAATGAAGGTGACTCAAATTTTTTGAAAAATCAGAAATTTTTGTGAGTTATAGCACACGAGATTTTTCAAAAAAAAACTTGTTTTTTTTAAAAATCAGAAATTTTGTTATAGCATACGAGATTTGTCAAAAAAACTTTTCCTTTTTGAACCCATATCGATTAGGTATTATATAATCTATCAACTGTTATTAAAAGAGGGTGACACAATTTTTTAGAAAAATTAGCAATTTTTGTGAATTACAGCACACGAGATTTGCCAAAAAAAACTTGTAATTTTTTAACCAATATCAATTAGGTACACGCAATCCATCGACTGATGTAAACAAGGGGGTGACTAAAATTTTTAGAAAAATTAGCAATTTTCGTGAGCTATAAAACACGATATTTGTCAAAAAAACTTGTAATCTTTGAACCCATATCAATTAGGTATATGCAATCTATCAATTAATGTAAAACAGCGGGTGACTCAAATTTTTCGAAAAATAAAAAAAAATTGTGAATAATAGCACACGATATTTGTCAAAAACAATTGTCATTTTCAAACCCATATCAATTAGAAAAATACTGTCTTTCGAAAGATATAAAAGATAGGGTGACACAATTTTTTTTTAAAATCAAAATTTTTTGTGAGTTATAGTACACAAGATTTTTGAAACATGCAATCTATTGCCTGATATAAAAAAAGATGATTATTTAATTTTTTTTAAAAAATCAAAAATTTCAGTGAGTTATAGCACATGAGATTTGTTAAGAAAACTTGTCATTTTTCTAACCATATTAATTAAGTGCATATAATCTATCAACTTATGTAAAAATAGGGTGACACATTTCTTTGAAAAATCAGCAATTTTAGTAAGTTATAGCACACGAGATTTGTCGAAAAAACTTGTCGTTTTTTTACTCAAGTGAATTAGGTGCTTGCAATCTATCGACTAATGTATAAATGAAGGTGACTCAAATTTTTAGAAAAATCAAAAAAATTTGTGAGTTATAGCACATGATATTTTACAAAAAAAAAAATTGTTGTTTCCTATATCAATTTGGAGCATTCATTCTATCGACAGATATAAAAAATAGGATGATTTAAATTTTTTGAAAAATCATAAATTTTTTCGAGTTAAAGCACACGCGATTCGTCAAATAAACTTGTCGTTTTCAAACCCATATCAATTAAAAAAATACAATCTATCGGTCGATGAAAAAATAGGGTGCCTCTAATTTTTTTTAAAAATTAAAAAATTTCATGAGTTATAGCACACGATATTTGTCAAACAAACCTTGTCATTTTTCTATCCATATGAATTAGGTGTATAAACCCTATCGACTAATGTAAAAAAATTGTGACACAATTGTTTTTGAAAAATTAACAATTTCGTGAGTTACAGCACACGAGATTTGTTAAAGAAAACTTGTCATTTTTGAACTCACATCAATTATAAGCATTCAATCTATCAACTAATATAAAAAAATGGTGACTCAAATTATTTAAAAAATTAGAAATTTTTAAGAGTTATAGCACACGAGATTTGTCAAAAAACAATTGTCATTTTTGAACCCATATCGATTACGTGCATATAATCTATCGACTGATGTAACAAAAAGGTGAAAAAAAAATTAGTTAAATTCGCAGTTTTTGTGAGTAATAGCATATTATATTTGTCAATAAAACTTGTAATTTTTTAAATCATATCAATTAGGTGCATACATTCAATCGACTAATGTAAAAAAGTGGGAGACTCAAATTTTTAGAAAAATCAAAAATTTTCGTAAGTTATAGCACACAAGATTTATCAAAAGAACATGTCATTTTCAAACCCATATCAATTAGAAAAATGCAATCTATCGACTGATGTAAAAAATATGCTGACTCAAATTTTTTTAAAAATCGAAAATTTTTGTGAGTTACAGCACACGTGATTTTTGAAAAACAATTTTTTTTTTTGCACCCATATCAATTTGCAACATGCAATAAACATGCAATCTATAGACTTGTATAAAAAAAAGGATGACTTAAATTTTTTGAAAAATCTAAACTTTTCGTTAGTTATAGAACACAAAATTTATCAAAAAAACTTGTCGTTTTTCTATCCATATCAATTAGGTGCATATAATCTATCGACTAATGTAAAAAAAATGGGGACATAATTTTTTTGAAAAATCAACAACTTTCGTGAGATGTAGCACACAAGATTCATCAAAATTACTTGTCATTTTTCTACCCAAATCAATTTGGTGCATATAATCTATTGACTTATGTAAAAAAAAGGTTGACACATTTTTTTAGAAAAATCATCAATTTTCGTGAATTATAGCATACAAAATTTGTCAAAAAAAACTTTTTATTTTTGAACCCATATCAATTAGGTGCATGCAATCTATTAACTAAAGAAAAAACGAAGATGACTAAAATTTTTTGAAAAATAAAAAATTTTCATGAGTTATAACACACGAGATTTGTCTAAAAAACTTGTCATTTTTGTATCCATATCAATTAGGTGCAAATAATCTATCGACTTATGTAAAAAAAGGTGACACAATTTTTTTAAAAAAAATCAGCAATTTTTGTGAGTTAGCACACGAGATTTGTCAAAAAAACTTGTCATTTTTTAACCCATATCAATTAGGAAAATGCAATCTATAGACGATGTAAAAATGAAGGTGACTCAAATTTTTTGTAAGTTACAACACTCTAGATTTTTTTTTTAACAAAAACTTGTTGTTTTTGAACCTATATCAATTTGGATCATGCAATCTATCCACAGATATAAAAAGAGGATGATTTAATTTTTTGAAAAAATAGAAATGTATTGAGCTATAGCGCACGAGATTTTTCAAAAAAAAACTATTAATTTTTGAACCCATATCAATTAGTGCATATAATCTATCGGCTGGTGTTAAAAAAGGGTGACACAATTTTTTGGAAAAATTAGCAATTTTCGTGACTTATAGTGCACGAGATTTGTGAAAAAAACTTGTAATTCTTCAATCCATATCAATTAGGTTCACACAATCTATCGATTGATGTAAAAAAGTGGGTGACTCAAATTTATAGAAAATTTAGTAATTTTTGTGTGTTATAGCACGTGAGATTTGTCAAAAAACTTGTAATTTTTGAACCCATATCAATTACATGCATGCAATCTATCGCCTGATATAGAAAAAATGGGTTACTCAAATTTTTCGAAATATTAGAAACTTTTGTGAAGCAAACAAGATTTGTAAAAAAAATTGACATTTTCAAACCCATATACATTAGAAAAATACAATCCATCGACCAATGTAAAAAATAAGGTGACTCAAATTTTTTTAAAAATCATAAATTTTCGTGAGTTATAGGAGATTTTTTTTAAAAAAAAAAACCTTGTTGATTTTGAATCCAATTCAATTCGGAACGTGCAATCGATCTACTGATATAAAAAAAGGATGACTAAAATTATTTGAAAAATTAGAAATTTTCATGAGTTATAGCATATAATCTATCGATATATGTAAAAAAGGGTTACACATTTTTTTCAAAAAAAATCAACAATTTTTGGGAGTTATAGCACACGATATTTGTCAAAAAAACTTGTTATTTTTGAACCCATATCACTTTTCTGCATGCAATCTATTAACTAATGTAAAAAAGTGGGTGACTAAAATTTTTTTAAAAATCTAAAATTTTGTGAGTTATAACACACAAGATTTGTCAAAAAAACTTGTCGGTTTCCAACCCAAATCAATCAGAAAAATACAATATATTGACTGATGTAAAAAAAAGGGTGACACAAAGTTTTTGAAAAATCAGCAATGTTTGTGAGTTATAGAAAACGAGATTTGTAAAAAAAACTTGTCATTTTTTAACCCATATCAATTAGGTGCATGCAATCTATTAACTAACATAAAAATGAAGTTGAATCAAATTTTAAAAAATCAAAAAATTTTGTGAGTTCTAGCACACGTGATTTGTCAAAAAAAACTTGTTGTTTTTGTATCCATATTAATTAGGTGCATATAATCTATCGACTTATCCAAAAAAAAGTGTGACACAATTTGTTTGAAAAATAGCACATGAGATTTGTCAAAAAAAACTTTTTATTTTTTACCCTATATCAATTATGAGCAGGCAATCTATCAACTAATGTAAAAATAAAGGCGACTCAAATTATTTGAAAAATAAAAAATTTTCACGAGTTCTATCCCATGTCAATGAGATGCATGCAATCTATCGACTAATGTAAAAATGAAGGTGACTAAAAATTTTTTTAAAATCAAAAAATTTTATAAGTTATAGCACACGAGATTTGTCAAAAAAAAACTTTCCAATTCGTATCCATATCAATTAGGTGCATATAATCTATTAACTTATGTAAAATAAAATGTGACACAATTTTTTGAAAAATCATCAATTTTCGTGAGCAGCACACGAGATTTGTCAAAAAAAACTTATCGATTTTGAAATCATATCAATTAGAAGTGTGTAATCTATTAACGAATGTAAAAAAAATGGTGACTCAAATTATTTGAAAAATTAGAAATTTTCGTGATTTATAGCACAAAAGATTTGTAAAAAATATTTGTCATTTTCTACCCATAACAATTAGGTGCATATAATCGATTGACTTATGTAAAAAAAAGGGTTACACATTTTTTTGAAAAATCAGTAATTTTGGGGAGTTATAGCACATGAGATTTATCAAAAAAAAAACTTGTCATTTTTTAGCCCATAACAATTAGGTACATTCAATCTATCGACTAATGTAAAAATGAAGGTGACTCAAATTTTTTAAAAAATCAGAAATTTTCATGAGTTATAGCACAGGAGAATTTTCAAAAAACAACTTGTTATTTTTTAACCCATATCAATTTGGAACATGCAATCTATTGACTAATATAAAAAAATGATGATTTAAATTTAAAAAAAAAATAAGAAATTTTAGTGATTTATAGCATACGAGATTTGACAAAAAAACCTTGTCATTTTTGAACCCATATCGATTAGGTGCATATAATCTATCGACTGATATAAAAAAAGGATGACACAACTTTTTTGAAAAATTAGCAATTTTTGTGAGTTATAGCAAATAAGATCTGTCAAAAAAACTTGTAGTTTTTTAACCCATATCAATTAGGTGCACTCAATCTATCAATTGATGTAAAAAAGTGAGTGACTCAAATTTTTAGAAAAATCAGTATTATTCGTGAGTTATAGCATGTGAGATTTGTCAACAACAATTGTCGTTGGTTTATCCATATTAATTAGGTGCATATAATCTATCGACTTGTGTAAAAAAAAATGTGACAAATATTTTTTGAAAAATCATAAATTTTAACAAGTTATAGCACACGAGAAAAACTTGTAATTTTTTAACCCATATCAATTAGATGCACGCAATCTATTGATTGATATAAAAAATAGCTGACTAAAATTTTTAGAAAAATTAGTAATTTTGTGAATTATAGCACATGAGATTTGTCAAAAAAAAACTTGTAATTTTTGAACCCATATCAATCACGTGCACGCAATATATCGACTGATGTAAAAAAGTGGTGACTCAAATTTTTAGAAAAATTAGTATTATTCGTGAGTTATAGCATACGAGACTTGTCAAAAAAATTGGTCGTTTGTGTATCTATGTCAATTTGGTGCATATAATCTATCAACTTATATAAAAAAAGGGTGATGCAATTTTTTTGAGTTATAGCACACAAGATTTGTCCAAAAAAACTTGTTATTTTCTAACCCAAATAAACTAGGAGCATGCAATTTATTGACTGATGTAAAAAATAGTGTCTCATATTTTTTTGAAAAATTAGAAATTTTCATGAGTTATTGCACACGAGAATTGTCAAAAAAAATGTAATTTTTGAACGCATATCAATTAGGTGCACGCAGACTATCGACTAATGTAAAAAAGTGGGTGAATCAAATTTTTAGAAAAATTAGTAATTTTCTTGAGTTATAGAACACGAGATTTGTCAAAAAAAATTGTCATCTTTGAACCCATATCAATTTGGTGCATGCAATCTATCGACTGATATAAAAAATTGGGTAACCCAAATTTTTTGAAAAATTAAAAATTTTGTGACTGATAACACACGAGATTTGTCAAAAAAACTATTCGTTTTGAAATTCAAATCAATTTGAAAAATACAATCTATCGACTGATGTAAAAATATGGTGACGCAAATTTTTTGAAAAATCAGCAATTTTCGTAAGTTATTGCAAACGAGATTTGTCAAAAAAACTTGTCATTTTTAACCCATATCAGTTAGGTGCATGCAATCTATTGACTAATGTAAAAACGGATGTGAATCAAGTTTTTTTAAAATCAAAATTTTTTGTGAGTTATAGCACACAAAATTTGTCAAAAAATTTGCCGTTTTTGTATCCATATTATTTAGATGCATATAATCTATCGACTTATCCAAAAAAATGGGTGACAAGATTTTTTTTTCAAAAATTTCCAATTTTCATGAGTAATAGCACACGAGATTTGTCAAAAAAATTATCTATTTTTAAACTATATCAATTAGGATCATGCAATCTATCGTCTGACATAAAAAAAGAGTGACTTAAATTTTTCGAAAAATCAAAAACTTTTGTCTGTTATAGCACACGAGATTCGTCAAAAAAATCTTGTCATTTTCAAACCCGTATCAATTAGAAAAATACAATCTATAGACCGATGCAAAAAAACAAGTGATTTAAATTTTTTAAAAAATCAGAAATTTTCGTGAGTTACAGCATATGAGGTTTTTCAAAAAAAAACTTGTTATTTTTTAACCCATATCAATTTGGAACCTATAATCTATCGACAGATATAAAAAAAAGGATGATTTAATTAAAAAATCAGAAATTTTCTTGAGATTTGCCAAAAAAAACTTGCCATTTTTCTACCAATATTAATTAGGTGTATATAATCCATCGACTTATGTAAAAAAAATTATGACACCTTTTTTTAAATAACAACAATTTTTGTGAGCTATAGCAAGATTTGTTAAAAAAATTGGTCATTTTTTAACTCATATCAATTGGGTACAATCAATCTATCGACTAATGTAAAACAAAGGTATCTCAAATTTTTTAAAAATTCAGAAATTTTTGTGTGTTATGGCACAAGAGATTCGTCAAAAACCTTGTCATTCTTGAACCAATATCAATTACGTGCACGCAATCAATCAACTGATTTAAAAAATATGGTGACTCAAATTTTTTTAAAATCAGAAATTTTTGTGAGTTAAAAGCACACAAAATTTGTCAAAAAAACTTGTCGTTTTTAAACATATATAAAGTAGAAAAATACAATCTATAGACCGATGTAAAAAATAGGGTGACTCAAATTTTTTGAAAAATAAGAAATTTTCATGATTTATATACGAAATTTTTCAAAAAAAACTTATTGTTTTTTAACTCATATCAATTTGGAACCAGTAATCTGTCGACTGATACAAAAAAAGTTGATGACTTAAATTTATGAAAAATTAGAAATTTTTGTGAGTTATAGCCCACGAGATTTATATAAAAAAAACTTATAATTTTTCTACCCATATTAATTAGGTGCATATAATCTATCGACTTAAGTAAAAAAATGGTGACAAGTTTTTTTAAAAAAAATTAGCAATTTTCGTGAGTTATAGCACACGAAATTTGTAAAAAGAACTTGTCAATTTTTAACCCATATTAATTAGGTCTATGCAATCTATCGACTAATGTAAAAACGAAGGTGGCTCAAATTTTTAAAAAAATCAGAAAGTTTCATGTGTTATAGTGCATGACATTTGTTAAAAAAACTTGTCATTTTTTAACTAATATCAATTAGGTGCACGCCATCTATCGACTGATGTAAAAAAGAGGATGTCTCAATTTTTTTGAAAATCAAAAAATTTTGTGAGTTTAGCACACGAGATTTATCTAAAAAACATGTTGTTTTTTAACCTTTATTAATTAGAAAAATGCAATCTATAAACCAATGTAAAAAATAGGGTGACTCAAATTTTTTGAAAAATCAGAAATTTTCGTGAGTTATATAGCACACAAGATTTTAAAAAAATCATGTTTTTCAACCGATATCAATTTTCAACATGCAATCTATCGACTGATATAAACAAGTGGTTGATTTAAATTTTTAGAAAAATCAAAAATTTTCGTGAGTTATAGTATACGAGATTTGTCAAAAAACTTGTAATTACCCATAACAATTAGGTGCTTGCAATCTTTCGACTGATGTAAAAAAAGTCGATGACTCAAATTTTTCCAAAAGTCAGAAATTTTTGTGAGTTACAACATATGAGATTTGTCAAAAACAACTTGTCATTTTTTGAAACCATATCAATTAGAAAAATACAATCTATCGACCGATGTAAAAAATAGGGTGAATCGAATTTTTTAAAAAATCAGAAGTTTTCATGAGTTATAGCACACGAGATTTTTCAAAGAAATTTGTTGTTTTTGAAAGCATATCAATTTGGAACATGCAATCTATCAACTGATACCAAAAAGGGGAAGGCTTTAATTTTTTAAAAAATCAGAAATTTTCGTGAGTTATAGCACACGAGATTTGTCAAAAAAACTTGTTGTTTTTCTATCCACATAATATGTGCATATAATCCATTGACTTATGTGAAAAAAATGGCAACACATTTTTTTTTTGAAAAATCAGCAATTTTCGTGAGTTATAGCAAACGAGATTTGTCAAATAAAACTTGTCATTTTTAACCCATATCAATTATGTGAATGCAATCTATCGAGTAATGTAAAAACGAAAGTGACTCAGATTATATGAAAAATCAGAAATTTTTGTGTGTTATAGCACACAAGATTTGTCAAAAATCTTGTCATTTCTTAACCAATATCAATTAGGTACACGAAATCTATCGACTAATGTAAAAAAGAGAGTGACTCAAATTTTTCAAAAACATAGAAATTTTTGTGAGTTATAGCATACGAGATTTGTCTAAAAAACTTGTCGTTTTTTAACTCATATCAATTAAGAACATGCAATTTATAAATTGATGTAAAAAATAGAATGACTTAAATTTTTTGAAAAATTAGAAATTTTCTTGAGTAATAGCACACGAGATTTGTCAAAAAAAACTTGTCGTTTTCAAACCCATATCAATTAGAAAATTATACTCTATCGACCAATGTAAAAAATAGGGTGACTCAAATTTTTTGAAAAATCAAAAAAAAATTCTGAGTTATAGCACATGAGATTTTTCAAAAAATTTTGTTGTTTTTTAACCCATATCAATTTCGAACATGCATTCTATCAATTGATATAAAAAGAGCACGACTTCACTTTTTTGAAAAATCAGAAATTTTCGTGAGTTATAGCACACGACATTTGTCAAAAAACTTGTCATTTTTCTGCCCATATCAATTAGGTGAATATAATTTATCGACTTATGTAAAAAAAATTGTGACACATTTTTTTAAAAAAAAATCAGCAATTTTCGTGAGTTATAGCACACGAGATTTGTCAAAAAAAACTTGTGATTTTTTAACCTAGATCAATTATTACACGAGATTTGTCAAAAAAATTGTGATTTTTGAATCCATATCAATTAGGTGCATGCAATCTATCGACTAATGTAAAAATGAAGGTGACTCAAATTTTTTCAAAACTCAAAAATTTTCGTGTGTTATAGCTATAGCACACGAGATTTGTAAAAAAACCTTGTCGTTTTGTAACAAATATCAATTAGGTGCACGAAACTATAGACTGATATAAAAAATAGGGTGACTCAAATTTTTCAAAAAATCAAAAACTTTTCTTAGTTATAGCACACGAGATTCATCAAAAAAACTTATCGTTTTTTAACCAATATCAATTAGGTGCACACAATCTATCAACTAATGTAAAAAAAGGGAGACCCAAATTTTTCGAAAAATCAGAAATTTTTGTGAGTAATAGCACACGAGATTTGTCAAAAAAATTGTCATTTTTAAAACCCATATCAATTTGGAACCCGTAATCTATCAACTAATATAAAAAAGTGGATGACTAAGATTTTTTGAAAAATCAAAAAATTTCGTGAGTTATAGCACACGAGATTTGTCAAAAAAACTTGTCATTTTTCTACCCATAATAATTAGGTGCATATAAACCATCGACTTATGTAAAAAAATGGAGACACATTTTTTTTTTGAAAAATTAGCAATTGTCGTGAGTTATAGCACACGAGATTTGTAAAAAAAACTTGTCATTTTTTAACCCATATCAATTAGGTGCATGCAATCTATCGACTAATGTAAAAACGAAGGTGGCTCAAAATTTTTTTAAATCAGAAAGTTTCGTGTGTTATAGCACATGAGATTCATTAAAAAATTTGTCGTTTTTAAACCAATATCATAGTACACGTATTTTAGCTGAAAATGACAATGTCCAAAACGTGTCGATTTTCACTATTTCTGTATTGTTTTTAACATTCATTACAATTTTTAAAGTGTATTATAATGAATTATGTCAAAATTTTTGTGCTATTTTTTGTACCCGTCTCGATTGTGAACGTGCATTCTAGTGAACGGTGTCAAAAAAAATAAAACTCATATTTATCACCAAACTTTTATTTTTTTGTGGCCTATAGCACACGTATTTTGGCAAAAAATGACAATGTTTAAAAACTTATCGAATTTTGGCCATCTTCGTGTTATTTTTTCCACCCATCTCAATTGTGAACGTGCATTTTAGTGAATTGTGTCAAAAAAAGTGAAACTCATATTTAACATCAAACCTCCATTTTTTGTGGGCATTTTGGCCAAAAATGACAATGTCAAAAAACGTGCCAATTTTGGACATTTTCGTGGTAGTTTTTGCTCCTGCCTCAATTGTGAATATGCATTCTAGTGAACGGTGCAAAAAAAGTGAAACTCATATTTATCACCAAACCTCCATTTTTTGTGGGCAAAGCACACGTATTTTGGCCGAAAATGACAATGTCCAAGAACATGCCGATTTTGGCTATTTTGTAGTATTTTTTGTACCCACCTCAATTGTAAACGTGTATTCTAGTAAACGATGTTAAAAAAAGTGAAATTTATATTTATCATAAAACCTCCATTTTTTGTTATAACACACATATTTTGGCAAAAACGATATTATCCAAAAAAGTGCCGAGTTTAGCCGTTTCTGTATTGATTTTTACACCCATCTCAATTCTGAATGTGCATTCGACTGAATTATGTCAAAGAAAGTGAACTCATATTTATCACCAAACTTCCCTTTTATGTGGGCTATAGCACATGTATTTTGGCCGAAAATGACAATGTTCAAAACGTGCCGATTTTGACTGTTTCTGTATTGTTTTTAACATCTATCACAATTTTAAACGTGCATTCTAGTGAATTATGTCAAAAAAAGTGAAACTCATATATATCACCAAACCTCCATTTTTTGTGGGCTATAACATGCGTATTTTTGCTGAAAATTACAATGTAAAAAAATGTGCCAATTTTGGCCATTTTCGTGCTATTTTTTGCACCCGTCTCAATTGTGAATGTGAATTCGAGTGAACAGTGTCAAAAAAGTGAAACTCATATTTATCACAAAATTTTCATTTTTTGTGGGCTATAGTACACTTATTTTGGCTGAAATTGATAATGTAAAAAAAGTAACAATTTTGGTCATTTTTGTCTTATTTTTTGCACCCACCTCAATTGTGAACGTGTATTCTAGTTAACGGTGTCAAAAAAATGAAACTCATATTTATTACTAAACCTCTATTTTTGTGGGCATAGCACACGTATTTTGGCAGAAAATAATAATGTTTATACACGTGTCGATTTTGGCCATTTTCGTCCTATTTTTTCCACTCATAATAATTGTGAACATGCATTCTAGTGAATTGTGTCAAAAAACTAAAAATCATATTTATAACCAAACCTCCATTTTTTGTGGGTTATAGAACCCGTATTTTGTATGTTATACTTATACATCACCATTTATATTATTTGAAATCATATTATGAAATTTAATTATTTCTTTTTACCTTATGATAAAATAAAATTTTTATTTATTAATATTACTAAAAAAAATAGTTGATTAAATAAATGAAAAACAAATTTACAAATTAATGTAAATAAAAATAGGCAAAATTTATTAAACAATAAGTATTGGAGACATAACATGTATGAAAATTAATTAAGTAAAAAGATGAAAGAAAAAGTATAAAGCAACATAAATACAATTATGAATTTTTTTTAAAACAAAATATAAAACATTGATTAAGTTAGTAATGTTAATAAAAAAAATAAAAGTTAAAAAAAATAACAAACCATCCATCTATGTAACTCTTTTTGCATTGAATTACCTTAAAAGTCAATATGAAGCAATTTAAAACTATTAAAATTTTAAGGAAATTCAAAAAAAAATATCACATTAAAAAATAAAAATATTAAATAATTGACCAAGTGAATTATAATTTACCATAAGAATAATATGAAAGTCAAAATATAAATAATAAACATAAAAAGAGTTACATAATTAAAATCCTTAGAAAAGTAATTATAATACCAATTTTGAAAAAGAATTCGTAATATTTAAATCTCGGAGCTATTTTCTTTTAGTTCATGATTTCTCTTAATTTCTTAGAATGATACAAACGCCGTAATTTAATTGTTAGAAGAATAATTACTTCCCAAGTTTGATAAAAACCCGTGGTAATTAAAAAAGGATTATACTTCCCAAACTCAAATACCCTCCTAACCAAACGAATCCTAGGGTTTAGGTTCTAAACCTCTACTCTTATAAGAACTCCATCCCAGCCCTCCCCATCACGTAAATCCGCAGCCTCACACACAAACACACACAAAAACACTGTTAATTTTCTCTTTGTAAAATTTGTAGAACAGCACGTAGCCTCCCGGGCTGCTCTGAATGTACTTCAATATGAAGAACGTTGCCCCAAAGCTCGTGCTATAATGCCGCCGTTCAGTGTTGCAGTTCAGCCTCTTGTACATCTTTCCACCACGGCTGATCTGTGTCAAAGCAACGGCCACATTATCTTAACTACAATCCCTTTTATTGTTTTTCCTTTTTTTCTTTCTTTAATTTGCCTCAAACACCTTTAGCTCTTTTTTCCTTTTTCATTGAGAAAAGGGCTAGTCAAAGAGGCAAAGATTTGATTTTTGCGGTGTACACGTGGGGAAAATTCAATTTTGTTGTTTTACTTCTAAGAACATCCGCTAAATTATCTTTTTTTGGTATTTTTTTTAATTAGGTTATTGATGATCCAAATGGGTTTTTTTTTCCGAATTATTTTGTTTTGGCGATGATTAAAAAATGGATTTATCCGCGCTTCTGAGAGCATTCTCTGATGTAAAACTTAAAAATGGTTGAATTTCTTGATATGAGCCAATAAAAATCTTATCTTTACTGGAATTTTGAGGTATTTATTAAAATCTTAACTTACTACTAGCCGAAAATTTTTGAGCTTTATTGGGTCTTTTTAATTATTATTTAATTATATTTAAGATGTTTGTAATTCGGCGGTGATGATGAAATTTCAGCTTGAAATGCCAGTTCTGCTTCAGAAAATTCTTGATTGATAGAGCTGTTTATATTTTCTCTGAGCCCTTTTTTTTTATTAATTCATGTTTATTGATTTTGCTGCTTCTGAAATTGTTCACCGTATAGTTTTGTCTCTATGAAAATGGTTTAAGTAGTCGGTGACGATAAGACAGTGTACGCTGGATAGTATTTGAGGTGTAGAAATACACTAAAGCATGATGTAACCACATTATATAAGGGATTTATCTGAGACTAGAGCCATTTGCTTCAGCTTATATATATTCATTATCCCTTTTGCTTAAATGTACTGTTTTCTTTTTTCATTTTATAGCTCTGATTGATTTTCTATTGTATTAAAGCCAATGATGATATAATCCATCTAAATGAGGTGTGGTGGAGCCAAGACTCTGCTTTTGCAGGGAGAACCTCCTTGGTGAAGCTACATTGCACATGATAATACTGGATTTTGCTGAGGCAAAAATAGTTCTTTTTATTAAATATCTTACTATGATTGGTTTGTTTACAAATTAAATAAAAAAAAGAAGCTATGAGATTTACAGGAAATATAGTTAGGCATATGATTTCTTTTGTGATTGCTATGGTAGTGATTGTATGTATTATAGGTAATTTTGGAGATAAACATACTTATAGTGGAAGATGTGCCTTTTAATTTTGTGTCTAAATGTTGTGTTATCAACCTGACTTTTTGATATAGATTTTAATGGTGGAGGAATTTTTCTTTCCTTCAACTGAGTTTAACTATACTCTTGCCCTATGGAATGACTTTGGGTTTAGAGTCTGAAAAACTCGGAGATTATGTGTTGTCATCAGCTTCTGCTCTTAAATATCTCACGAGATTGGAGTTAAATAACAGCACTAAATTTTTGTTGAATTAAAGTTAGAAACGTGTGCTCTTAATATTCTTATATGAAGATTCATTGTTAATGTGGAGATTCATTCTGAAAAGTGTATATTAATGATATATTTATCTTGTTAGAATAGCAATCCATTTTTGTTTCATGTTTTTGGTTGCCAAGTTTGATAGGAATTCGTCAATGGTGATATTGTGATGAACATAGCACTCTCTGTGTGAGACTATTTTTTTTCCAAAAAGAAGAAAAGTTTTAAGTGACAAGAACTCTTTTAAATCAGCCATGATTAATGAAAGTATCTAACTGTTCTTGAGTGTTCAGATCGATTTGAATTTTTTGCAGGTGTTGCACAGCTTTTAGTGTGCCCAATGTATGTTCTACATATTTTGCTTGTATGGTTTCGTTCCAGTTAACCCCAGCAAAATCTCGGTTAATGAGGCAATCTAATCCAACTGCTGGTTGATCACAGGAAGTGAGATGAGAGTTGGGTTTAGCTTCCAAATTTGCAAGGAAGTCAAAGCACTCACTGGTTCCTTCTCTATATGTATGTTTGAACAGCAGTTGTAATAGACTAGTAGTTTAGTCCAAACTCTATTAATCCACTGCAATATTAGATGTGGGTTGTCTTCAGTTTTGGTTGAGGATTCATAACTGTGAAAATTTACTTGCACATTCTTTCTTCCACTCGGTAAAATGAGAAGGGTACAATTGGATGTGATTGTGTGTTCAAGCAATGTTCTGTGCCTTTCTGATTAGTTTATTCGGTTTGTTTTGATCAGCGAAAAGAAATGGTTGTATTGAGTTCTTCACTGGTGGAGGAGGAATCTCCTAAATTTCTTGACTTATAATTTTATAAGTGTGAAGGTTGCATGGCTCCAAATTTTTTGTAGATTTCTAAGTTGGCCTATGATAATGACTTGGATGAATGGTAAATGGTAATAATGGAGTTTGACTAACCATAAGAAATGGTTGTATTGAGTTATTCACTGGTGGAGGAGGAATCTCTAACTTCTTGACTTGTAATTTTAGAAGTGTTAAGGTTGCATGGCTCCAATTTTTTTGTAGATTTCTAAGTTGGCCTATGATAATGATTTGGATGCATGGTAATAATGGAGTTTGACTAACCATAAGATCCTACAAGTTTGGAAAAGATCTCTAACAATGGTCATTTTTACATTCGTTGAACAACAAATGAATTTCAAGAAATGAACAACAGTTGATAAAGACACTCCAACATATCAAGAAAAATATAGAGGATCCATTTCTATTATTTGCAAATGTTGATTATCTACATTTCTTTTAGTCTACATTTCATCTATTTTTGAGTGAAAGGACGAATATTTTGAATCCTCATTAATTAAATTATCTTATTTAGACAATAAGAATTTCAAGAAGTGTATTAAATAAACACTTTATTTTATTTATTTAATTTTATTCTCATTTTTGCTTTGGTTTAAGAAAATTTCAAAGTATTCTAAAATTTTCCTTCTTTATAAAAAAATTTCTTTCAATTTGATGCTTGAAATTATTAACAATACTTACCAAAAAAAGAAATTATTAACAATAACTGACAACCGCAACGCGTGAGGCTGAGATCTGATCTCACTAGTCAGACGTGAAAATGCCGGTCCCAATGGAAGCTTACAACCATAATTGGCCCGCGTCTTTTTCACACATTTTCTCATACCTTAATCAAACATATCCCAAATCGAAGGAGAATTGAAAAGTTTAAACAAAAGTGAATGTACACAGGAACAGGATAGTGTGACCGTGCAATTCTTTTAATCTCTAAGTGCAGTGCAAAGAAACTTGATTCGGAGACAACCCAGTTCACAGTTTTGAGTGTTGAATTGATTAGCAAACAAGAATTAAGATGAGGGTTCTGACATATCTTCAGAGGACTTTTCATGGGCTCCCTAATGCCTCTAAGTTCTTGGTTATTTGCTCTCTGAGGTGCTGTTTTTTTTTATTTCACTTTTATCTTGGCTAGAATTTTGGTTACATTTTGAGGATCTTGATGGGTTTCTATTATTTGCTAGAAAAAAGGGTTCTGTTTCCTGTTTTATTGATGTTTATGTGTGCCTTGTTGTTTCTGTATTGTGTCTAAATTTGGATAGAAATTTGTCAGTGTGAGGCTCTGATGGTTCACCTTATTTCCCATTTCATTATGGATTTTTTAGTGACATTGAGAGGTTCGTTTTTCTCTTGTATTCATTTTGGCTCGCTGGGTTGATCAGTGAGACTGTACATTTAGTGTTCCACATCCTTTTACTGATCTGAAGTCTAGAATAGAAACATTCTGTTTTTAGCTGATTGGTGACATGGATGGTTGCGAATGTTAACAATAGTTGTAATTTGTGAGTTTCAAGGCGTCCACTTTGAGAATTTTCCTTTTTTCCCTGGCCTCCTAAACGGTTAATGATGAATAGTAGTAAAACGGGAAGCACTCGCATGATTGGTCATGAGTTGATGATCAGCTGATTAACCTGATTTTTCATGATTAATTGTGTTTTTCTCTACTACTATGAAACGAATTGCTGTTCTTTGGTAGATATTTATAATGATTTTGAATTATAAATGTCACAATTTGGTTTTCAGATCTTCAAGCATTTCAACTTTCAGGGTCGAATGTTTAACACGTTTGATTTTGTTTGTATTGATTTTTGTAGTTTGCAGAAAGATATTCATGTTAAAGTTGTGTTCAGGTAGGAGATGGAGCACTAATGGCTAGTCTAACACAAGAAATCCTAATCTACAAATGATTAATGAACTTATTCTTGTGTATCTTTGTTGGATTACAGAAGTTAAATGGGAAGCCATGTTTAGATACCTAAAGTACTCTTTAGGAGTTCGTTATGGAGTTGAACTCGTTCCGCTAAATTCAAGTTGGTTTTTCGTATACATGCTTAAAGTATCCTACAACAAAATTAATTAGGATTTGAAACATCTTTTCATGAGTATAATTTTCTCTTGTTTGACCATATTGGGACAGGATTTTGTTTTTGTCCTCTTGGGAAATTGTGTGCCTCATGTTTTTTCTGGTTCCCACAGTAGTGGAAGTCTCATTGCATATTCAGATGCTCAATCAGAGAGCAAGACAGCCATTGTTGAACATGATGATTGTAACTCACAGAAGAAGAGGGTGGTAGTGCTTGGAACAGGATGGGCTGCTACTAGCTTCCTGAAGGATCTGGATATCTCTCACTATGATGTGCAGGTTGTGTCACCAAGAAATTACTTTGCATTTACTCCTTTGTTGCCTAGTGTGACATGTGGAACAGTTGAGGCACGAAGCATTGTAGAGCCTGTTCGGAAGATGATAAAGAAGGTAAAGCATACCCTGAAAGTGTAGCATCTTTTTTCTGATCTCTCTCATTTCTAGGAACACTGCATATATGGGTTGTCCACGTATTTCCTTTTCACACTAGTGCTTGAGGCAGAAATTGGAAATTTGTCACATGTTTAGTTTTCTTTATTGCCTGGAAGTTTTTACTTTCAGTTGGCCGTCCTTGGTCCTTTATTTTTTTAATTTTCCCTTGTGTGAATTAAATCTCTCTATTTTTCCCTTTGGTAAACCTTCTCTCATTTTCTGAGTTTAGATAAGGAGCTCATGATGAACTTATTAACTCTCTTTTTTCTCAATTCTCCTTTCAGAAAAACGGCGAAATTCTGTACTGGGAAGCAGAATGCCTGAAGATTGATGCTGCTAATAAAAGAGTTTCCTGCAAGTCTGTTGTTGAGAACTTAGCAGGAAAGAATGAGTTTGATCTGGAATATGATTATTTAATTGTAGCAGTCGGTGCAGAAGTTAATACTTTTAACACTCCTGGGGTATTGGAGCATTGCCACTTTTTGAAGGTAGAGTTCTGTCATTCGTCAGAGTTGAGCATTAGTTTAGTAAGCTAACAGCTTTTCGGATGATTATTATGCCATTCTAATTATAGAAGAATCATTTTGAGTTTCTGAATTCTCCATTTGCCAAAAATGCCACGAACTATAATGCAGGAAGTAGAAGATGCTCAGGGGATCCGGAGGTCTGTTATTGATTGCTTTGAAAAAGCTGTTCTTCCAGAGTTGAGTGAAGAAGAACGGAAAACCAATCTCCATTTTGTGATAGTTGGTGGGGGTCCAACTGGGGTGGAGTTTGCTGCTGAGCTGCATGACTTTGTCCATGAGGATCTGATCAACATATACCCCAGTGTAAAAGATTTAGTAAAAATAACAATGATTCAATCTGGAGATCATATTCTGAATACGTAAGATATTCTTTCTCCACTTATTCTTTATCTTGTGCTCTTGTTATGAACGTATTATAGGAATTGACTTGTTGATGAGATTCATAATTCAAATCATGTACGAAATGTAAGTCTTCAATGCTGCATTCAGCTTCCCGCCTTGTCGCACCATGAGAAATAGACACTGCACTGGACCAGAGATCTGTTTAAGTTTACTGATTCCTTCGCTTAGTTGCTTTGTGAGTTAGAAGCTTTTTATATCTGGCTTTTCCCTTTACTAACCTTGATCTGTGGATACTATGGAACTTCAAAAGCATTGATTGTCTGTAAATGGATGTTGTCCTAATTCCCTTTCCTGGCATTGCCAAAAATATTTCCAGTTAACACAGTTTCTAATATACCATGATGTCTTTCTGGGTTTCTTTTATAATGGAAGGTAGGGAATTGACATTCTCCCTTTCCTTTTAAATTCAAAAATAGACACCATGTGCTTCCTTTTTACCTATTTGAACTGTTACTGTGATTTTCTTACTATTACTTAATCTTCTGGAACATTCTAAGTTAAATATCCATTTTGAAGCCGAGTAAGAAGTTGATAATGATCAATACCCCACTATGAACATTTTTTTTCTCATTGCTTCTGTTACAAACTTGACTTCTTCTTGTTCTTTGAACCTCATCATTCAAAAGATTCAAACCTGTTATTTACCCCATAATTTTTCAATGACAACTCTTTAGTTTCATTTGTAGAATTAATTAGCAAACGGCAACTGACAAAAGAATCTTTTCTGGCTTATATGTAATCCATTAACCATTTCGCGATAAATCTCAAATGGCACCCTTCTTTGGATACATTTTATGCCCGCACTTTCCTGTCTACTTCTTGTTGTATCTTTCTTTTTCTGAGGATTGCTTCCTTTTTAGGAGAACAGGGGAATGAATAAATTATGTTCTGGCAAATTTCCATCACAGCGTTCCAAAATGAGAACTCCGTAGTCCTTGAACTTAAAATTTAATCTATCTGTGCTCTTTGTTTAATCCTTTCATCACTCCTTAGTCAGAATCTTTCATATCATCTTTTAATTGTCACGTGGATCTCCGGATCATCATCTTTGAGCATTGCAGTCTTTGTGCTTTAATCTATGTAGGTTTGATGAAAGAATTAGCACATTTGCTGAACAGAAGTTCACACGAGATGGTATCGAAGTTTTAACAGGGCGTCGGGTCATGAATGTTTCTGATACAATGGTAAACATGAAAATGAAATCTACTGAAGAAGACGTCTCCATGTCCCATGGCTTGGTTGTGTGGTCCACTGGGATTGGCACTCGTCCAGTTGTGAGGGATTTTATGGAACAAATTGGTCAGGTATGAGATGAACTTTTCTCTATAGTTTGGTGTATTCCATATTAAGTAGTAAGCTACCTGGTAAGTGAGTTAACTCTAGTGTTCGTGCAGATTATTAATGATGTCTGCTCATAGGTATACTTGTCACCATATTTGCTTTTATGCAGGGCAATAGACGTGCTCTAGCGACTGATGAATGGCTAAGAGTAAAGGGAGCTGAAGCTGTGTTTGCCCTTGGTGATTGTGCCACTATAGATCAAAAAAAGATCAGGGTATATGATCGATCCTCTATGGCTTCATTTGACATTTTGATTAAGTTAGAAGAGAAAAATTGCTAGTTTCCAACAATGATATTAAATTTTTTCCTTCCATGTCTTTTACATTTTGGGTTTAGATCATCCTTGATATATGAAAACTTGACTGAGGTCCTCTTTTATATCTTAATATGCCTTAGAAGGAAAAACATGATGATGTTACAGCCACTAAGCATGTTAGCGAGAAGTCTTGTTTGGAGTTTTTCCCTGGTCAAACAGGGATCAGGTCTAACCGTGGTTTTCAATATAGTTGGGGATACCTTAACAATCATCTTAGAGTGAGGAACTGGGAATATTAGCAAACGAAAAAGAACGAGGAAGCAAGAGTTTTGTTTTTTGGTTAACAAGAGGTCTGCTGTGAACTGTAGAATTAGCCACGGCCAAAAAAACCAAATGAGAAAGAGAGAGAGAGAAATAGTAATATACTTACAAGGGTTTGCCTGCTAATGTTTGTCATGGAAGTCCCTAGTTGCAATATTTTTCTTGAGATTCATCAATTTTTGGCTGTTCATAAATTTTTTAGTTGATCTTACACACTTGTCTCGTTCTTTGGTTTCACCTGTTGCTTCTCAGGAAGATATCTCAGCGATTTTTGAAGCAGCAGACGAAGATAATTCTGGGACCCTCACAGTTGAAGAATTAAAAGAAGTGATTGAGGACATTATAATTAGATACCCCCAAGTTGAACTTTATCTGAAAAGCAAGCACATATTTGATGTTATAGACTTATTGAAGGACTCCGAGGGAAATGATAGAGAAGAGATAGATATTGAAGGGTTTAAGTTAGCTCTTTCTCATGTTGATTCTCAGACAAAGAGTCTGCCTGCCACTGCACAGGTACATTTTTTCATTTCCTCTGTGTTTATAGATCATGATTTGTACATGGTTTCCTTATGCAACTTATCTTTGGCATGTTAGGTTGCTGCTCAACAAGGTGCATATCTTGCTAGGTGCTTAAACCTTTGGGAGAAGTGTAAAAGTAATCCAGAAGGTCCTCGCCGCTTTAGAAGTGGTGGACGCCATGAGTTTCGCCCTTTCCGGTATCCTCGCTCAGCTTCTTATTTCTTTAATTTTTTTTTCTCAATAGATTCATTAGTCAATTTCAGTTTAAAATCCTAGGTAAGTTCTTAGTTGAGTTCTTGGAATTCAAGCTTCTTATCTTCTAGTATTGCCCAAGGATTGCTGTGCTGGATCAGAAAAAAGCTATATTATAATTGTGGTGTATTGGTCTTCATGTTCACATGGCTCAGTTATTTTTTCTTTTTGCTCCTGTTCAAATTTAACCGAATAAATAAGTATGGCTGATCATTGGAGATTCTGTTCTCTTCTTATAGCCTTCCCCGTACCATTCTGCCCTCCCCGACTTGTTCCCTGGAAAACACTCTGAATATCCACTAAGAATGAGATGTTTACTCTGGGCATTGACAAACACGATCTTTTGAAAAAGAGGCTTTCCCAAGAAACTGTAAACTGTACAGTTTCCATTTTCTTTTCTAGATATTGACATGTCAGTATGATAACACACCAGGTATAGACATCTTGGGCAATTTGCTCCTTTGGGTGGGGAGCAAGCAGCAGCAGAACTTCCTGGAGACTGGGTTTCTTTGGGTCGTAGCACACAGTGGCTTTGGTATTCCGTGTATGCAAGGTAATCATCATTTTCTTTCACGACTTCAATATCACACGTTAGAAGTGTTTTCAACTGCCGTCGATTAACCTCAATCTGATTCGGATACCTGTTTTTCATCCAGCAAGCAAGTTAGCTGGCGCACAAGGGTATTAGTGGTGTTTGATTGGACAAGGAGATTCATTTTTGGTCGAGATTCGAGTCGAATTTGATGCTGGCATCAGAGCTTTGTTTCTGCACAGTCGTCCTCTATATGTATGCACCTTCTAGTGTACATCCTCCCTCCTCTCCCAGCCCCCCACCCCCCGCCCCATGTGTCCCACTCTCTTCTCATATCTCAACTGAGCAACAACACTTAGATATGTAGTTTGTTATGTAAATAGTTTTAATCATGTCATTACAATGCAGCTGCATTGAGGTAGCTTTACTTCAAAGTTCTTAAACCATCGAACTTCACGGCAAGTTATATTGAGAAAAGGAAAATTTCCCACGCATGATTCAGAGTATTTGGAGCAGCTAGTATGCAGAATTTCTGCTTCTTGTTATTAACTATTTCATGGTAAAAAAGATGCCTTGTTGTGTACATGCAAATCAAATGTCTGTTATTCTTGTAGTAGAAATGACACCCTTTTGAATGTTGAGGACAAGCCCAGAAAGCAAATGACGAAAAAAAACTTCAATCTCAAATATCAAATTTACAATACCAAGTCTACAACTGAGAATGCAAAGAAGCCATTTTGTCCATTTTGTTAGTATTAAACAGAATGTTTGGAGTAGAAGTAAATTTGAAGTAATGTTTGTATAAAGTATAAACTAGCTGTTAAAATGGTTAAAGCCCTTCTTTCTTTCTTATTCCATTTGAGAATTGAGACTAATAATAGTTCCATACCAAATGTATATACATCTTGCAAACAACATTTTGTCATTTCTAAAAATAAATTCATGATGGTCAATATTTTTTTAATTAAAAAAATAATTAACTACCTACTTAAAATGAACACATATTAATAGCAAAGATATAAAAGTAAAATAATTAATGATTTAAATAGAAAACAATTATAATTGCATTTTTTTTAAAGAAGGTAGTTATTTTGATAAGTTATTTTGCGAGAATCACATAGTTAATTTAATGTGAAGCTCAAATAATAATAATATATATATATATATATATTGGATTTATTACTTTTTTTCTTATTAAATAGAGGATCAATAAGTGATACTCTACCTATATATAAATGACTTAAAGTCTCAAACTGGGGACCTATTTGTTCAATAGTAAATAGTGAAAAACGTGAACGATTTGATCTATGCTTGGTTGTCTTGAACTATATTTACTTTCTCAATGGTTGAGCCAAATTCTACTTTCTCAATGATTGAGGGTATGTTTGGTTCATGGGGAGGAATGATAATGATAAAGATAATGACAATAGTGTGTAATAGTAATAATAATCACATACATTCCCACCCCCAAATATAGGGCACGGGATCTTCTGTCCAAGATTTTGTCTGTCTTATTCTGTCCTAATTAAAACTACGTACGTCCTAGGGTTCACTAATCTCTTAGTTAGGGTCTAATAATTTTAAAGTAATTTTAATGATATTTATGCATTAGTCCCTAATTTTAATGAAACTACGTAGTTTTAAACGTCAGACAAAATAGGACGGATAAATATTGGACAGAGGATCTGGACTCATATATTTATCTTATTTGTGTTTAAAATTTATCATGAATATTTTAAAATTTTCACAATAAAAATTTATCGACTAAAAAAAGTGATAATCGCAAATTTTGAGAATTGTCCAATAACATGGTTTAACCTCAAAAGAACCAAAATCTAATCGACTTTTTTTTTTTCTTTAAATAAAAATTGAAGAAAGGAAAGACAATTATTATGAAAGTTTCTTGCAGTTTAATATTAATTGTAGTAAAGATCCTAAATGTACGTGTCCGATTTTGTAGGCTTTGACTACTTACCATTTCTTGGCAGTTACTCCATCACTACCACTTCTACTACTACTACAACTGAGTCCAGAAATAATATTATTCCAAAACATGTTTAAGGAAATACTAAACTTTTAGTAAGAATTTTACACTTTTTCCATACTTAAAATCTTGAGAGATTCTTTATATAAGAACCCTTTTTTAGAATTTAGGTTTCTTGATCATTACTCATAGTATAGAAGAAGAAAAAAAACAAGATGAAGGGCTATGAATTTTACCAGAGGGCCAGAGGGGCGTTTCATAACCATCCTCATATTTCTAAACTTCTTGTTATTCTCACTGTCAGGTCTAATTCTACGTTTAATGTTGTTTTCTTTTTTGTTAAGTTTCTGATTTTAATATGTTTTGTGGATTTATGTCTATGAATGTATGTATGGTTTGTAGTAAATGTTATGCCAGGCTTCGTGTTGCATAAGTTTTTATGGTTGATATGGGATTTGATGGTTGGATCCATGCAAGATTTGAATTTTTTTCTGGCTGTATATAGTATTGAATGTGTATAAAACCACAAAATTAATGTCACCATCATTCTTTTATTGAATTTTACTGCCTTTTGTTTGTGTCATTAAAAGATGTAAGTTTTCAGCAGAGAAGGATTTGTTGTGTTCAGGATTTTTTGAAGTGCTTTCAATGTTTTGTTTAGAAATGACCAATTTTGAGCTTAAAGTTGGAATCTTTGGAGTACTTGTTGGATTCCAAATAGCCATTGTCCAACGTTCTTGCTGTCAAATAAATAGTAGCCATAACACATCCTGATTTCATCTATATCTTAAACTCCATGGCCATAGGCCCTTGCAGTTTGTTCGAATGGGATGGATGCTTTTGTCTTGTTGTCTTCTGAAGAGAATTTGACAAGCCCATACCCATTGACTATGAACTATTTGCCTTTATCTGTTTATGATCATGTTATCCTGTATCATTCATGCAATGTTTTGGAATCTTTACTGCAAGTGACAGAGTGAATATGTTTGAAAAATTCGAGATGTATATATGCCTAACACTATGATTGTCCTCTATCAGGGTAAAAGTTTTCTACAGTTAGTTTTTGTGATTTCTGAGTTCTGATTTCATTTGGCTTCTTGATTTTGCAGTGGTGGGGGTCTACTGGCTTTCTCTGATTATAGACCATTCCAAACTAGCCATGCTGATGTTAAGAAAAAGAAAGTGGTGGTGCTAGGAACTGGTTGGGCTGGAACCAGCTTTCTTAAGAGCCTGAAAGATCCTTGCTATGATGTTCATGTTATTTCACCGCGTAACTACTTTGCATTTACTCCTTTGTTACCGAGTGTTACCAATGGCACGGTTGAAGCACGCAGCATCGTTGAGCCAATTCGCAGCATTGTTAGGAAGGTGTAGATTTTTGTTGCTTTTGATGTTTAGGACTATGACAACTTGAGCTTCTTTAAATGGTTATTCCTTGTCAAGTTATGCAACAATTTTCTTAATGCTGTCCTGAACTACTCATTCTCAACTTCATCAAGGGGTACATGATATAACCATTTGAAGGAAATAACAGATTTACTTCCTCTCCTGTTTCAGAAAAAATTTGATGTTCAAGTCAAGGAAGCTGAATGCTACAAGATTGATACAGATAACAAGAAGGTGCACTGCCGATCAATTCAAGATAACAGCCTAGGTGGTTCACAAGAATTTACGGTAGATTATGATTACCTGGTTGTAGCAATGGGTGCACGTGCAAATACATTTAACACCCCTGGTGTTGTGGAGCATGCTCACTTTTTGAAGGTACTTTACCCTGCTACTCTGTCAGTGATGTATTGCACCATTTGGAAAACTGAAGGTATTCTAATTATTTTCCTTGCCATTATTTGTTTCTTCCAATGAAACTAAATAATTTTATTTCAGGAAGTAGAAGATGCTCAAAGGATTCGTAGGACTGTCATTGACTGTTTCGAGAGGGCAAGTCTTCCTATAAGTGAAGAAGAGAGAAAGAGGATCCTGCATTTTGTAGTTGTTGGAGGTGGCCCAACAGGTGTGGAGTTTGCTGCGGAGCTTCATGATTTTGTGAATGAGGATTTAGCCAAGCTATACCCTTCTCTTAAGCAACATGTTAATATTACACTTCTTGAGGCTGGGGATCACATTCTGAACATGTAAGGAAGATCCTTCACCACCTGGTCTGTGTTTTTCTCATGAATTTTCTTAACTATGTTATTTTCTCATCTGGTCTGTTTTCCTTTTTCCAGGTTTGACAAACGAATAACTGAATTTGCTGAAGACAAATTCAAAAGAGATGGAATTAATTTGAAAATGGGATCAATGGTTGTGAAGGTAACAGAGAAGGAAATATGCACTAAAGAGAGGGGCAGTGGCCAAACTGTATCATTGCCATATGGAATGGTTGTTTGGTCTACTGGAATTGGAACTCGACCTGTAATAATGGATTTCATGAAGCAGATTGGTCAGGTTTGGGGCTCTAATTCTTCTCATTTTGCAGTTATTGCCTCTCATTCTGACAGTTCCTAATGATCTGTCTCCACTTATTTGTTACTGTCAACTATTTTATTATGGCAGACCAATAGGCGAGTTCTGGCTACTGATGAATGGCTGCGGGTGGAAGGTACCAATTGCGTGTATGCCTTAGGTGACTGTGCCACAATCAACCAACGTAAAATAATGGTATGGAACACTCATCTCAGTTTAAGTTAGCATGAGAACTACCATTAGCTTATTGAAGTGATATTTAGATGATGTCAAATATTTTAGTTACCTCTCTCATTCCATCAAATTGTCTTGTTGAGTTCAATGCAAGCCTGAGATATGTTGATTTTCCATCAATTCTTTGTGCTGGAAGCCACTACTCCTTAATCTTAGGAGCAACTTTTGAGAGCCCAAGTGATGGACTGTCATCTGCATGTTGTATATCCAAAGTATCTTCTCCTTAACGTCGCGATCCTGAGATAAGATTTAGTTAAGTTGCAAGAATGAGCATAAGGCATCTCAAAAATGGATAATGTGGTAATAGCACAGCAAATACATCTAGCATATCTTACCTTTACATGTTGATTGTAATACTGAATCTTGGAATATCTAAGCAGTTGTATGCCTAAAGACTGATATCCTTCTTTGACATACTATTCTTTACTTGAGCAGGCATAATTGTTCAAAATACTTACTTTTAGTAAAATTGATAATCTAGTAGTATCCATGATCAGTTTATCTATAATGTGGTTTTTCCTGAGAATTTAGAACTGAAGTTCAGGTTTGACTTTTTATCAGGAAGATATATCAGTAATATTTAAAAAGGCAGACAAGACTAATTCTGGTACACTAAAGGTTGATGATTTTAAAGGAGTCATCAAAGATATCAGTGAAAGGTATCCCCAAGTGCAGATTTATATGAAAAGGAAACAATTAAAAGATTTTGCTCAGTTGCTGACAAGTTCAAACAAGGATGATGAATTGAACATCGAAAAATTCAAAACAGCACTTTCTGAAGTTGACACTCAGATGAAAAATCTTCCTGCAACTGCACAGGTAAAACTAGAATCATTCTTTCTTTGTTGTTATGTCCAATTTTCTCTCCTTACACTCCTTTCTTTTTTATCTCCAATATTTCAGGTGGCTTACCAACAAGGTGCTTATCTTGCTGATTGTTTCAACCGCATGGATATCTGTGAAAAGAATCCTGAAGGTCCATTGAGGTTCAGAGCAGAAGGAAGGCATCGATTTCATCCATTTAGGTGAGGATTCATTTTCATATGAAACTTCTCTTGTAATAAGCACTGCAGTTCTTAACACAGAAGCAGTAAAGTGAGGGAGGAAAGATTAGAAGTTTTATGTTGAGAGGAAGATTTACTACATTCTTCTTGCTTTGTCTTTTCATCCTCCTCTTGCAAACCACCTCAATTAAACAAATCATTTGAGTAGCCCCTTGGGTTCTCTGAGCAAAGTGAAAAATTGCGAAAACATTTTCTTGCAGCTGAATTTTGCCTTAGATTTTTTTTCCCATCTGCAATCTAACTGTCATATTCTTCTGAAATGTACAACTTCACTCCATATAGTTTAGCTCATTACTCAATTGTTATTAGTAAACCAGATCGAAAATAACTCCAAACCACCCGTTGTCTGAACTTTTTTTTGGCTGTAAAAGAGAATATTTTTCCTTTCTGGTTTGGTTATTTTACTAATACATGGTGGCTTCTTGATATAGGTACAAACATTTCGGACAATTTGCACCCCTGGGTGGAGAACAAACTGCTGCTCAACTTCCAGGAGATTGGGTTTCAATAGGTCACAGCACTCAGTGGCTCTGGTATTCAGTTTATGCTAGGTAACGATACTCACACCAGCCAGCATGTTTTTCGGTGACTTCTGCAGTTTTCCTCATTCCCATTGTACTTCAATTCAGCTTTGTTTTGCCTTCTGACATGTTGTTGATGCTTCCTTACATATCCAGCAAGCTAGTAAGTTGGCGCACAAGGGTGCTCGTTGTCTCTGATTGGGGAAGGCGCTTCATTTTTGGAAGGGACTCTAGTCGGATTTGAAGACTGATCACAGATGAACTAAACAGAATCTTTCATTTTTACCAACATTTTTTTGCTACAAATGCAAACTGAGAAAATTTTGGTCGTGCTTCTTCATATACTTTCTTTGCGATTTGAATATTTTTTGGACCGTAGCTATAGGTATATATATCTATGCAGCCATGCAGGCTATATTTTTGTAGGTTGAAATTCTGACTCTTTTGCGACCACAAACTTGGAAACCCATTCTTTTTCACCATTGAAGTTTAGAACTTTTTTCTCAGAATCAGACACATATATGCATTTACACTGCAGACATTATCGCCTACAAAGAGGCAGACTTGCTACTTGAAATCCAGGTTTCATGGCATTCATAACCAATTAGAACATGATAATGCTCACTTGACAGTCATGCTCCATGATATACAGTTTAAAACCTTGAAAAAAAACGAAAATAATCATTGGCACAAGAATGTGTAATAGATTTCTGAACATTTGACAACCCTGCTCATCGTTCCAATCTCTACAAGGACAACACATTCTCTCTGCTTTTCTTTTCGCAAAAGTCACAGTGAAATTACACTTCATAGCCACTTCAGAATGTGCAAAATTTATGCACATTTGAAGTATCAATTACACGTATCAGCATACCACCTAGCAGCTATGCAGAAACACACAGTTGTATTAAATATACCAAAGCCACTGTAAACGCGCAGACCTCAGCAAAAAAATATATTTCCTCCAACTCATTGATCATTTTGGAATGATACTGGAGAACCATTCTTAATTTAATCATTTGACTATTCAGGATCTCAGTTCAGCATCTTGATCATGGCACAGCTAGGATATGCAACTTTTCTCCATAGATTATGAGCATTCTGCACTCTTCAGATTTGGTTAACAGAATTCGGTTAACTCATTTATTCACCAAGTAGGCAGGTGTACCAGCTTCCCCGATCATCTAACCTATCATCATAAGAACAAACTGCAATAATGCCATGTTATAAGTTCTTAAAAAGTAGGATGATGAGCTTTTACATAAAAATTAAAAGGATAACGAGCTTTACAGGTTTAAGTCATTTCACTTGTTACTGCATTGCTTACAAAAGTTGGAGAATGCACATAACATTACAATTTTGCATACTTCAACCAATATTGAACCTCAAGAGGTAATATGTTTGAATATTTATACTAAAACATACCCATAGCAAATCTTGTTTGTCACGGGCTTCAACTGAAGTGCTGGGCTCAACAAAAACACTTCTTTGTAGTTGTAGAGCCAACCTGCACAAAAATCAACTCTCTTGAACAGTTAAGTTATCTATTTTCCCTTTTGAAATCCCTTGGACCAACAAGATCGGAAAGGTGTGCATCCATCTCCTTTGAAAACTGTGCAGCCAACTTCAACTTCCCCATCTTGTTTAAGTGATTAATTAATGATCGATAAACATAAATTGATGGGCGAATCCCTCGGTGCTTCATCTCATTAAAAAGTCTCAGTGCTTCCTCTATGTCCCCTGACTTTCCACAGTTTTCAATTAATGCTGTGTATGTTCGCAAATCTGGTTCAACTCCTAGCTCGTCCATTTCTTTCAAAATGGCTGAGCATAAATCAAGCCTACCAACTTTTCTTAAGCTGTTTAATATCGTGTTATAAGAAATTATATCAGGAACAATATTGACTGCCTTCATTGAAGCAAATTGATGGAGCATATCATCTACACGACCACACCGACCCAATAACAGTAAAATAGTGTTATATGTTACCACATCTGGTTTACACTTTAGAGTCTTCATATGCTCAAATATTAGCAGAGCCTTAACAACTTGTCTACATTCACCAAAGGCAAAGATGATCCTGTTCATAATGGTTGCATTTCTGGGGAAGGTTAATTCTGAAACTTCTCTGACAAATCTCAACAAGACTACATCATCATTTCTTTTAGTGAAGGCTTTGGCAATAATCATAAATGAATCTGAGTTTATAGAATCATGAGACACCAATAAACACTTGAAACTTTGAGATAGAATGTCAACATCATCTTGTTCACCTGCTGCTTTTAGAAGGTAGTAATATGCATGAGGGGAGAGAAAGATTCCTTTATCACGTAAAGACTGCACTAACCTAGCAGCAGTTCCAAGGTCTCCAGCACTACATAGCCTATCAACATGAGCTTTACATATTTTTTCACAGGAAACCGTAGAATTCTCCATGTCAGAAAGGATCTGACTTAAAACTTCATCATGTGTGTCATGAGAACGAGAGGCTTGTGTTGATATTGATTGATGATTGGCAATAGAATCACCAAGATTTTGAAACAACGGCCAAACGCAGAAAACTCCTATTGGGATGGATTTAACACAATTCTGTATTAGAAAGTCAGCAACTAATTAAAAAAAAAACAAGAGATCTTTAGAAAAATTGTACCTCATAATTTCTCAAGAAAAAGTTTGCGTGAGTGAGCAAGATGATTAAACACACTAACTGGTAAACCAAATAATCAGTAGAACATAATAATTAAGTCGCTATGAACTGATTTATCCCCATTGCTCAATACACAATCCTGGTCAACATGAATTTTATATTGGGGGCACAGAATTTAGAAATTGAAAAAACAAACTGGAAAAAGCAGCCATCCTTCCAACAAAGGTACATGAAATTACCTTGTTAAGGCCTACAACCCAGGGTAGGCCACAGAGAGAATCATGCATCTCTGTATGGAATCCTTTCCAACCCCCAACAGAGGAAGAAAAACCAAACATACCAAAAGAACAAACTGCGAAAGCACGGAAGTTCCCTTAATAATAATTCTTCTTCTTTGGCCAGGATACACATTCCTATGAGGTTTCACATTCTCACTTGATTGATTAACGCTTTCTCACAAACCTTTTCTCAACTGGCAAGGCCTAGTCAGATGATTTGTCTTTTTAAACCACCAACTCCAAATCCCTCACAGAACGTTTGAAATTTTCATCTCATTGCAAGGTCCCAAAGATGTTAAGATTTAAACCTCCCTTTTATAAAAAGAAGAGCATCACAATAGCTTCTAAGTTCCCTGAACATTTTACACTAAGCCAGAAAAATACAATCATTTCCCTTCAAATACAACCATCCGTAAAGGACCTACATTTCTATTTTCAAACAAGTTAAACTTTGTTCTACTAATCACAACATGAGAACCTTTCATTCAACCAACCAACACACATACATAATCCAGAATCAGTAAAATGCCATTTTCATTGTTCAAATATCAATGGATTTTATATTCATAACTGTTTTCCCTGTTAATGCTAATGCAATGCATCAAATGAGTATATACATCAATAACAGAGGAAAAAAAACATGCACACAGGTGTTGCTAAATGAAATCCCAGAAACAAAATGACATAAAATTTCATAGTTTGTCAATAAATGAAAAAAAGATAAAATTTTGAGACTTACAACAAAAGGGGTTTTTCTGAACCCATGCAGAGTGGCCGATGACAAAGGATTATGGCAACCGGAATGGTAATAACAGCGTAAAAATGCCGAAACCCTCAAAAGGGTTTTCCATTTTGGAAGAGAAGCTGCAAACATTTTGGAATTTGGGGTTTAATTGATACGATTTCAAACTTGGAAGTGTTTAGGGTTTAGGGTTTATGTTGAAAGACATTGATTGAACCATTGGAATCGTCACTGACCAGTGGGAAGACGAATGCAGCTGATTTTATTTTAGGGCTCTATTTTTCGGGAAATTATGTTTTGTTCCCGTTATCTTTGTGAAATAGCGTTGGCTCCTCTTTCAAGTTTCAACCTTGTATATTGTTTTGTACACTCACGTCTCCCCAGTAGGGGTGTAATCGAGTCGAGTCGAGCTCGAGTACACCCCTAATCGAGTAGCTCGATTTTGAAAAAATGGGTACTCGAGCTCGAGCTCGAGCTCGATCGAGCTTCAATAATCGAGCTCGACTCGAGCTCGACAAAGGGTAATCGAGCTCGCGAGTAGCTCGATCGAGCTCGAGTATTTTTTTTTTATTTTTTTTTATTTTTTTTATTTTTTTTATTTTTTTTATTTTTTTTATAAAAATTATATGATGTATTTGTAATTTTTTTAAATTTAATGAGGTCAAATTATAATTTATTATAAATTAAGGACTAAAACATAATTATAAATAGATTAAATTATAATTTATTAAACTACAGGGACTAAAACATAAATATAAATATTAAAAATAAAAAAAATATACATATACTAGAGTAGCTCGCGAGCTACTCGAGTATATGTATTCCGAGCTCGAGTCGAGTAGTTGACCGAGCTACTCGCGAGTAGTTCGCTCGTTTACCACCCCTACTCCCCATTGTCCAAAAAAGTGTATTTTTGATCTTTAGAAAAACATTTTATATATTTGTGACATGTTTATAAGACATAGGTCATATATTAAAAATAACATTAACAAATTTATCATGTATATTACTATTAATAAAGGGGAAGCAATTTTGGTTTTTTTTAAGCAACAACATTTATTTTACCTACACTTTCTCATGCGACAACATCTATTTTATCTTGACGGGTCATCAAGTTAGAGCGACAACATCTGTTTTATCTTAACAGGTCATGAATTTCGAAGCCAAGATATAGTCCATATGAAAGTCTTAACTTTGTATTAGTGACCAACTTGGTGTCATAGTTTTGACCATGAATCCACAAATTCAATATAATAAATCAAAGGTTTTACATATTAGGAAAGATCAGAAGAGAAAATAAAGATGAATAAAAAAGAAGGCAAATTCATACAACTTCAAAAATCCCCCTTCCACTATTAAGCAGCTTAGTTTTATATGCCAACAATCAAAACGTTGTGTTTTTACTAATCCTCACTTTTGAACTTTGAAAGCGTATTTTGTTATGTTGATCTCGTGACACTTGGCTACCCAAGTTGGTTGACAATCTTAATTTTGTTGACAAAATTTTTTTGTTTTTTAAACACACACACTAGAGTACTAAAATTTCAACTACATACAAAATCAAGAACATTTGCACTCGTAACTATGCCATCATCTCTTCTTCTTCTTTTTTTTTTTTTTTTGAAAAAAATCTACTTTTAAAGTTTTTAGAACTACTCATCATCTTAATTAATAAGTCTGCATCCTACAACTTCTTTTTTGTATTTTGTTTATTTTTAATAGTAATCAACCTCAAGATAATGTTTAAGAGCAATCATGAGCTAAGCATTTCTTGCACTGATGAACTGGGCTTGGTATGCAATCAATGTTCTTGGTGCATATCTGACCTTCAGAAAACTTGTTACTAAGTTGAAATAAGCAAGAAATCACTGTGCATACTTGATGGGATTCAAAGCAAACTATTGAAGTAATCCAGAACTCTTGCAAATATCTATGGCTGGCTCAATGCAATTAAGTATAGCTTAGCACAGTTTTTTCTCCCAATACTATACTTTCAGAATAGATAATTCTACATAAAGTATATGACGACTCGACTTTGGCTCTGGAATTTAGTTTTGGGAAATGCTTATTCACAAGATATAAATAAGGTTGTGGAAGGATATGCTGATATGCATATAATATGAAGCTCATTGGATTAGACTTCACTAATCAAACGTCCATGCTCTTGTAATTGTGCTGCAATCATTGTAAAGTAGAGAAGGAAAGAAAACATGCCACTACAGCGTATTACAGTTTATAAGAATCTGAATTCACATCCCAGATTAATTCTGGGGAGTTGGTGTGAATCCCAATGGAAATGTGCAGTGAGGAAGTCCAGTTCAGAGTTTATTCTCAAGCCCTCTTTTATGTGAAAAGAGCAACAAGAAAGCTGGGGAGAGATCTTTGTCCTAGTGAAGGTCTATGTTTATATCCATCACTGCTTAAGAGAATTAAGAGAAAAAGAGGAAAAGATGAGAATAAAGTCTCCAGTCTTCTTGAGTTAAACAGAGATATGCAATCAATCCTGTTTTTGCTTTATACATGTATAGACCTTCTCTCTGACCTGTATGTAGGACTGAAAAAGATAAAATCCAATCTATATTCGTCTTGTACAAACATGTACTTACTACTACTTGAGCTTCTAATTTGATTGGAGTTGATAATTCTTCAGATTTAGTATGAATTGGTAGTCTGAACAGCATGCAATGATCTTTTTCCATCAGTCATGATAAGGTTTACTTCATTCGCTACAATTAGATATGCATTACACAATCTCAAGTTCGAGCTTTTCGAGTGCATCAATGGTGTCAAAGCAGAAGGTTTTTTTTTCCCCTTCCAGTCATGAGATTCAAGCCAAATGGTGACTCCTAAGGATGAAATGTACATGACCTATGAACCAAAATTTCTCATTCTTGAATGAAATGTACATATTTTCCCTATTGTATTAGTTCCAAGAATCAAGTAGCCTAATGCTGAGCGAAGTTACAACAAGCAACTAGAGTTCGGCACTGTTTTAGGAGGGTGGTGAGTGGTGAGTGGAGGCAGGAGGACCATGTAATTTCATTCAGAAGTCACTCAGCAGGGAACAAAAAAAGGCAGTAGAGGAAAAGGGCAAACAAAAGCATTGCTTTATGTCCTCTATTTGGCTTTTTGAATATCCTACTCTTTTTACAATAGAAATTTAAATAATCAATGTGTTGCACAGCTTGGAAAGGGAATTCTAACTTAAATGAGAATGTTTAAAGATACGTTTCCAATGCATTTTTTCAGATGGTTTGGCACCCCCAAACAACATGGGAACAACAAATTCAAACACAAAGTAGGCAAAGGAAGAAATTAAACTTTCACCAAGATTAAGTAACAATAACATTGCAGAAAAATTCTCAGTAGTAATTCATTGTCTTGCTGCATTTCATATGGATGAAATGTAACAGTTACTCACAAATCAAGCCAGAGAAAAGCTTATTTTCATTACACCATACACAAGTGAACTACTCCCTAAAAGTTCATATATCTCACTTGGGAGAGGAAGCAGAAGTGTGCCTTACCCAATTACTAGAGGATTTTAGTCTCAAACATTCAATTGACTTTCATATTTTTCAAACTAGAATCAAGAAATAGCAAATGCAGAGTGACAGAAACTTATATGATTTACATCAATTTCCTTCAACTTCATCATCTTCAAAACTTAGAACTTGGCAGAATGATGGCTCAACCTCTTCTTCATCCTCCTCAGCAAAATATGGCTTCCTTCCAATCAAATCAGCTACTCTTTTGGCAGGTCCAGAGTCCCTAGGAGTCTCATTGACGCACCGAACGGTCCTAATTCTAGGAAGTAAGTCGGGCACAACAGAAATGGTTGGTGAAGAATCATCAGATTCTGAACAATGAACTACAATGTCACTAGGAATTTGCCATGTCTTCTTCACCCTGCTGCTTTCACTACCCAAATTCTTGCTCTCTGGCACTGATTCGGTTGATTTCCCTATTGAAAGAGACCTTTTCTTATCACATCTCTTGCTTTCATCCTTGTCATTTTCAGGCAAAGATCTCTTTCTCATTGCTGAGGCTTGACCAGTGCTCTGATTGTAACGACTGGCGACAACCCTCCCTGGCCTCATAGGCTTCTTACTGGTAGCAGTAACAGACTTTTCACCATCTTTGAACAACTTCTTTGGCTGAACTGAATTGCCAAACATTTCTTCTTTCTTTACAGTCTTCTTTGAAGAGACTGTGGTGACAACCTGCCTTGAAGCCTGATTTTTCGCTGCTAAATTTTTTCTTGTCTTTGGACTAACACTCAGGTTTTTGCCCCTTTCTTTAGTCACCTTCTCTTCATCAATATCCTGAAGCTTCCAAAAACATGATTTTCGCCTACTCTGAATTGGCTGGACAGGGGTCATTACATACTCCTTCTTCCCCAATTCTCTGGATTTCAAGCCTGCAGATATCTCAGATGGTCCCAAACTCATGCCCCTTCTTGCCCCAGTCATAATCTCTGATGGCCCCAAACTAAGCCCTCTTCTCTGAACCTTAGTTCTTGCACTCATAGACAAAGTTTCTTCAATCTTTTTCTTCTCCTCAACATTCTTGACAATTTGTTTTTGTTCCATAAACTTTGCAGGCACAACTCTTCCTTTCTTTTCAACCAATTTTACACTTTTCTCAACCTTTTCAATCTTCAATGCTTCTAATCTTGCAGAAAGCCTATTAATTTCCATCTCAATTTCCTCAATTTCCTTATCGATCTTCCTCTCATCACAAAATTCCCCTTCATTTCCACTCTTGGAGACTGATTTTTCCACAAGACCCAATTTGGAACTCCCCTTAATTGGCTTGATTCTTGAGCTTTCAACAGCTACATTTGCATTAAGAACTTTGAGCGGCAGGGTCGATGGAGACTTAAGTGAAGAAACAGATGAATTAAGAAAATGAGGGCTCTGATTTTCTTTACTTGAAAAAGATTCAAGTGAATCAGATGGATTGAGAAGAAGCAATTTTAAAGGAGACCAAGAACGTCTTCCAATTGCTGACAAATCTTCCGAATCGCCATTATCAAAGGCGGCGTTGTTCCATATTTGAACATCCGATGAATTGGTGCCTTCTGGATATTGTGACACACTCATTTTTCTCAAAAGGGTGACGAAATTTTGATGAATTATTGAAAAAGGGCGATAGGATTTGGGTGATTTTGATGAATTCTTGGAGGGATTCTTGATTTTTGAGATCAGAGTTTACAAGAGAGAGAAAAAAAATGGGGTAAAATAATGGGGATTTTTGTTTGTGTTTTTGAGTTTTTTGACCGTTGGAGATAAAATTAAACGTTGAGGAACCGCTCCCATCGTGGCCATTGGATTATAAACGGCTGCTATACAGACGCTCCGATTTGATTTAAAGCTTAATTCGCTTTGATTATCTGGATTTTGAGTTAGGGCCTAGTGATTTTGGCCCAATGCAATTGGGTGATCTTTGGCTCGGTTTTTCCGAATAGTTTGCTTAAACATTTGGAAATAAAATCAAATTCGTTAGTGGGAGTTAGATCCATGAATCAACCTACAATTTTCTTAAAGGCAACTCATACGTAGATGTACATGCATATTTTTTAATCTAAATTTACAATTGAAAATGCCGCTGTTTAATTTGCGAGAAATGATAAGGGGAGTGAAATTCTGGATTGACTGACGTGGCAGTGATAAAAGACAAACTTATCCCTTACCCATTAGGGTTCACTCATCATTCAGTTAGGGTATTAGTTTGTCTTTTTATTACTGCCACGTCAATCACTCCAGAATTTCACTCCCCTATCATTGCTCTTAATTTGCATTGGGAATGTTGATTAAATCAATTTTGAAGTGAAGGCAATTCATATTCAGACAAACATGCAAAGTTGAATCTAAATTTACAATTGAAAATCACGCTATTTAATCTGCATTGATAATGTTAATTAAATCATTTTTTGAAGTGAAGGCGATTCAGATAGAATCTAAATTCATAATTGAAAATCAGGCTATCTAATGCGTTGATTAAATCTATTTTGAAGTGAAGGGTAATTCATATACAAACATACATGCAAAGTTGAATTTAAATTTACAATTGAAAATCACGCTATTTAGAGATTCTTATGATGTTGTCAAATCTTATTTCTCTAACTTGTTAAAATTTTCAAATAGATAGATAGGCAGAGGAAATATTCAATAAATCAAGTGGTTTTACTAGCTTTATGGAAATAAATCTCTCCCATTATGAGAAAATTTTAAGTTTTATGAACATAAGTACTCAGATTGTCCAAGAAAAAAATGTAAAACTTTATACATTACCATTGTAAGGATTCAATAAAATTACATTAAGATGTAAAAGAGCCACTTCAACTTATGTCAAGAAGTCCTCAAAAAAATTGCAATGGCACGGAACACATGCAACAGTAGTAGTACTAAGTACTATTGATCGATCGACTTAATTGAAATATTAGAAAGAAGAACGAAAAATTGTTCAATGTAGTCCGTGCATTAAGGGTATGTTGGATCGATGTTTATAGGAGGTGATGGCGATGGTGGGAGCTGACAAAGCCATTACACTTTCTAAAGGTATGGTAAAATATTGCAGAAAAAATAAAAAATCTTTACGTTTATTTCAATGCACATTATGCACTAATGCTTCCAATTTTTTATTATATTTAATGTTTAATTCTATGGGTATATTCCGCACATCTTTAAATGATTAGTGAATTTTAAGAAATAATGTTAAAAGACAAGATGTCGTATCCATGAAATAAAATAAAAATAGCGACACAAGGTAATCCATTGGCTAATGCTTAACCTAGAAATGCTCCTAAATTATGCGCATGTTTCTCAATGATACACACTAAATCCATTAAGCATATATATATATATATATATATTGTTGCCATAGGCATGAATTCAGACGTGATTAAGCAAAACATTCATGGTGGAATATAGTGATAGTTTATGCGAGAACTTCAAACATTGATGAACAGGAAAATGAAACATTGATCCGGGCTACAAAAGCTAAGGTACATGCAAATGCATGCCTTAATTGAACAAAATAAGAAAAGGAAACTGCTCCAATATTTATTCGTCATTAGTTCATTATTGGAACTAGAGTACTTCAGCACAGCACAACTCAGTGAACGTACATACTCAAGGAAGATCCCTCTAGATAGTACCACTCACGCATATCCATTGACCCACGAACATGCTATTGCAGTTGAGATTGGGGTTGATCGCGAAGAAGGTTTGGTCTGTCAATTGGGCTTGCTGTGCAATGCTAAAACATGTTTCCCCAAGTCGTACTGCATGCGCTGAAGTGCATACTATTGGTTCTGCCTCGCCATTTCTGGCTGTACGTTTTATACATCAATTTTAGTCGAAACAAACAAAAAAATATGAACTTAGAAATAATCGGAGAAAGAAATTAAAAGATGAACCCACGATTAATTTCATATCATAAATCCAAAATCTTCATTCAACTAATTAAACCGCATTAAATATATAGAAGCTCAAACACATCTAGTTAAAACTTTGATTTTTTTTCTCATCCCCTGTACGTTTTTTTATGCACTAAATTAGTCTAACAATAGTCATGCATGAACTCTGTTAAGAACTCACAGAAGCTATATATAAATAGTCTCAAAACAATTAATGACTTACCAAGATTTTGTTTGTTGATCAATCTGCTCTCAGCTGCCATTGCTATGATGAAAAGAAGAGAGAGAACCAAAACCATCTTCAAATGAGCCATTAATATTGTAGTTAGTTCTCTCTCTATGTATTGTTTTTACTTCACTACTACTGTGCTAATATAGCTAGCTAGCTCGATGAATTATTATTGATTCAAGAAATAACTATTTATAGGCATAGATTAACATTGGAGATGCCAAATTGATTGATTTTTAATTTGGCCGGCTACTTTAATTGTTGTACAATTTCTTGGTTGCATGCATGCATAGTTGCTTAATTCGTACTAAGATCAATCCTACTATAGTTTTCTAATTTATCACATAGACATTGTTATTGAATTAGTCCAAATTGTTAGAATGTTGGGAACATATATGCCAAAACTAAGTTGGAGAATCCACCAGCCTAGACATATATATCGAGAATGTGTTTATTTCATTTTTCAAAGTGGCATAAAATTAGCTGTTTGACATGGTCTAATCTTGGCTGTAAATCCCGGATCTTTAACAAAACCATAGAGGGTTCTCTTCTATATCTCCATTAAAATGATGTGCATGGAGTCGATCATCATTTGGGACTATAATTTTTTCGTTTTAATTTTTGCTAATTAACTACTACATTTGTTTGAGCACGGAGGAGAACTATTATGGATCATGGCCTTACCCAAAAGACGCAGAGAAATAGAGAAAAAGAACTACATTTTTACAAGCAATCACAGCTGTTGGCCTGTTGCACTTAAATATTTTCTCGTGGAATGGAAAATAACTTGATTCTAACGGTTGAGGATTCATATTAGACTGCACAGAAATATTAGTCTAAAAACGAGAAAATGGCTAAATCGCTAGTTAATTTTGAACATGTGTAATTTTATCAATCGTTTGAACTTAGAATGGCTTTTATAATATAATGTTTTGAACCTTTCAACGATATTTCTTTTTTGATACCGTTCACTTGTTTACGCCACTTTCCAATCAATTTTAATTTTTCTAATAATTTTTTACTTACTTTCTGTTTTGATTTAAGGTTTACTACAACTATATAAATGCTTGTAGGGTTGTATTTTCATAATTACTACTTTCGTATTATTCAATAAATTCTTCAAATTTTCTGAATTTGCATCTTTCATGAATATCGCTATTTTCTACAAATAGCTTGTAATAACCATATCAGCATTGTCTATTGGGCTGAGTTTGCTTATTTGAGGATGTATTTCCTTTTCAGTCTGGTCATTTATTGCTTTTTAATGTGTTGTTGTGTGTGTTTGAAGTATGTGACGAGGGAATATTCATTAGTAGGACTGGAAATGTTTTTGTAAGTGCAGAGAATCAGTAATTAAACCCAAAATAAGAATTCAATTAAGGAGAAAAAAAAATTAATTTGATTACAAGCTGAAGAACAAGAAAATGCAGTAGTCATATGAATTTTAACAGAGTTGTACAAATCAAAGATGAAGTTTATCGAGTATTAATTAATTAGAAGTTATCTGATCAGTTAAAAGGAATCTTCAGTTCGAAATTTTTATTAATTATTTTTTTAATCATAATTTATTAGTTTAATATTTAAAAGCATGCAAAAATCAAGAATATTATGTGTAAAATTTTTAAAATTTTTACTTTCAATTATTTTAGAAGTTTACATGTTTCCATCTAGTGAGGAAAAAAAATAGATTATCAAAAGTATGTGAACATAGGATTTGCAATGATCGTCTTTGTGATTTTTTTCACTTGTTAAACTGTGTATGTTTAACATACAAAATGTACAAAAACAAACACACAAAACCGTTGAGAATACACTCAGGATCTCTGTTCAATTTGCTGTTTCAATCATTGTTTCAATTTATAAATTAATACACGCAATGTATATTTAACTACAACTTAAATCCATAATTAATTAATATGGAAGTGGTGAATAGTCTGTCTCTCTTCCATAAGAAAAGTTATTTATTGTCTCCGTCGGTCTTGGGTTTAATAGGGTGAGTCAGAACGATCGCTGTCCTCGCCATGGAAAGAGATTGTGATCCGCAGATTCGAGTAAAAATATACAAAGTCAAATCACTGTCCTTGCCATGAGAAGGAATTAAGTAATAGATAGTAGAGGCAAAGAGTGCAATCGCCGTGTTTGATTAGTGAACTTTAATGTATAAATATTAAATACACGTGCCGTATATTTATAGATTGAAATAGATTTTGAAACAAGAAATGTAATCGAAAATCCATTGGGTAGAGAATATCATTGCTTGCCATTAACATGAATTCAAATGTGATTAAGCAAATTAAACATGGTGGTCATGATTGATTGTTAACGATAACTTGGAACATCAAGGAAAAGAAACATCAATCCGACGTACAAAAACTAATGAACATGCATTAAACATAAACATGAAAAAAAAAAACTCCATTATAATTCATGATCAAATCCATTATTGGAGCTAACAGTAGTTCAAGGCAAGCAGCAAGCACAACTCGAATGAGGCTGGTTCAGGAAGATCGATCGATCTGACCGAACCCTCAGCGCATAACCCATGACATACAAAGAGTTTATTCGGCAGTTTTGAAGATTGGGGTTGCATGGTGCTGAAATTGTTAGGACTGGTCAATTCAGAAATTTCTGGAAAATGATGAAACATGTTTCCAGAAGTTGCACTGCATGAACGGAGGTGCAAGCTATTGGTTCTGTCTCTCCATTTCCTACAGTTTTATATAGTAAGAATAAAACAAACATGAACTTAGAATCAGAGCAAGAAAAGAAAATAAGTGCCATATATATTAATGGTTATGCAAGAATGAAATTAACTTTTTAACTTTTGGCGCATTTCCAAAAGCATTTCAAATTAACACAAGAGTACAAAAAATTAGTTCAAAATTATTCATGAAATTCTGTTAAGAACTCACAGAAGCTATATATAGTCTCAAACAATTTAACGACTTACCAACATCTTGTATGGTGAATCTGCTCTCAGCTGCCATTGCTATGATGAGAAGAAGAGAAAGAACCAAAGCAACCTTCAAGTGAGCCATATCAATTGTAGTTCTCTCTACTTATTGGTTTTACTTCAAATTTACTAATACTGCTCGTGGAGTTATTGAATCCAGAAACAACTATTTATAGGCACAGATTAGCATTGGAGAGACCAAATTGATTGATATCTGGCCGGCTATTCTGTTGTGTTGCTTGGCTGCATAGTTGCTTAATTCCTATTAGCTATCTAACTAGTGCCTTCTTGGGATTGAAGATAATGTGTTTATCTCATTAGTTAAAGTCAGTTTCATGGATAATATGACTCGAACGCATTCTATCTATATGTTATACGATTTCTAATATAATTTTTATGATTTAAGTGACAGTTTTACGTGGATTGTCAATCTGACATAACCCTTCTTTTTTTCGAATTTGGAATCGATAACGAACTATTTATATGTAGGCGGAGTTAGTAGATGATCACAAATATATTCATATTAAATTTGTCCAAAGTTTTGGGATTTTGGGAACATGTATGCCGTACCTAAGTATGATAATCCACCAGCTTAGATGTGTTTATTTCATTTTCAAGTGGATATAAAACTTAGCTATTTGACATGGTCTAATCTTTGGCTTCTAATCATCTTTAACAAAACCATAGAGGCTCCATATCCTGCAAAAACATGTGCATGCATGGAATAGACCATAAGAACTATTATTAGTTTAGTTTTTTTTTATACATAATTTTTGCCGTAATTAACTACTAATTTGTTTGAGCATGGAGGGCGATTCACTGTGATGATGGCCTCACCCAAAAGACAGAGAAAAAGAGGCAAAACCTTTTTGGCTGATGGACAATCCCAAGTCTTATGGCGACTTGAAGTTCTCTTTGTTTCCTTTTGTAATCATTTTCCAAATAAAAGAGACACACAGTCAACTTTCGATATTGAACTAAAATAAGCTTAATGCAAAAGTATTAACGATCGATACTACAACTTTTACTTCTAATAATATTGGAAAAAAAAATTGTATTAAAGACTTTCATCATTTCTTTTGCTCGTTCAGTCTCTTCGATTGTGGATGACGATTATGGATTATGAATTTACAAACAGTGGCGAATTGCATATGCTTAAGATATCTAGATATGTATAGGCAAGGGAACTTTAGTTGTCCTCGTACATTAAATCCTATGATATATGAATAGGATTCTAATTGTACTTGTGTATGCTTAACGTAAAACCCATCCAAAAACGACATGTTCAAGTTCAACAAAACACACTAATTATTACGTGGAATGGGTTCAGGATGATTTCTATGCTTTGCAAGATGGGGGTAAGAAAGGGAAAAGGTGAATTTGCTTAGTAAATTTTGAACGGTTGTAATTTTCTTGTCCGAATTAGAAATCAACTTTATAATATGACGTTTACAAGACACATTTGGCAAAACCCTATGATATGTGTCGTTTTTCAATAAATTCATTTGTTTTAAAAACTAATGAATCTATTTAATTTTTTGTAATTATTTCTGTTTTATTTCGTAATTTGGATTATGGTTCATTAATACTATAAAAACACTTGTATGCAATCTTTTTTCTTGTATGCAATCATTAATATTATCATTTGGATGACGTATTTTTGAGTTTTATGATGAAATTTTTTTTCTTGGATTTGTTATAAAAAATGAATATTTTGGAAGTGTTTGGATTAATGATTTTGTTTTGTTGGGTTTTGTATTGGAGAATTTTTTATTAATAAAATTTTAAAATTTAAATTTGAATTAATGTTTTATAAGTTTGTTTTGGTAGGAATTGTGTTAGTAAGAATTGTTTATTATTAAAAATTAAAAATTTAAATTTACATTTAATATTTTACTTATAAAAATTACTGTAACAAAAATAATTACTGTAACATTATTTTTTTATTTTAAAAATTTTAATAAAAAAAATGAACAAAACAAACATAGCATTTTGCATTTATGAAATAAATCAATAAAATTGACACAACCAAACAAAGCCTAGAACTCGCTATAATAAATCAACATCAATAAGAAAAGAAAAATGCTCCATTTATTCATGGATTAATTCATTGTTGGAGCTCAACTTGAGCACAATCAGCACAACACGATGAGGTAGTCAAGGACGATCGATGATCATCTAGACAGAACCATGCATCAACGTCCACTCACGCATAGCCATTGACCAACGAAGATGCTATTGCAGTTGAGGTTGGGGTTGATCCTGCTGAATTCTTGTGCTGTCAATTTGGCTTGCTGGGCAATGTTTCCCCAACATGTACTGAATGTATCCAGCTGCAACCTACTGGTCCTGACTCCCCATTTCCAGCTGCATTATATTGTAACAAGTTTACCCAGAAAAAGAAAAAACATGAAGTTACAATTAGAAGAACAAGAAAATAAAATAAATGCAATATAAGTATACACAAAAACTCTTATGAAATTAGCTCATATATGAATCGTGTTTTATATATGAACGTATGAAACGGTCAATTAATGACTGTTGAAATTGTTATTCTAATTTTCTACCGCTTTTATTATGCGATGAAATCGTGATTAACTCTCTTTTCATAAATGAACTCGCTTCACAGGAATGAAAACTTTTTATTTTTAGCGCATTTCCAAAAGTATTCCAAACACAAGAGATACAAAATTAGTCCAAATTTAGTCAAGAATTCTGTTAAGAACTCATAGAAGCTATATATAGTCTCAAACAATTAATGACTTACCAACATCTTGTTTGGTGAATTTGCTCTCAGCTGCCATTGCTATGATGAGAAGAAGAGAGAGAACCAAAACAACCTTCAAATGATCAGCCATTAATGTAGTTCTCTCTTTACTTCAAATTTGCTAATACATCTCGTGAAGTTATCGAATCCAGAAATTACTATTTATAGGCACAGATTAACATTGGAGATACCGAATTAAATGATTGATATCTGGCCGGCTAAATATTCTGTTGTATTTCTTGATTGCATAATTGCTAATTAATTTACGTAAATAGTGCCGACCTGGGATCAGAACTAGTGGGATCACAAGTACATTCAAATGAAAGTTGTCCAAATTGTTAGAATCTTGGGAACATATATGCTGAACCCAAGTATGATAATCCACAAGATGGCATCAAATTAAGTATTTGACATGGTCTAATCTTGGCTACAAATGTAAAATCTTGGACCCTCATCATATCATCCATTAAAAAGGTGTGCATGGAGTGGAGGTCCTTATCAGAACTTAAATGATCAATATTGGAATACAACTTAAAACAACAAATTATCTTTGAATAGCTAGACTAATATTTGTTTCTGCATCAAACCATTGATTGAACAAAATGAGTCTAAATGTACAATTTCAATTTGTTACAACAAAATCAATTTCATTTCAACTCAATCCCTCGCTTTGGATCCGCTGTAACACTACTAAAACTGTATCGAGTGATTAATGAACTCGAAAAAAAAAAAAACTGAAATTATGAATTTATATGAATTTTCTATATGCATATCGACATGCATGCATGTTTTGATGAATTATTTGCTTAAAGAATAAATTGATAAACTACATTTTTCATGATGAGAAGAGAGCTTTGCTTTGTTCCAGCAAGCCAGAGGGATCGATAAAAGATTCCAAAGAAAACCTTCAATTCAGACTGCATTTTTTTTTCAATTGTTCTACGAAAAACTTGAGCAACCAAACTGCAAAGAAATTTGGGAAAATACAAAGCTCATGATGCTCTGAAATAATTCATCAAAATGAAGCTTTGATTTGCTCTTGTTTAATTATTCACTCAACATTTATTTATTAATTATGTTGTTGCTTTGCCAATTGCCATGCATAAATAATTTTCCACAACTTTAAATTGCTAAACCAGCAACGCAAAGCCATTCACCAACAAAGACGTTGGTGCAATTGAGATTGGGATTCAAAGTGTTGAAGAACTGAGTTGTGACATTAAACTTTTGAGCAATGCTAATGCAGGTATCACCATCTTCTGCCCCATATATCTTGTCACATATGAGAACCGTGTCAACACTAGAATTTTGCTCGGGTCCTGGTGCTGCTGCTGGTGCAACTGCAACTGTGCAATGGACTGGAAACAAAAACATGCAGGCACATTAATTATTTTGTCTTGATCATCAAAGGGATGGAAACTTTATGAACAAATAACTCTACTTAGAGTAGATATTCGCGAAAGACACAAATTCAACGAATTTAAAAGATTTGTTGAATAATATCAAAGTTGTAATAGTAATAATTAAAATAAATTCCAACTAGAGTTTTTAATGTTATAGAAAATTCTAAACCAAGACAAAAAAGAAGTTGAAAATAATTAGAAAAACTTAAATCAATGATCAAGAAAGTGATTTATACATCCTGGGAAACGTCCATGAGTGTTATAGATCTTGTCAATGCTACATTATAAAGACAATTTTGAATTTAGATAAAAAAAATTTTATGCACGTTTAAAGTTAACGACTCAATTTAATCTTTTTCTTTTCCTTTTACACTAATCCTGCGGCAATTCAATATGCATTCTTAACCCGATTCACAAAATCAGACTGAACATCCAGCCAAACCTTAATTTGTACCCACAATTAATCTAGTACTCTAGCATGCATTTTATGCTTACAGGCTAATAATCTGCTAGTCTTTTGAACAACATCAACTTAAGCCATCAATGTTTAGTAAAGTTTTTAACATAATTTAGAGGGCAAAAGAAAAGATAAAATCCTTACTGCAATTAGCTAATATAATAAAAGGGGTAACTAAATAAGGATGCAATTTTACGCTATAACCAAGTTCAAGAGATGGTATATGAACTTCTCTAACTTACCAACAAGAGTTTTAATTTCAGCAACACAGATGACGAAAAGGAAAAATAGCATTAATGCGAATTTGTTGTTTGCCATTGATGGATCGATATTGGAAGTGTATAGCTCAGAAAGATATATATGTTTCTCTGATCGATTTTCTGCTGGCAATATCAAGTTTGTTTTAGCTGTCTTGAATCATAGCTGATACTAAAATACCATACTTATTTAGGATTACCCACTAATGTGACAACATATGAAGCAAAGAAGAAACAATATTGTTTTCTCAGCCTCACAACTCACAAGGTAGCCGATCGACTGTGATGAAAACTAAGCTTTGATTACCCTTTTTTTTAACGAATTCGTGGAATATTACAAAAATGATACCCTAAACTAGCATTACTAAATTTGCCAGATTGTGGCATGCAAGATTCTAAATGTGTAAAGTGAAACGGGTTGCCGATGAATAATGAATTGAACATAATTAGTTCCAAGACGAAAAGTCGAAATCACATTATTGTTATTAATTTCGAATGGATATCACATTTGTGTCATTAACTTGGAATGGGCATATCATGCATGTTTGAGTTAGATTTGCTAAAATTATATAAACTCATTTTTTTTTCCTTTTTTTTTACACACACTCATAAACCCAAGAATCAAAGCTCGAGATGCTAACTCATTATCTACTCTAAAGTCTTGTGTCTTTCATTACAAAGTCTTTCAAATTTAAAAGTCTTCCCAACATTTTCTCCAAATTTGTGGAAAGAACATATGTGAACCATGATTGTTATGTAAAACAGCTTCAGAAAAGTTTTTGCCTTTTCTTAATTATTTTTTCCTAGAATTTTTTTGAAACAATTTTTCATAAATTTTTTCACATTAGGACAAAAATCCGGGGACCTAAAATGGGATAGATATCATTACTCATATAGTCATATGCCTATTGCAAGATAAGGCAACTTTAATTGTAAGCATACAGCATTCATAAGGATCTGTATTTAGGCATAGAGCAAAGTTCATATACTTTCAGTGTGTTCTTTGCTAAGCAATTTTTGATGCAGAAATGTCAACGATGACATAAACAGGAGGCAAAACATTCCAGCATAATTTTACTCCAAGACAATGATGGAAGAAGATAACAGAAACTTGGCCTGGCAAATCATTTCTCACTTAAAGACCGACGCTACTGCATCTCCTTCATCCCCTCAACACCACTGGCCAAGTCTTCCTTCCCAGCATCGTCAGTGCCAATCAAGTATACAAATCCTGCAAAAACATACATTGGACACAAATGATGAAAGAATCCATGCATAAATTACTCGAAAATGCACTTTCCAGAAAAGAGAGTAGGAGGAAGGGAGACCAAAGAAGTATCTCCAAGATTGAATAATTAAATGGAGGAATAAATAGAAATCTGTGTTGAAAAAATTGAGGGTGGATTTCAAGAGTAAAAACAGCGTTCATCTAAACAATCATATTATTGGATTCCTCACAAAAGCATAGGAGACGCGCAATCATGATTAACCAATAAGAGAAAATCCAAACGGAAAAGGAATCAGAGTTGTAAATCGGGGATAAAGATGCATTCATTCTTTACCTAAGCCGCATCGAGATGCAATCAGGCCTGGGTACCAGACATAGCCTTCATCTGAATGTGGTTGTGGTTATGGGTGTGATTAAAGTCGACGGTAGTCAAAGCCTCATAAGAGCCGAATCCCCTGATTACACCTACGGTCTTGGCAACGGCAGCGTAAATGACCATAACGATGAGAAGCACGAACAAGACGTGGACCAGGAAGACAAGATCGAGAATAGCAACAGCCCTGAGCTTGGAGTCCTCGAGATCACACTTGGTGGAGCCCTCGACGCCGCTGACTACGTCGAGGAGCTTGTGGCAGCCCTCCGGAATGAAGGCGTCCACGTGGAGGGAGAGGCCTGTCTGAAGGACCCAGAGACCCTGGAGGCAAAGCGAGGAGGCGAGGCCGGCGTCGGCCATGAAGAGCCTGGGATGGCAGGCGAGGACTAGGCAGAGAACGGAAGAGAGCGCGGATATGCGGGCGGAGACGCGGTCGCACTCAGCCTGGAGATCGGAGGTCTGGACGGAGGCAGAGGCAGAGGAGACGGAGTAGTGGAGGAAGAAGAGAGAGGAAGCTACTCCGAAGAAGAGATCCGGGGGTAAGGGGAGAAGTGATGTGGACTCGGAGAGGAGAAGGGCAAGGGAGAGGATAAGGAAGAGGAATAAGACAGCGGCAGACTGGAGAGAGGTGAACCGGTAAACTGGGGTGCGGCCTTTAAGGAGGGGGTCGGAGTCAAAGGAGATGAAGGTCTGGTGGGCAAAGGCGATGAAAAGGCAGAGGATGAGGAGGTAGAGCTGGAGATGGCGGAGGCGCTGGGTTTGGGGGAGAGGGTGGTAGGGCTTGGCAGAGTAATCGCGGGGAGACATGAGGTGGTGCTTGGTGGTGGAGATTAGATGGTAGAGGCCCAGAGAAACCAGGGAGGAGGATGAAAAGACATGATACAGTAGACCTGCCATTGATGCTTCTTCAAATGACTCGGAGGCCTGCTGCCGCCCCTTGAGGGTTTTCAAGGGTTTTCTAGTATTTCCTACGGTTTTCTAGGATTTTTAAAGTTTTCAAGGCTTTCAAAGTTAGGGTTTAGGGCCAATATTTAGGATTTAAGAGTGAAGGTGTAAGGTTCAAGTTTAAGGTTTAAAGTTCAAGGTTTGAGGTTTGCTTTAGGATTTAAATTTTAGTGGTTAATGCCCCGTACCTGCTTCATTATCATGTCTCCAAGTAATGTGTATCCCTGCAAATAATTTCTATGAATCCTGCCACAAGAAATTCTTCAAGATTTCCGTACACAAAACTCAATCAATACTATATACTTAATGTAAACAGAATTAATGATAGGTATGACGATGCAGAAAAATCACTATTTCATACAATATATTCTGCAACTGCAAATCAAACAACTTCAAAAGATGCACAGATCCCAAAATAGGCTAATCAAGCTTTAAAAGCAGTACACCTACTTTTTAGCATATTTTGATTCCACCAAGTAGTAAACAAATAATGTTTGATCTTGTAGTTCAGCAAATTATACATGGACAAGTATACATCTCCCATCAACTGTACAATTCACAATATATTTCAAAATGAACGTAGATGGAAATATGAAATATCATCCAATTCAAAGAGCAAGAAAACTTAATACAATATATAATAACAAGGCATTACCAAATGACCAAGTGTATAAGCAAAGGTGACCGAGGTATCAAGTATGATAGCTTTTTGTAGAAATACATATGGACTGAAAAACCTAGGACATCCTAAAACTAAATTTACATCAGCCAATAAATCATCAGAGTAGATTTGCTCAAATAGTCCCAAATGCCTGTCACCTAAAATATACTTTAATGGATATGAACCTCTTTTTAAAGCTTGAACGGCTTGTAGTTCTGGCTGACCCAAAACTACCTACTGTGTCATTGGGAGTGTTTGGTTTCACTGCATTAGACCCATTGTAAAATATCTTATGTCCAAGACCAATTTGGAAAAAATGTTTACACATACGTTTTTTTCAGACAAGCAAATTACTCTCAGCAAACCAGCTTCAAATATTTAACGTTGAAAATGTGACAAACTGATAGCCACAAACTTCCTACAAAGTAATATCCGAAAATACTCACTCGTAAGCAAAACATAAGAATTAATTGCAACAAATACCTGCTAACAAACTCAAAAACAAATAGTGCCTTCACAAGATCTGGCTGTTCACTGCGAGATGATGGAGCAGAATAAGAACGATGAAACCAGTTTGCTACAGAATATTCTAAAACTATGTTTAGAAACCACAAAAGAATTAAAAGAAGTGAACTACCTAGAAATCAACCCCTAAACCCTAAGTGTTATAGCTTTATACAAAGTTGAAAATCAACTAAATCATAAAGCTAAATTTGCAATAGCCATTGGATCACCACTATAGATCTTCAAGTAGCTAAGACACCTAAAACATATTAAATAGTATGCCATCCTATCAATAGTATATTTTCCACAAAATAGTCCCAGATGTCAGTGCAATGGAGCTTACGTTAGAGAGTTGAAATGTGTAAAACTTTGGCTTCCTTTTATGCCCATTCTATAGTAGATATGAACCTCTTTTTTAAGGCTTTAATGGCCTGTAGTAGACAAATAACAAATAAATGAGACAATCCCGGCTGTAGAACAACTTAGAAAAAAAAACAACAATGCAACTTAGAACTCAAAAGACAACCACCAAAACTAAAAATCTGTCACAAAGAAATTGGCCAATGTAAACAATTCCGGTACTGAATTTTTCAAATTTGTTTTTAAATCATCACAACAAAAATTAGCAATTCCAGGTTGTACTCAAAGTTTTTGAAGTAAAATATTATGTGATCTAGCGAGCATTGTTTGTTCTATGAACTTTTGGCTGAAGCCCATGAAAGTTACAGGGCCAAAGCAAAATAAAAACAGTGCATATTAAGTTTTGTGGACAAATGCATATCTTAATAAATTTATAAGGCAAATGTCAAATGCTACCTAATTTAATTGTTTTCTGAGTTCTACTTTTCCAACTCATCCAACATATAAGCACTGCAAAAGCAGAATCCTGACCAGTACTTAAACTACTCAATAATTCATTAACAGAGATAAAAAAATAATAGAGCAAGGAAACTTATGATGCTATATTCAAGTTCCAATCGCTCTCACCCAGTAGCAGCAGCCACAAGTTTAGGATTCTTAAACTTAAGGAGACATTAATAAATTCGTGTTTCAGAAAAGATATTTGCATATGATAAACAGTAACTTTATTTGCTAAGCTATATTACTAGTCAAGATAAAGTTTTTGTTTAAAGTGGCACAAAATTGAAACATACGCATTAGAGATGTCCTGAAATGCATTTCCTGCTCAATATTCCTTTCACCGACACTGTTACTCTGTGATTTTTCAACCTACAATATCAAGCATGACTCTTCAAGCAGGATGAAAGTCATTTACACAATGCCAAGCCTCCAGAAAATGAGAAAGTATTTTAAATACTTCACAAATCAAGGAAGAAACATATAAAAGCAAAAAAAGCTCAACATGAATAGGAACATACAACAACCAGAATTTAACATACAATTCATGTAAGAAAATAGCTCATCTGCTAAATTTAACGCTGAAACTTGAAAACATACACCTTAATTGTACAAGCATATAGAAATATAACATAAAATAAATTTAAAATAAAAAAGGAACACAAACATGAATCACAGATCTAGAAATAGATATACAATAGCAAATGCAGAAAACGAAATATTATCAAGTTCATACAGTTTCATGCATCAACCACTTCATCTTCTTCTATTTTTTCACCAATTCAGAAAACAATAATACAAAAATCTACGTTAATATAGCATTGTAAAGCTCCGATTTCAACCAAAAAAATCGAAATAAACAAATAATTTACGATAATTACAACAAATAATTAGACTGAAACATATATGCAACATTTTATGTATAATTATTCGTGGAATTTAGAGAAAGAGCAGCGTTGTTATATTTACCCAAGAGTTGAAGAAGCATAATCATAAGACCGATTCCAAAAATTCGTCAAGTGCCATGGATTAGGGCTCCACGAAATCAAAATAGCTCAAAAAGAAAGGATTGAATAGCAGAATTTTAGAGAAAAAGGGAGATATAAAAGCGCAGAAGATGAAGAAAGGATTTAGGAAAATGCACGAGAAGATTGGATCAGTTTTGGATTTGCACTAGGGATTTAACGCCGGAGCAATGGAGTGGAAAATGGATATATATTTTATATGAGTAAAACATCTAAATTAGATTAGGCTTTAATTTTTGTAACATTTTATTTTTTTTAATCCTTAATTTTAATAAAACAATATGGTTAAGGTTCACCAATATTTTGAATTAGGATTTAATAATTGTGAATTAAATTTTAGTGATACTTAATTTAGTGAATTATAGATTTAATTTTAATAATATTTTATTTTTTAATTTTTTGGTGACTTGAATTAGAGTTATGGAAAGATTCTTGTGCATTTAATTTTTTTCCTAAATTTAAGGATTTTAGTTAATTATATAAGTGTATTGTTATTATGGTAAAGCAATACAAAAAGTTGCATTCAATGATTGGTACGTCATAAAGGCTTTATCAAGATCGTCCTGATAAATGTTATACCCATTATATATATCTACATTATATAATTGTTAATTTAAATTTAAATTTGTCAATTTTTTTTATTATATATTTTAGTTAAAAACTCTAAAAAGCTTCTCAATTTTGCATTGGGTTTTAAAAAAGTATATATTTAATTTTAATTTGTCATTAAAGATCGTATTAAACAAAAATACATTTTGTTTTACCATGTATGACACAACATAGTAAAACAATTCAAAATAAACTAATTTATCTATATTTTTTAAGTAAATTAATAAATTGTTTTTATTCCATTATTAGTAAATACTAAATACCAACCTAATATTATAGCATGATAGTATACTCACACACAATAAAATAAAATAAAATAACAAAATAATGAATTTTTTAAATATATTTCAATTTTAATTTAATTTTATAATAATTTTTGTAAAAAAAATGGAATTAATGAAAGTATCAGGGTTGGTTCATATACCACCTCTGAATATTCACTCATATATTATCCGTACCTACTATTACCCTACATTTGCTCGCAAAATTTTTCTGTTTTAAACGGATTATATTACCATAAGTCCATGACTAGCTTGCAAGTAACATATAAGTGGTTTTAAGAAGTATTTTTAAGTTTTTATTGTTAATATCCTCCCATATACTGAATTATAGATAATTATATATAATTTTTTTAAAAAAACACAAATTCATTTGCCCATTGGGATTCGATTTGAAAATTTTGAGTAAATTACATTACATTGGGAAAAAATTGGTACAACAGAACTTTAAAATAGACAATGTACATAAATGCCTCCGGGGCATAGCCTAGCTGGTAAGTGGCAAGGAGATAAGATGTGGAGAAATTGCCTTCCATGCGGGTTCGACTCCGTGTGGGTGCGTTGCCTGGGTGAAATATTCCTGGGGGCGCATCTGGAGCTCGGGTCCCGTTGGATATCCTTGCAGGCTGCCAGTTAGGGCACATGCCGCGATTTACCTGTCACGTGCAGGCCCAGGGCAGGGCTAGCGTGGCCCGGTTTGGGTGTCCGGAATTTACACCTTTAGGAGACAATGTACATAAATATAATGATTTTTATCGAACTTTAATCATCTTTTTTTTTAGTCCAAAAGCGATATTTTATTAATAATAATAAAAAATTACATAGCCAAAATTGGCTTAACATACACCTCCGCTAACTAGCGGAAAAATAATTACACTGCTAAACAGTTTGCAGTGTATTATAAACAAGGCAACAAATGGCCACCAATTGAGAAGTATAATCCATAATAATGGAATTCCCAAATATTACTTCCAAAATTCAAGTAATCAACTGAAATAAATATAAATATCTTTTCCTAATAACTTTTTAGCTAAAACTGAGAGAAAAATTATTTCTCCCCTAGTAGCTATCAGTTAAAACTGAGAAGATGTTTTCATCTTCTTCTTCACTGTTGATTAACTTTAACACAACCAAAAAAAAAAAAAAACAAAAAAAAAAACAAAACTTGCTCCTCAAAACCGACGTTCAACCTTGAGAAACTGGCATCAAAACTCTTTCTTCCCCAACCAGCACTAAAGATGCCTACCGGAGTGCTAGGCGTGGATTTTTTTTTTTTTTTTTTCCTTCTCCGAACTGGAGACCTTTCTCTCACAAGGAGAGACCACACACTCCCACAAGAGGGAGACTTAACACTCCACCGAGGGAGACAAGCCAAGAAACTAAATCTAATCTACCAAGTATTATCTTCTTTTTTTTTTTACTGTAAAAAAACAGAGAAGGAACTCCCATTTGGGAGAAAATAACTCTCATAAAGAGAAACAACATCCTCCCATCCAAGGAGACAAGACAATTGGAGAAAAACTTTGGATTTAGGGAGGTGAGATGGTGGGGAGGCAGCAGTTCCGCCGCCTCCCCTTGAGTGGTGAGTTTCTTTCCTTTAGGTTTAGATGGTGGGTTTCGGGGGGAGAGAAAAGGGCGGACAATAATATTCCGAACTTTAATCATCTACCAAATATTGTTTCTATGATTAGAGCATTATCAAGTTTTGGGCTTTGTTCGCATGGTTTGGTTATTGAACTGTTGTTAATTCATTAGGATGTCGAAGGAGAACAAAATCTCGGTCCACGGGACCTAATTTGGCCTGTGCTACACTAAAACATGAGCAATGCCATGCTCAAAATGAACGTAGCAGCCCGGTTGCCTATTCATTTTTGGATATTCTCATATCAGATTGATAAGTTAACTCCTATAAATTACAATTTTAATTATAATTAATTTTTTTTTTATATAAATTACATTTTATATATTTTTTTTTGTTAAGAGACTAAATTCTCTTTTCAATATTAATCCTATCTTATTCTATTTGACGTTCAAAACCATGTAGTTTCATTAAAAGTAGGTACCAAATGCATAAATATCACTAAAATTACTCTACAATTATTAGACCCTAACCAAGAGATTAGTAAACTCTACAACCACGTACTTTTAATTAGACTAAATGTTGAACAGAAGATATCGTGTCTTAAAATTTATAAAAAAATATCGTTTTGTTCTTGATCTACAGGGTGACATTGGAAGATTGGACGATGAATTTTCATCAAAACTCAAATTTCTTTGATTTACTAAACAAAACCTTCAAATGAGACGATGTTGGCAAATAATATGGATTTAGATTATTGCCTGACAAAGAACCCGTACTAAATAAATCTATACGAAATTCGACAAAAGGAAAAAGCCAAAGAAAACCTGAAGGTATTATTATTGGTAAAAGATCAAATGGTAAAGGCAAAAATCCTATGAGCTGGGCAATGTACTGACAAATAACTGAACGCCATTGCTAAATCTGGTTAATTCATTATCATCAAACAAGCAAAAGTAATTTTTTTTTATGCATTTCTGTCTAGATCAAAAGTACAAGAATCTTCTTTAAAAAAAAAAAGGAATCATAAGTGAAATTAATGCATCACTTCTGGGATCAAAGTACAAGAACTTGATCAATTCTGGGATCAAAGTACAAGATCTTGATCAAACAAGCAAAAGAATTTTCTGATCCATCATTTCAAGATATTGATAAAACAAGCAAAAGAAAAGAATTTTCTGATCCATCATCTCTGGGAATCAAAGTACAAGATCTTGATCAAACAAGCCAAAGAAAAGAATTTTCTGATCCATCATTTCTGGGATCAAAGTATTATTAGATCTTGTTGAAAGAAGTCCTAGAATAGAATACATGTTTGGCACATTCCTCAACATCATCAATCCACATAAAGATGCTAATGTAAGAAGTTATCCTGATAATGATTCTGCCATTATTTGATGCACACATATTCTGGGATCATCAAGGAAGTTTGATTCATCATGAGTACCATACATTAAATTGTTCATAGATATATAACCAAAAAAAAATCCAAACTTTAAACATAACATAAACAATGATGAATAGATGCTAAAGTTCATTTGTCTTATTGATGACTTTCAGGTACAAAACTATACAACATATTTACATTTAGTAGCCCCATCTTTTCTGTTAATTTCATTTGAGGCCCAAGAGCGAGCTTAGCCTTTCTCCGGTGATCACCGTTACCGAGTCAACCCGTCTACCACCGCCTCCTTCAAACCCGAATAACTCGATCGGTAGACTGAACTCAGTAAATTCGTCGCCGGCAACTAGAACTCTCCGGCGGTTCACCGGAAATCGCCGATTCTCCCAGCGAAATCAAACCTCCGCCGGAGAACTCAGCTCTGCCCCCAGCAGTTCAAGTACATGACTTGCCGGAGAGAATCGTCGGCCTGCTTCCTCCTTTGTTCTCCATGTCCGTTCACAAAACTCCCTTCAACATCTGAGCCAAGAACACCGGCCAACGGCCGGAGATCTGCACATCCATCGCCAGAGGAGGCAAATACACGTTTCTTATTATGGTGGAGAGATTTTAGGCCGGATTTTAGTTTTAACCCCTGATCGGAGTGGGTATTAACCACCGCAACACTGGCGGCCATCCAAGCTCTGCTTAAGTAACTCATGTTTGCAAGCAAAGGTCGCGTTTTAACAGTACTGACAGAGAACGAATTCCGATGAAACTGAGTGAGCGGAAGAAGAAGAGAGGAAGTGAGCTTATTTATAGAAGGAAATGAGGCGGTTTGGTTGAACCGGGTTGGTTTTGCAATCGACATGGTGGGTCACAGTTTTTTTGGAGATAATTGAGGAGTTTTTGGAAGTATTGTTAATATCCAAAAGAGATTTTCTCGTGAGATTTTGCAAGGAGAAGAGAACATGTATCCTTTTTTGATTAATTTTTATTTGTGAAATAAGAAATTGCTTAATTAATCTTGAATAGTGCTAATAATTTTGAATTTAGTAAAGTGTGAGAATGTGTAATATATTTATTTTTTAAGAAATGATATTCGATATAAAAATTTTGTTAAATACTATGATATTAATTACATTACAAATAGTGTAAAGATTAGAATGCATCAAATTTAAATGAGTTTAGGTTGAATACACTATTGAGATGTGATCAATATAGCTGACTACACTTAATCAAATAAAAACTTAGCTGACCACATGGAATAAAAACTTAGTGACCACACTTAATGAAATAAAAGTTTAGTTGTCGTTGTAATGATAAAGAGTACGAATATTTTTACACCATATTATAACTTTACAAGTTTAGTTGTTGTTGTGATGATAAAAAAGAATGAATGCTTTTATACGATATTGTAATACTGAAGAGTTCTATTACTATTTAACAAATTATTGTTGTTATGACAAAGCGAATATTTTTGCATGAAATTGTAACTTTCCACACATAAAGCCATATTATTATTCAAGGAATCAAGAGGAAGTACAATATCGCATAAAACCATTCATACTCTTTATTATTAATTTCATTTTTCTACCAATAAGATAGGAAATTGAATCTTATATTTTGAAATATGCATAAGCAAAGCTCATTAAGTATACAAAATGGTTGTATACTTCATCATTCTTGATTGATTTATTACAATTGTTTTTTTAAAAATATTAAAGATTTAGTATGACAATAAGAATTATTGTTTTTCTTTGTTAGTAAATCTCCTACTTGTCTATCTTAATCATTTTCCTTCCCTTTTTGGTCATTTTTGTTTCATTATGTATTTTTTTATTACAAATTTAATTCTCTCAATCTAGTTATGAAACAAAATTTGGATAATAATTAGTGAAAGTTTCTAACACATGTATTTTAAAATTTTCTTTTGACAACCTTTTACTATAGATTGTAACAGTGACCTATACAATCCATTATGTAGCAAGTTTATATTGTAGTGTTCATCCTCGCATTTTGTTTTCTTTTAATCAATCCAAAACAATTTATTCATATTTATAATCCTTTTATTCCCAAACATTTTATACTCCAATGTTTACTCTTCATAATTCTTTTTACACTATTGATATATTGCCAAACATTCTAAGAAAATCAACCACTATCATTTTTTCAATTCTTTCATTTCAAGAAAAGCAAATTACTTGCAATGCTCAACACTAAATCAATGAACCTATCACCAAAAAATTTTCAAATTCTAACAAAAACACATAAAAAATTAGTCAACAAGATTTCCTCACACTAACTTCTTGCACAACAAAAGAAAACAAACATAAAACAAAGATTTGCCAATAGCACAAAAAGTTTCCCACAAAACAAGGAGGAGTAACTACCATAACTAACATGCTTAAGAGGACAAAACTTAGATAGGCTTTTTCTCCCTAAAATGGCAACAAAAAATATCCATTTCTCTTGAGTCGTGAGATAATGGCGATATATTTTGCCTACAAAGCAACTTGTAGAATGAGTAGAGGGGGAAGGTGGCAATCATATCCCAAAGGAGACTTATTGACTCATCAAAGTTGAGCCAATGAACAGCCAACAGTTTTGTTTCTTTTTCTTTTTTTATTTTCACTCTTTCATATTCATCATGGGGTCCATTTTATATTTTTTAATAAAATTCTTTTTTTTTTTAAATTTTTTTAAAAATTAATTTAATTTGTCCTTATTGAATCTTTTCTAAGTTCTTGGGTTAGGAAATGGTAATAATATGAGGACAAGATAGTCACGTGCGAGGGCTATCTCTTAGACAGTGGGTGTCTCTTCAATGGTCCATGATTATGGTGGCATATGGTTTTGTAGGTGGGGTTTCACGTGATGGAGTCTTCTTATTCATTCCCCATTGCACATCTCCCCCTCCCCTGTTTTGATTCTTCTTGGATTTATCAAAAGACCACTACTTTATACAAGATATTTGCTATTTTGATTCTTCTTGGATTTTTTAGTTATTTACAAGATGTTCCTTTAAACTGTATAGTTTTTGCACATTGTCTCCTTTGTTTAACAATTCGAACAATTTCGTCCTAAATTTTTCAATGACTCAATATAGTGACTCACGGCTATATGTAGTCGTTTGAGGGAAAAAAATCAATGTAATACAACTATTTTAGGACATCTTAAGATGAAAGTGATTTTATTGCGATGTATGTTAACTATTAAGTGAATTTTATATATTTAAATTCTGTTAAACTAATAGCAGCCTGATAACTTAATTTGTTTAGTTTTTCGTTAAAATGGAAATAAGGTAATTCATTATTTGTTGTACTTAAATATAGCCAAGCCAATAGCACTCTCTATATGTCCTCTTTGTTGTAGCATGTTAATAAAATCACATATAATTTGAGTTTTCATGAGTTGATTGTATAAAACTAGGAAAAATATAAAAATTGAAGAGGATAATTTATGTAATTTAGAAATACATATGGTGCACAACATAAGAAACAAATGTAGTTTGAGGGGGTAAGTTATAATTAAGCCTTGATTTTCAGCATGGGGAATGGTAAACTTTTGTTTTTATTAGGAAAAGAACAAAAGCAAAACAAATTTATTTTGTTTTGAATAATTCCACCCCAATCGTGTATTCGTGTACCAGACACGTCTAGAATGTGTCACAATTCCCTTACAAACGGGAATGAGACATATATATGACTCAACTTATGCAAAAAGGTTTTAGAGGCACTAAAAATATATACAAAAATAAAAAGAACATTGAGAAAAAAAACAATAAACAAAAGATTAAAAATATTAACGTACAAACAAAAATAAGTAGTGTTTAAATCGGTACGTATTACATGAATTGTGATATAACCTCAATATTACACGATTTATTCATTATTATTTGCAAACAATTATTTTCTATTTGTTTCCTGTACTTTAATAATTATATTGTAATTTAATTGTTATGCAATCTTATTTTTTTCATAATAGTTGATGGATGTATACCAAAAATTTGTTTGAAGTTAAATTTGTAAAGGGTTTGAATAGATTATATTGTATAATTGGAAGTATATGTTAATTAGGGTAAAACATTTAAAAGAAGTTGAGATGACACATGTATGTATGAAAAAGAGTTTATCAAAATGATTTTAATACTGTTTAAACTAATAATAATAATTAAATTTTGATCCCACGAAAACGATAAATCACACTTGGCCATCTAAGGCTCTCCAAAATTATAATAATATAAGATAGAAAAAGTGCTTTGGGGAGTATAAATTTATAAGTAATTAAATGAAATAATTCCACTTTGATCTTCTATTTCATTCTTTATTTTGTTAACGAATAAGCTATTAAAGACACGCGTGACATCTATCCATCCACAAAATGAAATATAATGAAACACAGAAGGTAATAGAAAATTCATTAATTATTAATTCACAAATGTAATTATGAACGTTCTTTTTGAATAAATTCATATAAATTTTAAAATCTTGACCAATAATTTTTTCACTATTATTTTTTCTTCCTTGAATAGCATAATTATATTCAACTTGTTTAATTGGCATCAAAGTAATATATAATACTTTAATGAATTCAATTATTGAAATATGTATTTGTCTTTCACTATCAAAATGGAAGTAGTGATTGGCAATCCCATAATATGGCCAAAGACTTTAATTGCATTAAAGATAAGAGTCAATTTTTTAACTGCAAAATTATTATTATTATTTTCAAACAAATGAAAGTGACACTGACCCATCACTGCTCAAATATAGTCAAATATTCAAATGATCCACAGGATAACTTATCAATAGCTTAAACTTTTTATGTGGAAAGGAAAAATCCATAGAAAAAATGCCAAAATGAAAAAGAATTAGTCATTTTCAATTTTAGAATTATTGCTTTGCTGGTAATTGTTGCTATCAATACATCCCAATAATGTTGCTTGCTTCCTAGCAGCTATTTTAAAAAATAAATAAAAATTAAAGAATTTTCTTTATGGCCAAATTAACACATATATTTAAGTGTTATAAAGGTTACAATTTATTAAAATATTAGCTTGAAGGAAAAATGATCTTTTGTTGTACTTTCTTATACAAAAGTTACAATCTATATTTTGAGTTTTTATTCGTTTATCTTACACTAACGAAACAAACATCTATATAACCTTTCGCATTTTTTGCCAGTTATTTGACTAAAATTCTTTAATTACTATCATTATAGATATGATTTTGAGAAAATTCATAAAATGTTGGGTATATACCAAAATTTGGGTGTGAATTTTAGAAGAGAACAGGACTGTTAATTTAGAAATGAAGTTGAAAAGAAATACAGTTAAATTTTTTTTTTTTAAAAAAAAAATATTAAGTCTTGAATAAAATTTATAGTTCCGAAATTAGTGAAGAATATTTATTGTTGACATTAATTGCTATCATAGTAATAGGTTTTAACAAATATTATGTGTGGATTTTAATAATTTGAACTCCATTGTTTAGTAATCCATTCTTTAGTAATGATGTAGCTTCCCAATCTTTGATCTTATCCTCTTATAATCAACATATTTAATCACTAAACAAAACTTAAATGCAAAATTTATTCTTTAGTAATGATTTAGCTTCCCAATCTTTGATCTTATCCTCTTATAATCAACATATTTAATCACTAAACATAACTTAAATGCAAAATAAATTTTCCATTCAGGGGCCTTGGGGTGAGAGGTTAGGGTTGAGTCCCCTTAGTATTTTCTTTTCCTAATATTGCATCTATTGCTCTAACGCTCTTGCACCAGTTTTAGTCAACGTTAGAAATCAACAAAGGTTTCGAATGAAAAAGGTGCTAAATTGCAGTTATAGATAGAATTATTCCTGATAGTACAGGAATTGATTACGATATCTATTGTTCTAACACACTTGCATCGGTTTTACACACAAGATTTTCTGTCCAAGATTTTGTGTGTCTTATTCTGTCTTAATTAAAACTACGTCGTAGGGTTCATTGGTCTCTTGATTAGTGTCTAATAATTGCAAAGTAATTTTAGTGATATTTTTGCATTTAATCCCTACTTTTAATGAAACTATGTCGTTTTGAATATTAAACAGAATAAGATAGGATAAATATTGGAAAGATGATCTGGTCTTTCGATTTTAGTCGATGTTAGAAATCAGCTGAGGTTTTGAAGGAGAAAGATTCCAAATTGCATTTACGTACAGATAAAATTATTCTTAATAGTATAGGAATTGATTTACAATAGATTAGAATTGTAAAAAAAAACAAATAATCACAGTTTTGCATCTTATATTTATGATCATAATACGAAAGAGCATATAACATCCAGATCAAATAAATTGCAAAAACATCAAAGATTTTTTATTTTTACAGGGTTAATCAACAAAATTAAAGCATTCAATAAACTAATATTATTTAATAATTGATGTCCACTTCAACTTATGGACCCATAGAGTAGAAGAAATAGAATAGATTAAGCTGTCTACTTCAACTTTTTTTTCTGCAAATTATTAGGCCTAAACAATTATCAAAAAAACATCATTCCAACCTATCTAAAGTGGAAAGAACACATAAATTTATCCACTTGGGCTTAATTTATTGAAGTGGGGAGGATACCATATCTTTCTCAATTGTTGTTTAATTTTGTTGAGTGCAATTAAAGTAGGTATATATCCTCTTGATCAAAGTGTTGAATTATAAATAATCAAGAAAATCAGTCATGATCATGATAATATATAACAAGTTCTATGTTCTCCTTTAATTTAAACCCCTGTTAATTAAAACTCTTTTAAACCATCTTCTAGTTCTTAGTTTAGATTTTAGTCTCCATATAAGTACAAAGTAATGTGTAACAATAACATACATTAAATAATAACATTATAGTTTTTCATTTTATGAACTTATATTAGGGATATATGACTTATGAGTTTACCACACCAACCTATACAAGTTATTCTAATTTCTAATGGATTTATAATAAATATAGTGATGCTCAATATATAATCTATATATGCACATATTATTAGGCAAAATATTTCATAAAAGTATTGTATGCAGTGATGTGAAGATTATAATATCAGTTCAGATGTACAACAATTAACTACTATATGAATCAAACTAGTGATAAAAGTGAAAAAGAGAAAAGATACCCTCATCCAAATTAACGTACATCAAATCTCCAAAAACTGTGACACTTGTGTTTAAAAAAAAAAAAACCATGTAAAACTGATTTATATATAAAACATGGTTCATATATGAATCACACAATTACTCATAAATTTTAATTACATATCACTTTTATCGCACGTTAAAATCGAGATTAAATCGCCATTAGATTTATGAACCGCATCACAAGATATATGCTGCTTTTTTTCTTTTTTTTCAACCTTCACACCCATCACATGTATAGTTCTAACTGTCGACTCTATACTTGGGGTGGGGAGGACCTAATAAACTGATTTGTTATTGTTTTAAGCTTTCTGTTCAAATATTAATCTAAGAGACTATACTATATAATAGCATCAATATGGCAATTGAAGAAATGTTAACATGATTTATTTTTCCTTGAATTCTGAAGTTTTTTTAGTGGACAGTCAGCAACAATATTAACTCTGATCAGAACCATAAAAATGTTTAAAGAAGTGCCATAAGAATATTGCAAAAAGATTTGGATTAGGATAACAAATTAATATCAAAATCTTAGTCCTCTTTATGTACAGGTAACAAAGGCAGTGGCCAGAACAATTTCTTGAATCAAAATAGATATATTAATTAATTCTCATCTTAGAAAGGAATCAAACCATGCACATTTGTCCATGAAAGACATCTTAATTGCTTGAGTTTCACATCATTTTAATCTTTTTTCATGAATGAGAAGTAATTAAACTTAGTTTAAACTGGATCAACTTCAATCTGTTGCTGTGCAAGATATCTTTCCCTCCTTTCTTTCTGTAAAAACACGAAGAAAACAAATTGGGATACACCATTAATGCAACAACAGTTTATAGAAGATCCATGATCACAATTCACAAATGTTGGAAAAAGATGTTGAAAAAACTAGACTTGGATCTTCTGTCCCAAATTTTCTCTATTTTATTTTGTCTTAATTAAAGTTATATCGTAGCGTTCACTCATCTCTTGGTTAGGGTCTAATAATTGTAAAGTAATTTTAGTAGTACTGCATTTAGTCCCTAATTTTAGTGAAACTACATCGTTTTTAAACATTAGACAGAATAAGACATAATGAATATTAGACAGAATAAGACAGAGGGATCTGGTCTCAAAAAACTAACCCATTCATCAATGATAAGGCCTTCTCCAAGAATTTTTGGACCCTTGTCCTCTGGAGGTTTCTTGCGTATCTCAAGTGCAGCCTCAGCCTCAGCTAGTTGACGTTTGAGTTTGTCTAATGCCTTTGAGAAAAATTTGAAATGAACCAAAGTAGCAATGAAGAACAACAAATTAACTTAATGTTTGTAATTGTTACTGGAAATTGATGCTTAATAAATCCCACTTACTGGGGAAGGGCGATCGGGTTCAAGAAAAACAACTCGCAAAATCTGCTCAACTGCAACTTCATCCCTTTGCTCATCAAACTGCACAAGTTAAACATAATGCTTGAAGAATTTTGTGTTTGATGCTGGATTAGATAGTAATTGAAAGTGCATTTCAGACATTCAGCACCATTAAAAACAAGAATTTTAAGGAACAAATACTGCAGTGTTTGCTAGCTAAGATTATGTTTATGTACATTAGTGATGAATTCAAACAGCAGCATTTGGTTTCATTTAAGGTTAACCTCATAAGCATATCCAAATTGAATGACTAAATCAGGCTGTGTAGAAACAGCTTAATTTGAAGCATAATGGCACTTGTAACTTGAGGATAGAATTGTTTTGTTATTTTGAGATATCAGATTTTTTGTTTAAAATTATTCTATCTTATTTTGTCTAAGTGTTCAAAACGATATCGCTTCATTAAAACAATGACTAAAATTAGTCATAATTTTAGTGAAACCACGTTATTTTGATATGTTATAGGAGAGAGGATATCTGATTTGTTATTTTGATGACAAGTTAGTTGATTATTATAATGGCTCTTGTATTCTTGTTTAACATGTACATTGAAATTAAGAAGAAAAGTGGGGGAAAGAAAAAAAAAAAGAAAGAAAGAAAGAAGGAAAGAGGGAACACTCTAGCATCTTGCACATATTTGCACAAATGCAATCATACTCTCTAACCACCAAAAGATTAAAATAGTTATATACTTTTTAATTATTTCCAAATAAGTTTGGTTGCTGATCTTGCAAATGCCAATGATTAAAGTTGGACAACTGTAAGCTTATGAGTTTCATCATGATCCGTTGAAATTATGAACCCTCAAATACCAACATGAATGATAACAAACTACTTTACAAAAAGGGCAAAAAAAAAAAGAAATTTTTTTTTTCTTTTTTCCTTACCAACTCTGGTACATAATCCATGTCTTGTTTCACTTTCAAGCTCATGATCTTGAACTTGACCCTGCTCTTTAGACCATCAACAAGTTTTTCATTGTTTTCTGGAGGCTCTACAAACTTGAAAACTGTTCAAATTATCACACAAATTAATACAACATTAGAAGATGGCAATGGAAATGGCATGCTAAAAAATGGGGTTGAGATTCTTGCAAATCACAGAATTTTACCAGTAGCAATGAGAGTCTCCTCAGGAGCAAGTATTCCTCCAGGAGGGCGCATATAACAGCTTTTTGGTGCAGTTGTTTGGAACTAAAACAACAACAACAACAGACTACAATTAAATTATTGAATAATTGAATAAGAAAGCATCATAATTTTAAGTACAGGCTAAACATGCTTGCTCAAAGATGCAACTCTTGCACACACCAAAACCATCTATAGTGCATATATGGAGAGTTTTCTTTCAAATTTGAACTGCAGATAACAAAATCCCAACATGGTTGAATGGCTGCAAATGACATTTTCAGTTTCAAAACAAGCAGCCAATTAAAGAAATTTCATCAAGTTATTCAATGAAATATTGGGGCAAATGCCATTTTTTAAATCTAATGTTCTTCTGCTTTCAAATTTACAACCCGAGTTAAAGCATCAATAATACTTTGAAACTATCCAATCAAAAAGCTTCCATAGATATATGGCATCATAAAGCTGTCTCTGGTGTGATGAGAATGAATTCAAAAAACAGAATTTAGCAATATAAACATATCATACCTTGAAGGCAACATGAGTCTTGCTGATGTTTTTGATCCGAATTGCACTCTTAACTTGTTTGCCTGGTTCGTCTTGTACATAACAAAGTCACAGTTGCAACAACAAAGTCAGTGATCATGAGGACAACAAATTCAAGATCTTTATTCATCATCATAAATTTCGATAAATTTCCAATCATCAACCTTCTTTTTTGCTAAAAACAGTAAGCCCCTTTACGTTAAAGTTAACACAAATAAGAAACAACAAAGCAATATCATGAAACAAAATGAACAACATGCTTTTTCTTCATTCTTAACGGCTAAAAATGCAGCAATCTCATCTCCTTGCACAAATCTAAAATCATATAATTAAAAACAGAATGCAAATTGCTGAATGCACTATAGCCCGCATGAACATACAGGGAAAGTATAGCTTGTTAGGGGGATCAAGGCCGAGTCTTCGACGAGTAGGAAGAAATGACTTAGCCACTGAAGCAACCTTGATGGAAGAATGATCAGCAACATTATTATCAATATCATTGTTTGGCTGCCAGAATGGCAACCTGCAAAAACTCCAAACCTTAACTTCAGACTGCATTGCTTTCTGATCATGATTTGCAGCTGCCGCCATTGTTCTCCCCTCTCACCTTAAACTCTCTGAAGCTAGCCCTTCACAGGTACACAAGAAAAAAGCAATATGACTACGCATGGGATGGGAATTAGTTGGGGGATCGAACGAGAATGATCTGGCTGTCACACTGTCTTTCTTTCTTTGTGCATGGGAATATGCACGCTAGCGTGACAGGTTATACACAAGATAAACTTGATCATTTCAAGATTTGCATAATTGAAATCACAGCCTTCAATTCTATTTATTAAAAATTTATGCGAATCTCTCTTTTAGCTAATCTAGACTAAAGTTTCATTAAAAGTTGTTATTATTTTGTAAAGTTCTACATGGGATGAACTTCAAAATTTCAAATTAAAGGGTGAAATTAAATCAATAGATCATACCTAAAAAGTTACAAAATAAAATCAGCCATCATAAGCATCATATCATGATTTGTAAGAATGACATTTCAACTTATTTAATTAAAGTGACTTTTGGGTAATGTTTCCCCTATATAATTGAGATTAATGATATTGGATTCCATGAAAATAATATTAAAATATAACAAAAAAATAACTTTTCCTCATAAATTACAATTGAAATTTGTAGCTTTCCATGCTAGTTAACTAAAACCATTATATTCATATGCAGCATGTTGTATAGTGGACATGGTTATGGTTTCCTTCATTCATTCATTAGTTTATTATGCAAGAATATTGACTAAAAGGAATGTATTTATGTAGAAAATAATTTTGAATCCAACCTAACTAAAGCATCTTTTAAATGATCAGATTTCTCCATTCTACTGATAAGAAACGAAATTAAAAATAGAAAGTTATATACTCCACTATGACTAGCTAGTCTGACTTTATAATATCAATAGTGGAATTAATTGTTGGAACTCATTTATTAATTATTTATTCTCTCAAATTAATTAATATTCAATAATTCAGTATGCTGGCATACATGTTCTTGAACTTGATGCTGTTAATGGAATTACCAACAAGATCATAAGTGCTCTCATCTGGATGTGCTCCTTTTTTGTTTTCTTTTTTTTTTTTTGGCTAAAAAAATCATTCAACCCTTCTCCTTTAACTAATTGTAAAAAATACAACATCCAAACTATTTAATCTTTTACTGAACTTCCTTTAAATTCCACTCTTTTGGCTTTAACAACTTGCAACTACACTGCTTAATTTTAGGGCAATGATGCATGGAGAATTATATTGAAAAGCATGCGTCCCACTAATCATCACATCTCTCTGCAGTGAAACAACTTTACTTGGCATGCATGGCCATTCATTCTAGGATACTAAAGTATATATTTTTGGACTGTAATAGTGTAATTGGCCTGAGATTCATTCAGTTTCGTGAGACTATTAATTTTCTTTTACATGTTTTGCATTTTTCAAGAAAATTTGCTTGACTAGGGCTTCTTGTATTTTGCTTATTCAGGCTAGCTACATAAATTTAGGCAGGCATGAGGTGTGTGCAATTAATATATATGAAAATACAACTTAATTTACTTTTTTCATGTGTGAAATTATAATTCACAAAATTCTCAGGAATTCTATTCTGAATTTCCCATTTGGACTTAATTATATATAGTTGAACTATATAACATCATTCATTGCAGAATTGGAATTTGTTTTTGTAGTATATCTGTATATGATATGAGAAAATCCCCTTAAAAAGACAAAAATAAATGGAAAATGCAACGAAATGTTGAATTGTTGTCTGCGATCGATATATACACTATTGACAGGTTCTGTGTAGTATAATATTAACATCCTGCATTTGTCGAAATTTATCTTTTGAGGTATCATCATGAATTCTACTTCTTTCTGAACTATTCTACGTTGTTGATAGTTTCTGAGTCGTAAAGGTTTTTCTTGCCTAGATTTGCAAATTTAAACTATCCCTCTTGTTGTAAACCTTGATCCCAATAAGGGATTTTATGATTCTATGACCTTAATTAGTTTACGGAAACAGATTCCGAGTAGGATCGATCGCTAGATTTTTGTGAGATATTGCTCAAAGGAAATGAAGGATTGTCATCATCTTTGCATAGTGCATACAATCCATGCATGGTTCGGATGGTGGGTTTCTATGATAATAAAGTAAAACAAACAGAAATTTAAGGAAAACCACCAAAAAGAAGAAGAAGAAGAAGAAGAAACTGTGTGAGTGTGTGAGTTCTTAGGAGGGATGGAAATGGAGAACGAGGAGGGTTGGTTCATGGTTGGTTTGTTAATATAAATAAACTTAGGTCATGGGAGCTATTTTTCACCGTGATTTAGGCACACATTATATATGTGTGGGCAAATTGCAAATTCAACAAGCCACTGCCCTCATAATCATAGATCTTGAGTTATGCATGTTCTAATTCATACTTCAATACTGCAAACCTTGAGAAAAGAAATTACAATTTTATGAAGACTTCAATTTTCCTTTTCACTTTATTGCTCCGTTCAGCAAACTGGCGTTGAATCTACAATTCTTGTAAAATCAAGAATGATGCCAAAAATTCCAGTTTCATCATATATAAATATTTATATGAAAACTTTTACAGATGGGCTAATTAATATATAGTAGTACTGATGGAGGTTCAATCAATTTGGACCCCAACAGCTCAAGTACATGACTTTCCTTAATGATTCCTCGGACTGCTTCATCTTTTCTTGATCTTTATTACTACTGCTCGAACACACAGAAGAAGTGAATTGCTTGGACTGAGACAATGGCCCCCTAAGATTTTTCTTGGCATACTGCTGCATCGATCTTACGGTGTAGTTCCACCTGCACAATCCCTGATCTTTGAGTCCCTGCACTGCACCTACACTTACTGCTGCAATCCATGCCCTGCTTGTTGAACTCATTTTAATTTCTTGACAAAAGAACTTCTTGATCTCTTCTTTATGAGGTTAAAAAGTATATGAACTGATGATAAGAGGATACTATATATGAATAGAATGAGAGAGCTAGTTTGCTGAATTCTATAGATTGTTTGATTGTTTCTTGCCGAAAAGCTCTTGGGATTGTCTGCTTAATATATGAAGAGTGTATGAGTGTGTGAGAGAGAGAGAGAACAGCAGTCATTCTGCAGGAAGGAAAGAAAAACCAGGGGCTATGAGAGTTTCCAGTGGTCTTGGAGAATGGAGAGTATGGGTTTTTAAAGTTCTTGTGGGCTGTGTATGTGTGCTGAAATGAAAATGAAGTGGCATTTGTGAGACAAAATCAGGATGAAGTAACTAAAATCAAGAAAAGGTAGAGAGACTAATATGTCACATGTTTCTATAATAATAAAGTGTAGAGATTGTCATCAACCAAACCAAAAAAGTAATAATGGTAGGCTTGTATTGTGCAAAACAGGAGGCCACGGGTTGTATATGGTTCACTGTTTTGTGACTTGGCAACCATTGAAAGAGGACAAATTTGATTGGTCCAAACTAGCAGAGTAGCAGGGCAGCTGGTTTTATATATTGGCTTGTGTGTGACTGTGTGTGGCCATTGGTTTAGAGCAAAACTGGTAGTTTGATGATTTGATTTTGTTGGCAAGCGCAAGACAAGTGGACAAGTGGACAAGTGGAGTGTGAGGCCTTTTTTATTGTTTCATTTGAGCAGTGTGTGTGTGTGTGTGATAGTATATATTTTAATAGTTAAAGATCTGTTGAACCATAATTAAATAATGAACTTTAATTAGTCATAACTCCTCCCATTGTATGGGGGCATAAATTTGCTGTTTATATTTTTATGCATAAAAAATTAAAAGGGTTAATTATATTTACCTTCTCATGAAGTTAAAAGACATTACAAAATGATCTTTTACTTTTACCAATAATACATTCACCCCTTTTAATTAGCCAACATATACAACAAATTAAATATCTCCTTATCATTTATTAATTAGCTAAAAGTAGACTAAGTGTGTAGCTTTTTGTTGTGAAATTTTAAAATACTTGTAATAAGTTTTAACCACAAATGAGTAAATGTAATTTTTCAAAACTTCAATTCAAGATTTCTTTTTTTTTTATTTGGCCATCTCCTTTAATGAATATTTTGGTTAATTAATAAGACAAGCTAAATATGCAATATGTAAGTCAATAAACATTTCTGCTGTAAAAGGAAATTTTTGTATACTTGCATATCTATTCACTCATAGAATTGCATATTTCTATAAGTCAATAAACATTTTTCTTAAATTGAAATAATTATGGTAAATAGTCTTATCTGAAACAAATCTTTCACCAAGAAAGACTATATATTTTTTTATACATTTATAATTAGAAATGAATTCATTCCACAATAATATTTATCTTCATAAACAAAATCTACAAATATGGGAAGACCATTATTTTTATTTTTTTCTTAACAATGAACCACTAATAAGATTAAAACTAAAACAAATACACTGAATTTTACATGCTTCCATTGTTAACCCAAAAAACCATTTATATATGGTAAACATAAAAAAAAAAATCCATCATTTTCAGCCAAAGTTTGTACCATCAACCGTGCCTTTCGATCATTCAGTTAAACACAATACTCGGATCAAACATGACTCACTCTCCACTCTCTCCCTTTCAATTCTTCAGACAAGAAATATGAGCAGCAGAATATATATATATATATATATATATATATATATATATTTATTCAAGCTTTGAAGTTTGAAGTTTGTTCAAAAGGGATATTAAGAGAGCACAGTCTAGAGACCATATATAAGACACTTGAGGCATGATGATGAATGGATTAATGAAGCCTTCTGGATCAAATTCTGACAACAACAAACGTGTAGACCAATGGGTTCGTCTCGGTTCATCAAGAGAACCGTTGAAGAACATGAATGATCAGCAGCAACGAAGGGTTAGAGAAGCTGAGAAGGCTGAGAATCTCATGCACCTTCTTTGCTGGGGACCAAAGTAGTTCGTCCCATTTCTACAAACATATTTTATGAGAGTGCATGCTAGATATTACCATAATTTAGGAGTATATATTATACTAAATTTGTGAATATTTTTTTCAATTCTGATTGTCTATGATGGAGATTGGAAGATTTTTGTTCAGTGGCTCATACAAAATCTATAGATTAGAAAGTGAAGGGGTGCAAAAGTTTATATGTATTACTTGTAGGATTATTTTTATATTTTGGAGGGATGATTTTTTTTTTTTTTCCAAGATTTAATAAAAAGTTTTATCTTTTTAGTAGATGGAGAGTTGAAATTTTAAAAATCTTGGGAGGGCTACAACCCATTTTTCTTCCTTAAACCAGCCAATGAATTTCCTGGAAAGAGTATACTTGTTTATCAGAAAAATAGTTAATGTAAAACACAAAAATTAACTTATATAAAACGGGTTTATGTATGAGACGTAATTAATATATGAAACGGATAATTAATGATCATTAACATCATGATTTTAATTCTGTACCACTTTATCTTGTATTAAAATTACGACAATTAATTTGTCGTTGCATATACGAATCAATTTCACAATAGACTACTTGAATGTAAAAGGATGTAGAAATGCTTGATTTTTTTTTTTCTTTTTTTCTTTCTTCATATATTTTGAATAAAGCTTTAACATTTAGGTGGGCACAGAACTTCTTCAATGGTTCATTTTCAAAGAACTACTCTGGTTGGTTTCTCCACCATTGGCTTTTTACTTGTTGGCTTTCCCAAAGTCTCATCAAATATATGGATTTTTAACATCAAATTTTTTCTGTCTAACTCCAAAATGTAAATGGGAACACTTCCTAATAATTATTAAACTAAGGAATTTTAGAATAAGATGGTTTTAAGCAACCAAAACAAGCATGTTAACCTAAAATCCTTCCAATTATGCAGGCACCAATTAAGGTCCAAATTTGAGTAGGGTAAATGGACTAAACCAAAAGGCCAGGTTGAGAGCAATATCATTGTATCTCAGAAACATGGACTAATAATAAATTTATACAACAAATTTGTCACAATGTTGAACGATGATCAGCCCAATGTTATTATTGGATACAATCCAATAATAACATTGGGCTGATCATCTTTCAACATTGTGACAAATTTGTTGTATAATTTTAACCTGCGACTTGACCGTGACTTCATACCAAAAGTTGCATGAAAGATTTCCTGAATTCTCGAAGGTTTTCCAAATTTACAAATAGGCAATCACTCTCTGTCTCTCTCTCTCTCTCTCTCTCTCTCTCTCTCTCTTTTTATCCTCTTTGCCTGCTTCACAAGTTTAAGTCGGTTGCACCCCTACTAAATGTTCATATTTTTCTCAAAATTAAATTTAAACAAAGGATAGATGGTGAAATGATATAAAACCTACGGATTTATAAACTTAGTCAGATTCAGCATCAAGAATTTCTGCAAGCCAAATTCTCTGTGGAGACTGTGCTGCATGATTGAGTGATCAAATCCACAAGAAATGAGCTTAAGGCATATGAGCAGAGTATGGCTTCGGGCTTTTCAGGGACTAAAAGATCAAAATTCTAAAGGGGCATCAATAAAACATCCAAATACCGCAAGATCACGCTCTGAGAGTACTGATTTGAAGAGGGTTCATTGTACTCTGATGGAATCAGTGAGGAAGATTGATAAGAACAAGATGAGGAAAGCAGAAAAGGCTGAAAATGTTATGCAACTCATTTGCTGGGGACCTAAATGATTAACCATGCAATCTTTTTGTTGACTTTGATTGGTAAACTTTGTGAGAGCTTCTCTTTCATTTCTTTGTCTTCATATTTCATGTTATCATAATCAGAAAATGATTGCAGATGTGGGATTTTGTTTGGAGGGATTCTTTATATGTATATAGTTTTGTGTTTTTCTGTCTTTCTTTTTTCTTTTTATGAAAATGGAGGTACGTGGAATTTGATGACAATATAATTGGGCAATAAGATTGTTCTCTCCTACTTTGTGGCAAAACTTTTTAAAATACTTGGATTATAATTTGATGTTTCCTTTGAATCTTTTTGGCTCTTAAACACTGAATGATGGAAATAATCAAATCACAACAAGCAAAAATATGTTTGGAATTTAGCTATATTAAAACTTTTTCTAAAAATTATAAAATTTTACCTTTCAATCTCATCAATTTGCCTAAACTTCAACATATTTCTTTAGTAAATGATTATAAAAATTCTCTTAAAATTCTATGAATTAATTATATAATCGTGATAAATTAGTAAATAATTACAAAAATTCTCCTAAAATTCTATGAATTAATTATATAATAGTAAAAAATTATTCTCTTACTACAAAGTGTATTTATGTTTTTAATATTATGATGAAGATAAGGAGAATTAAAATTAAAATAAAAAGAGAAAGTGATAAAGTTTTATCATAAAATTGGTCTAATTTTGTGTCATTTTTTAACTTTAATAAAAAAAATGTGTTGTATTAATATAAAATAAAATCAAATAAGGAATAAAATATCATAAAATAAAACAAAAAGTAAAACACATAATAACACATAAGATTCATTGTCGACACAATTGAACGATGAATTCACAAAAAATACATATATATGTATTATATCTTTTTTATAATGGTTGATTTGATAATTGAGTTGTTAAATGCTTGCATTTACTTAGTCTAAATAAAATTAAATTAGCTCCTACTAAATTTTTCTTCTGGTTCCGCCCCTGTTGGGAGGAGAGGATTACAATCACAAAATCTTATGTATGGCACAACCGTCACACAACAACAATATCCGTTGATCCACAAATTTTTCAAAGTCACCATATGACTTTTTCACACAACACACCTCTTTGAGGTTTAATTTTTTTTTTTTTTTGAGTAAAAAAAATGTGGTAGTTAGGACACTTTTAAGTGTGTAGCAATCTAGAGCTAAAACTGCTAGCGTATCACAAAAGCGGATTGTAATAGAATATGTTTAATAGCGTATTTAGACATAATAAGAAAACTATATCATTACATAAGTCATGCCTCAAGGCCAGTTTCTTCGTCTCGAACTGGGGAGTGTGTCTGAGACTCCTCTTCCTCATAAAACTCTGTCGGAGGAGATGGTGGAAGGTATTGCTGAACTGGAAGATTCACCTGCCCTTCTTGAAGTTTGTTGATAAGGGTGTCCATGCTGGATTCGGAGTTTGCATCGTATCCCTTTATCTTCACAACATCGATGCTCGGGTGGAGTTCTTTGACCTTTTTCAGTGCTAAAGTAGCACCCATTTTTGAGACTGGGGCGCAGAGGTCGGTCAAATAGTTGATGAACTCCGAGGAACCAAGAAGAGAACGAACGAGTTGGGAAGCACCTTCACCCTAAGATACACTTCGACTCAAAAAAAAAAATAATTTGAATGATCGAAATAATCAAATCACAATAACCAAAAATATATTTGGGAGGAGAGGATTACAATCATAAAATCTCATGTTGATTCACGGATTTCTCAGAGTCGCCTATAGCTTTTCACACAACACACCTTTTTGAGGTTTCTATCTTCAAACTCCTCTCATCACAAATATCCCTAACACCCTTTATTTATAGGGCTCGTTTGGTTGGCAGGAAAGTAATGTTTAATAGGAATATGATTCTTGGGATTTTAATTCGGAGGAAAATGAATATTTTTCCTGATCATCTGATTCCTAGGAATTTAATTCTGATGAATCTTAGGAATTTAATTGTGAGGAATATGAATACTTATCCTGTGTTTGGATAGATTCTTTAAAAAGTTAGTATAATTCTTATTTTATTATTTGATTTAAATTATTGAACTAAATAGTGTTATTTGAATTCTATTTGTATGTTATACTTATACATAACCATTTATATAGTTTTATTTTAAATCATATCATGAAACTTAATTATATATTTTTACCTTATAATAAATGTTCTAATATTATGTTTTATATTTTCATTATTGTAAAAATTATCATTTTTAATTTAATTAAATAATTAAGCTATTAACTACAACTTATAAAAAAGTGTTAAAATAAAAATTTTCTTTATTAATATTATTAAATAAATAGTTGATTAAATAAATGAAAAATAAATTTCCAAATTAATATTAATAAAAATAGCTAAAATTTATTAAACAATAAGTATTGAAAATATAAAATGTATCAAAATTAATTAAGTAAAAATATAAAAGAAAAAGTTTAAAGCAACATAAATACAATTTTGAGTTTTTTTTAAAATATATAAAACCCCCATAATGTTAATAATTTTAATAATAAAAAATAACATACCATCCATCTATTTAACTCTTTTTACACTGAATTACTTTTTTAAAGTCAATATAAAGACATTTAAAAATTACTAAAATTTTAATATTAACTAAGTAGTAAATTCAATAAAAAAATATCAATCTAAAAAAAAATTATTTGACCAAATGAATTAGAATTTAGCATAAGAAACATATGAAACTCAAAATATAAACAATAAACATAAAGAAAGAGTCACATAGTCAAAATCCTCAAGAAAGGATTTAGAATACTAGGATTCTTTTTCTTCCCTGAATGAAATAAACACAGCAATTTAATAATTAGGAAAATGATTACTTTCTAATTTGAAACAAATATAGGAATCTGAAAATTAGCGAAAAGATTACTTTCCCAACCAGATTCCCTGCCAACCAAACGAGGTTTCTTAATTCCACACTTTCCTAATTTCTACTAACAACTAATTAAGAAATAAATACTATTAGGAAACACCTTTAAATCTAAGAAATAAAATATATTAGTAAACTACTAATTAATACAAGTTTACTTTAAATTTCCAACACACACACTAAAATGGATACACAGTGGAACTTTTCCAATTTTGCACAATGTACCGTCTCCACTTGCCTTTACCTTGAAGATTATCTTTACCATAAACTTGACAGTCTGTTAAGTTTTTGCTATTTTCTTGTTCATAAAATTTGTCTAAAATTCTGTCTCACAGCTTGCTTAATTTTTGTACACTTTTGTGGTGAAAAATAGTACTGGTGATAATTGAAACACAGTATATACAGGCACAGTTGTTCTTTCACAAGTCTTATGCCAAATGGCTATAGAAATGCTCAACATTACAAGCACGAAAATGGGACCGAACATACGTTAATTAGGACCCCAACAGCTCAAATACATTACAGTTCGGAATGATGCCTCGGCCTTCTTGAGCTTCTTGCTAGTGTCATCTTCATCATCAGCCTCCTTAAGGGATATTGATGGCTTGGTGATTGAAAATCTTCTTGCATGTTCATATGGCTGATCACTGCAAACACATGATTTAGCTTCTGTTGTGATGTTTTGGTCAAATTTTTTGAGCTGCAGGTCTTTTGATTCTTGCACATTTGTCATCAGCATTACTTTTATATGCTTCATCATGATCTCTCTAGGTTAGGGAGTTATTGAAGTTGTCAATAGAGGGAGTGGTAGAAGAGAAGTAAGCAAACAACTTGTGTATATATTTGGCTTCAATGTGAATGACTATGGTAATGCATGGCATCAAATATATAACAGAGAAAAAATCATCCACATTTTGAGAAAATAAAAATCATCGTCATTTGCCACATTTAGCATCATTGATGGAAAAGTAATCATGGTTAAGTACCAAAGACTTTTTAGGGATTGACATAAAATATTTTGCCTTAATGGCTAGTTATATACGTCATGTTTGTTTATAAATAGTCGATTTTAAACTAAAAAAACGATGAAAGTTGAGACAGATGGGCAACCGGTATAAAAATTTTATCAATCTCTATAAAATATATCACATTAAAAATCGTAACGAATTATGATCCATATAACCGACTTTATTTATTGGGATAAAGGATTAATTGTTAGTGTTGTTGTAATGTTATCTTTATTCAAAGCTAAAGTTATGTCGATACTAATGAAGGTTATCATATCATGCTAGTTAAAAGCACTATAATGCAAGATTATCACTAAATGAACTGTATCTAGCTTTGCACGTTCATTCCACAACCATTGGAGAAGTTGGCATATTGACCATGTGAGCATCAATTCCTAAGAAACTAAAATTTGTTCAATAAGTATTGTGGATAAGATCAACACATAATCATGTCAGATATTTTACAGGATTTTGTTTGCAAGTTGCACTATTCTTCTCTACAAGACTATAACTGCTAAGGACTTGGCTCTGTTTGGATATTGCAAATTAGGGATTTATTTCACAATTGCAAAATGAGGTGTTTGTTTTGTTCTAATTTTTCATCAAAATTTTTAAAACACAAAACAATGCTACAGTAATTATTTTTGCTACAGTAATTTTTATAAATAAAATATTAAATTTGAATTTGAATTTTAAATTTTAATAATAAACAATTCTTCCTAACACACTTCCCACTAAAATAAACTAATAAAATACTAATTTAAATTTAAATTTCAAACTTTTATTAATAAAAAAATCTTCAGTACAAATCCCAACAAAATAAAATCATTCATTCCAAACACTGTCAAAATATTCTTTTCTCATAACAAATCCCAAGAAATTTTTTTTATGATATAATCCAAAAATAGCTCATCCAAACATAAATATGTACTAGTCCTGATCTTGTATCCTTTCGAACTATATTCAATTATATTTGTTCATATGATAGCCACAATTTAAGGACTGACAACACCAGAAGAAAGAAAAATAAAATTTATTGTGTACACTTCATTTTTTTTTTCCTAGTTGGCAGCAGAACCAAAAATCCAAACCCTGTTTGGATAAGTCTGTTTTTGCCGCTTGGGCATACTTAGGGCTTCTCAAAAGATATAGGGGGCAGACTTTTAGGCGGTGTTTGGTTGGTGATGAAGCTGAATTTTCACCTCTAATGCAAAATCCAAACTTCAGCAAAACTCACACCTCGGCCAATTAGAAAACCGAGCTATAGCTATTCTTATCCCTGCAAGAAAATATAACGTGAGAATAAAATACCTGAGGTGAACCCCAAGAGTTTACTCCGATGCCTAAGTTAATATCTTGCCAATAATAATTGTTCAATTGAATTTCTCTTAATCAAAATAATGTATATAAATACCTCTTCGTTGTTTATCGGTTCGGGATATCTTCTCCTTGATTTGCTTCTAATTTGTTACGAGCAACAAATTATTTTACAGTTTTGAATTCCTCTTTTTGAATTAGCCCGGGATTGCAGATAACCGTTACAACAGTTGGGAAAATCGGAAACAAGAATGGAAAACGGAATAACTATAAGTGGCGTTCGATTTGAGGGTAATCGAAAATAGAAATGAGAAACGGAGTAAAGAATTATGTTTATGTTAGGGCTTCTCCAATGATATCCAAAGTGGTGTTTGGTTTGGGAGAAATCAAAGATGATAAAAGGAATAAAAAGAATACAAATGAATTTTCATAAACCACTTCTCTTTACCATCATTTTTATATGTATAAAAATTCTTATAAAACCTGAAATTTTGATGATTTTTATTGTGCAGATTGTGATTAATCGGTGAATTGAAATTATACATGAACTCGCTTCAAGACAAACTGTTTTATATGATTTCATTCACCAAAAGTTGGGCTAGTTCTCTTACGGATTCATAAAATCGACTCAGAGTTTAACATACAATATTTCAAGGCTGAAAGTTTCAAATACAATATGTCAATTGAAATAAGGACATATTTTTGGACTGTACAAAACAAAGCATAAGATTCTAAAGCCAAAGTGGGCTAATATTTTAACTAAGATTTGGTGGGGTGAGCCAGGCCAAGGCTGTGGTGCAAAGCCAAGGCGACTCGCAAAGACCCCAGTAGCAAGCTACTGTATTGGGCCTTTCCCCTTAAAAAATAAATTTAATATCATGTGGGCCGATGGCCCACGTATCAGATATTAAACTGATAAGAACAGATACTACACTTGATCTTAGCCAAAAGGCCGAGAAAGGTATGCTATAACTCCTGTTGGGCTTCTGATTTTATAGTCAACTTCTCATGTTGCATCTCCTTTGACAAATCAATGTGGGATAATTGAGCATAATGTGGGATAATCAATGTGGGATAATTCAGCCATGCAAGTAGAAGCGATAACTTGTTCAAAAGGACTCCAAGGTGTTAGATATGATCAAATGTGTGTCTAAACAGATAACTTGACACTAATACAAGAATTATGCCATTAATCAAATGCTGTGATTGAAATCCAATCTATTAAGGTCGAATGACCATTCAATTCATTAATTCAGACCGAACCAGACTCGTCTGTCTTTGAGCTGCTCCCACGCACGTAGAATTATAGTAGTTAAAATATTTCACCTCGTATTTTCATAGTTATGTTTTTAGTGAAAGTACTTAAAATTCTCGTCTTTAAACCTCATAATCTTAAAATTCCCACGTAAATGTTTTCATCATATGAACGGAATTATGGAAGTATTTATTTCTAAAATTTATCAAATAGGAAAAAGAACCATTTTCTTTATTAACCAAACAATGTCTTGTTTTGGAAGCAAAGAAATGCAAAAGAAATAGTGGCAAAATAAAAACAAAAATCCGAAACGAGAGGTCAGCTTCAATCCAAGAATCCACATGTCGCATTCTCATTGGCTTATATTTTTCACCAACCCAACATTAACCAACTCGAACTCCAAGCAGTGAATTAGTGTATAGTAGTACCCTACGAAACTAAAATAGTACTTTAAAAATAAAATCCAAAACTCGCAATTTCTTCTTCTTCTTCTTCTTTTTTTTTTTTATAAGAAAAAAAAAAAAAGGATAAAACCATCATCATCATCCAATTGTGCCCACTCTTGCAAGCCTCATCCACATTTCTTCTTGGACGTCAATTTCATCACTAACCCATAAATTATATACTTAAATAAATAACTTTATATTTTGTAATTATCTTGGAAATTTTTTGTTGGGTTAAATTTGTTTTTGCTAGTAATGGCGGCTGTGAGTTCAGTGTCAACATTTTCAGGAATAAAGCAGTCATTTGATTGTTGCAAGAAAATTTCAGCTCGAAATTTGTCTTCAAATTTTGAAGCTTTGAAATTTCGTTTAAACTTCTATGGCTTTGATTCTCTTAGCGTTGATAACAGTGATAAAGGTCGCTGCTTTACCGTTCATTGCATGTCTACTACTGCTTCTACAGGTTTGTTCGAATACTATTTTTTTTTTCTTATTTTAAATTAATCTAAGTCACAATTTTGATTCTCTGAATTGCTGAATAAAAAGGGAAAGAAAAAAGAAAAAGAAGAGGATGAGTTGAGCTTATGTTTCTGGGATTGTGAGGAAATGTAGGATGATTAAGGATGGAAATTTAGATAATAAAGTTTTGATTTTTTTCCACTTGTTCGGAATTTGGATAAGTATTGGTGATTGTTTTATCAATTTGAATCATGGGTTTTTGTTTTTACTCTGGGTGGCATGTTTGTGTTACGGGGAAATGTTAGAAGAAATTCATAATTTTGTTTCTGTTGTAACTTGAGTGTTATTGAATGAGAGGAAAATATTAGTTTTTTTCCAGGGAAAAGGTCTAATTGGGCTCTTGTGTTTAAGTTTCTGAGTGACAAGAATCCAATAGAATATGACTCGATGATTTGTCTTGGGCAAACATTAGGCTTTTACATTACGTGAATTTCTAGGAATGTTAATCAAGGTTCTTCTTTATAAATATCATGAAACTGAACTAAGATGGGATTTTGTTAACGTTCATGATGCTGTAATGCTCATCTGTATTTCAATTTCTAATGCTGCCTAAAGTAATGTAGTTCACAGTAAGTTTTCTTTTTCTATCTGGGATTAGATTGTTTGAATTAAAGTTGATCTGTTTGTGCATGCATTCAGATGTTCCAACAGTAGCGGAGACAAAGCTGAATTTCCTAAAGGCTTATAAGCGGCCGATTCCTAATATCTACAGCAATGTATTGCAAGAGTTGCTTGTCCAACAGCATCTAATGAGGTACAAGAGGACATATCAGTATGATGCTGTCTTTGCTCTGGGATTTGTAACTGTATATGATCGACTAATGGAAGGGTACCCGAATGATGAGGATCGAGAAGCAATTTTCCAGGCTTACATAACGGCTTTAAATGAAGATCCTGAAAAGTATAGGCAAGTTTCCAGAAATGAACTCACTGGCTTTTAAACTAATTCTCTTGCTTCTGAACATATGTCATAAAGAGGAAAGAAAAAGAATAGCTAATGGAAATGGGTGGAATCTTCTTTTAAATACTGAAGAAATGAATAATTCAGTCAGTTGATTTGCTTATCAATTATGGAAGTGAGTTTGTTGAACTGATCGATTGGGAAGAGAGCAATAATTATTCATTTGTTTCTATAATTAGATTAAAGATTTTGAGTATTGAACTCAGTTTGCTGTGTTCTGGTTAATTTTGAGAAGTTTGGTTTGAAGTCCATTAACATTCAATGAGAAAAGATTGTACTTTTACTTGTAACTTCAGATTCCTGTTCAATTTCTAATCATTCTCCGACTCATCCCCTGTTTTAAACATTGTGCTACAGGTCTGATGCCCAAAAATTAGAAGAGTGGGCCCGTGCTCAAAATGCTGGAACCTTAGTTGATTTTTCATCCAAGGAAGGTGAAGTCGAAAGCATTTTAAAGGACATTGCAGAAAGAGCAGGAAGCACGGCAAGTTTCAGTTACAGTCGATTCTTTGCTATTGGTCTCTTCCGTCTTCTCGAGTTAGCAAATGCCACAGAACCCACCATCTTAGAAAAGGTATGTTTCATAGCCAGTGAAGCCTTTTGGTTATTCTCTCTCTCTCTCTCTCTCTCTCTCTCTCTTCAAGTTAAATCGAAGCTGTTAATTTTATCTCAAGAAATTTCAAGCAACAAAATAGTTGAGTTTAGTAGCTCAAGAAATGGCCCTGGATTATAGCTCAAGGAATATAAATTCCACTTACTGAACAGACATTTTGTTTTGAGCATTTTGCTTTTGTTTAATGGTAGAATACGATGGCGAAATATGATCTATGTAGCCGACCCCACATAGTTGGATAAAGGCTTAGTTGTTGTTGTTGTTGTTACATTCTCTACAACCTAATCTTACATAACATTACTTTATTCCAGCATATATTCAGAGATGACCACTCCTACTTTCTCTAGCTGAGGGTAATGGTCGATCATGTAGTATTTCAACCTACTTTCCTAATGACTAAGCAGAATTGAATTTTAATGTATGGTTTGAAAGGCTTTTGTAGGATGAAGAATTCATTTAAGCGGCATCATCTATTTTAATAGATAAGTCTGATGGTTGTTTTGAAGTATTCTATCAATGGCCTTTCTATATTCTTATCTTTCTTAATGGCCAATTGGTGCAGTTTATTTCCTGGGCATTCAGGTGAGGAGGGTTCAGGAGGGGGTGGTTTACTCACATCTAATGATTGTAAAATGAACTTCATTTTAACATGCATTTTGTCACCTATTTTAATTGTTTCTTCAACTAAGTTCTTTTGATAGGACCAAAGTGCTGTGCCATCTTTCATTTCACAATCTTCCTGCAAATGCGCACATCCATTTCTTCTTTTACATGGTTGACTGTTTTCTTGTGCAAAAGTTCAGCTTGAAAGATTCTAGTGATATGTGTGATTTTGATTATGGGCGAGATTAAAGTTTAACATGTATAATAATGTGGGTTATCTTACTTGAGGTGGAAATAGGTTCTGACATGCTTGACCAAAAAAAAAAAAAAAAAAAATCTGGCAGAACTTTTTACTATGTTATGAAAAACCATCACCAAGTTGTACTCAAACTATACATCAAACGACAGTAAATGCTTTAGGTTCAACTGTTCCATGAAAGATTAAGTTGTTCCACATGGGTCAAGAGAACTGCTTGACTGTTGATGAGTGTAAGCGGCATTTTCCTTGTGCAATTTGAGCTATTTATTCTAATGAGTGAGGAAGAGTGCCACCAATTTGTGCTTGCAGACATAGGCCATCAGAGTTGCCATCTGGTTAGGTAGGCTTGGAGCACGATATTCTGCTTGTTTTCATGCATACTGTTTTCTAGAATATCCTTTCTGCTCATATTTTCCATTACTTGTAGCGACAAAGTAATCGTCTTTGAATTCTTTGTAATCTTGACTGACTTCCAAAAGATGGATCTTTGAGCTTCACCTGTAAGAAAACAAAATGACCAAGAGTTAAAAACATCATTTTCTCAGATTCTTCCTTTCAAACCGATGCTTCACTAGTTCACCTGCTGCCTATTTATATCTCAGCTGAAACGGGGTTAGAAAGGAACGAGGGTGCAAAAGAATGAAGGAAATTCTTTAAAAAATTTTGCACTTCCTTGTGACTGTCAATGTCTTTTGTCCATATGATTCTGCTGTTAAATTGTCAATGCCATGTTCTCTTATCACAAACATAAGACTGTGTGCTTGTTATCGACTTGATCTTTACTTTTCGATTTTGAATTTATGGCATTACAGCTGACTCCACTTAGTAGGATAAAGACTTTGTTGTTGAATTTATGATCATGTGCTATGAAATCTCTTAGATATGATGCTAGTGGATTTAGCATCATAAGATAATCAACCTGATTTCTTCAGCATAATCTTCAATTTTTCCAATGTAAAAACAGCACACACTCCTAATAGCTCTCAGTCACCAAGGTATTAGAAGAAACTCAAGCGCGCTACGTTTGTTTGGTATCATTGTCAAGATGAAAAAAAATTAACTTTATTACTGAGTCATGTATCTATCAATGCTCTGGAAATTGCAGTTACAGTTCAAGTGTCCTCTATATGCTCTAGTATGCATGTTGCTTTTTAAATGTTTTGACTTTTTATGATTGACAACTTACCCTCTTTGGTATTACAGCTCTGTGCTGCACTGAATGTAAACAAGAAAAGTGTGGATCGGGACCTTGATGTTTACCGCAATTTGCTCTCTAAGCTTGTTCAAGCTAAAGAACTCCTAAAGGAGTATATAGACAGGTGAGAATATCCTTCAACAGTTTAAACTCCACTGTACTTGCTTGTTGTCATTGGTTAAATTGTGAGTTAAAAATATTATCCAGAAGGACACTCTGCTTACTGCTACATATTCTTCATCAATTTGCTTCCTCTATCATTACTCTCCTCTTTCCCTTTAACCTTCCCCAACCACCCCACCCCGTAGAATCTAATGGGAAGTACAGATCTCCTTAATTCTCACAGCATTTTTCCCTGCCTTCATCAAAAGTTGATATTTTGAACCTATAATAGAAGCCTATTGAACGTCTTCCTAAGATAGTTTGATCTAGTACTAGTATGTTTAAGATTATCATCACTATCACCACAGTTGTAAATTATGTCACATTTACATTTATGTTCACCTCTCAGGGAGAAGAAAAAAAGAGAAGAGAGGGTTGAATCTCAGAAGGCCAGTGAAGCTGTTAAAAAATGTCTGGTAGAAAGTCAATATGCAGGCTTGTAATTCAAGTCTATTTATCACCTTGGTTGGTCCTAATGCTTTGTACCTTCAAGAAAATAGGTGATTCAATACCTTTTTGTTACAGAGATCAAGATTAACCTTTTACATGTTGTATTACTCAATGTAACACTTTGTAATATTGGTGTGAGAAATCTAATACATTGTTCATAGAGATTGACATTCAGTTTTGCTTTGTTCTCTCTCAATTGGGTGGGTTCAGTTCGGTTTATATCCATCGTCGTTTTCCATTTCTCTTCAAACCACCATTAAGGTGCTTTTCGGTGGTTTTAGACTGGTGAACATATCCCAGAACAATGGGACACCATCTATCACCCCCTATGCGTATTCGACTTTTGTAGTTGTAATGGCATTTTACTTCATCTACAGTCAGAGTTTTGGCTGACATCCAGTATTAAGATAAGATGATTTGCATTTTTGGAAGTGAATCTCTCTTTCCAAGATTTTTTTTTTCCTTTTATTAAATGGGTTGGAAGCTACCATTGATAACTTATGTTTGTTATGTCCTCTTCACCTGAAATCACTTTGGTAAAGATGGTTTATGGATCCCCAAGATCAAACTGATCACAATGATGTACATGACGTAATAATCTTTCATGACCAAGTTTGCTAAAGCACTTTCTTGTATGTGTTGAGTTGTAGAGTCTACGACATTTGAAGACCGCAGAGAAATCCGCGGATCGAACAGAGACGTTTGTAATTTGATTTTTATCATAGTGAAATCTGGTAGTGACTAAGTAGACGTAACTCTCGCATTGAGAGTGAACCACTATAAATATGTGTCGTCCTATTTTCGCATTACTAATCGTTTCAAAACAGTTTGGATTAGGGCGTCTAATCCTAACAGTATATAACTCTGAGATTAGCTTAGACCACTAGACTTTTGGGGCCTTCATTTCTGAACAAAAACGAAGAACAAACTAAAGAAGATCGCAGAGACGCTGCTTTCCTTCAACACTAGACCTGCTTAGATTGGTTCGCACAGAACTGGCAGAAGCATTATATGAGGAATTAACACTAAAATCTGTATGCACATCAGATCTTCATTGTTGATGTGCTTGAAGCCAGAGGGCCTCACGATAAAGAAGCAAAAGAGATTTAAAAGTATACCAAAAAACTTGTAATTCTTACTTTGACTATGTCGAACATTCCAGCCAAACATGTAAAAATGATTAGACCACTAAAGGGTTGCAGCCAAGTTGTCTGTCATCATTTAAGCATTAATGGTTATGTAGGCCAAATAATTGTTCAATGATGTCTAAAAAGTGCTAAATTAAGTCAGATTCCCACCAGCATATGCCATGCTCTACAGTCAAGAAAGCTCTCAGAGAATGATCAAGGTGTTCCAACAGAACAGCAAAGACGAGTAAAGTGAATTGAGTATTCATTTATCCAATAGAAATGATAAGAGAAACAAATCAACAATTGATATATACAATATACAAGCTGAATAAACAATGTTATAGTTGTCATCTAGAAAAAATGCCCCAATTTACAGGTTTTCAGCAGTAATATCAAGCCCTCGCATGGCCCATTTACACATTTAGACATACGCAGTACCTTTTGAAGAATGAGCATCCAATTAGGTATAATAGCTGATTATTTTCAGAGGCATAATTCTCCAAACTATAATAATAACTATAGAATTTTATCAAATCCTCCCAAAGAATAGCTATGAATACGGTTGTCCCAACTTCAAAGTGTTCTTGCTATTTTGTAACTAGAAAATTAATCTGTGCAAACCAAAAGCTCAATCAGTGATAACTGCATTTTGTAATGTTTGTTGGCAATTGAAATTTCAACTACTAATGGACATAAAGGCAGCAAATGCATGCTAAAAGAATCAGTAACAGCAGTCTAACTGAGGTGAGAGATGTCAACCTCATCTGGGATTTTAAATGTGTTTGCTGCACCGAACTTCCTCCATTCTTCCCCAACAGATTCTTCTTCATCGCTATCTCCGTCGTTGACATGACCATGTGGAGTGGATGGAGTTGAGGGGTCCTGGACACTTTTAGATATGCAATCATGGGTAGCAAGCATCTTCACCTGATGAAGATGAGATATCTCTACCACAACTGTGTCATCATCCACAGGAAGGGGTTGCTTCCAAGGTTCCCCATCTATCCTCATGAATGTGGATTCTGCCGCACCTTTATGAAACTCAAATCTGATGCGGTGTGCCTATCAACAGTAAAAAAAATCTCAGCAAAAAGAAGTAACTTGGTGAAATAATACGTGTCACTATTTCAAAATGCATAATAATACCCAGCAGAATGGAACTTTTAAGGCTCATTTCACTAAGCCGAATTGTTCCTAAGGTAACAGTGATTCCATGAAAATGAACCCATTTCTCTTATGTTCTGCAAGGAATCTTCACATTCACCTAACTGCCAGCAGTTTGTAAGTGTGGACATCACATTTATCACTACGACTAGATTATAGAATTAACGTGCACTGCACTATCTTTTCACGTCTTAAATATTTGCATCTCCTTGACTGACAGAATGATTAACCAAGTGATTCAAACCAGTGCAGCTCATCCTATATGTAAGTGATTAAGTTGTCCCAGGGGACCCAAAAGGATCCAAGAAGCATCAAAATAATAATTGTAAATGTTCCTACCTGTGCAAGACGAGTCCCATGTCCATTTGGAGCAAACAAAACTAAACCATGCCAAGCATCTCTAAAGCCAACAACTTCGATGAGTCCATCATCCACATATGGAGCAGTCAAGCCTCTCTGTACATCACAATGAAGCAACATATGTATAAAACAGAGAACAGATACACGTAAATAATGTTACTAATAACTGTTGAAGAGATTAAATTTTCTTTGAAGAAAATAACAAAGAAAACAAGTGTTCCAAGTGTACAGACATCACGCCGTTTGTTTTGATTTGGTGTTCCCCACGGATTCAGTCCACCAGAGAAGCTCGGCAAATTAAGGCATACAATTGATCTGATACTGTTTGTTCAGAAAAGAGGAAAAGAAGAAGAAAAAGCAGTCAGTCAAATTACTCAGGCAAATATTTGTAGAGATTGTACTCAGCTGATGAGAAGAAAGTAAAACATACAGCAACTACGAGAATTCAGACTTTTATGGCACATGAGAGGCTTCATTCTTCTTGAAGCATGGAGAAATTACCAATAGATTTTCAGTTGTTGAAAATATAATTATGAACACTAAGAAAATGCCTATCAATGGAGAAAAATTCTATTAATACCTTTATACAAGAATAAAGGAGATATATACATCTATGCAAATTATAGGGGTATTAAACTAATGAGTAATACTCTGAGAAAAGAGACTAATATACTAGATAACCAATTTGGTTTTATGTCACAAACATTTACAATGGAAACTGTACATATAATAAGAGAATTATGTGAGTATTATAGTATGATAAAACAAGATTCACATATGGTATTTATTGACAAATGGAGAAGTGCGCCCTCTATATACTCTACGATCATAAAATACTGCTGAAATTGAAATTTTTTTTTTATAAAACAGCTATAAGACCATCGATGCTTTATAGTTTAGAGTGTTGGACGACTAAAAATGAACATGAAAAAAAATGAGGGTAGTAGACATGAGAATGTTCAGATGGATGTGTGACACACTAGAGTAGATAGAATAAGTAATTAGTGCATTAGAAAGAAAGTAGGGGTAACTCTAATAGATGAGAAAATGAGAAAACACGTTTAAGATAATTTGGATATGTACATAGAAAACCTTTAGATGCCCTAGTGAGGCATATAGAAAGTAAAGAATTAGTAATTCAAATTAAAAGGGGAAGAAAAGACCAAACAAGAATGGGAAAGAAACCATAAGAAAATATATGTTCATTTAAATATAAATGAGGAAATGAGCTTTAGACTGAGCACAGTGGAGAAGCACGGTCCATATAGCCGACCCCACTTAGTGAGAAAAAGAAGTAGTTGTTGCAGTTGATGAAAGATGTTTTGAACTGTATTGACCAAAAACTACAAGATAACAAGAACATTTAACAATGTCGATGGACGAGATTATCAGTTTGATATAGTCTCGGAGTGTACAGATTTTACAGGACGTTAATGTCCAACAATGACGCATTAACCTTCAACTGTGAACAAGAAAGTAAGCTTTTACTTTACTTTAAATTTGCAAAATCTAATTACAGGACAAAGAAATCATACTTGCATTTCAATGTAATTTTAAACTAAAAGGACTTAACTAAAATTTAAAATAGGCCTTAAATAGGATACCTAAATGGGCTGGATATTAGGCATTAGGTATTGGTTCCCATCTTTTGAGCAAAAAAAAAGGTATTGGTCCCATCTTTCTTTTTTTTAAAAAAAAAAAAAAAAAAAAAGAAGCTGAAATTAAAATTATACTAAATGAAGTGGAGATGTTTCAAATAAGTACCTGGAGGAAATATGAAGGTCTTGCCATTCACCATGATTCTTCATGACCTTAACTTTAGCAAGTTGAGCTATGTTCCTGCACTAAATAAACTTAAATGAAGCTAAAACAAATCATAACTAGAATAGCAAAAATTTAAGCACTCCAGGGCTTAAAGAAATTGCTACTCATAAAGTGCATTATCCATTTCTATGTTAAAAGGCCAAGTAAGAACTAGGGAAACAAAAACTGGATTTTTTTAAGAACGTAATACAGAAAAAGATCATGGAAGAGCATTTGCTTTACATAGAAGCTGAGGAAATTGGTTCCTTTAGGTGTTTAACTGGCAGAGCTAAGATAGCATGGTCAGGTGACTTAATTAGGTCTGGTTATGAGAGATCTTCACTTTTCATCTCTTTTGTAAATTAGTAAATAGAGTGGGAGAGACTAGAACTTAGTATGGATTTTATAGAAGTAAAAATAGCGAGTGCATGATAAGTTCAAAGAAGTAATGGTTGCTACAAGGCCTATTATATCACTGGAAGAGTAGAAAATGCCAAAAGGTCATCCCTGGAATACTAGTAGGTGATCTCCAACTACAATGTATAGAAGAGCTTTAAAGTGAAAATGTTGTGTTGTGCTTTCCTGAATGGGTAAGGGAAGGAAGACCTCGTTTTGGAGGAAAACAATGCATCTGGATAGGAGCATTTTTATGCACCCTCTTTTCCCCGTATATGAAAATTAACGAGTAATATACAGTTCTAAGCAAAGCGTACGCACCTTGAAGATGGATGAGCAAGTGAAGCGAAAAACCATCCTTGTGTACATCCAAGTTTTGCATATGTACTCTAAGACACCATAAGAACAGTATATTCACCACAAACTCAAAAAGAAAAATCTATTTACATAAACTCAAACTAAAGATGTTGTCATGTGACTTAGTTCCACACCATACTGAAACATGATACTGATGTAGCCATGCAAAGTCACTAGCTAAAATCCAGGAGAACATGCACAGTTCAGAATCAACTGCTCAAACAATCCTAAGAATTATGAAAATATTTCAAATACAATTTAATTGCACAGTCAAGTATGATTAACAAAGACTCTTAGCATTTCTGTTTGCCAGCTGAATGAACAAGTGAATATTTGCACAACCAAAAATTTCAGTCAATTCAATACAACAGGAGTACAAACTTCAAAACCAATGGTTTCAAATTTTTAAATATTCAATTCCTTGGCGGCATTCACTTAGCCGCCCAGTCATAAAATTTAAATTGTCAGAAAAGACATTTTATTCATCATGTTTCACATAAAGCTTGCTTCATACTGCCATCCAATAGCCAAAAGAACGACATTGCCACTTTTACATCAATGAATCGTATGTCAATAGTTCAATCAGTATACAAGTATCCTACCTAGGGCTAATTACCTTGATTTACATAAACTTTATCAGTCATATCATCTAATTTGTATATTCAGTTTATGTGGACAGGTACGTCTACCATGTCATCAAATGTTACCTGATTAGAAAGCTGGTTTTTGAACTTTTCAGGATGCTGCTTCCTTTCAGAATGAAATGCATAAGATACTTGCGCATCCATTCCTGTACGACATGGAAACTTAGATCACATATTGCACAAGATGACATATAATGCTAGATACTTCTATGTGAAACAAGGCATACTCCAACTTGTTGGTAAATACTGCTGACAAGGTATTCCCTTGCGTTATCTTTGCTCTGAGCACTGTACTGTGCATTTATCAGATGATAACCAATAAATCTGCTTATATCTATATCATGAAAAGGGAAATAGATATAAACTTTGCAAGAAGTGCTTAAGCAAGCAAAGAAGCTTAATAACAGAAGGCAAGCCAAATTCTCAGCAGATGGGCAGCAACTTTTAGATAATTCATCTTGAGGAACATGTATTCTACCATTTCCAAGGCTTCCATATGCAAGATCTAAGAACTGCGATGACCAGTTTCAAAAGGCAACAGCTTAGCTGAAACAGTTGTGCATATATCCCTCCTATTTCGTGATTGACTACTCATGATAAACTTTGGCGAGCTAATGGTTTAAAATACTTTCAATATAGAAAGCTTAGCTCCAAGAACATTTCCCCTGTTCTCTGTTTACGGAGGGCATTCTTTTTGTTAGGCTGTTTACCAAACTTTCAGTCCTCAACAGAAAACACTAGTTTATCTTATTCAGATCCGAACAATTAAAGCAATCAAGCCAAGTTGATAAATGACAAGTTCAGTTAACATGAATGATAAGTAACAGAAAACATCCAAATCACTTACCCATGCTAAAGTAATTCCAGAATCCTCCACGGAATGTATGGTAACCTTCCTGATAAACACCCAAAAATTGTGTGAGAGCATATTAAAGCGCAAAGTTCAAAGCTTTGAAAGGTGTAAATTTCCACACAAAAGAAGACAATGTCTTAAGCAAGTGGCAAATCCATAAACGCCTGCACCACATAAAACAACAACAACAACAACTAAGCCTTTATTGCACTATGTGGGGTCGGCTATATGAATCGTATTTTTCCATTGTGTTCAGTCGACACACATGTTGTCATTGATATATTAGTAGTTCTCATTTATACTTAAGTATAACATGTCTTATAACATCCTTTTGGAACTTCCCTCAAACTGATATTTCCATTATGTCAGTCTGCAATGGGCTTAAGACCCAGGGATGGTATTTAGCATTAGATACTCACTTTGGATTCATCAACAGTCTCAGTTCAAATAGAGTCAGTAATATCAGTTTGAGGGAAGTTTCAAAAGGTTAATCAAATTCTAGTATTAACCTCAAGTTGAAGATGCGCTTTCATTATGTAAAGATGTGCACTTGTAGGGAGACTGATTTACCACGTTGAGCTCATCGGATGGAGAAACTCGTTGAAATGCATGTAAAGAATGAGGCAACTCTAGAGGAGCAATGGGATCACAAGAACCTTCAGTAGGTGCTTTCATCCTCATCAGAATATGCCAGCTGGATTTCAATGAAAGGAAGTCACAAAATAGACCAGAAAAAAATTAGGAAAATGATGGATCACCACAAAATAAAATCATGGGATTTCCAAACTCAAAGAAGCATAAAATTATAGACTTAAACCTGTCTATCATCATTTCTTTTGCTTTCTTTACTTGATTCAAGAATTTAAGCACGGAGTCTCGATCTGTCCCAGGATTTTTCTTTCCCTGCAAAACATAACAGTGAACAACCCATACAATAGCGAGGGACTCAAACATCCTTCATCTACCATGCAAGTGAAAACTCAAGGCAGAGAAAAATTTTATGACCCACTAATTGTACCTTAAAAACTAATTGCTGTTTTTCAGTCGAATAACCCTCAACATACTGTCAAAGTATTTGTAAGTTTTAACAGGTATGATGCATGTTGAGGTTTATGCCCACAAGACATGGATTAATGGGGAACATTCTCAACTTAAAAAAAATTACAAAATTAAATAACCGATTATAGCAGGAAAATGTAAAGTAGAAAAACTGCAAAATCGACAAGTCAAAAACAAGTCAAGTGCGGTACTTCAACGAAAAGATCACCATATCATAACAAGTATAAATGTTTACCTTTCAATGTCAGTAATTTCATCTGCTAAGGAATTTAGTGATGTATATGAGACAAAGGCTTTTTGTTGTATATGCAAATAATAAGATGCTATATTTTCTTCTCAACATACAAGAATGATTGCGGAGAGAGTATATATTAGATACTTGTTTTATTGCCTGATTTTGAGTTAACAGAATGTAGTCATGCAAAAATAGAGTTCAGTACATGCTGCAAAGAAATTAAGTTCTTAAGATCATCCATGAAATTTAGTACATCAATGAAAGTTTTATGTCAAATATGACTATGAGAGGAACTGAAGAGGAGAAAGCAAGAATGACATCTTTCCTACCCAGCCAAACGCAAATGGAAGGTTATTTCCAGTTCCCAAGGGCACTGTAGCAATAGGTGGGGGTTGAGATAATTTAAGATCACAAACAACTCCAAGAAGCCAACCAGCAGTACCATCGCCGCCCGCAACCTAGTACGCCACACCATTACAGCCAAAATTAAGAGCGAACAATTTTACAGCCAAAATTTTCATGTAACTAGGAATGAAAGAAATACAAACTTCAGGCATCCTATGGTAACTCTCAACTTACAATTATTCTCAATCTCTCCTCAATCTTGGGAGCAAACTGATCACCGTTACTCTTGAGCATTTCAAGGTTGTGATATAGCCTATGCAACACAACATCAGGAGCTTCATCTCCCAAATCAAAAACCTGAAGCCAATCACATTGTAGTCTCCAATTAGGTCAATTTACTTTTCTTCTTTTAACAATATAATGTGAGTTCTTTGACATCTCTGAGGATATAGTACAAAGTGAGAAAAACCTGATGCTTGTTTAGAAGAGAACGATAGGTGAGAAGAATATCTCCACCTAGTTGTCCACCACTTTTGGAATTGATAAAGACTAGCACTGGGCACGAAGGTATACCTCGTAATATCTCAGCCTCTGAGTTGGGTGCAATTATATATGTAGGAATGTAGAATTCCTTCAAGAAGGAATCAGACTTAAAAATTACGTTTGTCATAACTATTCTTATCTGCAGTAGCCCCAATCAAAGAACATTTGAGACAACAGAGGTACTTGTTTTCCTTTTCTCTCAAGCAAGTTACACAAAATTGCTGCTGCATATCAAGGAAAATTTACCTTATTAAGATCTCATCGAGCAGAAGAAGAATTTAGAAACATTATCAAAATGTGGGCATCATTAAAATTTAGTAAATGACAGTCGGTAAAGAATTTGCAATTCCATTACGAAACAAAATCAATTTAAGACCAACAAAAAGGGAAAGGAAAGCATTAAGAGAATTTCCATCAAATAGCAAATACACATTATGCCCCTACAAGCACATCTCACTCTATCCATAATTACTGAATCTAATAATTGATATAGGGGAAAAGGAGCCTCTAAGGAAGAACAAGTACTGATGATCATATAGTGCAAATAGTGAAACATTGACATGAAATATCTGATTCACAACAAGAGAATCCATTTGAACATTAACCTTAGGTAAAGAAAGGAACTCTGAAGCTACAAGTAGTAAGGGCCAAGGGTACATAAATTTACTGACAACAAGAACTTATATTTGATCTATGAGAATAATGAAGCACAATGGAACCAATTCTACAGTTGTATAGCAAAAGACCAGATCTTTTACAGTGTAAATAGCAAGAGACCACAAAGCATATGTATAAAGAAAAATTTCCTCTGACATTCCAAAAATCTATTTGCTAAAACGTATTTCGATAAACAAGAAATAGATCCCTCACATATCTTTTTCCAATCTCAATGGAACCCAAAATTTCTAGCTCGTTTAAAATCAATGAAATTCAATAAAAAACCACTTTGAAGATTACACAAAAAAAAAAAATCCCTTTATATTTTCTCAAAATGGTAGCTGAAAAAATGTAAATTTACATATTGTTATTTATAATTTGCGCCTTCTAATCCGAGTTCCAGACGCATGAAGCCATGAACCAACTCCCAGGTCCTTTTCTGTTGGACAATGTATACCTAATCTTATGCAAAGCCTTTCGCGTGATCATTACTAAGTATGACCACAGTAAAATAAAATTTTAGTACAGAAAATACACACGTCTTGGAATTTAGTCAATTCAAACTGCTTAATTCCCTCTTCAATTCCAAAACTACAGTTGATCCAAAACAAAACTGCATTTAATGACAAAATAAATGCCTCAAACAAGTTTGAGCATGAAAATTAATCTTCATTCATTGTCAAGAATCATTTTTTTTCAATCCACTTCAATCAACAGAAGAACAAGATCCAGAAAGCTTCACATCATGCTCAACCAAAAAAAAAAAATGAAACTTGAGCAGAAAAAGTGTGTAACCATTCAAAAACCAAGAATTAGTCCAGAAAAATCATTTCAAAAGTTCCATCATTCCAAATCAGTAAAATCATGCAAGTCAACCTCTAACAACTACCAAGCATCAGTCATAATCCAAATCAAACAAGAAAAGGGAAAGAACCGAAAAATAAACATCACCAGCAAATTAACCAAGAAATACAATTTCGGACTAGCTTTTTCAACAAACCAAGAATTATACAGGAAACAAAGATTACGAATTCCACAGCTGAATACAATTATCAAGTACTATTTATTATCCAATTCAAACAACAAAAGATTAAATAAAAAAAAAGTAAAATTCACCAAGAACTACAGTTTTGACCAATACTGGGATCAAAAAGAAAAAAAGACAAGGACCCACTTAGAATTATGAATATTCTTGAACTGGGATATGAAAAAAAGACACGAACTTTGGTTTTGTAAATAACTATAGAAGATAAAGTGAAATTCGGATCTGAAACTGAAAAGTTTTTAACGGGAAAGGAATAATGGACCATACGATCCACTTATAAAGGGTGAAGAAAGTTGACCAAATGACACTTCACTTACCCGCGTAAATAAAGATTAAGAATAGGCTGCTAGCGGAGCAGGGGCTGCTGCTGCTTATAACTGATTTTCAAAAAAAGAAAAAAAAAATCAAAACAAAACAAGTGTGTGTGTGTGTGTGTGTGTGTGTCCGCGTAAGGAAGAATCACAGTTTTTGACTGTTTTTAACAACTTTTAGTTGGTGTGTTTTTGGTAGGAAAGAGAAGGGTGGGATATTTCGCTTCTTCTCTACTTAGGGGAATCGTATGGATCATTAAAATACTGGAAATTTAAGGCTGACTTGGATTTCCATTATTGGTGGGATCCACTACTTCAATTTTTTTTTTTTTTTGTTAAGATAAATTGCAAAATAACACCCTAAACTAAAGTTTTGTTGTGTTGTAATATACTCCCTGTTCTTTAATAAGTGTCGTTTTAGCTCCCTTTTTTGTTCTTAAATAATTGTCATTTTACAAATTTCAATGCAAAAAGTCTAAAAGCTTCCAATTTTACCTTTAGTCTCATTTATCTATGTAATATTATTTAAAAGAAGAGAGACGGTTATGATTATAAATATGGGTAAATAAGAAAATTTATCACTTTTCTTAATTATTGTGCACAACTTTAAAACGACACTTATTAGAGAACAGCGGGAGTAACCCCTTAAACTAATATTTTTTTTATTGCATGGTAACTCAAGTTAATAACTCTAAGCAAAATTTAAAATGAAAAATACATAAATAATCTTTTCTATAATATTTATAAAACTTGTGTTCACAACATTGTTTTCTTCGATTTAGCTTTACAAAATCTATTTATTTAGGGTTTAAATAATACAGTAAAAAGTAGGAAGAATTAGAAGTGAATGATTGATATTTAATCTATTGTAAGATATTTTAAAAAATATAAAAAGTAATAAGGGTAGACTAGTTTAAAATATTTATTTTCACGAAATAATGATACTTTGCAAAAAAAAAAGTTTAAAGAGGTAAAAGTGGTGAAATTGAAAGTTTAAGGAACATGTTACAACCTAATTATAATTAGAGTGGTATTTTATAATTTACCCATTTTTTTCTCACTCACTATGAAATTGCCGGTTCCAGTTCCATTGCAAAAATCTCTAAACCACAATTGAACGGTTTCATTACCAAATCGTATCGTTCATTGGTGGTTTCAATTCCAATTCCAATTTCAAAATTTTCAAAATCATAATTGAATAGTTCAAAAACTGGTTGTTTACAATTTTGAACCGTCCATTGAAAGTTCCAATTTCAATAACCCTAACTACTAGTTGGATTCCATTAGCAAGTAACAAATGCAAAAGTATGGAATTTTTATGATGTTTACAGAAAATGTAGTGTTTATTGTAAAAGGAAATTTTTAATTAATTTTTACATTAGTTTCACACACTATATCACTAAATTTCTAGCAGAAAATTGTAACTTTTTCTAAAATATTTTGCAGGCATAACTTTAGCAATCAGCTATTTTTTTTATTTTCTACTCGATTTCAAACATATGAACTAGTAAATTATGCCAAGAAATAGAAAAGTAAAACATTTGAAAACAGTCCATTTCATGGGCTATAACTTAAAGTTTGATGAGAAAATTCTCAAAAAACTATATACGCATGTTTTTAATATTTCTATTGTTAGTTTCTGACCCAATAAGAAACATATAAATTAATTAATAGATTATAGGAAAAAAAAATAACATTTTGTCTACAATATTTGTAAACATGGAGGCTTAATTTTTTCCAAAATTGGACTTCTCTTTTGTACCGTAGTAAGAGTTAGGCTGATCATATCTCAGATTACAATTAATTAAATAAATAAACAATAGTCAAATACAATTTTAAATTGATGTTTCTTGTCTAAAATGCATTCAATTACTTAAAAAAAAAAAACATGTCATGAATCCATAGTATTGAGCTAAGATGAAAGCTACCATATGAAAGGCATCAATGAATTAAAATATCGAATGCTGATTATTGCATAGAGATATAATCGTGCTTTGATTGATAAATATAGGACCCAATAAGAAGAGTTATTATTGGATTAGGTCCACCTTATTTCATAAAATTCCAAGAATCTAATTATTAATTGGATTCCATAGGGATATACTTCAACCAATAATTTATTGTATCCATGTGAATATCAACATCAAACATTAATAATTTTATACCTACTCACATAAATTTTATCAAAGACCTTTACTATATACATAATCAAAACATTAAAATTGCCCATCTATTTGCAGAATTCTTGGGATGCATGGCTTAGGAAATGGGATATGATGTTGTCTTTCTTAGTTTGTTGCATTTTTTGTTGCTTATTTTGAACCTGTCCCTTGTTTCATGACCAAAATGGATCTTTTAGATGTTTTCATTTCCATCTCCATTAATTAAATCTTCAAGTTGAATTCTTGTGTGATTGCATATTTGTAGATAACAACAACTAAACTCTCACTAAATAGAGTCGACTATACGGATTATGTTTTGATACCGTGCTCGATTTTATATGATTTCTAATGTAATTTATATCATAAAATTTAACAAAATTTTAACGTTGGCAATCTTTCTCATGTTATCGAATTTAAAATCGACTATTTATAAAAAAACATGCTACTTGATTATATAAGGCGGAAGTCGGTCGCATATTTGTAATAGCTCGCTATTTACAACTGCTAGACATTCTAATGCAATAACTGGCAATGCAGATCAAGATGCACAAACTAAAAGAAAAAAAATTAGAGCAACAGAACAAGAAAAACTCAAGAAAGTTCTTATAGTCTCATTCTTCATATTAATTCTTCCTTTGGTTCCCCCTGCTCTTAACAAACTGATACTCAATAACACACAAAAAGAAAAAAGACAATGGTTTTTGTACGGTAAACTACTTGGGGACTATTAAATTATTGGATAGTATACTTTTGATTACTAATTTTTTTTTTGTTTCATTTTGGCCATTCAACTATAAAAAATTGTATACTTGTAGCCATTCCGTTAATTTTAACCGTTATCTTTAAATTTTTCAGTTAAGTTCAATTTTTTTTTATTAAACAATATTTTTAAGTATAAAATTTAAATACAACTTCGTTAGATGAATACACACTATCATAAATTGTAAATCCTGTCATTTTATCTTATATTACCTTAAAAAATTTAAAACAAAAGATTGAATTTAATGAAAAAAATTATAAATAACAGTTGAATTTAATGGAATGACTACTTGTTTACCACTTTTTATAGTTGAGTGACCAAACTGAATTAAAAAAATTTTATGACCAAAAGTATGCTATCCAAATAATTTAGTGGTTTCCAATGTAGTTTACCTTTTTTTTTGTAGAGATCAAATCTTCTGTCCAATATTTATCCTGTCTTATTCTCTCTGACGTTCAAAATGACGTAGTTTCATTAAAAGTAGGGATTAAATACATAAATAATACTAAAATTATTTTACAATTATTAGACCCTAATCAAGAGATTAGTGAACCATACAACCTAGTTTTAATTAAAACACAAAATCTTAGGCAGAAAAACTCGTGTTTTTTTTGTAGGCTAAAGTTTTCTTACATAGATTTGAGACCCTCTTCAAAAATAGCAGCAAAGGCATCCATCCTAGTCTTTGGAAGACATAAACCAATCTCAATGTCTCTCTTGCCAGTTTTGAATTGTCTACATCCACCAAGAGATATAGCTCCTGTTTTATCAATAGAAACAAACTCAAATTTTATAGGCTTCCCCCATCCAAAATTCACATTATAATAGTTAAATTTTGGTGAACCATCAACCCTTACCGTCCTCTCCATGTTTAATTTCTTGAAATCCATCAACCATTCTTCAGCACCTCTCACTACTGCATCTCTACTACTCATTTTCCTGTGTATGGCTGATCCAATCAACTCAACCCCATTTGGGATTGCTCTTTCCCCTACAAGTTCTCGATTTTTTCCACTTGATATACACATTGTTAGGCAATTCCCAAAATAATTGGAGGCTACAAGAAAATGCAAATGGGGTCTGCATTGCGCAAAACAAACAAAATGCTCTAATTCTTCTCCATCAACATCTTCGTCCCCGCGAGATTTTACAAGGCATGTCCAAACATATGCACAAGCAACCTTAAATAATGTTAACCGAAATCCTTCTTCTACAACACCGGCCAAGAATAACCTCTTGAGTTTAGCCATACTATCTCAGGTAATGAGGAATGTTTGTCGAACCTTGTCAGTGTTTGCTGAAATGCCTGACTGAATATCATCCTTGCCTAAGTCGTTCCATTGTGTCCAAAAAATTTTGGCCACACCCTTTGGGTCTTCAATGATCGACCTATAAAAGAACGGTAACATCACCCCTTGATAACAATATCTAGCGTCATTTGCTCCTTTCTCTCCCAATTTTGCGTTCTCAGCCCAAACCCTCATGAACCGAAAAATTGTGCTGCCATCTCCAGCTGCCGGGTGATTTGTAATCCCAATTGATATTCCCGCATTTGGAAATAATGTAACTTGGAAAGCAATCACTGAGGAAACAAACGAGCCCGAATCATCAACCGACTGCGTCAATTTTTCAGGAACCAACGGATGAAAATCAGAACAACTTTTAGCACCATTGGCAGTCAAATAACAAAAATCGGCATTCGACTCGGCAACGACCATGGGGACTGAATTGCCGATGCAGTAAAGGATTTCAGGCAAACCCAAATCAGAATTTGATGGGATTATCAAATTGCCCGCCAAGGGAAGATAAGTTTTGAGAGTGAAGGATAGCGATTCTTGAAGCTTTGAAACGTATTCGTCGAGAAAATTGGTTTTGGTAATGTCGGGTAGTTGATAGAAGAGGAGGCGTTGTACGGGTGCGGCGTATAGCCACATCATATCAAAAAAGGTTAGACGGAGTTGCATTTTGGACACTACGTTTCCCGGTTGTGGACTGACTAGACAATGGTTAAGCAAGGTGACTGAGTTGCCTGGCGTATCCATCTGGATTTGGTGCTTTCCTTTTTTGTGACTGTGTATATGGAGATATTTTTGTTCGTTCTTGTCTTCTTGATGATGAGAAAAGTGAGTAACTTCAAAGTTATGGATACCAAAACTTTGGCAATGTCCCTAAATGTATAGTTGTTTTTTGTATATGTAATTCAACTTGATTGATTGTAAGAAGAAAGAAGTAATAATAGATAATTTGGCGCCCATCCGCAACCTTTTTGGTTGGTTAATAGAATTATGCGGAAAGTCATGTTCGATGAGAGTTGTGTTTGTGTGTGCACTTTACATGCGGATGATCTTTAATATCTTTGCCAAAAATGTAAGCAAAATTGGATAAGGAAATGGATTAGTAGCTGGCTGAATGAGCTCTTGTTTTCCCATGTCCTTAGATACCGTAATTTGCCTTTCGTCGTCCTGCCATGTAAATGGCCCTTTGTGAGCTTACAAAATATCTTTCAAGCCACGGCAAGAATAGCAAAAGAGATTCCATCAAGGGATACTATAACCGGTCGATAGTATCAAGACAAATGAGAGCCTTTAGAAAAAGGCTAAAAATCTTTTTTTTAGCGTTGCTTGTTTTATTGCAGGGCCTTGATGTGATCGTCTATCTGAAATTAACTTATTTTAGTTAAATTATTGTATAGAATATAATATAATATAATAATTTTGAACAGAAAATTTAATCTTGTAGTTTAAAATAGAACATGATAATTTTGGACAAAAAATTTGATATTGCAGTTGGTATTTTCCTTTCTTTTAGAACAAGAATATTGACATTCTCTTTGTGAGAGTTTGAAAAAATTTCTATTGTGTTTTTTCTTTTCCAAGGATAACTCTATATTAACCAAGAATAAATCATACAATGCAGCTAATTAGCTGAACATATTCAATGGCTAAAACTGAAAATTTAATTTCCAAAAGAAGTCCTAAAAAAAATCAAAATCTCTACTTTCGAAAAAACTTATATACAAAGGAAATTTCTCTAGAAGTTCAAACTTTTGTAACTTTGTTTAGAACTAAAAAAAGTGCTAAAAAAATCAAAATCTCTACCTTCAATGTATAGTAGATATATACAAAGGGGATTTCTCCTCAACTCCAAACTCCAATATTTCCTCAATATAGCCAAAATCTTTACCTATAAAACATTATCTTTTCTCAATGTAGCCATGATCTTTAACTATAAAACACTTTTCTCTTAGAAAATTGATCAATAACTCCCACTATCAAGTATCAATAACATCCTCTAGTATGTGTTTTTCACCTGGAGGATGAATACTGAGTGAAAAAACAATTCGACATATGAAAAGATTTGAAGAATGCATGTGAGCGCATGCTAACCAAAAAAACTCTTATATATCACTATTAAGCTTATAACCTTAGGAAGACAAACTCCAAACTAATGGGGTTCTCGAATCTCCCATCACTATTTCAAAGAATTATGGGTTAATTATATTTATTTTTCTTGAGATTTGATCAAATGATCAAATTAATTATGAAATTGGTACTCATATTTCAAAGGTTGTTTTTGCTCCAAACTAATACAAAATTGGCCCATCAATTTTGAAAGAGTAATTGTACAAGGATTAATTATATTTACCTCTCTTGATTTTTAACCAAACTATTAAATTATCTCCCACATTATTATCTAAACTTTAGAATTAGTTTACTAATTTAGTTAAAAACTCAAGTGAGGTAAATGTAATTAACACATGATAGAATTCAGTAGCCATTGCCATTCCACCTAACTTGTTAGAAACAATTATGGGTAATGTCCATTAGAATCTCTGCCAATAATTTGGAATCTTTTTTTCACAAATCTATATTCATATTCTACTAAAAAAAATCATTTTCTATTACTTTTGACAATATTATATATATATTGAACTGTTTGTGTATCATTTCTATATTTTTCTGTGCCTTTTTAGACCAGTAGTATTCTGAACCATTTATATGACATAAAATAAAAGCATAGAAAGGTTAGATTCTGATCACTCATTTAACTTATTATATTCAACAAATCCAATCATTCTCCATCTCTGATCCTACATTCTTACTTCACCTCTCAGGCACACTGCTAATGAGCAAGATGGCTTCTTCAAACACTAATGTGAAGATTCTTCAACACTGCCAAATCTCTCCACCACAGGGATCAGTGCCTTCAACCATTCTTCCTCTTACCTTCCTTGACATCCCTTGGCTGCTTTTCTCTCCAAACCAACCCCTTTTCTTCTTTGAGTTTCCTCACTTCACACAAAATATTCTTATTAACCTCAAGCATTCTCTGTCACTCACACTTGAACATTTCTTTCTTCTAGCAGGAAATTTGGTTGTTTCACCACAATCCTCCAAACCCCATTTCAGTTACACTGAAGGGGACTCAGTTTCGTTAATCATTGCTGAGTCTAATGTTGGCGACTTTTCTTTCCTGTCTTGCCATGAACAACCTAGAAATATACAGCCATTTCATCAGCTTGTACCTCAGCTAAAACATGGTCATCATCATGATGAGTTAGTTGACTCAAGTGATACTAAAAAGCATCCACTTCTAGCTATCCAAATCACTATATTTCCTGGCTTTGGCATTTGCTTGGGATTTGCATTACGACAAGTTGCTGCTGATGGTAGGACATTTGACAATTTCTTGAAGACTTGGGCATCAATTTTTAAGAGTTGTACTCCACAAATGGGCATGCTAAGCAAGTTTTCACCATGTTATGATAGAGCTTTGATCCTTGATCCAAGAGGGCTTGAGCAAATTTTCTTGAAACAATGGAGGTACTTCAAAAGTCAGCATCATCAGGAGGTCTTGCAATATGCCAATGGTGGTACTTCAATCACTGATGAAATAATAGTAAGAGCCACTTTTGTTGTAGGACCAACAGAGATGGAGAGAATAAAAGGATGGATCACGACCCGATCCGCGGAGGTATTCGGGTCAACCCGGTTATATTTGTCACCTTATGTGCTAGTTTGTGCATTTGTTTGGGTATGTTGGACTAAAACCCATTTGGCTCATATTGAACATTTTCTTGAAGAGCCCCATTATTATTATTTTGGGTTCAATGCTGGTGGGATCAATAGGTTAGGATATTCTGTGCCAAATACTTATGTTGGTAATTGCATTGGATTTGGTCAATCAATGATTAGAAGGGATCATTTGATGGGAGAAAATGGCATTTTATATGCAGCAAAAGCAATTGGAGATACAATTAAAGAGTTGGATAGGAAAGTTTTGGGTAAAGCAGAGAATTGGATTTTTGATTGGGATAATTTGTTGGCGGGTTTGGGTTCGGATCCGGAGCCCCATATAGTGATTACCGGGTCACCAAAAGTGACTGCTTATCAATTGGATTTTGGTTGGGGCAGACCAAAAAAGATTGAAGAAATATCAATTGATAAAACACGTGCAATTTCGCTTTTTGAATCAAGGGATTTGGTTGGTGGGATTGAGGTTGGATTGTCTTTGCCTAAGGTTAAAATGGATATCTTTCATTCACTCTTTCAAGAAATCTTGTAACTTTTTTTTTATTTTATTTTTAGTATAATTCAAGAAATTATGTTATTGTACATTTTTCTTGTCTTTCTTTTCATGTCTCTTTGTTTGTGTTTGTTCATATCAAGGCTTACAAAGTAAATTTCAATGAAAATTTTAGAAAACTAAAAGTGCATTCAAAGTTCGGATTTGGGAAAAAAAAAAAAAACAAAAACATAGTAGGAACAAGCATGATAGCCAGGACTTCAACAGGAGTAATAGTTATAGCATGTTTAAGGTTATAGTTTATTGTTTTAAAAAAAAACAAAAATCACACTTTTGAAACAATCATTGTAGACAAGACATATTTGTTAGCTAATATGTTAGATGATTGTAGTTTCGTGTACATTGATAGAGACTATAACTCTGAAAGCAAGCAAAATTATTGCTGGGAAGACGGTTTCCCACCTTTGTTGCACCACGCATTGATCTCTTATTCACAATCAATTAGTTGAGCGTATATTTTGTTAATGAGTTATAAAATATCCAATCTAATTTTGTTGTGGATTTAATTGTACAAATCAAACTAATGTAGCCTACGGTCATTTTATAAGTCTAAGTAAATTAACGCATTGCACTTAATTTCATCTAAATACATGTATATATTATTTTCATATTCAATGAAATTATCGCTTTTAATATAAAAAAAAAAAAAAGCTACAACAACAATAGGAAATTTGAAGTGTAAAACTATAGAAACCAAATGCCAACAAAGATTTTTTTTTTTTCTATTTGTCGAAAATGACAATTCTATTAAAAAAATTAACCATACAAACCAAAATCATTGTGTTATCTTAGGTTATTCAATCGACAAGAATAATATATGACAAGTAAATTAACAAATGGTCAAGAGTCACGAGAACAATGCATTCAAGTAAGTTAATAGATAGCTTGGCTAACCCAATAGTTACGGAGTTAGCATTCTAACCTCCAAATTTAGTGTTCGATTCTTAAAGGATGCATATTTGAGTGTGTGAGTGTAAAGAAAAAAATTCTATAAAAAAAAAAAGTTAACAAATAAAGTCACAAATTTGAATAATGCAATTAGAGACAAAATCAAATGAGTGGTCTTTTAGTTCAACTAAAACCGAAATACTTTCTTCTCTATAGTAGCAAAACTATTAAGAAGGAGGTTCCAATAAAGATTATAAAAATGGTAAAATAGAGTAAATTCTTTTCAACTATTAACTTGTCTCTTGTTGACTCTTTTTTTTTTTTTGGTAATTTGAATGATAACATTTAATTTTTTTAAAATTTGAAATAAATAAATTTATTTCATTAATTATCTTTAAATAATTGAATGAAACAAGAAATACCATTACACTTAGAAACTAATTTTTATACAATTTTCTAATATGATATTCCAATAGAATTATTTCATAAAAAAAAATGAAATATATTGATTTATTTTAAGTTAAAAAGTTAAAGTAATTCAATGTTTCAATTAAAACGGTAATAAAAGTATTCCTTCAAGATTTTGGTTGGGAGGGACCAAGGTTTTGTTTTCTTTTGATGGGAGCAAGGCCCACAGCCTTAGAGAAGGCTCAATTATTGAGAAAACGAGAAAGAAGAGCCCACCAAAATAATTATTACTCCAAAAAGTGCGGACCTGGTAAGGCTCTTTAGAGGAGACATATAACATCAATCCGTCATAAAGTTACGGGATTTTGTACTATAAAAGCATTTATTATGTGAATTGTCCCCTTCTTGTTGGGTTAATTATTACCAGTTTGATGAAGGTATCAAATGAGATTTGTGGTTCTAGAAAATTGACTAACGGAATTAATGAAATAAAAAGTAAATGAGGAAATATGAAATAACAATCCTTCTCTATCAAATTTTCAAATTTTATAAGAAAAATAATTTATCTTTAAAAAAGAAAAATCCTTTTTGAATAATTCTAGACATTGTGTATGGATGTTTATTAATTTGTGTAAGAAAAGAGATTTTTTTTTTTTGCTTTTATTTTAATATTTAACATGGGTGATTTAGTAAACTAAGACATTATAATGATTGCAATTAAAATTTTAAGAGCATATTCGTCAATGTACATATATCTTTTTTTAAAATCAACACACTTTTAGATGATATTTGGTGAGAATGGTCAGTTTATTAAATGTTTGCTCGGTCAAGGAAGGTAACTAATTTTCTAAAATTACAAGTTTCGTTCGATATTTTATCAAAATCCTAAGGGTAGTAAATGTAATTAAGCCTTTCTTGTTTTGATAATTTTGGGCTTAATTTTTTTTTACTATATTTAGTGAAACATTGTGAAATTCTAAATAATTACATGACAAATGAAAATGTTACTGATTTTTGGACAAACCTAATGGTAAGGATTATTTATAGATCTTCCATTCTAAGGATGAGGTAAATAAAAAGATATATTATATTTAAATATAAATAAAAAAATTACTTTAGACTAAACACATGAGACGTATTTCATATAATTGATCCAATTTTCTGATGTAAAAGTTTAATTGTTATTGTTATAATATTTATGTCTGTGACTATTAACTACATGCATATATGAAGTTGATGATAGCATTTTGTACTAGCTATCATTGAATTTCCATGCATTAAATTTCACCTAAAATCGAAAATGCAATATATCCTATTTTACTTTTGATTAGAAAATCATGGATATCCTAATCTAATTCTTTAACATTTTGACTATATTTCTTAATTACAAAGGGTTTTTGAAGAAAATATTGGGATATGACTAAAGAGCTCAATTGTATTTGGCTTTCTTAGGTATATATCTTCCAAATTATTACTAGCTCTTTTAGAGCCGGCTTTTTTATGATTCGCCAAAGCAAGCCAGATTAATAATTTATGATATGTAATGCTAAATATAATTGTTTATTTTTATTATTAGAGATAGATTAGTTTTTTCCTCTCTCTAATTAATATGTATAAACTTCTATTTTCATAAGAAGATATTCAATTAAAAAAACCCCTCAATTTTCATTTTGCTTCTTCATTTTGGTTTTGTTAGAGTTAACAATAATTAAGCATGGCAATTGGAAGTTCAAGGGCAATGACTAGGTCAAAAGTTTATCCATAATGTGTAATCAACCTTAATGAAAATAATTTTAATCCTTCTCACAGTCCTCTATATATCCCCCTCATATTTGTCTTATTATTAACCCTCATGCATAAAAAAAAATCTTATTTTTTAAAAAAAATTGTAAAATTACTCACAAAGATATATATATATATATATATAAACATCAATACATCATCAAAGATCTTCAAGTTGAATTTCTATAATTAATTAATTATAAATTAGTGTTCTTGATGATTCAATTAATCATGATAATATATACAAGTCTAAACGTGGATTAAAAAACCCAGAAACATCTGGATTTTTTCTTCCATCAAAACTCATGGCATGCAATGCATACTCTACGTATGATGTCAGTCCACGAGTACACGCATACAAGTACGTAGATATGCATGAAATCGCATGCAACGTATTCCATGATTTTGCATAAATAATTCTCATGCACGTACTATGAAGAGAACATGCATGGTTAACATTGAACACAGCTAATTTATGAAGATTGTACTATGGACACATGTTTGAATCTCTCAAGGATGATATAGAAATTAATCTTAAAGAATGTGAATAGAAATCTAATATATTTTAATTAATTAATTTAATTTAATTAATGGTGTTGGAGATTTGGAGATAATGAAGAACTGTTATTCAAAGTTTGTTGGAAGCCATTGAACACCTCACAACAATAATCTAACTATAATTTTTAAAATGTTTATATAATTGAAAAACCAAATCAATGAATAATAATGTAGCAATACAAGATCAAGAGAGTCAACTTAATTAAATCATGACGTGGTGACTATTTGGGGTATGAATTTCACAAACATACATTACAATTGTGACAAGTAATTACTCTAAGAAGTATATATTATGCAAGCTAAATGTGAATTCAAATCTTGATGACGATTAACTGCTCGTATTAATATTGAATAAGTATAGAGAAATTGCCACGACAATGGCCACAAAGGGGTTGGTGATTTTTTTTTTTGGTGTGTGTGTGCGCAATATGGAGGTGATTACATTGTCCTATGGACACCAAACATGGAAGCAAAAAATTAAACTAAGTTTATTTACTAATCCTTAGTACTAAAATTACACCTAATTATAAGCAACATCTCTATTTTTAAGTAAATCAATGTCAAACGCAGAAAAGGAAAAAAATTGTGACAAGTTAGTAACAGACGAAAAAATTTAATCAAATCTTATAACACGAATCACATTAAAATCGTATAAAAGATCAAGTTAAGTGACGAAATGTGATTTATATAGTCGACCCACTTAATAAGATAAAGAGTTAGTTATTATTGTTATTAAATCATTGTTTTATACTAAATGTTTTGGGTTCATACTTTATTTGGTTGTAGCATTTCAAGATCGAACTAAACCCCTAAAGTATATTAAGGTTGTTCTAGAACAAAATGCAAAACACACGCAAGTTTGCCAAGAAAACAAGCAAAGGAGAAGAGGGTTCTTGATCATTTGACTTGTGAGCTTATCTCAGATGATTGATAAAACAATATTTAAGTATTTGACCAAAATCTTTTTTTGTTGGCCAAAAGTTTGATAAATCGAGGTACCTGAATCCCAACGACTTTGAAATGCGATTCTTTATTTCTTTTACACTGAGCCCAAATAAAGCGCAGATTATCAACCTACTGGAGACTGCACCTGCAGTGGAAGCAACATATTTGCTTGTTGCTCACTCACTTCAAAAACAAAGAAATAAATATATACACAGTCCTCATTGCATTCTAATTATATATTCTGCACTACTTGCTGTCTCACTCCATAAAATGTCTTTTCTACTTTGTTCAAGTTTGAACCCCCCTTTTTCTTTATTTTCCAAATTCCTCATTTAAAAACTAGAAATTCATACTGATCACCATTTTTTTTTAATCAAACTATTATTTTGTCACATGCATGAGTTTCATTTTTTCTTCATGCATTTATACTTTTATTAAGAAGTTCCAATTAAAAGTTAGATTTATATGTGCTGCTGAGTAAGAATTTTCTGGCTTCCTTTTAATTCCTCCCATACTAAAAAACAAAAACAAAAACAACAACAAGCAATGTCCCACTAAATAGAGTCGATCATATTTCGTCATGATCATTTTTTAATCGATTTCTTTATAAGATGTAACAAAATTTTACACTGATTGTGCAATGCTATTTTTTTTTTCATTTAGGGCTAACTATATTAATAGGGGCAGACAAACTGATTATATTATAAGCAGAGCTGCCATCGAAAACAACTTATACAAAAGTAATTTCTCAATCTGTTTGTTAATAAGTAACTAAATGTGTCCACGTAGAAGCTATATGTGTTTAACTACCTGAGGGGAGCAGCTGCAATCTGAGCCTTGCACAGTGAGGAGGAGACCATGTCATGGTTGACTTGATATCACCATATGGAGACTAAAATTGTCATCAAGAAACGTGGATGGTCTTAAATTGGCTTACTTCATAGCCTCTTAATGTGGAAACTTTGGCTTCCATTTACGTGTCTTGAAAATATTATACCATCAAAAAAAAAAAAATTTAGTGTTGTTTTTACCAATAAATAAAAGATGACAGCTTGAGGACAACTCCTCTAAAAATTAATATATATAATTTCAGGGTCATATAATTTGACTGCATCTTAATTTACATATGGCAAAACAATTTTCAATCTTTATCATCATTGGAGTATTATTAATGGTGTTATATCGTCATTGATTAATGGTAAAAATTGTTTTTGCAATTGTCGAGGAAGTCTAATTTAGCTAAATAGGAAATTTCTCAAAAATTTAGTATTTCGTGTGCACTTAAAAATTTCCATTAGCATGTATTATAGTTCAAGAATCATTTCTTTAAATTTCTCCAAAACTATAGGGGCAGCAAAAATACACTGCCGAGTATATATCACGAAGTTCTTGAAAGCCATGCATAATATTTCCTTGTTGGCTGTTTAGGATAAAACTCTTAGTTAGGTTTCAAAATTGGCAATATTTTCAACTACTCAAGCAAGAATTATTACATCTCTAGTTTCTCGATGGAACTTTTAATGTAATTCTTTCAAAAAAAAAAAAAAAAAATTGTTGGCGTTTGTTTTCTCCATATTAGTCCTTTGAGATGTCAATGGCTTACATGGAAAAGAGCATCAAGATGTCAAAAGATGAATGACCTTTTGTGCTTTCATTGTACCAAACCTCGAAAAAGGAGGACTCAATCCTTCTCATATGTAAGCTTAATATGCAAGAAATTAATAAATAATTGAATTTAGGAGTTTTATATGGTGATGTTGAAGCCAGGCTCTCAAATTCAAGAAATCTATGTGTCAAAGGTCAGAGAATTAAATTCAGAAAAAGGTTATTTTGGATAGAAATGGAAGCAATCCACCATAAAATAACGAAACTTTTTTTTTTCCTATAGTAATTGGTGAGTGATCTAACCACCATACCAACCAATCAGCCTCTGCTTCAATCCTTCCATTTAAAGGTCAAACACATTAGTCAATTGCCACTTGTCAATCTATACATAATACAATTCATCATAAATTTACTTCAAGTAGTTATTTTCACTTCTCCATTATTATTTGGAAAAATTGGAAAAAAAAAACATCTCTTCCATCTGGTTGAATATTTTATTTAGTTCTTCACATTTTAAATGATAAATGTTATATATTCGTTTTTCACACTTCAAAATAATACTAATTTCTTCATTTCGTTATATTCCATCAACTTTTCTATCATATTCAAATGTTTGATTTTGTTAAAGAAGTTGACGGAATATGACGGAAAGACTAAATCGGTGTGATTTTGAAGCGTAAGTAACGAACATGCAACATCTCTTAAATATGAGGGACTAGTAAACTTTTCAACAAAATGTGAGGGTTGTTTTTTTTTTCTAATTTTTCCCTTATTATTTTACATGGAACATTTGAGCTTTTCACTGTTACACACAATGACTCAACAATTAATAGAATGGGAGTTTAAGAGATAAAAAGAAATATAAGAGATTGACATAGGATGATGAGGGCGGCGCCAAATCCATTTGACTAGCTTGCTATACATTCTTGTCATCTATATATATCAAACCATCTTCTTCATTTGGTCCTACAAGTTTTTTCCTGCAAAAGAAAAGTTCCATTTGCCTTAGAAGTTTCAACCAGTACTTGCTCTCTTTCAATACTTTCAATTCTCTAAAACCAGCACTTTTTTATTTTTTATTTTTTTCTAACACAAAACAAAAAGAGTGAAGTAGTACTAATGGGGAGATCACCATGTTGTGATAAAAGTGGACTCAAGAAAGGTCCATGGACTCCTGAAGAAGACCTTCAACTCATGCAATTCATTGAGGTTCATGGAGCAGGCAATTGGCGAACCCTCCCAAAAAATGCTGGTAAGAAATTAATACAAAGATTTGGCATATAATTAATCTTGTTGAATATTTATGATATATAGCCATAATTGACAATTTGTTAAATTTATATCAGGACTTCAAAGATGTGGAAAGAGTTGCCGGCTTCGTTGGACAAACTATTTAAGGCCTGATATTAAGAGAGGAAGATTTTCGTTTGAAGAAGAAGAAACAATCATTCAACTCCACAGTGTTCTTGGCAACAAGTAAGATTTCTTTATCTATAGATTTCTTGAGCTTTTTTCAATGGGTCATTTTTCTGTGAGTCGCTCTTATATATAACACTTACATATGAATTTCACTTTAACATATAAAATATAAAAAAAAATAGCGTATAAAGTATCAAATATTAGTACATAACATATAAAAAAAATTAGGTATTAACCTATAAAGTATAATTCACGTATCACGTTTTGTATATGAGACGGTCTCACAAGAGTTTTTACGTTTCATCATATTTTTCAAATACTAATTTCATTTTTTTTACTCTTTTCTTAGGTGGTCTGCCATTGCTGCTCGATTGCCTGGAAGAACAGACAATGAAATCAAGAATTATTGGAACACTCATATAAGAAAAAGACTCCTTAGAATGGGAATTGATCCAGTTACTCACAGTCCACGTCTGGATGTTTTAGACTTATCATCACTTCTCAACTCATCGGTTCAGACGCTTAATCTGTCAAGCTTACTTGGACTACAAACTTTGATGAATCCAGAACTTTTAAGACTTGTTGCAACTCTCTTACCAACGAATCAAGAAAACCCTGAAATTTTATTGCAAAAACTTCAAGAAAATCAATTACTCAATGCTCATCAAATACAAAACCATACAACCCCAGTACTCCAACAAGCTCCACAAGTTCCAGTACTTCCACCGTGTTCTTCATATGCGGATCAAACTCTTCCAATGCAAGGCAATATGGGAGATTTTTCGATGGTTTCTGGGAATTTGAATGGACATACATTTCAAGAAAATTTGATTGCTTCAAGCACAGGTCTTGTTTCTCAACCAGTTTATAGCTACGGGATCAGCACTGATAAAATCACAACTGACAATTCAGAAAATTCTTCATCCTTCTGCACATTGAATAATTACAACATTAATCAGAACAGTACTCAGAATTTCGGGTTGGAGTCGTTTTTATCCACGCCTTTATCAGGCTCGCCATTGAATTCATCAACTTTCATCAACAGTACTGGCAGTACTACTACTGAAGACGAGAGAGAAAGCTACTGCAGTAACTGGATGAAGTTCGAAATTCCAGAAAGTTTGAATTTTGATGATTTTATGTGAATATTGTTTTAATGTTTACATGTTTTTCCATGTTTCTTCTTCATTTTTTTTTTTTTTTGAATGGAGCGGTTGCTGTGTTTTTGGGTTTGCGTTTCATTCTGATTGTAATAATACGTACGTTTTGTTATTAATTAGCTGGAAATTTCTTTGTCATATATATAATGTACTAATTGGATTAATTTGTAGCTCAATCCACAATTGCATTTTGAATATTAAATTTAATTCATTCTCCATAATGAGGCATATACACACATATATTTCAAGCTCAAAAACAAGTAATTTTGGCCAATGACTATTTAACACTTCCAAAGGTGCTGGTGAGGAAACTCTCTTGATCAAACTTTAAATAATCTTTAGTACTTATTCAGGGAAAATTGGCAATTTTGAATTTATCATATAATCATTATTATTCTCTTCATTGATCTTTTATTTTATTATATATTTGATTTTGTTTAACTAAATGAAACACAAAATATAACAAAAGATTCATTGAGGATTTTCTCTTTTTAAAATAAATTGTTGAAAAATTAAACTAAATTTTATTAATTAGTAGTTTCCTTATATATTTTGTGTCTTAAGTTTAAAGTAGTTCCCTTTTAGTATTTGTTTCCTAATTAGTTATTGGTAAGAATTAGGAAAGTATAGAATTAAGAAACCTATTACACTATAAATAGAGGATGTTAGGGATCTTTGTAAGAAGGAGGAGTTGGAGAGAGAAACCTCAAAGAGGTGTATTGTGTGAAAAAGCCATACGGCGGCTTTGAGAAATCCATGGATCAATAGATATTGTTGTTGTGTGGCGATTGTGCCATACATAAGATTTTGTTATTGTAATTCCTCTCCTCCTAAACATATTTTTGATTATTGTGATTTGATTAATTAAATTCCTTCAAATTAGTATCAGAGAAAGGTTATAATTGATTAACCATAATGGAAAGTATAATTTGTGTTGTTGCTAAACTGAAGGAAAAACAAACTTATAATCATTGGAGAGATCAGATGGAAATCCATATAGAAGCTTTTGATTTGATCTAATACGCTCAAATTAAAGGAATTAACTGAAGAGGCTACTGCCGATAAAAAGAGGCAAGGAAAAATTGCATTGTCTCAAATTTATCAAGCCATTGATCAATCAGTTTATCTTAAAATCTCAACGACCAAAACTGCGAAGAAGGCTTGGGATATTTTGGAAAAGACATATAGAAGTGTTGACACACTTCAATATAATAATTTCTTGGTGTTGCAAAGAAAGTTCGAATTTTACACCATGGAAAATAATTTGATTATTTTGAAACGAAAGTTCGAACTTTGCACGATGGAGAAGACAGAATTCATTAAATCATATTTTTCTCGTTTGTTGGTGGTTAAAGGATAGATGAAATTAAATGGTCATGTATTGCAAGATGAAATTTATATTGCAAAAGTTCTCAATACACTACCCTTGAAGTTTGAGTATTTTGTAGCCTTAATGATAGAGACCAAGAATTTGGCAACATTAAAAATTGAGGAATTGCAGTGTTCATTAATTATATTTGAACAAAGAATTAATGAAAAATTAGATGGTCAGACAGAAAATATAGAAAAGGTGATTGTGATCAAAGATTTTATCTTTGATGAACAAATAGCTTCGAATTGGTCTTCTACAGAGACAATGGTATCAATTGGGCAAACACAAGTATCTTTCTATATTGAGGAAAAAAACAATGATCACCAAAGTAAGCAACTTCAACAACCAACTATTGATCCTTCATCTTCAAGTATTGAATTCACTTTCGAAATTAAAAATCTTAAGGAAGGAAATTGTGGTTATGATCATGTTATGGAAGTGGTGAATGAAATAAGTGTTGATTCAATTGAAGAAGATGAAGATATTATTTGTTCAGTAGAGCAAGAACAAGAAATGCATATAGATGAGTACGTGGAGAAAAAGAAATTGACAATATTGATGAATAATATTTGTGTGATTTTGTTGAAGGGATTAATGTTGAATTGAGCAAATACAAGAAAGACAGTGATACAATAAAGCTTCACGTTTGTGAATATATGAACGAATTTGTTGTGCTTGCGAATAAACAAGAAAAAGAAATTGATGATTCTAATGACAAAGAGAAGGTAGAAATCATCAATTTTGAAGAGGAAAAAGAGATCATATACATAATTGAGGTGATAAAAATGTCACCGATGTTAATGACATTGTTGAGGTAAACAATATTGAAAAAATTGTTCAAGTTGAACAATATGATTTCTTAATTTTTGAAAATTACATTGGTTATTCTCTATTAGAAGAGAATGTTGATATATTGAAGTTTTGTGCTAAAGGAAAAGAAACAGAAAACATGTTTGATGACTTCAAGATCCGGAACTACAAAATTCGTCTCAAGTTACATATCTACGAAGATGAAGATAAATAAGAAGATCAAATACAAGATTCAAACTGCAAAAGAAATCTCAAAAAAAAAAATTTGAAGCATGCGAACTTGAAGGTATTGATCATATATAGAAAATTTAGTTTAAAGAGGGATTTGTTGGAAAATTAACTAAACTTTATTAATTAATAGTTTCCTTACATATTTTGTTTCTTAAGTTTAAAGTAGTTCCCTTTTAGTATTTGTTTCCTAATTAGTCATTGGTAGGAATTAAGAAAGTGTGAAATTAAGAAATCTCTTACATTATAAATAGAGGGTGTTAGAGATTTATGTAAGAAGGATGAGTTGAAGAGAGAAACTTCAAACAGGTGTGTTGTGTGAAACCTCAAAGTGTGGAATTAAGAAAGAGGCTTTGAGAAATTCGTGGATCAACGGAAATTGTTGTTGTGTGGCGATTGTTTCATACATGAGATTTTGTAATTGTAATTCCTTTACTCCCAAACATATTTTTGCTTATTGTGATTTAATTAATTCAATCCTTCACAAATTAAACAAACCATTCTTGCATTTCTCAACAATCCAACATTTGATCCTTTGTGAGTAATCCTTTGCTAGATATTACAGCTGAAAATCTATTGAAAAATTTCTCATTGTATATATAATTCTACTTCACCCTAATTTATTGAACCGTTCTAACCAGTTAACTTTATTATATGACGTGTTCTTTTTCATGTTATAACTAGAGACAAATAATTAAAAAACAACAATCTTTGCAAAACATAAATTTTGTAAAACTTGAAATGCTCATTCAATTATATTAATGATGTTTTAGTGAAAAATAATGGCCTACAAGTGTTTACTTAGTATTAAGAAACTCTAATTATAATTAAAACATAAATAAAAAATAATTAAGAAAACTAAATAGGCATTTAGTATTAAGAAACCCTAATTATAATGAAAAAAAATAATTTTAAAAATTAAATGGCCGAGAGTGGGCTAAATAAAGAAATTTTGAGAAAAAAAAAAATGAGCCTCGTAAATTTCGTCAAAAGTTTGATTCGAAATCGTATATTATAACAGCGATTATGGATTCGAATTAAAAAGTTATATCCATATAAAGTTAACAGTAGAAGTTCGTCTTTCTTCCCTTCATGGACTAATCATGTACGGCTTAACCATACAAATTCGTTTTTCTCCCCTTCTTCGACTGATTATGTACAGTTCAATATGCATCCACTGATCCACATCATGTTAATGAAGTTATAGTCATTGACAAAAACAAAAAATAAAAAAATAAAATAAAATCTCCATTACCAAGTTTATTGAGAAAGTCGTTCCTAATTAAGCTCAAAAATTCACTCTCAATCATACTCTCTCCTAGCTAAGAAATTAACAATTCTTTTGAAATCAAATTCTAGTTCGCTCGAAATTAACAACCATTTCTCGATTGATTATGGAGCACGTTTCAATCCACCTTTACCTTCAAATTATTTTTGAAGATGCAAACATTGTGAGAAACCATGCATATGAAAATAAATTGGGAATCTGTTATGTACTTGTTGGCTGGCCTACCAAGGTATAATTGTTATACTTTTGGATGGAAAAATATTTTTAGTTTCAATTTACACTTCAAGGGCTGTAAAACAAAATTTGTTGCAGAAACTCAAAGGCAAAGGCCCAATTGTCAATTGATTGTCATTCGCCAAGACAATGTTGAATTCTATTCTGGCACTATTACAAATTCCAAAATAGATTGAGACTCCCATAATAGCACTGTGCCCATCCAAAGTGGATTAATTAATGTAATAATTTGAATCGATCTTCTATAAATTGGATTTATATATGCAACGGTAAACTAATCGCAATTTTAATTATTTTAATAATAATTAATTGTGCGTATATGAAACTGATTTTAATGATGACTAAATGTGCGTTTTACATATGAAATACATTCATAAATGAACACGTTTTACAAAAAATTTGTGTAATAATATTATGACAAGTTTATTTAGCATTATTTTTTTGAATCTAATACATAACAAAACGTATTTTCTAGAACATTAACATAACTATAAAGTGTATTAGAATGTATACCAAATTACCAATCAATTGTCCTTACTGTTAAACAAAGTAGAAACATGCTTCATTAATGGTTCTGAATAAGCAAAACAAGGGAAATCATGATGAAACAATTTTATAATTAAAACTCATAGATTTGAAAAGGGGTGGTGTTATTGCCAGAGCAGAAATTAGCTGCCAGAGCAATTGATTTATGTTATTCCCAATCTACCCTTACTTAGTCTAACTTCTAATATTTATCTTCTCCATTACGTTGTCATTATTTCTCTTCAGATCGTGGCCCTGATGTTCAACGGAAGACGGTGGAAAAGAAGTGGATCCCGCTTGTGAATAGTGATAGCGCTGCAGTCCCACCGTCGAACAAAGAGCTCCAACCTTCGATGCAGACTACAAATCATGAAATCGGAAATCCCAAAGAAGTAGATCTGTGAGGAACACACTGCTGCGAACGTGAATTCGATCGAAACCCACTCTATCGCGTGTCCAGCCGGAAGCATCCCCGGTACAATTGAAGGTCCGACCATGATGGCTATCTGTATAGAGAGCCCTAAAGAGGTATCGGTGGCTCAAAACGACCCTCTCACATTGACGCTTCAACCTGGCAGCAGTGCCGGTACTGTTGAGGAAACGCCTGGTTTCGTGGCAATGAATAGTGATATAGCCGCCATCTCCAAACCACCCGATGAGGCCTTGTAACTGAATGCTCCAGAAAGAGCTCTAGCGTGATTCCAAGTGGGGGAATGGAAGGTGTAGCCCAAGGCTTCGATGGGAAGGGTAACAGTGCTGACAACCAAAGCTTGGTAGGTGAGGAGAATGTACAAAGGCCACCGATTGAAAAGGCTAAACAGCATCCAATCCATCGACTTCGTAGAACCAACTCCTCTTCTAGGCTCTCTCATTTACAGGATATCCCCACAGAATCGGAGGAGGAAGAGGACGAGGAAGGGGATTTATGGGAGGAATTAAGCAATGAAGATGATGCTAAAACGTATAAGTTGGCCGAATTCATCTCCAGAATTGAAAAGAGCCAGAAACCGTCAAAGGACAAGAAGGCAAGCGTCTCTCCCAATTTCAAATCAGAAAGGCAGCTTAGGAAACGCAATCTCTCTACCTGTTATGCGGAAAACAAGCGCATATTCTTGGGGTAAGTTTATTGATAGAATCATGGCCCCTGATTGCCGGAGTTTGATCAGCTTGGCCTTTCTTTACTATTTTGAATCTGCAATTGAATCATGGTCTTTGGAAATGCTAAGTGGCTGGATGTTGATGCCATTATTTTGTTGTGTTCCGTTTGTTCCTATTGCTGCCATTACACTGAGGAAACATACACTTTAAGCTGTATGTGTGCGTGCATGAGGATGATCAATTTCCTGAAATTTTGTGGAGGAGAAAACTAGTTGTTCTTGGTTTTCCCTAAATTAATGAAGAGGCAGGGTGACTGGCAGACCATGTGGCTATTTTGCATAAGGGGACGTGTCACGCCCCAAATCTGACATGACACGGCCACACGCTTGGAAACCGGCTCCAAACGTGCGAAGCCCCTGTCATCAAAGTTTTCTATTCCAACAACAACATATATACATCTATAGGCCACACATTATCTAATAATCATCTTGTACATATATCAACTTATTAACTTCACAAATTCACATTCAAACCTAACATTTGCATAACCTGGCACATTCTCGTCCAATAAACATTATATATATAACTATACAAATCCTTCTAAATCATTTCAACACTATACACATCAAAACCAATATCCAAAGCTTCCAAGATCATTGTTTCCCAAAACATCTACTTACCATTTCTATTATCTATACAAAATGATATTATCCACAAAATAGCTCTCTCTCCACTTTTGATCGTCCACGAACCTGTACAGTAAACCTTACAATCTGCAAATATAACAATGATGGTGGTATGAGCAAACACTATGCTCAGTAAGTGATATTGACATTCCTTTATCGGTTTGAGCATGTTATATACATAGTATACTTTCATAAAAGCATTTCAACACGTGAAAACTCACATTTTGAAACATTTCCAATTCACACACACATATATACAAATAGCAAGTGGCACAATCATTTATCAAATGACATTTACAAATACTTTGTGTACTCGACACTTAGCTCAAGAATGGTTCAAGTTACTCTCGGTACACTGGATCCAGTTCCTGACTGTTACTCCCGTCAGGTAGGCCAAATGACAAATGAGTTTCTAGCTATTTTATCCCGCTAGATGGGCCAAATGACAAATGAATTGGAACATGTTCCTACCAATCATCCCAAGAAACATTCAAGAGCTCATATACTTCAAATTCATTCAAACATTTCATCAAATACTTTGTTTTCACAAAAGCCACTTCATACATTTTCACATAATCATCAAAATCACAAACTAGTACATGCTCAATCCATTTTCATATATCACAATATACAATTTCTCAGAATAAGTTTTTATCAAAAGCATATTAAAACATAAAGGAATATCAAATCACTTACTTCAAATCCAATTCCAATATAGCACTAAACTTCTAAGATTTCCACAACTTCTTCAAGTCACTTTCCTATAAAACATGCATATATAATAAGAGGACGATCAAATAAAACCTAACAACTCTTAAACACCATTCTTAGTTTAATAGCACCTCATTTCCTTTCAATTCTACAACCCATATTCATATCATTCTCAAGAATTTCCTTCAACAACACTATACTCACAATTTGGTTTAAATTCATCAATTCATGTTCTATACCTAATCAAGTGGATGCTACAATCCTTGGATAGATGTTCTTGAACTTATAGGATTAAACCCATATCCTATCTTACAAAACTTCTAAACCCTTAACTTAGAACACTAAATAGAGAAATTAACATGGGTAGATAAACTAGATGAAATCCTTACCTTACTTAGAGTGGAGTTGGAGTGGAAATTGAGCTTTTATTTCCTTAAATCAAGCTTCCCTTCTTGCCCTTGTTGAGAGAAACGAATGGAAGAAAAATAAGAGGAAAAATGAAGAAGAAAATGGCAAGAGAAGGCTGTACACGTTGGGTCTTTAAGACCAAAATTCTCAATTTGCAAAACAGCCCCCATACTTTTACTTATTTATAAATTGATCCCTCATTTGGTCATGGGTATTATATTCTACCCTCCTTATAGAAAGTTTCGGCCTCGAAACTTAATGTACCTTATTCTTCAACAAGTGTGGATATTTATCTTTTACTTCCTCTTCCAATTCCCAAATTGCCTCACGAGGGGTGTGAATACAGTCAAACAAATCATCCCATTTTCGAATTCTCAATTCTGCCCTAAATTTCCATCAAGACTCACGTGTGGTCAAACCACCAAAACTCAGTTCATATTCATCAAGCATATTTCACACGCTACGCTCTTCCAACATAATTGGGCAAGCAATTGGATCCATTGAAGATCCATATAGGAAATTCAATTTCCAGGGAGTTAAGCTTCAGCCATGTACTGTCAATACACAAGTCTCGCATGCCTAGTCCATATTTATTCCCATTAATTCAATATACAAGAATTGGGAGCAAAATAATTGTCCCTAGAACCGTGAATGGAGACCCATTCCATGAATTCCATTTTAGAACATGAGTAAGACAAACCGTACCATAACCTGTTACCTGCTCATGCATAAGAATCTTGTCAATCCTTAATCTACTAAAACCTTTACAATTCCTTATGATTCCCCATGAAACTCATTCTTTCCTTTCACACGTGATGGGAACGAATCGGATAAACTTAGGTTTAGTACCCAACAAATCTAAACTTGAAACCTAAAATGTATTATGTTCTATAAATCCTCAAAATTTGTAATGAAAACATTTAACTTAGTCTCCGATTACGATCACAAAAGTTGTAACTAAGTTTCAACTTTGGCAACTGGGTTTCAAATGGCTAAACCTTTATAGCCAAGAGTCAAAATAGCGTAAAGCCATAACTATATAGAACTGGATCCCCAATAGCAAAACTTTCAGGTTTCTTCGAATACCAAGTTCCACACGGAACATGTTCGAAAGTTAGTTTAAAGAACAATATGAAATTCTTGTATCAAATTTTAGAAAGAATCGTGTTTAGTTCAAATCAATGTAATTGGGTAACGACTTACCAAAATGGTACAAAACCAAAATTATTTGAAACTGGGTTCAAATATAGAAATTCTTGTGTTGTGGGAATTCCCAAATTCTACTTGCATAGTACTGAAAATATTGTTATGAATCGTTTTCAAAGATTTTACAGAAATTCAGATATTCCAACGTGAGTTCAAATAGGCATAACCTTTTATTGAATAACCTGAAGAATATGAAACTAAAATCATATGAAACTAGATTTCAAATGTTAAAACTTTTATGCTTTCGAAGTCCCAAAATTCATTTTACAAAAGCCTTAAAAATTTTGTTCAAATTTCATGTAGGACTTCAGATCTACTATGCAGATTTTCAAATAATCATAACTTCGTAATGGAATATCCAAATAATACGAAACCAAAACTATATAAAAGTTAACTCTAAAATCTAGAACTTTTGTGTTCTATAAAAGTTCAAATTCAGTCCTCAAGATAGAGTAAAAACAGTTCAAAGTTGTACAGATTTAAAAATCGATAACTCAGAATTCTAGTTCTACCATAGTAGTTTAAATTGGCTATAACTTTGTGCCTGTATGCCCGAACCATATAAGGCCAAAACGATATGAAACTAGACTTGAAACACTAAATTTCTTGTTTTTGAGAAGTCCGGAATTCTGCTTACACGGAATATAAACAAGACATCCAAGACTGCTGAAACATTGACATTCAATGACAAAATTCTGTCTTGGCAAGCCTGGTTCCAATGGTCATAACTTAGTAACCAAGAATCAGAAAAACGTGAAATCAAAACCATATAAAACTAGCTTTATAAAACTAAAATTCTTATGGTTTACTCAGTTCCAAGTTATGTAGGCAACCGAGTCGAAAATCAGTTTGAAATCGACAGACGTGCAACTCCATTATAAATACAAATTTAAACTTCGATCCACGCTTCCTTTCAGCATAACACCGAACAGATTAAAGGCCTAAGAATCAAACTCACATAGCGTAACAAAATTATGTAGCTCAACTGAAGAAATCAAACTTATCACCAAAATCTCATAACCCATTTTTCAAACAAGTCGTGGGCATAAAGAGGATTCTAATCCACAAAAAAAAAACAATGAATCCCACCCAAAATAAAATTTGTAATGTTTAACATTTCCACCAATCAAGAACCCTAACTAATTGTGAGTTCAATTAGTCATATCTTTGGAATCAAAACTCTAAATAATGTGAATCTAAAACTGTATAAAAGTTGAAGTCACATCTTAGTCACCAATAATATAATTTCCTTTGACATCAACTTTTTAACTTTTAAAACAAGACATAGATATAGATACCTCAAGCCATATTTGATCATATCTCTAAGCCACTATATCCTTCCTCCAAATTCTATATTCTTCTTTGACATATACTTTAATGTGTAAAAGTCTTCTCTTTCATTGTTATCCTTTTAGCTCTCATTCATTCTTCAAAAATCTCCCAAACATGTAAATCTATTACACCATCAATTGTTGCACATTGACTAGTTCACATAGGATTCGATGTTTCATGGTGAGAATTTCTCATAAAGGTGTAAATCTTCACATAAATGTAATACTATTAACGACTTCTTACCATATAGATCGTAATACTTAGCAAAGAATTATTAAGAATGTATGTCAATACTCTATTCTTCAATTTAAATTAATTAATCATTCATCCATCGTAAGCTATATCGTACTTATATTCTCATTACAAAATTCTAATTCCGTTCTTAATATTTAATCTTATGTATCTCATGTACACACTAATTTCGAATACATCTTTTCGTGCATCATCTGTAAGCACTAATAATTTCTTATTGAAAAATGCCATTAACTCCTTGTGTTTCAAACCTAAGCATCCAATGTCCACCTTGACTCCCGAATGAATTTTCTTATGTGAAATAGGTAACCCCAATTGTTTCTCAACAATCAATCCAACTTAGTTTAACATTTTCTATACATACATATACATCCGCAAAATGACTTCCTCTACTTCATATCATCCACAAAACCTTCACGGGAAAAATCCGATGTGGCACGACCACACTCTTGGATGATAATTCTCAAGAGTGCGAAGCCTCATTACACAATTCGATTTAGTATCCTCAAGTCGTTGATTGAACTTAACGTTACATAACATTCATCAACAATCAATGGTCGAATCTCCTATATGAATAAACATCACATTAAGGCCATGAACGTAAGATTTAAAACATTGGAAAACAATTAAAATTCGAAAATTTCTTTGTTGCTGAAAATCCCCAAGCGTCGCGACGCACAGCACTTCAGCGTCGCGACGCCGGTGCGAGTCGCGACGCACAGACATTAGGCGTCGCGACGCCGGCGCACGTCGCGACGCAGAGAGGTCGCGCGTCGCGACAAGGACAAGAAAATTCTCGGGCATGTTTTTGCCCTCTGGGCGTCGCGACGCAGGTACCGGCGTCGCGACGCCGGGCCCTTTTCCTCAAAAAAATCGATTTTTCATTCTTTTCTCCTTCCAACACAATACTCTTTCAAAACCACTTCAATTCTATACACCAAAGCTGCATATACGTTATTCCAATCTCCCAAACCATTCATTTCGATTCGCTTTACATATTCACGCATCATTAACAAATTATGCTACAAATCTTTTATTATAACCAAAAGATTGAACAACATGCTCTAATCTCAACAATTCCACTATCACCACGTTAGGATTTCCTTCACTCCCGCTATTTTGTGTCATAACCCTATCATAAAAGATTAATCACGTCTTTATTTCATATGAGTATGAAAAGAAGAGCGGAAATAATATTCTTAACAAATAATGTACTAAATTCATCACCTATACGTGCACATATTTATCAACTTATTTATTCTCTCTGATACCACTAAATGTCACGCCCCAAATCTGACATGACACGGCCACACGCTTGGAAACCGGCTCCAAACGTGCGAAGCCCCTGTCATCAAAGTTTTCTATTCCAACAACAACATATATACATCTATAGGCCACACATTATCTAATAATCATCTTGTACATATATCAACTTATTAACTTCACAAATTCACATTCAAACCTAACATTTGCATAACCTGGCACATTCTCGTCCAATAAACATTATATATATAACTATACAAATCCTTCTAAATCATTTCAACACTATACACATCAAAACCAATATCCAAAGCTTCCAAGATCATTGTTTCCCAAAACATCTACTTACCATTTCTATTATCTATACAAAATGATATTATCCACAAAATAGCTCTCTCTCCACTTTTGATCGTCCACGAACCTGTACAGTAAACCTTACAATCTGCAAATATAACAATGATGGTGGTATGAGCAAACACTATGCTCAGTAAGTGATATTGACATTCCTTTATCGGTTTGAGCATGTTATATACATAGTATACTTTCATAAAAGCATTTCAACACGTGAAAACTCACATTTTGAAACATTTCCAATTCACACACACATATATACAAATAGCAAGTGGCACAATCATTTATCAAATGACATTTACAAATACTTTGTGTACTCGACACTTAGCTCAAGAATGGTTCAAGTTACTCTCGGTACACTGGATCCAGTTCCTGACTGTTACTCCCGTCAGGTAGGCCAAATGACAAATGAGTTTCTAGCTATTTTATCCCGCTAGATGGGCCAAATGACAAATGAATTGGAACATGTTCCTACCAATCATCCCAAGAAACATTCAAGAGCTCATATACTTCAAATTCATTCAAACATTTCATCAAATACTTTGTTTTCACAAAAGCCACTTCATACATTTTCACATAATCATCAAAATCACAAACTAGTACATGCTCAATCCATTTTCATATATCACAATATACAATTTCTCAGAATAAGTTTTTATCAAAAGCATATTAAAACATAAAGGAATATCAAATCACTTACTTCAAATCCAATTCCAATATAGCACTAAACTTCTAAGATTTCCACAACTTCTTCAAGTCACTTTCCTATAAAACATGCATATATAATAAGAGGACGATCAAATAAAACCTAACAACTCTTAAACACCATTCTTAGTTTAATAGCACCTCATTTCCTTTCAATTCTACAACCCATATTCATATCATTCTCAAGAATTTCCTTCAACAACACTATACTCACAATTTGGTTTAAATTCATCAATTCATGTTCTATACCTAATCAAGTGGATGCTACAATCCTTGGATAGATGTTCTTGAACTTATAGGATTAAACCCATATCCTATCTTACAAAACTTCTAAACCCTTAACTTAGAACACTAAATAGAGAAATTAACATGGGTAGATAAACTAGATGAAATCCTTACCTTACTTAGAGTGGAGTTGGAGTGGAAATTGAGCTTTTATTTCCTTAAATCAAGCTTCCCTTCTTGCCCTTGTTGAGAGAAACGAATGGAAGAAAAATAAGAGGAAAAATGAAGAAGAAAATGGCAAGAGAAGGCTGTACACGTTGGGTCTTTAAGACCAAAATTCTCAATTTGCAAAACAGCCCCCATACTTTTACTTATTTATAAATTGATCCCTCATTTGGTCATGGGTATTATAGGACAGGCCAGATGATGATGTGAATATGGGAGTGCAGATTGCATTTCACTCCCCTTGAGTTGGCATTCTTGCATTTGTTGATAGTTTCCCAGGCAGGATCCTACTTCTTGCATTGACTGGCTCTAGGGCATATTTGCAATGGTAATTAAGTGAGAATGCGGTTCTCATGCATTATCTTTGTTTAATGGGGACACAGCTCTTGCACTGTTGAAGACCCCAACCTTGGAGGTTGCTATAAATTAAATGGTTCCTTTTGCTTAAGGAGTGATTGACGTTTGATGGTTCAAGAGTTTCTGATTGATTGTAGAATGTTCTTATACTCATTTTCTTATTCCCACCCTTGTGGAGTTCAGTTTTCTTCAGGGTGTGGACATTGTTGTTTATAGGAAGGAGACATGTTCTCATTTGGCTAAAGTAGAACTCTAATTAGCTTCATTCAATGTAGAACATTTCGCCTTCCCTTTGATGAGAAGAAACATGTAATTCTCACAGTATGGCACTTTCTTTATTCTCATGTAATAAGAAACGAAAGTTAAAGAGGAAAAGGTGAGAGATATAATGACAACGTAATGGAGAAGATAAATATGAGAAGTTGACCAAGTAAGGGTAGATTGGGAATAACATAAATCAATTGCTCTGGCAGCTAATTTCTGCTCTGGCAATAACACCACCCTTTGAAAAGTTACATTTTTTTTTTTTTTTGCAAAAGAATGGAACATAAAGTCATAATAAATATGGCATTATTGTCTTCAAAAGTTAGGTAACTATATGACTAACCTTTTTCCTTCTTTGTTTGATATATATAATAAGCAAATAATGTAGGGAAAAGATGAAACAATTAAGGCTAATTAAGGCAAATTGAAGCAATTAAATTTAGAAATTCAAAATTACTAATAATAAGCCAACCATCTTCTAAATGAAAGGACAGATTTATTGAACACTAAATACGTACTATTCCAAAGAGAGTTAATCATCAAAATAAAAAATCGATAAAGAGAACCCTGAAAAATGAAGGAAAACATATCCCTTCCAACATTTACTATATTGTGGGGATAATTCTAAACAAGATTTTTTTGATAAATGTTTCAAACTAAAAGTGAACTTTTTTCCAGATTGCATTTCATGTAGAAGAATTTAAAGTTTCCCAAATATTTGTGCTGTCATTTTTCAATAAAAGAGTAATGTCAATTATATAATACAATATTTGTAAAATGTTAACATCAATATGAAACCAATATCTATTGTCATTTTTACGTCCTCTTTAGATTTTATTTCTTTAATTTTAGTTTCTTGATCATGTCTGATTTTTGTTTGCAGTTATTTTTCGTGTAGTTCATGAATGCGTCGGTTGTATATTTTATTTCATAAGATTAATAGGGAGAAAAAAAAAACCTTTAACTATCAAAGGATTCTTTAGTGCGTCGGTTATATATTCTATTTCATAAGATTAATAGGGAGAAACAAAAAAGATTCTTTAACTAAGAAAGGATTATAGAATAGATATTTAACTGATCGATACAATCTTTACAAGTTAAGAATTGTTTTCGCTAGAAAACAAAATCATCACAATCAATTGAAGATATTGTGAAGATACATTCTATATATATTGAAAAGCAAAAGACTTGAAATATTTTATGAGAAAAAATTATTCATTCATGAGATTTTTACTCATGACTTTTCTACATATTACCGGCTATTATTGCCTTTCTAATACAAAAAAAAAAAGACTATAATTTTGAGAAACATTTCCACACAAAATTGCTGCCTTTCTATTAGAATATCAAAAATTTCGCTCTCCTTTCTTGGTATTAGTTGTTTCACTTAGAAGGTTTATTTTTTCTAATCAAGAATTCAAATTTTCATAACAAAAAACACTAATAAAACTAATTTACATACAAGACGTGGTTTATATATAAAACGGACAATTAGTGACTGTTAAAATCGTAATTCTAATTTTCAGTCATTTTATTATGCATTGATGATGCTATCGCAATTAATTTATCATTGCATATACGAATATGATCCATAAAAGACTAGTTGTAAAATTGTTGAAAACGATTTAAATTTCACTTTCTTGCCCTTTTCTGTGTTGAATATGATTCATTTCTATTTCACTAACAAGAAAATGCCCACCACCACCATGTTATGCTATATGAGATTTTTTTTTCTTTGCATTCTTCTCTCTTATGGTTAGGCAGGCAGAAGAACTTGATGGGTTGGGGATTTTCCGTTTTGAGTTGAGCAGAAGGCGCTACGTGCAGAAAGAAATGAACAAATATTCAATACGATTTACAGATAAAAACATGCAGCAGCAATGCAGGCGCCACGTGCTAGAAAGAAATGGGCAATATTCAATACGATTTAGAGATTAAAAAGGGAGAATTGCCAAAATATTAACTCACATTGTACAAAAAAAATTATTTTGTCACTCACATTAAAAATAATTCATTTTAGTCACTTATATTTAAAAAATGCATCAAATTAGTCACTAACCAAAATTTATTAACTTTTTTAACGGGAAAAACACACTTTGTTAACATAAAAAATGCAAGTTCACATCATGTATCACTTAATAAATGGATAAAAGTGAAAAATCGATTTATTTTTCGAACAAAACTCTTCATAATTTATTCATAGTCCACTGTTAATGGAGGAAGAGTCTACTAGTAAAACGCAGTGGATGATCAATAAATCGATTGTAATAAAGTGATTTGTGTGAAGAATAAAACGATTTTCTATTTTTACCTTTTAATTAAGTGGTCCGTGATGTAAACGTGTGTTTTATCTGTTAAAAAAAGCAAACAGAGTTTCATCGAGTGACTAATTTGATGTATTTTTTAAATACCAGTGATTAAAATGCATCATTTTTAATATGAGTAACAAAATAAATTTTATTGTACAATGTGAGTGACTATTTTTACAGTTTCCCAATTAATAAACATGCAACAGCAACTGCATTTCTACTGTCTTTTTTATAAATGCATCGTCATCACTTTAATGAATTTTGTCGTTTAACAACAATTGATGCTAATATAGTTATTTATATACATCGACCAAATACACTTTTTTTGGGACCAAACTTTTATTAAATTATATACCAATTATTTGGTCACGATGTTGCTCTTAACTTCTAAATTTAATTTTTGATATTTGAGAATGCATGTAAAAAAAAAAAAAAGAATATAACAAAAAATTCCACCATCTATTTCTATCAAAAGATGAAATCGATTATCACTTTTTTCTCTATTTATGATGCTTAACGAATTGCAAACGAATGTTGGATTGTGCAAATCAATTCAAAAAATGGAAAGGGTGAAAGATGTGAAATCTCATGCATATATAGCTTTCATTTTAGATTCAAAATTGTTATTATCATGATTTAAACTTTAAAGCTTTGAAGGAAATAATCAGATTTACAACACTCTTGAGCCATAACCGATGACTCGCACTTTTTTTTAACTCAAATTCCTTTATTTCGAGCCTATTTCTTCATTTTCTTTGTCAACTTCTAATGCTTTTCTAATTCAGTTTTGAGTTTTCTAAATTATATAAAATATTTATTTTTGCTCATTCAATTTAATTATTATTCAATAAACTCCTTTAAATTCTTCAAAACTTGTATTTTGTATGATTATTGTTGTTTTCGATTAATCTGTCTCGTATTAATTTATTATATAAGTATTAAATAAACATAAGTATACCTATTATGTCCCACGTTAAATTTAAAAAGAATTATAATATGTGTAACAATGATGTAAATCACCAACAAAAGATATGCAATCTATAGAATTACATTAAATTAATTTTTTTAAAAATATTATTTTTGGCAACTTTATTTCCATTGTCCAATTCAATTTCCTCCATTATTTTGTTCTCTCTATCATGGCAAGAAATGGAAGTTTGTGCCTTTGTGGTGCAGAAGACAACAAGCAGCCGGCCAAGACATGAACAAGTCCAAGTCCAAGTCAATAATAACGGCAGGATATTCTTGAATCATTGCTTACGTGATTATATGCAATTATGAATTGAATTGGGTAATAAATCAATATTTGGAATCCCAATGCATTTTTGTTCATAAAATCAATACTAGGATTCGTCTAAATTTTCCAAACTTCAGCAGTTCTACAAACGTCTCGACGTCAAAGCAACCGGATGGCCACCACCACCACCACAACTGACTCAGTCACTGTGCTGAGGCGCTGTTTTGTGTCGCCACCGTCGACGTCTACGGTGGCCGCCTCCGAATTTTCTCTTCCTCTAACATTTCTTGATATGATATGGTTGCACTTCTTGCCGATTGAACGACTTATGTTTTATGAAATCCCTCAGCTTTCAAGAGCCCATTTCATTGACAAAATCATTCCTAAACTTGAGCTTTCACTGTCACACACACTGGGATATTTTTTTCCTCTTGCTGGGAATTTAATAATTCCTTCCAGTTCAAGTTCAAGTTCAAGTTCAATATTGCCCGAAATTCGTTACGTCCAAGGAGATTCAGTGGCTTTTACTATTGCTGAGTGTAACAAGATTGATTTCAGTTATCTCATTGAGAATCATGCGAGAAATTGTAGTGATTTTCATTCTTTAATTCCTGAATTAATGAAACCATCTTTGTTTGACAAGGATGATTCAATTTGGGATTCAAAGAAAAGTGTTCCAGTTCTTGCTATTAATGTGACATTATTTCCAAACTTTGGAATCTCTATTGGAATTTCAAATCATCATGCTGTTGGAGATGCCAGCACTATATTTCATTTTATGAAGACATGGGCAAATTTACACTCCAAACTCATGGAAGATAATGATGGTGATGCAAGTGCAGAGTTACTAGTAAGTGAATCTCTACCATTTTATGATCGATCCATAATCAAAGACACAAAGGGGCTTGCCTCAATTTACTTAGAACGATGGAATGGTATACTCAAGTTTGTGAAGAGCAATAGTTCTTTTTCCATGGATGACTTTTTAAACAAAAAAAACTTCAAGGTTCGGCAGACATTTGTTTTTAGTCGAAAAGATGTCGAAAAACTCAAGAATTTAGCCTCCAAGAAACTAGGAAAAATGGTTCATTTATCATCATTCACTGTGATAAGTGCATATGTTTGGACATGCCTATTGAAGTCTCAAGATAAAAGTGGTGAAGAGGTTAGTGAAGAAGAATTGGAATATTTTTCTTTCTATGCTGAATGTCGTGGACGTTTGGATCCACCTTTGCCGGAAAATTATTTTGGGAATTGCCTGACACATTGTGAGATGAATTCAAAACATGGAAAACTAGTGGGAGAAGAAGGATTCCAAATTGCTGTTGAATTGATTGGAGAAACCATCCATGAGAGATTGAAGAACAATGATTCAGTCTTTAGTAATGCTGAAAAATGGCTTGGAACTTCAAATAGTGGAAAATGGAAAAGGGATCTTGGGGTAGCTGGTTCACCAAGATATAATTATTACAATATGGATTTTGGATGGGGAAAGCCCAGAAAGTTTGAGTTTGTTTCCATTGATATTACTGGTGCAATATCTCTAAATGGTTGCAGAGAATCGGATGGAGTTGTTGAGGTTGGAATATCACTTTCTAATCCTCAAATGGATGCTTTCACCATTGTTTTCAAAGAAGGGCTTAATGCTTTGTAGAATTCAAACATTTTAGTCCCCCTTGAGGCCTAAACTCATCTCAAGATTCTCAACCGCAGGCATTAACATCTATAGCAAGTGGCATTTGATTCAATCCTCTCCATTTTCCTTTTCTATTGTTTATCTTATCGTCTTACAAATTGAGTATGAAAGTCGAAATGTAATTCATATAATTGACATAATTGAGATAACGATTTAATGACATTATTTAAATCAAATACGATAGCGAAATTCAATTTATATTGTCATCCTTATTTAGTAAAATAAAGTATTAGTTGTTCGATGTAATGTCTTAGTATGAACTTACAAACAATTTGAATCTGTTATAAATTAAAGTACTGTTTGGAATTTTGCCTAAAAATGCATAAAAATGATTAAAACTTGTAGAAACATTTGAAACTCGGCTTTGACAGTCTTAATAAAAATCTTGAAAGTCACATTTACATTAGAAGAAAGCAAGCTATATAAAGTGGTTTGGTCAATGATACAATTTCAATCATTCAAAAATTTTGAAAAGCATTTTTATTACTTAATAATTAATGTAACGAAGACTACAATACAAGAATTGATTTACAGATCAAACTTCTAACCAACTCCTTGACATTTTTGAATTCTAGTCGTCATCCAATTATTTCTTTCTTTTTAATTAATTAATTAATATTGAAAACAATAAAATCAACTTGATAAAGCTAATATTTTAGCTAAAAAAAGCCCTCGTAGCTAAAATTAATAAACTAGTTACTTGTATGTTATCATAAATTTTAGGGAAAAAATTCCATTAAGGGTACACATCGCACCATTATTATTATTATTATTATTATTAAAAAGAACATAACTAATTTGAAATAATTACTATTAAGAGTATAGAGATAATTTAATTATTTAATAAATTTTGTAAAATATTTTACTACAACTTAATCTCATGTTTTAACACTCATTAAATAAAGTTCAATATCCCAATCATTTCAAACTCAAAACAACTCTTCTTATTTCATTATCATATAGAAACAACAAAAGATCCATATCAAACAAATTTTGTACTACAAATTAAAAGACAAAATACTAATAAAAATCACAATAATCTTCTTCTTTAGTATGAATTGATTGAATTTTACATTTATAAACATGTGTAGAAAGAAAACAAAAAAAAAAAAAGGAAAGAAAGAAAGAAAGAAGTAAACAAGCAAAATCCAATGAAGAAAATATTTTGAAATTTACCCAAAAATTAATGTGAAATACAAAGCTCAGTAATAAGACTACTTTTATTGGGGCAAAATCATCAAGCTAGCATTTCATCTTCATCAGCATGACCAATTTCATTGTTTTTGTTGATATTGTCATAACTATTGCCATAATTTGCATTATACTCAGATAACTAGGAGATGAAAACGGTTTATAGTCGAAACACCGTTTGTTAAAACTAATCAAAATTGACAATTAAAATTAAAATGTTAATCAATATACTTTATTAGATTTTTAATGTGTTTCTTATTGCTAATCTTGGTAGTTGGTTGGCTTAATAAGATATTAAAAAAAAAAAAAAGAGATAGAGAGAACAAATTGTAGATGTAATTGAAAATTATCAAATTGGTTTACAAAATGTTTTGTTTTTGCAAGGGGCATCATTTTACTAAGTGCACAAACAATATTATTTTCAATCCTTAAAAACGAATAATTAAAGTTGATATGGATTATAGTGATTATTATTAATATTCTATCTTTCTAATTTGTTGTACAAAAATCTTGTTTGATCTTAATTTTTTGTTTTGGTATAATAATGGAATGAGAAGAGGGCTACTTTTGAGTCTTAAAGAATTACATTATTAAAATTTGTTTAATGATTGCCAAATAATAATACTAAAGGAAAAAGTAGTTAAATATTTTTTAAATCAATTAAATAATTAAAAAAATTATGCTCTTTTTAATAATAATAATGTGAGATATTTACGACATATTTTAAAAATTGATTGATTGAATGATTGATTTTGAGACTTATAAAAATAATTTCAAAGGAGCAAAGGTCATGACGAATCACAAGTTGGGATTATTGTATTCATAAAAATCTAAGAGATGATAGTAGGGAGAATTTTAGTAACATTTATATCATTATCAACGCCATAATTTTCGGTGCCTTTCTCTATGCGCCACTCATTAATATGATCCTTTTGCTCAATCCCAACACACACAAATCAAGAGTATTTTGCCAGTACTGCCCAAATTGACAGAAATCACTATCGTCCTATAAACACAACAAAAACTTTGAAATAAACTATCATCAGAGCATAAATTTACACAATCATATGGCAAAAACTGATGCAGTCACCGTGCTTAATCATTGCCTAGTCACACCACCATTGTCCACGGAGGTTGCTGATGCTGCTGCAGTTTCTCTTCCTCTTACATTCCTGGATATGATATGGTTGTACTTCTCCCCAATCGAACGAGTAGTCTTTTATGAAATCCCTCAACTCTCCAAATCCCAATTTGTTGATGACATTATTCGTAAGCTGAAAAATTCACTGTCGCTCACACTCAAATATTTTCTTCCTCTAGCTGGGAATTTGATTGTTCCTGCAAACGCTGATTCTGGGATGCCTGAAATTCGCTACACACATGGGAATTCAGTTGCGGTTGTCTTTGCCGAGTGTGACAACAATATTGATTTCAATCATCTTATAGTAAATGATGAAAGAAGCTGTGCTGAATTTCATTCTTTAATCCCTGATTTGAAATCATCTTTGAATCATGATCATTCAGGCACAGAGTCAGAGGTACTTGCCACTCCAGTTCTTGCACTTCAAGTTACGTTATTTCCTAACTTTGGGTTATCTATAGGAATTTCAAATCATCACACAGTTGGAGATGCCAGCAGTATATTTAATTTTATGAAGATTTGGGCAATTTTACACTCCAAACTGAGTGAAGGTATTGATGCAGATGCTGAATTACTTGTAAGTGACAACTTACCAATCTTTGATAAGACTCTGATAGAAGACACGAAGGGATTTGCCACAATTTTACGTAAACAATGGGATGGTGTTATCAAGCTTCGGAAAAGCACTGTTAGTACTGAATCAACGACCAAAACAAACAATGTTCGCAAAACTTTCGTCATTAGCCCAAAACAGGTCGAAAAACTCAAGAACTTGGTCATGGAAAAAGGGGAAAAAGGGGAAAAAGTGGTTCATTTATCGTCATTTACTGTGATATGTGCCTATATTTGGACATGCCTGCTCAAATCTCGAGTTGCATGTGGGGAAGATGGTGTTAATGATGAAGAAGAAAATGAGTATTTTCTATGCCCGGCTGATTGTCGAGGACGTTTGGATCCACCTTTACCAGCAAACTATTTTGGAAATTGTTTGACATCTTGTTTGAGCATGGCAAAACACGGGCAATTAGTGGGAGAAGAAGGGTTTCAAGTTGCAGTTGAGTCGATAGGAAAAACAATTCACGAGAGATTGAAGAGCAAGGATGCACTCTTCGATGGAATTGAAACAATGCTTGAAACTTTGATGACGAAGCTGAATTGGGACAAGGTTGTACCTGTGGCTGGCTCAATAAGGCATAATTACTACAATTTGGACTTTGGATGGGGAAAGCCAGTCAAGTTTGAGTTTATTTCAATTGACAAAACAGGTGCAATTTCTCTTAGTGGGGGCAGAAGTTCAGATGGATATGTTGAGGTTGGTCTATCTCTTTCCAAGCCCAAAATGAATGCTTTTAGTACTATTTTCATGGAAGTTCTGAATGGTTTGTAGAATTTTACCATGGATCGATGCTATTTTCTTTTCTTCCAACTTTGTTTGTTTCAAGTGTTTAATGGTTCGGATAATGAAAGGCAAATTAGATGATATGCAATCCTCATCGACAACATTAGTTTTTGGATGTTCTTTTCTTGCTCTAAAAAATCTCTAAAATTTGAAATATGTAAACTCGTTTATAGAAGGCTTTTGGAACTGTCTTTGTACGATGCGATTGTTACACAATCAAATTCTGATTATGTTTGCAAGGATTAATTATTTCAAATTTCTATGATTCCACGGTTTGAAAATAAGTATAGTTTTGTTTTACACTTTGATTTTTCAACGGTTTACTATTCAAAATTGTGTTGTTTTGTACCATATAACTAATAACTTATCAATTAATAGTTAGATGGATAAAAAATGACTTTAGAATATTTTTGTAGTAAAATTAAAGTGTTTTTTTTTTGTTCAAAATGATAATCTCATTGATTGGTACAAATATAAACCACAGCCAACTTACTATTACTCACAAAGATATAAACTATCAAATAACTCACTCCAACTAAAGGACCTCTAAAAATTTGCTAAAAAGACAAAGATTAAAGTGAAACTAAAACAACTATCAATATTGCACCGGAGAATTAGGTAACATTATATTTGGACAAAGATTAAAGTGAAACTAAAACAACTATCAATATTGCACCGGAGAATTTAGGAACATTATATTTGGACTATTTGTGTGGTTTAATTATAGCTAAAATTAGAGATTTTTTTACCTTATTAGTAATCAAACATACCCAAATAACCATAACAATTGTGCATCTAATTTTCTCCCACTTTTTCCTACCAGCGTCTTTGCCGCCGTGTCTACCACCTCTGCCACCGCCACTTCCTCCTCTGCTTCCGCCACCGCTTCCCTCTGCCTCCGACTATTATTAAATTCTCACTCATATCACTATTTTAGGTCTGCAATTTCAAAGAGAATTCTAACAGTAGAAATTTTATTTGAATAAGATTGGGAGATTTGATGAAAAAATTGAAAACACTCTCATAAAAGAGAGAGAACTTTCTCTACAAAGGGAACAAAAAACCCCCTAGAAGGAAGACCTCACCTAGAGGAGAAAGATTTTCCAAAAATGGATGCTTTCACCATTGTTTTCAATTAATGGCTTAAATGCTTACATGCTTTGTCGAATTAATCCAACATTTCAGTCCCTAAAAAACTACCATTGTTTATGAGTTATAGTACACATTTTTTTTTCAAAATAATAAATTTCAAAACTTGCTGCCGGTGACCGTTTTCATGTCATTTTTTGTACTCATATCAAATTGCGATATGCTATCTAATGAATGATGTAAAAAAAAAGTTAAAAATTTTGAAAAAAGACAATTTTTTTTGTTAGTTATACATTTTTTTTATTGGTTTTTTTTAATTAAAACTGAAAATTTATAAATTTGGGCAAAAAAGGCACTGGATATACCCGAACACACCACTACAAGAGCAAAAGTAATAAATTTGGAGTACTATTCTATTACATGTACCTTCTAAGTACGTGAAGGAATTGAGAAGACAGTCTATTTTAGCCCATAAGCCAAAGTAGAGCCCTTCTTAATTCCCAATAACCTATGGAGGAAATTTTATTTGTCGTTTTGTCTCCCCTCTTGGCAACAAAACGGCAAATTTAAAAATCTTGATGATGATAGCCAATTTCGTGCCTTTTTTTGCCCTCATATGAAATGGGCGATATGTTATCTAATGAATAGTGTAAAAACAAGAAATGTTAGAAGTTTTTTTCATGTGTTATTGCACAAGATTTTTGCCCAAAACAGCAAATTACAAAAACTTGTCATCGATGGCTATTTTTGTTCCGTTTTTTGCACTAAATCGAAACGGCGATGAACTATCTAAAGAATGGTTTTTAAAAAAACATAAAATTAGAAATTTTAAAACATGACCATTTTGTGTGTTATAGCATACGTTTTTTTGTTCAAAACGGTAAATTTCAAAAACTTGCTGTCGATTTATATTTTGGTACCTTTTTTGCACTCATATGAAATGTTGATATTCTATCTAATGAATAATTTAAAAAAAGGAAAAGTTAGAAATTTTGAAAGATGACCATTTTTTGTGGGGTTACAGCACAAGTTTTTTTTCCTTAAAATGGCAAAATTTTAAAAACTCATCGGAATCCGTTTTTGTGCCTTTTTTGCACTTATAAAAAATGGTGATATGCTATCTAATGACTAGTGTAAAAAGAAGGAAAGTTAGAGATTTTGAAAAAATGACCATGTTTTTGGTTATAGCACATTTTTTTTCCAAAACGGCAAATTATAAAAACTTGTTGTCAGTGGCCGTTTTCGTGCCGATTTTTCACTCATATCAAATGGTGATGTGCTATCTAATCAATGATGTAAAAAAAAGGAACGATAGAAATTTTGAAATATTACCATTTTTGTGGGTTATAGCACACGTTTTTTTTATAAAATGGCAAATTTTAAAAACTTATTGTAAGTGGCCGTTTTCTTGCCTTTTTGCACACATATCAAATGGCAATGTGCTATCTAATGAATAGTAAAAAAAAAGTGATTTACTATTTTTGTAGGTTATAGCACGCGTTTTTTTCTCAAAATGGTAAATTTTAAAAACTTGCCGCCAGTGGCTGTTTTTTTAATCATATCAAATTGCGATATGCTATCTACTGAATGGAATAAAAAAATAGGAAAATTAAAATTTTTTGAAAAATGACTATTTTTTGTGCGTTGTAGCACCCTTTTGTTTGCCTAAAATGACAAATTTCAAAAACTTGCTGTTAGTGGTTATTTTCTTGCCTTTTTTTCACTAATATCAAATGGTGATGTGCTACCTAATGAATGATATAAAAGAAGGGGAAAATGGAAAATTTGAAAAAATTACCATTTTTTGTGAGTTATAGCACATGCTTTTTTTTTTTCATAAAATGGCAAATTTTAAAAACTTGCCGTTTGTAGCAGTTTTTGTGCCGTTTTTGCACTCATATCAAATGACAATGTGCTATCTAACGAATGTTGTAAAAAAAGAGAAAGATAGAATTTTTTAAAAATTACCATTTTCGTGGGTTATAGCACACGTTTTTTTTCCCAAAATGGCAAATTTCAAAAACTTGCTGCCGATTGCCATTTTCGTGCCCTTTTTTGCACTTATATCAAACTGCAATAAGCTATCTAATGATTGGTTTTAAAAAAGAGTGAAAGTTAAAATTTTTGAAAATGACCATTTTTTATAAATTATAACACACGTTTGTTTTGACCAAAACGACAAATTTTAAAAACTTGCCATTAGTGGCTATTTTCATGCCATTTTTTTACTAATATCAATGAAGATGTTCTATCTAATGAATAGTGAAAAAAAGAAAGATAGAAGTTTTGAAAAATTACCATTATAACACACGTTTTTTTCAACATAAAATGGCAAATTTAAAAAATTGGCCACCAGTGGCCGTTTTTGTGCCGTTATCCTACTTATAGCATATGAAAATGTTTTATCTAATGAATAGTGTAAAAAAAGGGAAAGATAAAATTTTTAAAAAAATACCATTTTTTGTGGGTTATAAAAAAGATTTTTTTTAACCCCAACATATTTTGTATGGATAGTATCATAAAAATAAAAGATTATGTCCAATTTGAATCGATATTAGTTGATCCGCCATTACTCCTACTTTGAGCAGTAATGGGTAGGGATGACATGATTTGAACCCATGACATTTTGTACCTATAACAAACGCGCTACCAAGCTGCGCCACATCCCTTCCATTGTTCTACAGTATCATTATAAAGAATTCCTTTCCTGCTTTCAACATTGTCATTGATAGACATAATTTTCTGTCCATTTAGACTTTTTGGTCTCGTTTAACATATAATATTATATACAAAAATAAATGAGTATATTTCATAAATGCTCAGCAAGAAGTTTTTTTAGCTTTAAGATTTTAAGAAAAGGCAAAATCTTATTCACCGAGGCACACGTTTTATACCCCAAAATGGTAAATTTCAAAAATTTGCCGTCGGTGGCCGATTTCGTGTCATTTTTTGAAATCATATCAAATTGTGATATATTATATAATGAATGGTGTAAAAAAATGGAAAGTTAAAAATTTTGAAAAATGACCATTTTCTGTAAGTTGTACATTTTTTAGCCCACAACGGCAAATTTAAAAAAATTGTCATTAATACCCACTTTCTTGCCTTTTTTGCCCTTTTATGGAATGACGATGTGCTATCTAATGAATGGTGTAAAAAAAGGGAAATATAGAAATTTTAAAAATGACCATTTCCATAGGTTATAGCACGTTTTGTTTTGCCCAAAATGGAAAATTTTAAAAACTTGCCCTCAGTGGCTGATTTTATGCCGTTTTTTCACTAATAATAAATGGTGACGTGCTGTCTAATGAATGGTGTAAAAAATAGAAAGACAAATTTTAAAAAATTATCATTTTTGTGGGTTATAACACAACGTTTATTTTTATAAAATAGTAAATTTTAAAAATTTGCCGTTGGTGACCGTTTTTGTGCCATTTTTGCACTCATATGAAATGATAGTGTGATATCTAAGGAATGTTGCAAAAAAAAGGGAAAGAAAGAATTTTTAAAAATTACCATTTTCGTGGGTTATAGCACTCGTTTTTCCCCAAAACGGAAAATCTTTTAAAAACTTGCCACCAATGGCCGTTTTCTTGACATTTTTTTCCATTCATATCAAATTGCAATATTCTATCTAATGAATGTTGGAAAAAAGAGGGAAAATTAAAATTTTGAAAATAACCATTTTTGTGGGTTACACACGTTTTTCTTGCCCAAAATATCAAATTTTAAAAACTTGTCGTCGATGGCTATTTTTGTGTTGTTTTTTCATTAATATCAAAAGGCAATGTGCTATTTGATGAATGGTATAAGAAATGGAAATATAGAAATTTTGAAAAATTACGATTTCTAGTAGTTATAGCACACATTTTTTTTCATAAAACGGAATATTTAAAAATCTTACTGTCAATAGTTGTTTTTATGTTGTTATTTGATAGTGTCGTTATACCACCAAAATTAAAACCTACTCTTCACTAGTATAGCAATGGAGTAAGGTCGTTTCCCAAGGGAACGGTTGTAACTTTTCTTCGGACTTGTCACAAAAAGGGATTAGAAACAATTAAACAAAATAGACTATTAGAGAATTTAATCAATAAGAAAGAGAACCCGGTTAAAACATTGAATCCACACTAATTAATAACTTGATCCTTGATGCAAATATTAAATCTGTTTGACAATAAATCAGTTATAGTTATCGGAAACGCCACTGACATAAACCTAATTTCTTCTTACTTGTTTGGTAATTAAAAGGACGCCTTATTAATTACTCTCTAATTAATAAACAACCTAAGAGGACGCCTCATTAGATTTAATTCATTAAAAGCATTAAGATAAAAGAAACCTGATACTAATATGCCCACATGGACGCCATTGCTCATACCAGCCCCTATGCCTACTGCGATGAATGACAGCCTCGCCACTTATTAAAACTAAATGGACAATTACGGATCCACTGTTTAATTGGCATTAGAACTTCATGCAATTAATTAAACATTGTACACTTATTTAACAATTACATAAAATTCATAAAACTATCTATCACAAAACATAAAAGGTACTGTCTAACAAATTTATTTAAATTCAAATAAGATCTCACAAGAATTTTAATTAGTGCTTCATCAATATCTTAACCGAAGAAATTAATTTAGCTAGAATACATAATTAAATAAAAGAAATAGAAATTAGAAAAGTAGAATTCATATTCAAGAACAAAGATTAAATTTACTGCCTATTTTAATTAAGACTCACTAAAAACATGAAACCAATTAAAACTGATATTTAAATTAGGGACAAAGACTCAACGTAATTAATGAATAACCAACAATGCAAATTAAGTTAGAATACTAAATTATATAGAGAACTAGATAAACTAAAACAAAAGAATCATTACAAAATATGAACAACTACTGAAACTAAAATTTGAAACTAAAACTTGACTCAATAATTAATCAACTTAAAATACGAATTGGAATCAAATATTCAAAACATGAATTCTAATAAAATCCTAACTTTTATAACTTAAAATCAAAACTAAGACTCAGCTAATAAAAATCAAAAAACTAACTACCCCTAACTCTGTAGCGTAATGCTTCATTTATAGAGCTACTAAATAATTCCCTAATATTAATCTAATTCCTCAAAAGTGGGAATTATCCCTAAATATTGAATTTATCTTTAAAAGCTATAATTATCTAATTATCTCAAAAAAATAATTATCTAATTATCTCAAAAAGATAATTATTTGGAATAAATCTATAAAACTAATGTCAATCCCAATTTCAATCTTCACACGTCTTTGACAGAATTTCTCCAAATAAATAGGAGACTTTTCCTCCAACTTCTTTGCTTCCTTTTGTTATTCAACTCAACTTCTTCAATTATCCCTTAAGGATATGTCTTTGAATCTTCTCAAAAGTGTGTCTACATCCATTTTTTACCATTCTTGCACTTTTACTGCCCAACAACTTCTTCCAGATAAATCTACAATTATCAACACTTTTTCCAATTAATAATGTCAATATAATCCAAATTAAATATAGATAAATACCAAAATATTGACATTATCATTATTGCACTCATAGCAAATGGAAATTTGCCGTCTATTGAATCGTGTAAAAAAAGGAAAAGATAGAAATTTTTGAAAAACTATCATTTTTTGTGTTATAGCACGCGTTTTTTTCCAAAACAAAAACTTTTAAAAACTTGCCGCCTCTAGCTGATTTTGTGCCATTTTTTCCACACATAAAATTGCAACATGCTATCTAATGAATTGTGTAAAAAATGGGACAGATAAAAATTTTGAAAAATTACCATTTTGTAGGTATAGCACACGTTTTTTTATAACGACAAATTTAAAATACGTACCTTAAGTGGCCATTTTTGTCCCATTTTTGCACTCAAATCAAGTGGGAATGTTCTATCTAATGAATGCTTTAAAAAATGGAAAGATAGAATTTTTGAAAAATTACCATTTTTGTGGATTAAAGCAGATGTTTTTCCCAAAATGAAAAATTTTAAAAACTTGCCATCGGTGCCAAATTTTTGCACTCATATCAAATTGCAATATGCTATCTATTGAATGGTGTATAAAAAGGAAAATTTAAAACTTTGAAAAATGAGTATTTTTTGTGGGTTATAGCACACATTATTTTTGCCCAAAATAGCGAATTTCAAACACTTGCCATCAATGGTTGTTTTCGTGCCATTTTTTAACCAATATCAAATGGTGATGCTCTATATTATGAATGGTGTTAAAAAAAGGAAAGATAGAATTTTTGAAAAATTTTCATTTTTGTGTATAATAGCACATTGTTTTCATAAAATGGCAAATTTCAAAAACTACTGTTAGTGGCCATTTTCCTACTATTTTTTGACTTATATCAAATGGCAATGTGATATCTAATGAATGTTGTAAAAAGAATGAAAAGATATTTTTTAAAAAATTACCATTTTGTGGGTTATATTTATAAAATATGCTCGTGGTTGCTATCTTTCCTTTATAAAAAATAATGCTAAACAACCCCTTAATGGTATAAGTATAGTAGGTTCATTCCCACAAAGAAAAGAAAATGTTGAAGTTCTATAGAAAATGTTTTTAGGTTTATATAATTATTGAACTAAAAATAATAAAGTAAATGACAAAGCACAATAACAAAAACGATGACTTGATATAAAATACCAATTAAGCAAGTGCACTCTTGAGATTATATTTTAGTGTTATTAAATAGCAAAAGCACATCTTATCGATGGTCATGCAAAACAATGGTAAGTAACATAACTCACGTCCCCCCTATGTGGTAAGAGGCAATGAATGATTTAGACATTTACCTACTTAGATATTAACTAATTCGGCAAACCCTCTTATATGGTAAGAGGCAAGATTTACTTCCTTAATTACCCAAAATCTAATGCAACTACCAATAAACAAACTCTCTAATCCAACTGCTCTTATGTGGTAAGAGGCAATGGCGAAACCAAGTCACGTTAATACTAAACTAATCCCCCAAACTCCCCATATGTGGTAAGAGGCAAGAGCTAAGGTAAAATTAGCCTAACAAATTCATAACCAACTCACAAGAGATTCCAAACAACCTACTCTAATCCTCCTATGTGGTAAAAGGCAAGATTAAAGCAAGTTATCTCTAGGTAATTTACTGTACTATGAGAGTATATTCATCCTACACAATTCGGTGCCAAATCATGCATAATTATGAAGAACACGACAAAACTCATTTAACCAAGACTATTAAATAGAACATAAACTTGTAAATTAAACACAAAAACCCTTATTCATAACCCTAGGAGCAGAATAGAATTAGCCGAGCATGACTAAATTAAACATTATAGATTTAACAATAAAGCACATTATTGAATACATAGCTTGAAAACAAAGTAAAACCTTGAATTGGAAATCCTCAGAAGAAATCTTTAACTCAAAACAAATGAATTCTGTATTGCTGAAATTCCCCGTACAATAGCTAAAGAATAAACCCTAGCTATTACAAAGAGAAACCCTTGCTTAATGCTCTCAAAATTGTCACCGCCCTTAAGATATACAAAACCCTAAGAAAGAAAGAAAGAAAGAAATCCTAATCTATTCTAAACTATGAACTCCCCTATGATCTCCCCCTTTGAAAATTACATAATAGATGGCCTTATATAGAAAACAACTTGAAATCTTATGAAACATTGATAAGATAGCACGTTTTTTGGCCCTAACATGTAAGGAACAAGTTAGGAAATAACCTATAACAAAAAAAACATGTTAAAAATATCAAAAACTAAAAAACGGAAATTTTTCACGCTGTTCAATTTTCGCACGTCGCAACATCCATACTGTTGGCTATTTTTATATATGATCCCATCCGAATTAGGAAAATCCCAAAACATAAAAGTTGTATATCTATCTCTTATTTTTCCAATGGAGCTTGAATCATTCCATTCGAATATAAATAGAGAGAGATATGATCAAAATCCTAAAACCTGACAGATTTCTTACATTTGTTCTTCATCACCTTTCCACGTGTTTCGTGATGTTAACCCTTCTTGAAGTTTCGAGGCTCCATAGGATCAACTTGGGACTTATTTTTCACTCTATCCAAGGTCTTCATGAATAGGATTGATCGTCAACAATTGGAATTAATACCTTTAACATCTTGTGAAATACGGAATCAGCTTCTTTGTGATGAAAGACAACTTTTTAGCCAAAATCACATCTTTCTTGGTCTTTCTCAATCTTTTCCTCTCATTTTGGCCTTCATGCTCAATTTCCTCCAAAACACACTAAAACTACATTAAATAGCAACAAACACGGTGCAAAGTATAAGTGAAATAGAATATAAAAGGAGAATAAATTTTGCCTTATCAATATAGCACACATTTTTTTCCCAAAACGGCAAATTTCAAAAACTTGCCGCCGATGGCTGTTCTCGTAAAGTTTTTTGCACTTATATCAAATTGTGTTATGCTATCTAATTAATGTTGTAAAAAAGAGGCACAGTTAAAAATTTTAAAAATGACCATTTTTTGTGTGTTATAGCGCGTTTTTTTTCATAAAATGACAAATTTAAAAAACTTGCTGTCGATATCTATTTTTGTGCCATTTTTTCACTAATATTTAATGGTGATGTGCTATTTAATTATTGGGTAAAAAAGGAAAGATAGATATTTTGAAAAATTACCATTTTTTGTTGGTTACAACACACGTAGTTTTTCACAAAACGAAAATTTTAAAAACTTTTCGTCAGAGGCTATTTTTGAGCCGTTTTTGCACTTATATCAAATAGCAATGTACTATCTAACAAAAATTGTAAAAACAAGGAAAAGATAGAATTTTGTTTAAAAATTACTATTTCATGAGTTATAGCAAACGTTTTTTTCCACAAAATGATAAATTTCAAAAACTTGCAGCCGGTGCCGTTTCATGCTGTTTTTTGCACTCATATTAAATTGTGATATTCTATCTAATGAATATTTTAAAAAAAAGAGGAAAAGGTAAAATATTTTTAAATTGCAATGTTTTGTAGGTTATAGCACACATTTCTTTGCTCAAAACGACAAATTTCAAAAACTTGTAGTCAGTGGTTATTTCTATACCCTTTTTTCACTAATAACACAGAATAAATGATATCTAAGGAATGTTGTAAAAAAGGTAAAGATAGAATTTTTTTTTTGTGAGCTATAGCACACATTTTTTCCCAAAACAGTAATTTTAAAAACTTGCCACCGATGACCGTTTTCGAGCTGTTTTTTGCAATTATATTAAATTGGAATATTCTATCTAATGAATGGTGTAAAAAAGATGGATAGTTAAAAATTTTGAAAATGACCATTTTTTGTTTTATCACATGTTTTTCCCCCAAAATGACAAATTTTAAAAAATTGCCATCGGTAGCTGTTTTCATGCCATTATTTCTCTAATATCGAATAGAGATATTCTATCTAATGAATGGCTTAAAAAAAAGGCAAAATAAAATTTTTGAAAAATTACCATTTTTGTGGGTTATAGCACACGTATTTTTTCATAAAATGGCAAATTTTGTCGTCAGAGACCAATTTCGTGTCGTTTTTGCAATATGCTATTTAATGAAAGGTGTAAAAAAGGGAAAGATATAAATTTGTAAAAATTACCAATTTTTGTGTGTTATAGTACACGTTTTTTTTATATATTTGCTTTATTTTTTTATTTTTTTGTTTTAGCACACGTTTTTTTTATAAAATAGCAATTTTCAAAAAACTTACCATAAGTAGCCGTTTTCTTGCCATTTTTGTACTCATATCAAATGGTAATATGTTATCTAATGAATGGTGTAAAAAAGTGAAAGTTAGAATTTTTTAAAAATTTCCATTTTTGTGGGTTATAGCACACGTTTTTTCTCAAAACGGAAAAATTTTGAAAAAACTTTCCACCGGTTGCAATATTTTGCGCTCATATCAAATTGCGATATCTTATCTACTGAATGGCATAAAAAAAGGAAAAGTTAAAAATTTTGAAAAATGACTATTTTTTGTGGATTATAGCTCACATTTTTTTGCCCAAAATGGTGAATTTCAAAAACTTGTTGTTAGTGGCTATTTTCATACTATTTTTCACTAATATCACATGACAATATGTTATATCATGGATGCTGTTAAAAAAAGGAAAGATAGAATTTTTGAAAAATTACTATTTTTGTGTGTTATACCACACGTTTTTTTTTCATAAAACTGCAAATTTTCAAAAATTGTAGTATGTGGCCATTTTCCTACCATTTTTGCACTTATATCAAATGGCAATGTGCTATGTAACAAATGTTGTAAAAAATGGAAAGATAGAATTTTTTTAAAAATTACCATTTTGCGGGTTATAGCACACGTTTTTTCCCCAAAAACGGCAAATTTCAAAACCTTGCCAGCAGTGGCTGGTGTTGTGCCTTTTTTACACTCATATAAAATTCCGATATGCTCTCTAATAAATGTTGTAACAAAGAGGTAAAGTTAAAAATTTTGAAAATGGCCGTTTTTTGTGGGTCTAATGACACGTTTTTTCTCTAAAACGTCAAATTTCAAAAAACTTGACTTCAGTGGATGTTTTTGTGCCGTTTTTTCACTAATATCAAATGGCGGTATTCTATCTAACAAATGGTGTAAAAAATGAAAAGATAGAAATTTTAAAAAATTACCATTTTATGGGTTGTAGCACACGGTGTTTTTGTCATAAAATGGCAAATTTAAAAAACGTGCAATCAGTGGCCATTTTCGTGCATTTATTACACTAATAGAAAATGGCAATGTGCTATCAAATTAATGGTGTAAAAAAAGGAAAGATAGAAGTTTTGAAAAATTACCATTTTTATTGTGCTATAGTATACGTTCTTTCCCCGAAACGGCATATTTAAAAAACTTGTCGTTGATAACCGTTTTTTTGCACACATATCAAATTGTGATATGCTATCTAATAAATGGTTTAAAAAAAAGATAAAGATAGAAATTTTGAAAAATTTTCATTTTTGCGTATTATAGCACACGTTTTCGTGCCTTCTATAAAATTTCACAAACTTACCTTAAGTGGCCATTTTCGTGCCTTTTTTGTACTCATATAAAATAGCAATGTGCTATCTAATGAATAGTGTAAAAAATAGAAATATAGAATTTTTGACAAATTACCATTTTTTGTGGGTTATAACACATGTTTTTTTTCCCAAAATGACAAATTTTAAAAACTTGCTGTCGATGGCCGTTTTCGTACCATTTTTTGCAATCATATCAAATTATGAAATTCTATCTAATGAATAGTATAAAAAAAGAGAAAGTTAAAAATTTTGAAAAATTACCATTTTTTGTGGGTTATAGCACGTTTTTTTGCCCAAAACGGAAAATTTCAAAAACTTGCCGTCGGTTGCTATTTCTGTGCCATTCTTTTCACTAATATCAAATAGAAATGTGTTATCTAATAAATGATGTAAAAAAGGAAAAGATGGAAATTTTGAAAAATTACCATTTTTGTGGGTTATATTGCACACGTTTTTATCTTAAACCATCAAATTTTAGAAATTTATCGTTGGTGACTGTTTTTGTACCATTTTTGCACATATCAAATGATAATATGTTATCTAGGGAATGTTGTAGAAAAGGGAAAGATAGAAGTTTTTTAAAATTACCATTTTTGTGGGTTATAGTACACGTTTTTTCCCTATAACGGTAAATTATAAAAACTTGTCGTCGATGGCTATTTTCGTGCCCTTTTTTTCAATCATACCAAATTGCGATATGCTATCTAATGAATGGTGCAAAAAGAGGGAAAGTTAAAAATTTGAAAATGACCTTTTTTTGGGTTTTATCACACTAATTTTTTCCAAAATAAAAATTTTAAAAACTTGCCGTCGGTGGCCGTTTTCGTGCTATTTTTTGCACTCATATCAAATTATGATATGCTATCTAATGAATGTTGTAAAAAAAAGGGGGAGTTAAAATTTTTGAAAATGACCATATTTTATGGGTTATAACACACGTTTTTTTCCCAAAACAACAAATTTCAAAAAATTGCCACCAGTAGTTATTTTCATGCTATTTTTTCACTAATATCAAAAGGTGATATTCTATCTAATAAATGTTTTAAAAAAAGGAAAAGATAAAATTTTTTTGAAAAATTACTATTTTTGTGGGTTATAGCACACGTTTAGTTTTTCATAAAATGGTAAATTTAAAAACTTGTCATTGGTGGCCATTTTCATGCCGTTATTGCACTCGTAGCAAATGGCAATGTACTATCTAATGAATGTTGTAAAAAAAAGGGAAAGGTAGAATTTTTGAAAAATTGCCATTTTTTGTGGGTAATATAACACACGTTTTTTTTTCAAAACGGAAAAGAAGAATTGCATCAACTCACTTGTGGTTAAGTTATATTACAAATCGGTCTTTATAGTTTAGTCGTGTTACGGTCACCCCCTTGATCTAACTATTGTATAACAAAGAACCTCCTACCTTTAGTAAATCAATAAAAGAATGAATTGAATTTTCAAATTTGTTCTTATTTTAAATGGATATGTATGTTAACATAAAATTACCTATTCCACTACGTTAAAACTGATGAAATTTAAAAAACAAATAGACAAAGACACCATTAGTACCATTACATCACTACATTGAATTTGAATTAATTTGAGTTTGTTTTATTTTATTTTTTATATTAATTAAATAAGTAATTGAATTCTTTTTATTTTATTTTTCTATTATAATAAATAAACAAATAAAGTTTAAAAAATTTGGTCAAAGGTATTGTTAACACTATTGGTCCACCAAATTAAATTAGAATTAATTTAGATTTTTTTTATTTTTTTATTTTAAGTAAATAAAAGTTACCTTATTTTCATTTTATTTTTTCACCATATTAAATAAAAAATAATATAATCGATAAATTTTGATCAAAGATATCATTAACATCATTAACTCATAAGATTAATTAAAATTAATCTTTGATTTTTTTTCTTTTTATTTTTTATTTTAATTAAATAAATAATTAGGTTCTTTTCATTTTATTTTTCAAAATCAAAAGTTAGAACTTTTTGGTAATTTTACTGGATTTGTCAACAAAAATTACGTTAAAGGGAATGACCGTAATATAGCTAAACTACAAAAATCAATCTGTAATTTGGCTTAATCACAGGGCAAGTAAATGTAATTCATCCATAAATTACAATGACAAATACTAATCACAATCACAATAATATTTTTCTTTAGTGTCAATTGATTTAGCCCACTAACAAGATCCAGAAGACATCCATATATCAAAAGTTAAAAAACTATTTTTAATTGGCGTAAAATCACAAAGCATTTCATCTTCATCGGCATGACCAGTGTCATTGTTTTGATTGATATTGTCATTACTATTGCCATAATTTACACTATAATCAGAAAACTATAAGATAATAAAACTGGTTTAAAGTCGAAAGATCGAACACATGCTAAAACTAATAAATCGACAATTAAAATTAAAACGTTGGTCCCAATACTTTAGTACATGTTTAATGCTTTCTTATTGCTAATCTTGGTAGTTGGTTGGCTCAATAAGATATTGATAACTCCGTTTTCTATGTTAATTATTTTTATGATTTTGATACTTAATTGATATGTTTTTATGCATTAAGAATTGCTTTTGGTGCAGAATTTGATAATTTTGGAAAGAAGGATAATTTTGTTAAAAGAAATGGATGAAGATCAATTTGTATTGGATTTGCATTGAATTTTGGCAATGGAGTTTTACATACAAGAAAATTTGGAAAGATTTGGAGATTGCTTGAAGTCTTGAAGAGTTTGATTTGAAAGATAAGATTGCCTTATCATATTTTAGTCAATATCCAATTTGAAAAATAAGATAATTAGGAGATTTTTTATTAAAGGGTTGCGTCCCTATTTTTAATAAGCCGTTGTGGCATATTTTAGGATTGATTTTATCCCTATATTACTTTTTTTTTTATGGCAATATCCTTCTCCTCGGGTTGGGAATGCCACTCCCAGAAGTTTTATTAGAAATCATTGCAAACCATTACAAATAACAATTAAATGCACCAAGAGGGATACTATCCCTTTTACAAAATCACAAAATATTAAATCTAAAAGATGGCAGACGGATTTGATCCAGACGAACCAATCCCCTAACTCTAACCGGAAGCATATCTAAGTGAGTAAAATCCATCCGGTGCCCCAGCTGCAATCCGATCTTAGCCACCAAAAAAGCCGGCATGTGACCCTCAACCAAAGAATGGGAAAATGTTCCAAACTTCTGCCGCCTTATATCCTCCACCAAACCCCGAATTCTCCAAGGCACAGAACAACGCCCATTCAAACAATGTACCAACAACTGCGAATGCAAATCCACATCAATATCAGTCAATGACATTTGGCCGCAAAGACGAAAACCCTCCAGAACCGCTGCCGCTTCCGCCTGTATGCAAGAAAAATCCCTCCATCCTAATGCAATAGCCCCAAGAAAATTCCCATCCGAATTACGTAAAACGACACCCCCACCACTATAACCATCCGACATCCCTATATTACTTATGATGTCAATTTCTTTAAAGGTTTTTCCTAGGCTTAATAACCTTCTCTATATAATGAGAAGGAATAGACAATAAAATGGAGGTACTCACTTAGTTTTTTTTAATTTAGTTTTAGTATGTAGAAAAGTAGTTTTTTTTAGAGTTAAGTTTAGGGTTTACGTATTTTATAAAGAAGATTTTCTTTTGATTCTATTACTTCTTAGTTTGAATGTTACTCTGAATGCTCATTTTAATTTATACAATAATTTGAATTCTTGATTTCATAAGTTCTTTGCATGTTAAATCTTTGGGAATTGATTTCAAGTATTTGCGTAGAAGGTCATCAGGTTTAATTGAATGGTTTCATTAGTTTAATTCCTTTCATTAATGAATCGAAGTTGGTTCTAGAGGTTCATTCTTTTAAATCTGCCTCTTTAGTTAATTTCGTAGGACGATTTTTCTCCGGCATGCAACTGGTAAGTTTTAATTGCTTTGAATATTTTTGTACATTCATGGAATTAGTTTCATATGATTAGAATACTTGAGTCAAATATATTGAAAATATGTTGAATTCTCATATGATTAGAATTGAGTTTCTTGCGTTGGGATCCGTGCGTTAAAGTGTGAATGTAATTTTGGTTTTGGAATTTTGGTAAATTATTAATTCTCAGAAGTCAATTAGAGTAAGTGAATAGTTAGTTTTAATTTTTAGTCACAGTAGTTAGTATTGGTTTTGATTACATTAATTAATTAATAGTAAAGTCTTTATTATATTGATGTTGGTCACTTTTAATGTTTAGTTATAAATCAGTTTTAATTCAGCTTTAATATTTAGTTATAGATTATGTTTCCAGGTCTGTGTCCATATTTTCAGTGTTAGTGTTTGCATGTTTCCTTAATTAATTACTGTCTTCAAAGATTAATGTTAATTCTGAATTTTTTTTCAGTCTTAATAGAATTTAGATTTCTTTCTTTCATGTTCTTTTTATTGTCTTAATTTCAGGTGTTAGGATTAATTTCAGCTTTTTAATTTATTTGATAGTTTTAATTTAAATTAGTTAAATAGATTGTTTTGGTTTTTGGTTCATTTAAATTTAAAAGAGATTAAATTTCCGTTAGTACTTCTGAAGCATTCAATGAAGTGGAGTTAATTAAACAATTTTGTCAAAGTGCGGGCATTCAGATTTAGATCCATTTCGTCAAAATCAAAGGGGTTTCATTTGCTCAAACGGAAGGCCACTTCAATAGTGGAATAATCTTTCTCTTTCTTTGTTTATTTTTATTCTGATTTCAGTATGTCGTTTATGTGTTTTGATTTCGTTTTCGTGATAATGTCTTGTAAATAGTTTTATTTTCCGGCATTAAAGTAATGAAACTCTAATTATTATTTTATTGTGAGATCAAAATGCGCATGCTAAATTAATGTTTTATAGATTCCGAAAAGTTCTCTGTGTATATCGTTAGTTATTTGGATTATTTAAATCTTGATCAAATTTATTTAATTTGAATAATGCCAATTAATCTCCCATTAAGTATCTGTATTTAGTGGAGAGGATTGATTAGTGGTAAAGCTACTGTCAGATAGACGAGAATAACAGGTTAACAAATTATGACTGCTGATTCTGATTGTAATTTTTTAAAATTGGGTTTCTTTAATTCTTAATGCTGTTAGGATATTAAATTTGGTGTTGGATGATTCCTGCCTAATTGTGTCTTAATTGGAGAAATAATTAGTTTAAGCTGATTCTTGCTAATTATCGAGAAATTAAGAAGGAATTGAGTTACGTCGGAGCTGATTCTCAGTAACCTATAACTGGTTGGTTTATGAACGTTAATTAATTATTGAGGCAATGATCGATGAATATTTAATTAGTGTAGATTTACTTATTTGCCGGACTTTTAATTTCTTACATTTTTATTTTGATCGTTTTAGTTAAATTGTTTGATTTATTTTAAGTTTAATTATAGTGATTTGATCTTTAAAATTGAGTTGTGACAAATTGTTGAATTAACTAAATAGACTGTGCTCCGTTCCTCGTGGGATTCGTCCCTACTTCCATCTTTACTATTTTAAATCCTTTGAAATAATTATTTTAACTTTGGTATAAAAACGATCGTACCAGATATTCAAAAAAAAGAAATTCTAGATCAATTCAAATATATCAAATTGGTTTACAAAATGTATTATTTTTGTGAGGGGTAGTGAAATCATTTTACTGAGTGTATAAACAATTCAATTATTTTCATACAAAAGAATAATTTCTTCAAAGTTGATATGATTATAGTGATTATTATTCATATTCTATCTTTCCAATTTGTTATACAAAAATATTTTATGATATGAACTTTTTGTTTTGGTATAATAGTGGGTTGAGAAGAATGCTATCTTTGAGTCTTAAAGGATTAGATTGTTAAAATTTGTTTAATGAATGTCAAATAATAAGATTAAGGGATATGCATTAAATAATTAAACTATTTTGATACCCCTCCTAATAATAATAATAATAAATAATTATGCTCTTTTTAATAATAATGGTGTAGGAGACATGCAATTAATAGAAATTTTCCTAAGATTGATGATAATAATATATTTTAAAAATTGATTGATTTTAGACTTTTAAAAATAATTTCCAAGGAGTAGAGGTTTTCATGAACTACATACAAGTTGGGATCATTTTATTCGTAAATATATGCAGAAAAATTCATGTCAAATCGATTTTAATGTAATGTGTGATGGACAAATAATTTAACTCCGCTTACATATCACTAGAAACCTAAAATATGATCATACGTAGACTTGTCAACATTTATATCATTGTCATGAACGCTGTAATGTCGGTGCCTCTCTCTGGATCACTCATTCGTATGATCGTTTTTGCCCAATCCCAACACTAAAATAAATCAAAGATTTGCCATTCCACAAATTGACAAACATTTATCATCCTATAAGCACAAAAACTTTTCAATAAACTATTAGAGCATAAAGTTACACAATCATATGGCCACAACTGATTCAGTCACCGTGCTTAATCATTGCCTAGTCACACCACCATTGTCCAAGGAGGCTGCTGATGCTGCCGCGGTTTCACTTCCTCTAACATTCTTGGATATGATATGGTTGTACTTCTCCCCAATCGAACGAGTAGTCCTTTATGAAATCCCTCAGCTCTCCAAATCCCAATTTATTGATGACATTATTCCTAAGCTGAAAAATTCACTGTCGCTTACGCTCAAATATTTTCTTCCTCTAGCTGGGAATTTGATTGTTCCTGCAAATGCTGACTCTGGGATGCCTGAAATTCGCTACACACATGGGAATTCAGTTGCCGTTATCTTCGCCGAGTGTAACAGCAATATTGATTTCAATCATCTTATAGTAAATGATGAAAGAAGTTGTGCTGAATTCCATCCTTTAATCCCTGATTTGAAATCATCTTTGAATCACGATCATTCAGGCTCAGAGGTACTTACCACTTCAGTTCTTGCACTTCAAGTTACGATATTTCCTAACTTTGGGTTATCTATTGGAATTTCAAATCATCACACAGTTGGAGATGCCAGCAGTATATTTAATTTTATGAAGACATGGGCAATTTTACACTCCAAACTGAGCGAAGGTGTTGATGCTGATGCTGAATTACTTGTAAGTGACAACTTACCAATCTTTGATAAGACTCTCATCAAAGAAACGAAGGGATTTGCAACAATTTTTTGGAAACAATGGGATGGCATTATCAAGCATCAGAAAAGCACTGTTAATACTGAATCAACGACAAAAACAAACAATGTTCGCAAAACTTTCCTCATTAGCCCAAAACAGGTTGAAAAACTCAAGAACTTGGTCATGGAAAAAGGGGAAAAAGTGGTTCATTTATCGTCATTTACTGTGATATTTGCCTATGTTTGGATATGCCTGGTCAAATCTCGAGTTGCATGTGGGGAAGATGATGTTAATGATGAAGAAGAAAATGAGTATTTTGCATTCCCGGCTGAATGTCGAGGACGTTTGGATCCACCTTTACCAGCAAACTATTTTGGAAATTGTTTGACAGCTTGTTTGACCTTGGCAAAACACGGACAATTAGTGGGAGAAGAAGGGTTTCAAGTCGCAGCTGAGTCGATAGGAAAAACAATCCACGAGAGATTAAAGAGCAAGGATGCACTCTTCCATGGAATTGAAACAATGCTTGAAACCTTGATGATGAAGCTGAATCCGGATAAGGTTGTAGGTGTGGCTGGCTCAAAAAGGCATAATTACTACAATTTGGACTTTGGATGGGGAAAGCCAGTCAAGTTTGAGTTCATTTCAATTGATAAAACCGGTGCAATTTCTCTTAGTGGGGGCAGAAGTTCAGATGGACATGTTGAGGTTGGTCTGTCTTTTTCCAAGCCCAAAATGAATGCTTTCAGTACCATTTTCATGGAAGTTCTGAATGGTTTGTAGAATTTTACCATGGATCGATGCTATTTTCTTTTCTCCAACTTTGTTTGTTTCAAGTGTTTAATGGTTCGGATAATGAAAGGCAAATTAGCTGATATGCAATCCTCATCGACAACATTAGTTTTTGGATGTTCTTGTTCTAAAATATCTCTAAAATTTGAAAAATGTAAACTCGTTTATAGAACTATAGAAGGCTTTTGGATCTGTCTTTGTACGATGCGATTGTCACATGTCTATGTTCATATTTAAAATTACGTTATTTTATGTCACATGATTAATAGTTCTGTCATTATTCAAAATGACGTGATTTTGTACTACTTGACTAACACTTTAGTAATTAATTTTCAAATGAATGAAAAATGAGTTTAAATCCATTTGTATGATAAAAATCCGAATTAAACGAAATTAAAATGATACTACCCAAAATTGAAGACTATTAGGATTATTTACCTTATTCGAGATTACATAAGCAATATGCAATTTAATGCCTGACTTGAAACATAAGTTTTGCCAACTTCAAGCAAGAATTCAACTCCCAGAATAGCCTCCCAAGACCTGACCGATCATTCAAGTTGTTACCCAGTGAACCATTCACAAAGCAGTCTAGCCAATGAAGCAACAATAGCTGAAACTTCGTTTGGAAACCTGGAACAGAGCAACTAAAGATCACAAAAACTTGTGTGAAACTGATTTATATATGAAACAGACAATTATAATCATTAAAATCGTAATTTTAATTTCCTGTTATTTCTATTATGCATTGAAATCGTAATTAAATCCCGTTTTATGTATGAACCCGGTTCAAGATCAGCGATCAGAAAACAGATGCATGGTTAGTTCTTCTAATAACAGTTTGGGGAGATTGTATCTCTTTGAAACTGTAATGGTTTTCAGTTGAATTTTCCACAACATTTTCAAAATCAGAATCTTCCAATTTATGTACATCTTGTGCTAAATTATTTTCGACCCATGTTGACCAATATACAACTGCGCTGCATTTGCATCCATGTCCGAAATAATATAGTTTTTGACCGAAAAATTTTCAGCCCTCAAACAAAATCACAACAAAAATTTATAATTTGATTTTACCAACAAATAATTGTGTGAAGGGTTTGTGTGAATATATAAATATAAGAGAGATTAGACCGTAGTAAAGTTCGATTATATCATATATAAAGAAAGTTGGAAAATGAAAAATCATTTGACAAAAATAAAGTTATACATTCCTTTACTCTTAATCTATTTATTAATAATAATCAAGCAGAAAAATGACATTTTTGCTGTGATGTTTTGAATATACTCAGAAATGTTTAGAAATTCCTAGAAATTTCAACAAGAAATACATTGAGGGAAGAAAAGCAAACAATTTTACACACACCTGAACCAGTTATTGGTTCTGTCATTATTTTCTTCAAAGAGACAAATAATGAAACAAAAAACTGGCGCAGGAACATCATTAAATTTCATCCTCATTCGGAAAACTGGACTGGTCCAACTGAAAATCTCGTCCAAAATCTTCCAAAGATATATACAAAAATGATACTCGAAATTTGGAGTTTTGGACTACACTTTGAACATATTCCAGGCCCTATATGTTGGTAAACTTCTGCCATTGCATGCATGCGTAGCCCTGAACACAAGAAAATATGGGAAGTACTAAATTAATATCTGGAATTGTTTTTGAATCAAAATTTATCTTGATATTGTAATTTGACTTGGGGTCCCTTTTAATATAGAACAAGAAAAAGAAACAGGGAAGTATTAAAATAAGTTAGTTAAACAAGTTATTTTTTTTTTACATTTGGACATCCATTTTTCCAAAGTGATTGTTTTATTGCAGAAATTGATACATAGGCAGTCAATCAGTTGAAATAATTATGTCTTTGGTTACCAAAAATAGAAAAAATAAATGATATTATATTTAATTATGACAATATGCAAGAATGACTTCACATATAATCACTACTAGAAGGAAATGTGACTTGAGAGAATTTTGATTTGAAGGAAAGTTTCTGAATGGTTAAAAGACAATGTATATCCCTTATCATTGAAACAATAGGTCCCCACTTGTTTGTGATTTTCCAAAGTGGAGTTTTTTTTTTTTTTTTTTGTTTGCCAGCATATATATTGAAGTGGTTGATATAACATAACAAAGCTGCATTTTTTTTCAATAGTGGCCTCTTTAAAAAGTTGACAACTACATTGCATCAATCATGCATAACTTTTTATCATCTCTCCTCCTATGATTGTCAAATAATTCATCTCTATTGGAAATTTTGTAGCTGATAAAGGGAATCTAGATTTCTTGAAAATGAATGAGAAAGAAAAAAGTAATCAAAATCTTATTATATGCGGATAGAAGGTTAAAAATTCTAACCACAATTAGACAAGGGATTTTTACTTGGGATCAAATTTTTAGTACATAAATGTATATATATACTTTAAGCATTTTAGAACAAGCCCACCTTTGATGCTAAATGTTGGATTTGGTTTATGTTTTTTTTTTTTAATTCTAATCTATTACATGAAATCTTACATTATTATAGTGCTGATTGAGAATGCTGGATCAATTCTTGCTACAATTGAAAATATATCTTGGCTGAGATAGTAAACATTGATATTGTTGTAAGTGAACTCGTATACTAAAAATATAATTTTCGAATGACAAAAAAGGGAAAATATTCTTGGGAGTTCGACCTCTAGCCTTGAAGAACTTCAAGGTTCTTCCGGCCACTTGGGATGCATGTCTTTGGATGATTTTACACTTTGCTACTGTGTGACTGTGTGTTTTGGGATTTCTTCTTTTGTGACTACTATCCCTTCTTGTCCAGCAGGATTTGCAGGATCCATAGCCACGAAACGTGGGAACGTTAAGTGGATGGGCACTATAAACAGTTGGTTCGTTTGGTGAGTGGGAAAGCCGGAAAGGTAAGGCAAAAGTGTGAACAAATGTACAAGAAATTGAGCAGGTAGAAAAGGGTCAAATCCCGAATTTGCAAACTCTATGATTGCAACTTTTCTTCTTCACTTTTATGCTCAGATACCAAAGCAATATTCATCTCTGTTTGTCTATTCTAATGAGATTATGCATTTTTTTTTTTTTTTGATGAGATTATGCATATTTTATTACGTTAAAAAGACATCATTACTGTTTTCTTTAATTGAAAAAAAAAGGGCATCCAATATAGAAAGCCCAAGTTCCAACAAAGCATGAGAAAAAATAAAAAGGATGAAAAAAATATATTGGGAAGTAATACAAGGGAAGTCTTGGAATTAGGGGTTGAGAACTTTTCAATTCTCCCAAAGAACCTTTTCATTGAAAATGGTTTTGATTGATTTCAATTTTCAAAAGCTTTACCAATGCATTCTTATAGTGTATTAATTATGTTTTTTATTATCACTTTTTAGCTTTTATCTCTCTATCACAAAAGTCAAAATATTGTTTGTATTTCTTCACCAAACTTTCCTCCTCCTTCCAATTTTTTGAACTTAGACTTTTACTTTACACCTAACTTTACCCAAAACATCATCGATCCTTGTCAATTTTCCAAAGATTAATAGAGTACAAGTTGCAAAGAATTATCGTACTAATGATTATTTATGAACATAAAATAGTTCATGTTTATTCCATCCACAACTTAAAGTGAGAAGTTGGTGTTCTGAGGAGACAATTTACAAATGCAACCATTAATTAATCGAGAATTCGATATAATAAAAATAATAAAAAATTAATTAATATTATGATTTGATTGTGTCACTACTATAGAAATCACTTTCTAAAACGGTTATTATTAATTATTTAAAATGGGTTTTTGATTTTCCAAACCGTTTTAGATATGGGCGTTCTAGAAAGTCCTACTTTTTTAAAACGGTTAAGAAACCGTTCTTAATAGTGTTTTTTTACAACGGTTTGTATTAAACCGTTGTAAAAAAGATAACACTTTTTCCACCGATTTTATAATAAAAAAAATTGTATCTTTTTTTACAACCAGATTTGGGGAATCATTTTTGTCCAGAAAGATTTTCAAATTTCAAACCCAGTTACTATTCATCATCTTCCTCACTTGAAGATGGTGTAGAATAGCCATCCACAATCATACATAAAATCCCGATTTCAAACCTTGGCGATCACAACCGAATAGTCTCAAGTCTCATATACATCCCATATTCTAGAATTCAGTAAACATGTATTGCAAGAACCCATTCCATTACATAAAGAGCAACTAAGAATAAAGAGGAGCTGTTCGAATTTGCGGGCAGAGGAACTTCAAACTGTTCTGTAATGCTCATGAATTACGCTTAAGAGCGAGAAAGAGAGACTCCCATATAGCGAAAAGAACTATCTTCATGAACCATCATTAAGTTCATATAAAGCAAACTGACTTTGCCATCCCCTCAAACCAAATTATAACCAAATAAAAGTTGGCACAAATCAAGAAACTCAGATCTCATTCTTTCATATATATTACAGAAAATCATCTGCATCACTGGACTCCTATCCTTCCCTTTTGGTAAAGCTTCGAGCTTTTTGTTATCCAGCTGCAATGCGCGCGCATAAGCAATCATTATGCAACAAATTCTAAAACTAACCCAAAAGTCTAAAATTGACATGAATAGCATTGGCAACTGGAAAGAGATAGATACATACTAATAGTAAAGCAGCTACAGGAAAATATTTACTAATTTGATCACCAATATTCTTGGCCACATTGCTCAACTCAAAATCATCAAACCTTTCATTGGCGTGAAAATAACCCACAATGCTCAACCCTTTATTACTATAATATTCTTCTATCTGAAAAACCAATGCAAAAAGCTCAAATCTTGAATCAATAAATAATAAAAAAATTACGAAATCCCAAAGTGGAGTCTTTTTCGGTGAAACTGACCATAATAAGAGCAATTTCAAGGGGAGGTAGAAGACCGATCTGAGAATGAAAAAGGGGTACGGAGTTGATGATTTCGACAGTCTCATCGCCGGAGAGGCGGCCGAGGAGGACGCCGTTGACGGCTAAAGTCTTGTGTTTTAAGGCGTGGAGTACCAGCTTAATATAAGCGTTTTGGTGGATCTCGTACATTTTCTAAAACGGTTAGTTAGAAACCGTTCTTAAAACGGAGATGATTACAGTTTCTAAAACGGTTGTCTCCCGAACCGTTTTAGAAACTGACATCAAGAGACTTTCTAACACGGTTATAATGTAACCGTGTTAGAAAGTTTGCGTTTTCCTAATTCTTATTACAAAAATGCCACCGCCCCAATTATCTAAAACGGGTTATTAATAACCGTTTTAAATAGACCGTTTTAAATTATATATTTTGTAGTAGTGTGTATTTCATATATGAATAAATTTAGTTTTATTTATTAATCGTTTCACTGGAATTTTGAAGAAAGTGGTGTTGATTTAAGATTCATATGAATTTTAATAACTCTCTTTTGATTCTACAACATCATTGTTAAACGTTGCATTAGGAATAGGGTCAAATCCAACCAAGAATAAAATAGAACAAATAAGACAAAAGATTAAGAATATTTAAGATTCCAATTAATTAAAGACAACCAGAATGTTTCATCTTGGAAGTGTTTGATCATCTATCGGCAAACCAACATTAAAAAATAAAATCCTCGAAAATGAAGCAAGTCCTCAACTTCCCAAGAATCATGTGACTCAAAAAATAAAATTGTATTTCATACATATTAAAAGTACAGTATTCTTAATTGATAGCATGCATGTATAAAATGCGAGTTTGAACAATACACAAATAGGGCATGATTGCTACGAAAAGATAATTTAGAATAAATTCGTAACAATACATGATAAACCCATTAACACAAGAAACCCTTATGGGGGTTGGGGATGATGCAAAAGTTTATCATATTTGCCTATTTGATGATGTTTTGTATGTTCAAGTTATCTTGAAAACTGAAAATGTTACTGTATATATATATATATATATATTGTGTATAAGAACAAACGGAGCTGCAGAGGTGCAGAGGTTGTGATGCAGCAAAAGATCGATCCGTTGTATGGTTGTCCAAAGTCGATCTTCCAAACTCCAAATGAACAAAAACCAGAGGCTCAGAGTCATGCATATACCGACGATCACAAGAGTCTGTCAGAGTAATGTTGCATCCCAAAGATGCCTTTTCCTCTCCTTTCCCAAGGAAATACATGCATTGTGTTTTGCCAACGTCCACATCCTCCACACACACACACACAGCAGGAAAAAAAAAAACAAGAAAATTAAAACCTACTATAATTCATGGAATTTTAAATTTTACAGTATTAGACAGAGCTGGAATTTTGATTGCATACAATTTATGTTATAAAATAAAACATGAAACCAAGTTTTCTTTGATAGTCTCGTTCTATTTTTTTTTCAAATCATGATGTTTTAAATGCTCGTTATTACGTACAAAATATATACTAATACTTGAGGTAACTCAAATAGTTAATTATAAATATTTTCGTATCTTCAAATTGTTACACCAAAAATTGTACAGAATATCAATTTATTTCGTAAGCATGTTGTATTTAAGTGAAAATTCTAGTTGTTTTTTTTTTTTATTTAGTGTTTGAACTTTGAACCACGGACAAATTTAAGAGGGAGAGTGAAAAAAGGGTGGTTGTCCTTCAATATATAAAAATTCATACTTTTTTTTATAAAAAAATTTAAATGTTGTCATTTAAAATTTTTAATAGTTTTTTTAAAAAATAAAATTTTGTCATTTTAAAAATTAAATTATATATAACATTTATTTTGTAATTCAAAACTCCTTTACAAGGTTAGTTAACTTGCCACTAACACAACATTGAAAAGTTCTACTCAAGGGCCATACTTCTCTTTCTTAAATTTGAAAAAAAATGCCAAGTATATTGCAATTAGCAATTATTAATTATAAGCTTTTCTAGAAAGCTTTGACCACTTACATAGAGATAGAGTCACCTTGAAAATGATTGTGCAAATTGAAGTGGATCTTTCTAAAGCAAATTAATAATTTAGGGACATTGCATTTACTTGTGATGACTATATGTGTGTGTGTGTGTGTTCTTTTTTTGCAAGTCATGCTTAAGTTTGGTTTTGGATGAGATTATAATATCTAGGTAACAATTAATAAAGCAAGAAAAAAAATTTTATTGACTACTATTTTTTATCAAATGTTTCAATTTAGTTTACATTTTATTATGTTTTGTTCAATATTTGATGAGCATGATCTACTTTAATTCACTGGACGATAGAATTTTTGTAAGTCTCTAGTGTTAGAATAGTATAAACCTACGATGATTAATTATCTCTCTTGTGTACATTCACTATTCTTATATCAATAAAATTTTACTATTTTACCTTAAAAAAAAATAATCCACTTTAAATCTTTCATCATAAGTACTTAGATGGGCTTAAAAAATTAGACAATTTCATCATAGTACATAAAATGATAAAATTACTCAAATGCTTGAATAATTGATGAAAATTAAAATTATAAAAATTGAAAGCTAGAGAAAAAAAAATAATAGTAGGGAAAAAAAATAATCCACTTTAAATCTTTCATCATAAGTACTTAGATGGGCTTAAAAAATTAGACAATTTCATCATAGTACATAAAATGATAAAATTACTCAAATGCTTGAATAATTGATGAAAATTAAAATTATAAAAATTGAAAGCTAGAGAAAAAAAAATAATAGTAGGGATCACATGTGCATGTGAATGAATTGTTGAGGATTTCCAGAAAAGCAGCTAAGAGAAGAGATTGACATCAATCAAAGTATCAAAACTCCATCTAAAAAAAAAAAAAAACAAACAAAGAGAGGGTAAGAGAGAAAGAAAGCTTTCAAATCATCCAGAAATGGAGCAGGAATGAAAAGGAAAAGGACATTAGAGAAGCAGCCAAATTCTCAGACAGCCTTTCCTTTTCACCTTCTTGTCTTTTTCTCTCTAATATATATTCACTATTCTCCCTCCCAACTGTCTTTCCACCCTAGCTATGTATTCCCACCTCCTCCCTTTTCTTCATCCAATATTCCAATTAATACTACTAGTAATAGTAAGCTTAATTAATTTAAACCTTCTATGCAACATTATTGTAATTAAAAAGCTAAAAAATAATTAATACAAATTATCATATATATATATATATAGAGTAATGATTGGGGGAGTGAAAAATTAGAGTGAAAACGCAAAGTAACTGACGTGGCATGTATAAAAAAAACAAACTAATCCATTACCCATTAGGGTTCACTCATCATTTGGTTAGGGTATTAGTTTGTCTTTTTTATAACTGGCACGTCAGTCACTTTGTGTTTTCAGTCTAATTTTTCAATCACCCTATCAATACTCTATATATATATATATATATATATATATACCGCTCTCTCGTTTGACAATAAAAAATCATTAATCACTATCACTATACGAAAATTTGATTTACTAGTTTATCATATTACAGGTATGCGAAAATTTGAAAATAAATTTTAAAAGAGAAAATACCGATGATAATGATACTAACAGATAATCATGGGGATGGAGAAGAGAATAAAAGAGTTGAAAAGTTTTAGTTTAGAAAGTAATGAAATTAGAAAGCGATAATTTTAAGGGGTTAAAAATAAAATTATCACTTTTGACCCAAAAAGAAAATCCACTAATTTGGTGAGATAGATATGAAGTCTTTACTATTAATTTTCTAACCACCTAATATTTGATCCAAGAGTATTAATTTAACAAACAAAAAGTTAAAACTAAAAAAAGACAAGAGACATTTATTCTTTGAAATCTACTTCTCTTAATTATAAATGTCATGTAGTAAGTAGAAAAATACAATATTTCTATGCTAAATATGGAATATATTCATAACCACACAACAGAATACATCACACAATGAAACAACATTTTTATCAATTTTGGCACCAAATTGTGGATATAACTCAACAGTATATCAATATACATAGTTGATTTTATGTAAAAACGAATTCATATATACAACAACAACAATTTTAACTTATAAAAAAAATGTTAAAAAATTAAAATTACGATATCAACAATAATTAATTATCCATTTTATATATCAACTATGTCTCATATAATTATATATATATATATATATGAGTCGATTTCACAAAAATTTGTGCGTTATATTTATATTATATATATATATATTTTACATTGTGCAAAATAATTTGCATAAACAATGACAAGAAAACTCACCACGTCAGAAAATCGAGACAGATCCCTTGGCCTCAAAAAAACCTCAACTCACCATCTTTATAGAGCGACACAACTCAAGCCACAAGTCTTCTCAGTCCACTTTTCTTTACTTTTTCTCTTCTTCCCTTTCAACTCTAACTCAAAAAAATTTCTTCTCCACTCTCCAGCAATAATATCCATCCCTTAATTTTTAATTGAAAAGGAATATATATCATAGTTGAAAGTTGCAAATTTGCAAAAACCCTTCAAATATATCATAGTATGAAACCGAAAGTAGTAGACTTGAATGAATGCCAACAACGTTTGAGTTCGACTTTTCCTATGTTTTTCATAGTTATAGTACTAACGTTAGTGTTGTTTGAGTTTAACGTTTGTTTTTGCGGTTTACTTTCGGAGCCTGCTCAGCCTTTAAAGCCCGGAGATTATCCCACTCCAAATACAGTCCCGGCATTTCCCGTCCAAACACAAGCTCAGACATGTCGGCTTGACCTCTCCGCTGAGCTTTTCGGCGGCGTGAGTGCAGCTTGTGGAGGGCGTGACCTAGACAGGAGCAGATGTTGTCCCGTACTCGCTGCATGGCTCTTCGCGGCTCATGCTCGTTCGGCTTTACAAGTCACCTCAGCAGCTCCTCCAGCCAGCTCGGATATGCCCATGATGCCGGATGATTCCCAGAAGTGTGTGAACTCGCTTCAGAGCTCGTTAAATAGCCGTAACATTCATATTCCACAGCCTAATTCTTCGTGCGACGCCGTTTTATGCTTTTGTGGTATTCGGCTTCATCAGATCACTTCTTTGAGTTGTCCGGCGGCTTTTAATCTCACTGGTTACAGGAATGCTACGCCGACGGCTGCCGTTAAGAATTTGGAGAAGAACTGTCGGAACTCTTCGTATGCTGGCTGCACTAAGTGTCTTGGTGCCCTCCAACAGGTTAGTTTTGTAATTTCACATCTTTCACTATCCTTTTTCCTTTTTTTTTTATAATTGTTTTAATTTTTAACATTACTTATTTAATTAAAAATTGTGTCCATTATTCGTTCTCTCAATGCATAAATTGCACATTGCCTCGAAAATAATTATTTTTATATTTTTTCATAATAGTACTAAATAGTTGGCATTATTGATTCACTCTTTTTTTTTCACTAAATTGAGCAAGAATCTTTTGGACATGAATTTTTCCAATTAAAAAATTAAAAAAAAACTTTTTCAATATGTTAGTTCCCTAAAATTATTAAAGCATAAAATCCACTTAATTTTGTTTGTATATATATATATTAGAAGTTTAAAGTCTAAACTGCCCTTTGGGGTGCTTAATCATTGTAGTTAAAAGGCGAGGGTAAAAATGGAACTGAGAAGCTAGATGTTGACGACGGTGACCGAGCCAGCAAAATGTTAAGTAGGGACTGCCAGCTGATGGGACTGACGTGGCTACTGGCTCGAAACAAAACGACGTACATACCAACCGTTTCAGCCGTATTGCGAGCTATAATGTACAGTGCACATCCTCCTCATGATGCTAAATGCAGCCCCGATCAAGAAAACATGCCATTGGCCGTTGATTCTTTACAGGTTGAGAAATCAGAGGCTTCATCGTCATCGTCTGATTCGAGTACTTCTCGGTCAATCAATATTTTTGTGTTTCCAATCTTACCCCTAATCATCATGGGATCTCTATTCATGTAAAAAAAAACAAGAAAAGAAAAAATCCTTTGGAAACGGATTGGAAGCCTTTTTTTTTGCGCATGTGATGGGCTGTCGGAATGGGTTCACGTGAAGCTAGTTGACAAATTGTCGGATGGGGGGTCATTTTTGTCTGTTTGCATCACTGTAAATTTTGAGGTCACTATGGCAGATTTTTGACCATGTAGTACGAGGATCATATCTTTTTTACTTTTTACTGCCGAGTGACCTAAGTTGGCAAGTAAAAAAGTGACCTTAATTTTTTCAATTCTTTTGGTGACAACATCTTAATCTATTTTTATCTTTGCTATTTCCCTTAAACCCAATGATTTAAATAACATTATAAATCGTGTGTAAAGTCTATATATAAAAAAAATATATATGTTTTCACCTAATCTGTTGGCATCGGTATTGTAAAGGTCACAATGCTTCATGTAGCCGACTATAATTATTAGTGTAAAGGCTTAGCAGTTGGTCATGTTGTATTTATATTAAACATGATTAGATTGAGTATGATGATATTGTTGTTGTCAAGGTCGTAATATTTTATGTAGTCGAGTCTATTTAATGGTCATGTTGTATTTATATTAAACATAATTAGATTGATTATGATGGCATTATTGTTGTCAAGGTGAGTAATATTTTATGTAGTCGAGTTTATGTAATAGTATAAAGGTTTAGTAGTCTTGCGTATTGTATTTATGTTAAACATAGTTGGACTGAGTACGGTGGCATTACTTTGAAACTTTGGAATTGTATATATTGTTTCTTTGAGAGTTTGTCATGTGTAGAAACGATAGAGAGAATGGGAATTTTATCATTGACTATTTTATTGGTCATGTTGTAAAAACATTTGTACTTTTTATTATTGTTCTATTTAAAAGAATGGTATCAATAATGTACATAATATAGTAATAGTAGTATAGAAAATAACAAAGGTATTAAAAGATTCTGTGTTTGGTCAAAATATTAGTATATGGATAGGGGGCTTGATCATATCGAAATGCTAATCAAAATTTCAAGCATCGATGAGAAGGAAAAAGTTTTTGAACTTTTGGGGTACGTTAAAACTCGAACAAGGCTGAGTATGTTGGTCGTATGTTTGGTATTGGAATTTGTGGGAAAACATCATACTATTAACTTTGTTTAATGCAAAAACAATAGCTTAGATCTAAAACATTTGAAATAGACTATAAAAAGAATTGAATATTAATCATAGAAACACAACCCTTCACATGTTTCCATGAGAGAATCACCGTGTTGAATGTTTTGTCTATACATTTGTTAAATCCATTGGATAAAAAAAAAATCACAAATGTATCAATTTCACGCTTTAAATCAACCTCTCACCATATTTTGGTATATGATTATAAACATAAACATTGCTACTATTCTAGACAAAGATCAAATGAAGTTTAAAGCCAATAATACATTTGTTTTCTCATCCCAAAGTACAGTAGTTAGAGATTTAGCACCCCATCTCAACGTCTTAAGTTCGATATTCTTGAAAATGCATGTGAGAGTGTGTGTTTAAAAAAAAAAAAAAAGTACAAAGAATGATGCTTTACCAGCCTTTGCCTATGAACGTACAATAACCAAAACATGCCCATTTTCCAAAAATTGTGTGCTGCCTTTGGATCAGCTATAGAAGTTTGAAAAAGAAAATAAAAGACTAGCAATGTTGATGTTCACCAACCTTTGCCTATTAGCCATAACCAATCAAGAGTAACCCCGGCAAATATACCTCCTACGAGAAACAGCACCAGTATATTGCCCAAGGCATTCTGCTCTGGTCCCTGCAAAAATGTAGTGCCATAACTTGTATAAGTAAACGATTTTGAAGCTTAGAAAGGCAAATTGAAACTAATAAGGAAGATCTCGAACCTTATATCCTTTTGGGGCAGAAGTAAGGACACACACAGTGAGGTAACCGTGAGTTAACCCCAAAAAAGAAGTAAGCATTATCATCCAGCCCTGATCACCATACTTTGCTATGAAATAGAAGGCAGGAATGAGTAAGAACCGAGAAACAATTGCTAACATAAGACCTCGACGTGATTCCAGCTTTATGCATTTCCATAGTGGTATATATCTTCCTACGAGATCCCACACATTGTACATCGCAATCAAGACAAGTTCGTACCTAAAATGATATACGTCGAGTAAAGAAGTTTACATTGAAGACAAATTCAAGTAAGTTCGAACTAGGCTGTAAGAATTGGTAGTTTTCGTTCCATGTTCAGGAGGTAAAGGTAGATTTACCAGCTTCCCAAGCCGTGTGATCCAGTGTCCTCAGATAAAAATCCAGGGAAAATAGATAATGTGAGAACATAGATCAGAAACATATCAAGTGCATAATCTATGTTCTGTACTAATAATTGTTTGCTGCTCAATCTTTCATGCTGTTTGGGCTCTTGATCAACCTGAAATAACATTAAACAAGATCTTTTCATGCACTATATGAACATCTTCTAACCACTAATAAAGTTAGAGATTTATACTTGACCAGGCAGTGCACGAATTCCGCCTGCAGCAAGGTCAGCAGAAACAGTCTTTGATCCCTCTGAGGCAGCCTTAGAGCGGTAGTACTTCACGATTGGCAGCTTTGGGAAGATGAATGCATAAAGAAGGACGCAGAGAAGTTCAAAGAATGTTGAAACAGCAAAGAACAAAACTGCCAAATCATTTAGCAATGGTAGGTTTTGTTATGTGTACAATTATTAAAAATAGAAAAGTAAACAACAATGTATCAAATAGCGATGATCATCATCATAATCTAATGCTTCGCAAAAGAATCAACATCTACCAGTTTGAGACTCCGAAAAACGTTCGTTGAACACATCATGCTTATGATTCTAAGCGAACTCTCACTTTAAGTCATACTCAACTTAAGATGACAGACTTGGCATGTAATGATGGCAAATTCTCTGTTCAAACTAAAGGTCATTAACAACCACATTCATCTCTAAACATATTAGCAGTCAATAATCAAGACATGCAAGAAGCTTCAATATTGCCTAGGAAGTTGAAGTTCAACAGAGAAAAGTTTTTGAGCAACAATATCCTTACTAAGGAAAGTATATAGCCATAAAAAATTTGAAAATAACCAACATAAAAAGTGGAAATTAACCTGCAACATCTGGGATACGTTCATAAAATGTTTAATGTAATTAGAAATGAAAAAGGACCAGAGATAAGCATAGCTCTTCATCAGGATATCATGAACTTTCGACTTCATTGATACGGAGATGCCAAGAAGAGAGCAGAAGCAAAAGAAAATCCTACAAAGCACAAAAAAGGAATAAAAGAGATCTGGACATACTGGCTCCCTTTCGAAGGCCATCCTTAGAGTTCTTGAATGCTGCTTTTGTAATTAATCTCAAAGCAGATGTTAATGCTCCTGATGCAGCCAACCCTGCCAGAAATGACTAAAGCATTCAAATTACATTATATCAGACTTTGTTTCAGAAGATAAGTAAAGCAGAAATGCTGATACACAAAAAGGAAAACAGACCTGAATGAACTCTGGAAGCATGTATGACAAATCTCCAACCATTCCACCCTGAACATGAGCATCTGCAACGCCAAAAGCGCCGCTGATAATACAAATTCCAATAAAAGTTCCAATTCCACCTCTTCCAGATGTTGCTAAATCCAGCTATGGAAAAAATGGACAAGTAAATCAAAATAAGCTCCAATAGTATGTAATATCCATTTCAATGCTTTGCACTAAAAGATCAATCCTTTGGAGAAAACTGAAGAGATTATGCAAATCACAAGCGCAAAAATGGGCTTAGCTGAAACAAGTAAAATTCCCTTGCCTCAAAGATATATCCTTCCATGGACAATGCCATGCTTAGTATCAAAATTATCAAGGGAATAAATTCAAAAATATTCAAGTTATTACTCACAATGAGTACCAAAAGTGTGCTAATGAAGAAAATGATATATCCAAAAAGATTTCGCAGCCTTGTATTGATCTTTGCCTCATTGTAGGTTAGCACAGCAAGGGTTCCTAGTGCAAATGGCTGATAGACAAGAGTAAGGACCCTCGCGGAATGGTATCGCTGCAAACAGAAACGAACCATGTCAACTACAATTGCTCTTACCACATATCAATGTGTGCAAGAACAGACTGTACCAGTGCAATTCAACAAAAACTAATAAAAGATTACTTCTTTGAGACATGACCATTACCGGAAATAAGTAGCCATAGTAATCCTGTATTGTCAACATACTGTTCCAAGAAAAGAGGCACCCATTTCCAAGGAGCCAACAAACTACCATTGCAGCATATCTTCCCTGCCAATGGCAGTTAAAGTAAAATGTCAAAAAATTTCCAAGAAAGTAAATTCTTTGTGGTTTATTGAATCAAACATTATTAGGCACAAACCTCAAGCCTAGCTGGAGGTTCACTTCCATTATGCATATCCATTTTTGTTTACTCTCACAAATCCATCTGAAATTAGACGCAAATTACCATTAACAGACTGAATGAATTCTGCAACTCATAACATCATTTCATGTCTATGATCACATTAAAGTTCATATCTTGATACACACAAAAATGTAATGTTAGTTTTTAAGCAGCCCCAGAACAATACCATTTAACACCAAAACTTTTCATTTCATTATACAATTCTTTAGTCTTTCTGGACCCCTTTTTCGTTTTTTTGTTTAATTTAGAAAAATATTTCTCCATAGTACAATAGAATGAAATTGGAAAGAACCCTTTTGATCAGAGAATTCCAGAATGTCCCATCATTGAACAAAAAGGAAATCTCAAAAAACTAAAAATCCACATAAGAAAGAAAACATGATCGTAGAATAAAACTACAAAAGGAGCTGAAGAAAGATCACCTTTGTGTGACAGAAGGGAAAGAGGGAGCATGAAAATCTGAGGGAGCCAGGGCCAACCACCATTTTGACAGTGAATCAGAGACGTGTTGCAAATTTATTTGGAATCTTTATGCGTGAACAAGGAATGTGAAATTATGAGGCGGGTATCTTTGAAATACATTACATATAAAAAAAAGAGAAAGAGAGAAAAAAAAGATTCATCTTGCTTTTCATTAATAAAAGTTCATCCTTGAAATAATGCAGACATCAATTTCTTATCAAAGTTATCCAGATAGTTCAGCTTTTTTGCCAATCTAATCCCTTGATTCCAAAAAGTCTACAATCCCGACATTGACAACTTTTAATCTTTTTACCCTATGAAATCTGAGGGACTCTCCGACTTTTTTGGAGGGGTGACTTTGAATACGTGCATTATAAGACTTGTTTTATGTAAAAGGAAGAAGTATAAACGGCACATGTAAAACTTGATTTGAACATGTTTTTTGTTTAAACAATGAACATATCTAACAAAACGAAAATTTTCAGGCATAATTTGTGTCCAATGTACAACTAAGTGTGAGATTTGTGTTGTGTGTGAGAGAGAGCATTCAAAAAGAAAAACCAACAAAATTTCTTGATTGAACTCTATGTTGGATTTGTATTAATCCACGTAAAGCAAATTAATTAATTATTTGCATAAATCATAATTATTTAGATCATAGAATAACATGATTTATACGTTGTTGTATTATAGTGAAACAGTACATTGATCCATAGCAATTTAGTTAGTAGTGCTGGCCTTAAATACTTCTGTTCCTTTAACGTGAATTACTTCTGTTCCTTTATCCTTGATCCACGGTAAATCTTAATGATTCCTGCAAATAAACCTTTTGGAATAGAAGAGAATGTCAGGAGAGATAATTGGTTTCGCTCTCTTGACCCCGATCAGAATGACACACTATTGATGGAGAGGTTACGTGATATTTATTGTGGGTAGAGAGAGGACCAATTATTATCAGAGACATTATCCCTACTTCCAATCAAAGTAGGCAATCAGATTTTCCCATTTAGGTGATAAGATAAAGTCTTATCACTCATTCAATTATTATTGATAAGATAAAATCTTATCAGTTATCTTTATTGATTAAATCACGTGGGTCATAAATCCCACTTGACCCATGTGACAGAGTCAACTTAATGATTTAATCATAATATGTATAACAATGCTAATTTCTTACTTGCATTGTTTATACCATAAATATTATTAAATAAAACTAATATGGATCGTAGCGGTTCTATGTCACATTCTTTGACATAGTCCCTTCTATGTATCACAATACTAGCATTACTTAACATTACTCATAATGGGAAATAAAACAATTACGGTCCAATAATAATGTCTTTGTCAGAGACAAATTCAATCACCAATTATATCATCATTCATGTATATACTATAAAGTCAAGAATAATAAAATGAAAAACAGAAACAGTGCTTAAATGAGCTCAGAGTGTCAAATACATAAGGTGTTTAAGAACTTAAACGTAATATCAAGAATGGTATCCGGTAATACCCATTCTTTCAACATGTTCATTAAAAGCCTTCGGATTTAATCCTTTTGTTAAAGGATCTGCAACCATAAAATTTGTGCTAATGTGCTCATGTGACACTCTTTGTTTCTGAACTTCTTCTTTAACGGCAAGGTATTTCAACTCCATATGTTTAGCACCTTTTGAATACCTGTCGTTTTTAGAGAAGAAAATTGCTGCGATGTTATCACAATAAATTTTCAGCAACTTGGCAATGCTGTCGACAATTCCAAGTCCTGAAATAAAGTTTCGTAGCCATAATCCATGAACAGTGGCCTCAAAGCATGCCACAAATTCTGCTTCCATAGTGCAAGTAGCAATGACAGACTGTTTTGCACTCTTCCATGAGATTGCTCCTTCGGCCATCATGAACAAATAGCCAAATGTAGATTTTCTAGTATCTACACATCCACCATAATCTGAATCTGAGTATCCTATCACTTCGAGATGATCAGATCTCCTATAAGTGAGCATATGATCCTTTTTTCTTTGCAAGTATCTTAATACTTTGTTTGCAGCTTTCCAGTGATCCAATCCAGGATTACTTTGATATCTGCCCAGCATACCAACAACAAAACTAATGTCTGGCCTGGTACAAGTTTGTGCATACATCAAGCTTCCAACAATTGATGCATAAGGAATATTTTCCATTTATTTGCGTTCCAATTCATTCTGTGGACATTGCTTAAGGCTGAATTTATCTCCTTTCTGAATCGGAACAACACTTGCAGAGCATTTCTCCATTCCGAATCTCTCTAAAATTTTGTTAATATATGCTTTCTGAGACAACCTTAATAATCCTTGTGTTCTGTCACGGAATATTTCAATTCCAATCACATAGAATGCCTCATCCATATCTTTCATTTCGAAATTTTTAGAGAGAAACTTCTTGGTTTCATGAAGTATACCAAGATCATTAGCAGCAAGCAAAATATCGTCAACATACAGAATTAGAAAAATAATCTTGCTCCCACTGACCTTCAGATATATACATCGATCAACGATGTTTTCTTTAAATCCAAAGGAAGTGATAGTATCATTAAACTTAAGATACTATTGCCGGGAGGCTTGCTTAAGTCCGTATATTGACTTCTTTAATTTACACACTAGGTGTTCTTTTCCTTTAGTTAAGAAACCTTCAGGTTGGGCCATATAAACATCTTCCTCTAAATCCCCATTCAGAAAGGCAGTTTTCACATCCATTTGGTGTAACTCCAAATCATAATGAGCCACCAATGCCATAATAATTCTAAAAGAGTCATTTTTAGATACAGGTGAAAAGGTCTCTTTGTAATCAACGCCATCTTTTTGAGTAAAACCTTTGGCAACGAGTCTGGCCTTGTATCTTTCGATATTGCCATGTGAATCGCGCTTGGTCTTAAAGACCCATTTACACCCGATTCGCTTATAACCTTCAGGCAATTCAACAAGGTCCCAAACATCATTGTGATCCATTGATTTCAACTCTTCTTTCATGGCGTCCAACCATTTAGCAGAATTAGTATTTTCTATGGCTTGTGAAAACGAATCTGGATCTTCATTAATTCCCAAGTCAAATTCTGACTCTTGTAAGTAAATCACATAATCATTAGAAATAGCGGATCTTCTTTGTCTTTGAGATTTTCTTAATGCTATTTCTTGTGGTTCAACTTCTACAGGTTCATTATTGACAACTTCATTATGGGGTACTGGATCATTTATTTGTTGTTCTTGAAAGTTATTATTATTTTTAACAACTGCAGGAACAACAACTTTAGAAGAAGTCACAGGCAAAGGAACTTGCACTCTAACTTCTTGTATTTCCACCTTTCGTAGTTTTGTACTCCCACTAATTTCGCCATTTTCAATGAACCTAACATTTCCAGATTCAACAATTTTCATATTATGGTTAGAACAGTAAAATCTATACCCTTTAGATTTTTCTGGATAACCAATGAAATAACCACTGATTGTTCTTGAATCCAGTTTAATTCATGTGGATTATAAACTTTTACTTCCGCTTGGCAACCCCACACATGCAGGTGTCTTAAACTGGGTTTTCTTCCTGTCCACAGTTCAAAAGGAGTTTTTGAAACTGCCTTACTAGGAACCCTGTTTAATAAGTAAGTGGCAGTCTTTAATGCTTCTATCCACAATGATAAGGGTAAAGATGAATAACTTAATATACTTCTAACCATATCCATTAGAGTACGATTACGCCTTTCTGCTACACCATTCTGTTCTGGTGTTCCTAGCATTGTGTATTGAGCACATATGCCATGTTTTTCAAGGAATTTAGCAAATGGACCAGGGCATTGTCCATTTTCTGTATATCTTCCATAATATTCACCACCTCTGTCAGACCTGACAATTTTCACTTTTGTATCTTGTTGCCTTTCAACCTCATTAATAAATACCTCTAGGGCATCTACTGATTGAGATTTTTCATGCAACAAATAGATATATCCATAACGTGAAAAATTATCAATAAATGTGATAAAATATCTTTCTCCACCAAAAGATGGAACATCATAAGGCCCAGATATATCAGTGTGTATAATCTCAAGAAGCTGTGTGCTTCTTGTGGCTCCTTTCTTACTTGTGTGTTTTGTAAATTTTCCCTTAATACAATCCACACAAATATCAAGATTAGTAAAATCTAATTTTGGAAGGATTTCATTCTTCACTAATCTTTCCATTCTTTCTTTGGATATGTGACCCAAACGTTTATGCCACAAGTAAGCTGAATTTTTATTCACTAAACTACGTTTAGTGCCAACATTATGATGCAAGATTAATAAGGATTCAGCAAAAATATTGTCAAGCTTTAATTTGTATAGGCCATCAGAAATAATTCCAGAACCAATAACATTGTTATTTTTAAACAAACTGAAACATCCATTCCCAGAAGAAAAATCATATCCAAGTGAATCAAGTTTGGATAAGGAAATTAAATTACGAGAGACAGAAGGAACATAAAGAGTCTGAAAAAGGTCTAAATGACATCCAGTGTTTAAAATCAAACGATAGGTTCCAATGCCTTCAACTGAAGCTTTGACCCGGTTCCCCATGAAGATAAATTTTTCATTTGGGTTTATGGTTTGGATCGTAAGGAATCCCTACATCATATTAGAAACATGAGTAGTGCATCCAGAATCAATCCACCAAGTATTATAAGGAACTTCAGCTAAGTTTGATTCGAAACATACTAAAGCACTAGGCTTACCTTTCTTTTCGAACCAAGCTTTACGCTTCAGGCAATCTTTAACGAAGTGACCACGTTTATTGCAAAAGTGGCACTTCTTATTTTTGATGTCCTTCTTGTGGATTTGACTGGATTGCGCTTTCATCTTTGATGCTTCTTTCTTACCCTTTTGGTGATTCTTCTTTTCAGGTTTCTTATGACCCATGAGGTTAACTGAGTGAATTCCTTGTTTCTTAAGTCTTGTCTCCTCTTGAATGAGCATGGATTGAAGTTCATTTGCACTCCATTTATCTTTAATGGTGTTATAATTTATTTGAAAAGGACCATACTCAGGAGGCAATGAATTAATAATAAATTGTACAAGGAAATTTTCACTCACTTCCATCCCTATGGATCTTAATTTTGCTGCTTTGTCTATCATTTCAGTCACATGCTGATGCATTGTACGTGTACCATCAAACTTACTGGTGGTTAACATACCCATTAATGCCCCAGCATGGGATTTATCGGCTGACTCAGACTGAGAACGCTCTTACACAAAATTCATATATTCGCTAGCACTTTCAGTTTTTGGAATTGTAGACTTGATGTTGTTTGCAACTGTCATTCGCATAAACATCAGGCTCAATCTGTTTGATCTTTCCCAAACTTTATGAAAAGATTTCTCTTCAGTACTGCTTTCATCAGTAATAGCATTTGGCCTTTCATTTAATAGTGCTAAGTCAAGGTCCAGAACACCTAAGTTAAACTGAACCTGCTCAGACCAATCTGGATAATTAAGGCCATTAAACGTAACAACAGATGAAGCTTGCGAATGAAGAGCAACAGGCACAGATACTGCAGGTAACATAAATACTCACACATTAATGCTTTGAAGTTAACACATAATGCAGATTCAGATAAAATTTAAATAATACTTAAATGTGTATTGAAGTTTACCTTTGGGCAATTCAACAATACACCATAATACACATAATTGATGCTTAACTTTAATTTTACATAATCGGCAATTAAATTTACCTTAATTAAATATGTCTGCTATCTTTGGATATACTAAACATATTTAACCAAGAATATTAATTGCCTACAATTATATCATAAATTATAAAATTAATTAATCAACCTTTGGGTGATTTTTAATATTTTATAATTTATGAATTTCAATATACTCATATAAGAAAATTCATTATGTCATTATAATATAAGCATATCATAATTATGAGTAACTGAAATTAAATTTAAATATTTAATAATTAAAACTTTAAGGTTTGGCCACTTTGGTGACTAACAAACCCACATAATAATTATTAAATTATTTAAATATATCAACATAAGAATTTATTCAATTTTATTTATTTGAATAAAATATGTATAATGTCAATAATAATCTGTTATTATTGTGTGTATAAAATAATACTTAATTAGTCATATGTTGTCAAGTACTTAATATATATGTATATAAAATCATATCTTAAGTATTTTTATTATACTTAAATAATTAACAATAATAATATCTTAACTGTTCTAGTTATAATATAAGTATAATGTTTTATTATTATTTTAATATACATATATGAAAATAAATTGAACAACATATATTATTACTTTATTATTATTTTAATACACATTCCTTAAAATAATAACAGATCAATTCAATTAATGAATCTTTACAATTCTATTATGAATGAAATACTTAATAGCCAAATAATTAGTCAGCCAAACTAAAACATCATAATAAAATCAATATCATTAAATTCATTATTAATCACCATCATAGGTACAGAATGTAATCATCATCATAGTACAAATCAAATTATCATAATAATTATTATAAAACTTAATTTGCACACTGAAAATAGTATGCACATGTGCATCAATATCTAGTAGAAATCATCATCATAATCACAATAAAATTCACGTCAACAAAATAAATCATCATCATTTCATTATCACACTTAATAATCATCACGGTTCTTAATTTGCATACATTATTGACGCAAGAGCAATGCCGAATATACACTAATCAAACTTACAAAATCATCATCATCATTCATCAACATCATTAAATCATATTGTGATCATGTCAACATTAAACATCATCGTAATAATCATAAAATTCATGATGTTTTAAATTATGATTATAAAAACATGAAGAAAACATTATCAAAAATAAATAAATAAAATTCGCCATAATAATAATTAGCTTTACGCAAGAATCATAATACTAAATCATTATTACGGATTCATCATCATTAAATCATGTCATAAATTTAAAACATCATCATTATTAAATTATCATAATCCAATATTCATCATCATAATCTCGTTATCATCAAACATCAAATATTCATCAACATAATCACGCGATGATTATTAAATATTCATCATCATAATCACGTCATCATCATAATAAATAAGATGTAATAATCATTATCATAATTATTAAATAAATTACCAACATAATTAAATTTCAATAATTGCGGAATTAATTTATGGTAACTATCTTCAAAGAGTAATCTTGGTAATTATAAATTACAATAATTTTCTTTATATATAAATCATGAATTCTTAACCAGGCTCTGATACCAATTGTTGGATTTGTATTAATCCACGTAAAGCAAATTAATTAATTATTTGCATAAATCATAATTATTTATATCATAGAATAACATGATTTATACGTTGTTGTATTATAGTGAAACAGTACCTTGATCCATAGCAATTTAGTTAGTAGTGCTGGGCTTAAATACTTCTGTTCCTTTAACGTGAATTACTTCTGTTCCTTTATCCTTGATCCACGGTAAATCTTAATGATTCCTGTAAATAAACCTTTTGGAATAGAAGAGAATATCGGGAGAAAGATAATTGGTTTCTCTCTCTTGACCCCGATCAGAATGACACACTATTGATGGAGAGATTACGTGATATTTATTGTTGGTAGAGAGAGGACCAATTATTATTAGAGACATTATCCCTACTTCCCATCAAAGTAGGCAATCAGATTTTCCCATTTAGGTGATAAGATAAAGTCTTATCACTCATTCAATTATTATTGATAAGATAAAATCTTATCAGTTATCTTTATTGATTAAATCACGTGGGTCATAAATTTGCGCTAACACTCTAATCGATGCATGTCAGGGTGGTGTGTGTTTTATTAAAAAAAATAATTTTAGAATTATATTAGTTTTAATACAAAACTAATAGGATTATCAATAATAAATTGACATGATCATGGAGGGTGTGTATGTTTTAAAAAATTAATTTTAGAATTAGATTAGTTTTAATACAAAACTAGCTAGTATAACTATCACTAATAAATAGGCATGATCACGATTTCGAAAGTGTCTTATTCCCGATTTCATGATACATTACTAGAAATATAATTATGCATGTCAAAGATAAATTTGTACGAAACTTCTTGTTGTATTCTTGCAAAGTTTGTATGGATTCTGTTATCAAAATTTGTCTTTTGGACTATTGCTAGCTAGAGGCAATTGTTGAAGCCGCCAAGCTGCATTTTTCTTTATTTTGATGGCAAAATATGGTACATGTAGTTGATATGAGATAAATGGTTAGTTGTATACATGTCTCAATAATCTTAATTGAATCTACTTTATTACTATATGCTAGCTAGGCTAAGATCAAATGAAGGTTAAAGTTAATACATTTGTTTTCTCATCCCAAGTACAAGAATGAAACTAACTCAAAAGGAGTAAACAATAATGATGCTTACCAGACTTTGCCTATGAACAAATGTACCACCTAGGAGAAACAATATTACTAGTATAAGTTTTTGGTTTATTCAAAACATGCCCATCTTCCAAAAATTGTGTGCTGCTTTTGTATAAGCTAGACAAGTTTGAAAAAGAAATAAAAAGACTAGCAATGGTGATGTTCACCAACCTTTACCTATTAGCCATAACCAATCAAGAGTAACCCCGGCAAATATACCTCCTAGGAGAAACAGTACCAGTATATTGCCCAAGGCATTCTGCTCTGGTCCCTGCAAAAATGTAGTGCCATAACTTGTATAAGAAAACGATTTCGAAGCTTAGAAAGGTGAATTGAAACTAATAAGGAAGATCTCGAACCTTATATCCTTTTGGGGCAGAAGTAAGGACACACACAGTGAGGTATCCATTAGTTAACCCCAAAAAAGAAGTAAGCATTATCATCCAGCCCTGATCACCATACTTTGCTGTGAAATAGAAGGCAGGGACGAGTAAGAACCGAGAAACAATTGCTACCATAAGTCCTCGACGTGATTCCAGATTTATGCATTTCCATAATGGTACATATCTTCCTATGAGATCCCACACATTGTACATCGCAATCAATACAAGTGCATACCTAAAATGATATGATTTATGTCAAACTATGTTGAGTAAAGAAGTCTACATTGAAGACAAATTCAAGTAAATTCGAACTAGGCTATAAGAATTGGTGGTTTTGTTCCATGTTCAGGACAGAAAAAGTAAAAAAGATGTAAATAAATTAAGGAAAGGTAGATTTACCAGCTTCCCAAGCTGTGTGATCCAGTGTCCTCCGATAAAAATCCGGGGAAAATAGATAATGTGAGAACATAGATCAGAAACATATCAACTGCATAATCTACATTCTGTACTAATAATTGTTTGCTGCTCAATCTTTCATGCTGTTTGGGATCTTGATCAACCTGAAATAACATTAAACAAGACCTTTTCATAAATTATGAACATCTTCTACCCACTAACAAAGTTAAAGATTTATACTTGATCAGGCTGTGCATGAATTCCCCCTGCAGCAAGGTCAGCAGAAACAGTCTTTGATCCCTCTGAGGCAGCCTTAGAGCGGTAGTACTTCACGATTGGCAGCTTTGGGAAGACGAATGCATAAAGAAGGAAGCAGAGAAGCTCAAAGAATGTCGAAACAGCAAAGAATAGAACTGCCGAATTAATCATTTAGCAATGGTAGGGTTATATTATGTGGACAAAGATTAAAAATAGAAAAGTAAAACAACACTGTATAAATGGTGATGATCATCATAATTGATGAGCATAAAATAATTCATATTTTTTATGCATACTTTAATATGCTTATTGGGTGAAATCTTACTTAACTGGTCTAATTGTTGCAGAATTTGGAGGTCTCTAGCTTAAAGGAAGATGTCAAGTGAAAAATGAATTTAAGAGATTTCTTGGGCAGATTTGAAGGAGTAAATATAGCATTGAAGAATAAGGGCAGCAAGAGGATTTTGTGGAAGTTACTGAGAAGGATAAAGTTTGGCAGTTGAAGGATTTATTGACTGATACCCTGGAGTAGGAATTCGAATTTGAATTGGGTTGTTATAACTAAATATTGTTGACAGATTTTTTGGGAGACTGAATATTTTCTTTCTTTAGTGAAGACTAGGAAGTTATGTTTTTCTTATAAAAGAAAGGAATCAGATTAGTGAGGGATATCTTTTTGATCTTCTGAACATCTTAGGGACGGAACAGCAGTACCGTCGTTTGTTTTATATTTCAGTTTTAATTAAGTTCCTTTTTAATTATTATTCTTGCCTTCTTTTAATTATGCTTAGTGAGTAACTCTTTATCTGGTAAATAAGTAAGAAGCACTAATTATGATTAAGTTGTGAGACCAAATTGTGTTAATCAATGATTTTATATTCAATTCCAAAAGTTTTCTGTGAATAGCGTTCATTACCTAATTGGATTAAAGCCTGATCAACTTTAATAAACTTATGTAGAGTCAATTATTCTCTAGTTAAATCACTAGATTGAATTAGTAAGATTAATTAGTGATAAAGCTGATGTCTAGGTAGACGGAGACAATTGGTTAACAAATTATTGTATGCTGATCATAGTATAATTTGTTAGAGTTAGGTCCTTCTAAGAATTAATGCTTTTTTAACAGTAAATTGGGTGATCGGCTGATTCCGGCCTGGTTCTGTTAGAAATAGGGAAATAGTGGATTAAGCTGATACTTGTCCACTATCGAATAAGTAAGGAAGGATTGGGACACGTCAGAGTCGATTCTCGGTGTCCTATAACTGACTGATTGAAAATGGAAAGTATTATCTTTGCGTCGATGAACAACTGATAAAATTAGTGTGAATTGCTTATTTGCCAGAATTTTATCTTAACTAATTTAATTCGGTATTTTTATGATATTAATTGCTTGGTTATTAATTTGTGAATTTACATATTTTCCTACGTATTAATTTCTTGATAATTTTAATTATGGTGATAATTGCAAATTGATTAATTAAGAAAATTTGTTGTTCCTCGTGATCTAATGCTTCCAAGAAGAATCAACATCTACCAGTGTGAGACTCCGAAAAACTTTTGTTGAACACATGATCGTGCTAATGATTCTAAGCGAACAGGTACCAAGTACCAACTTAAGAGGAAAAAATGTTTAATCGAACTTAACTCGTTGTCATGATATGAAGATGTTGAGTTGTGGAGCCTACTGAAGACCTTAAGTTGTCATGATATGAAGATGTTGAGTTGTGGAGCCTACTGAAGACCTTAAGCAGAGAAATCTGCAGATCGACCTAGATACTATTGTAACTCGGTTTTTTATTATAGTGAAATCTGGTAGCGGCAGCTCTTGCATTAAGAGTGAACCACTATAAACATGTGTGTTCCTATTTTCGTATGATTAATTGTTTCAAAACAGATTGGATTAGGGCGTGTAATCCTAACAAAAGATGCCAAGAAGAAATTCATAATGCAGAAGCAAAAGAAAATCCTACAAAGTACAAAAATGTAAAAAAAAAGAAATCTGGACATACTGGCTCCCTTTCGAAGACCATCCTTAGAGTTCTCGAATGCTGCTTTTGTAATTAATCTCAAAGCAGATGTTAATGCTCCTGATGCAGCCAACCCTGCCAGGAATGACTAAAGTATATTCAAACTACACCATGTCAGACTTTGTTCCAGAAGATAAGTAAATTAAGCTAAAATGCTGAAACACAAAAAGGAAAACTAACCTGAATGAATTCTGGTAGCATGAATGACAGATCTCCAACCATTCCACCCTGAACATGAGCATCTCCAACGCCAAAAGCACCGCTGCTAATACAAATTCCAATAAAACTTCCAATTCCACCTCTTCCAGATGTTGCTAAATCCAGCTATGGAAAAAAAATGGACAAAGTAAATCAAAATAAGCTCCATTAATAGTGTGCAATATCCATTTCAGTGGACAAACAGGGAAAACTGTAGAGATTATGCAAATCACAATGGCAGAAGTTGGCTTAGCTGAAACAAGTAAACTACACTTTCCTTAACGATATATTCTTTCATGTAAAATGCCATGGTTACTATCAAATTATCAAGGAAATAAATTCAAAAAACAAGAAGTTATTACTCACAATGAGTACCAAAAGCGTGCTAATGAAGTAAAGGCTATATCCAAAAAGATTTCGCTGCCTTGTGTTGATCTTGGCCTCATTGTAGGTTAGCACAGCAAGGGTTCCAAGCGCGAATGGCTGATAGACAAGAGTAAGAACCCTCGCGGGATGGTATCGCTTCAAACAGAAATGAACCGTGCATGGCAATATCAATGTGTGCAAGAACAAACTGTGCCAGTTCAATTCAACAAAAACTAATAAAAGAATACTTCTTTGGGACATGATGATTACCGGAAATAAGTAGGCATAGTAATCCTGTATTGTCAACATACTGTTCCAAGCAAAGAGGCAGCCAATTCCAAGGAGCCAACAAACTACCATTGCAGCATATCTTCCCTGCTAAAGCCAGTTAAAGTTGAAATGTGTTAAAACAATTAATTTGTTCAAGAACGTTGTCTCTTCAAATAATATTAATATAAAAAAAAGTAAATTCTTTGTGGGTCAATGAATCAGCATTATTAGGCACAAACCTCAAGTCTAGTTGGAGGTTCACTTTCATTATGTATATCCATTTTTGTCACTCTCACCAAACTCCTGAAATTAGAGGCAAATAGCATCATTTCATGTCTATGTATGGTCACATCAAAGTTCATATCTTGATATACACAAAATTGTAATGCTAACTGTAAACAGCCCGAGAACAATATATACCATACAACACCAGAGCTTTTCATTTTTCTCGGCATTAGCTATGTATTTATCTTTACACACCTATGTTTGATCCAAATGATCTTTGTTACATTTAATATTTTATTATCTACTTCATTTCTTTGTTACTAATTACTCAATAAGGTTTTAATTAAATACTCATTGCATAGATTAATAAATGTAAATAGAGAATGAAACAACGAAAAAGAACCGAAATGTGTTTTGACAACTGCATTATGAACCAGAAAAGTTAAAGGGTCGATGGGTCATTGAGTCAATCTAGTCAAAACCAATGAAAAAAATTGAATGACATCATGACATCAAAAATAAATTTAATTTTAAAATATATTAATAATTAAAAAAATTCTTATATCCAACCACATATTTATAGCTAAAATACATAACATTAGTAAAACATCATTAATTCATGTAAAAATTAGAAATTATTTAGTATTAAATATAATAATTCTAGAATGAAAGAAAAATAAAGTACAGAATATGACATACGACTCAAAATAGTAATAAGAGACATATCTATTTTTTTTAGTGAGTTAAGAAAGAGCTCTAAAAAATAGCAATATTTGACTCAAAATTCAAAAGTAAAGAAAAAATTTATAAACTCAAAAATGACAAGAGACCCAATTTTTTTTTAAGCAAATTCTAGGATTTGATCGACCTACCTCAAACTCCCAACTTGGACATACCAAAGTGGTAACTTCATTGCAATATTTCATTGACAAGAGACTAAAGTATTTGTGTTATTATTGGACTAAATTCAAAATTAACACCAAGCCACAAAACAAAGTAAAAAAAAAAAAAAAAAACCAACAGGTCAAATCGAATTTTGACATACTTTTTAAGAAACTGGTTAATGAAGAAAATTGAATCGGACCAATGACTAATCTCTAATCGAATCGGTTCGTTCGACCAAGCGTTTTGGTCTAATTTTCAAAACAATGCTCTAACGGGTTGACCTAGTTGGATTAGGAAGGTTGGAGAAATAAAACCTACTTTACAAAGCATAACGATTGCTGAATCCCCCTTTGGAATTAAGAATTAGCTAGCCTAAGGTTTCGAACCTGGAACTTCTTATTTCATTATCCAATTCTTTAGTCTTTCTAGACCATTTTATTCGTTTTTTGTTTAATTTAGAAAAAAAATTTCCACAGTACAATATTACTTAAATTGAAAAGAACCCTTTTGATTCATAGAATTCCAGAATGTCCCATCATTAAACAAAAGGGAAATCTCAGAACTCAAAATCCAAATAAGAAAGAAAACATGATCGTAGAATAATAATAAAGGAACTAAAGAAAGATCACCTTTGTGTGACAGAAGGGAAAGAAAGAGCATGAAAATCTGAGGGAGCGAAGGCCAACCACCTTTGTGACAGTAAATCAGAGACATGTTTGACTATATGCAAATTTATTTGGAATCTTTATGTGTGAATTTATGAGGTTGAGAATCTTTGAATTATGATTCCAATGGTAGAAGATATTATGGTAATATGATTACATTAGATAACACTACTATTACGAGGAATCTTTGTACAATCTAGCTACTGGAATTGCTCCATACCAATTTGTTATGACTTATGATGTCTTAAATGTAACTTTGATATATACTCTCTCTGTGTAATTTACATTTCTGCTTAATTCTTAGACAGCAACAATTTGTTATACGATTTAATTATATCACGAGTGTGAATAAATTTTACTATAGATGTTAGTCAACTTATAATGATTCTCTTTTTTAAGATTTGGGATCTTTTTCTGAATTTAAAATGACTATTTATAAATAGACAATTTACACTCAGGAATTAATTCTTACGCAATTCGTATAAAAAGAAGAGAAGAAAAAAAAAAGGTTCATCTTGATTTTAAATAATAAAAGTTCATCCTTGAAATAATGCATACATCAATTTGAATCAAAGTTATCCATTATTAGCTCATTTTTTGATCAATCTAATCCCTTGACTCCAAAAAGTCTACAATCGTGACATTGGTTTTCTTTTCTTTTTTTTTTTTTAATCTTTTTACGTATGAAATCTCATGAGATGGTTTATCCATTTGGAGAATGGACTCTCTTACTTTTTAGGAGGGTCGACTTGGAATACAATAATATGTAATATTGAGGTATTTTTTTAGTGAGATTACATAGTATTAAAATATTAAACATAATAGAATAAGATAAGAAAAATTAGAGAGAATATTTTGTCTAATTTGCATACGTTTTCTTAGTATTAGGAGACGTGTTTTATATATATAAAACTTTGATTCGAACATGTGTTATGTTTAAACAATGAACATATATATCCAACAAAACTAAAATTTTCAGGCAGAATTTGTGTCCAATGTACAATTAAGTGTCAGATTTGTGTTGTGTGTGAGAAAGAGAACATTGTGGGCAGCTGAGACATGTACATTCTACTATATATAACAATCATGAAAGAAAATAGTAAGGCGTATGAGCAAAACTTTCCAAAAGCTAATATTTGGTTAATAATTGTTTGGAAAACATTTTCTTGAATGTTAGGTTTCTGTTAATTTGTTTGTATATATTTGTTCTTTTTGGTATTCTTACCAAAATAATATTCCTTTGGAAGCTATATGGATTTGTTTTACTCGCATAATTGTTTTTCTTGACTATTAATTAATTATATCTTCTAAATTCTTGAATCTTTATTTCATTTTTGCTTTTTTTAATTATTTCCATTCATTTCCATAATTTCCATATTGGAATACGGCACTGCAATCACCATATAATTAGATAGTTATTTGAAAGCAATTGAACACGTTCATTATGTGACATTCCTCATTCCCATCTCAAGTCTTTCAACAGTTAGGATTTAGTCATGAACATATAATTATGCATGTCAAAATAAAGATAAATTTGTACGTAAACCCTCGTGTTGTTTTTCTCGCAAAGTTTGTGTTGATTCCGTTATCAAAATTTGCCTTTTGGACTGTTGCTAAATAGAGCCAAAATTCTTGAAGCTCCCAAGCTCCAGTTTCCTCCACTTTGAGCTTCCCATTCCTAATTAACTTGGATAGTGCAAAATAGTATGTCATCACCCAAATGTCTATGTTAACTCGATCATATATTTTGTCATCGTATTTTATCTATCCATATATTTTATTTATATTTTTATATGAATTCTAATACAAGTCATATAATTTAAATAACAAAGTTTTACGCTCGCGGCTGATCTAATACGATTTTTTTTTTATTTTTTTGAATTTAGTATTGACGGCTTACAGGCCAAAAAAACACTCTCTAACCCTAATTAGAATTATTTTTAGCTACCCTTTTACCACATATTGGTTCCCGTCAATTCTATCTTTGTACCCCTTTCCACATTATAAAGCCCATAGATATTTCAGGGTCTGTTTGGATGGTGAAAAATTTGTGATTTATTTCACAATTGCAAAATGAGGTGTTTGTTCTGTTCAATTCTTTTATCAAAATTTTTAAAACAAAAAACAATGCTACAGTAATTGTATTTGCTACAGTAATTTTTATAAATAAAATATTGAATTTGAATTTGAATTTTAAATTTTAATAATAAACAATTCTTCCTAACACACTTCCCACCAAAATAAACTTATAAAATACTAATTCAAATTTAAATTTCAAACTTTTATTAATAACAAAATCTTCAATATTAATCCCAATAAAATAAAATCATTCATTCCAAACACTCTCAAAATATTCTTTTCTCATAACAAATCTAAAAAAAAAAAATTCATGATATAATCCAAAAATAGCTCGTACAAACGAAGCCTCGAGTATTACTAATGATCGCAAGTCTCTGCAGCAGAGCATGCAGCTTGAATTTTCCATTTCAAATAAAAATGATGCCTAAATTGAATGATACTAATATTATTTTGAATGAATGATAAAAGCATATACGTACATAATTTGTGTAGTTAGTTGTTGATACTTGATAGGCTATTATCTATTAACCAATACATGCACACTGCTCATCTACATCCAAAATAGAACAAATTAATTAATTAATATATTTTGGTGTGAAAAGGCAAATAAATATTTGACTTTTTATAAAACCTCACCCCATACCATACCAACTCCCTTGACAACTATCTCAAACATGCCAAAATACCTTTATTAATTACTACAACTAACTGGCAACATCCTCCAACTCCCCACACTTGTCACACACAAAACAGAGAAACACACCCTCCTTCCATCACACACAGTCACACACTACCCTAACTCACAACTCTTCATTTAAAGTCTCCTCAACTACCTCCATTTCTCTCTAATCTAATCTTCATAAACTGATAAACACATCCCTCCACCTTTCAACACTACTACTTACATAACATAATATTCGTCACCTCCACAACTTCAATACATCCATATTTAACAACAGCAGCAGCATCAACTGTCCATTCTATTCTTTTCATTCATTTCTCCTAAACAAACATTTATAATCATAGTAATGGGCAGTCTTCATGAAAACAATGGCTCTCTTTCACCACCACCACCACAGCTACGTACCCAATTCAACCCTCTTAACATTGAGGAATTCCGTTCACAAGCTCATCGAATGGTAGACTTCATAGCCAATTACTATGAAAACATCGAGAGCTACCCGGTTCTCAGCCAAGTCGAACCGGGATACCTTCGAAACCGTTTGCCCGAATCAGCCCCTTATCGTCCCGAACCGCTTGAGACCATCCTCAAAGACGTTCAAGCAGATATCATCCCTGGGATGACCCATTGGCTAAGCCCTAATTTCTTTGCATTCTTTCCGGCCACCGTGAGCTCTGCCGCTTTTGTTGGGGAAATGCTTTGCACCTGCTTCAATGCAGTCGGTTTCAACTGGCTAGCTTCCCCGGCTGCCACCGAGCTCGAGATGGTCGTGATGGATTGGTTGGCTCAACTATTGAAGCTTCCAAAGACATTCATGTTCTCCGGCTCTGGTGGCGGTGTTATCCAGGGAACCACCAGTGAGTCCATCCTCTGTGCACTCATTGCCGCCCGTGATCGTGCCCTGGCAAGCCTCGGAGCTCACGGAATTAATAAGCTTGTCGTTTACTGCTCCGATCAGACTCATTCTACATACACTAAGGCTTGTAAAGTCGCGGGAATTTTCCCATGCAACATTCGAGTTATTCCTACGACTGCCGAAAACGACTTTGCTATGTCTCCTCCGGTCCTACGTAGGCTGATCGAGGCTGACGTGGCATCCGGATTTGTCCCGCTATTCCTTTGTGCCACTGTTGGGACCACGTCCACTACTGCCGTTGACCCGTTAAGTCAACTCGCTGACGTGGCAATTGATTACAAATTGTGGTTTCACGTGGACGCCGCCTATGGCGGCAGCGCATGCATCTGTCCCGAGTTTCGGCACTATCTGAACGGAGTGGAGCGAGTTGACTCACTGAGTCTGAGCCCACATAAGTGGCTGCTCAGTTACTTGGATTGTTGTTGCTTGTGGGTTAAACAACCCAACTTGTTAGTCAAGGCATTGAGCACCAATCCGGAGTACTTGAGGAATAAACGGAGCGAGTTAGACTCGGTTGTGGATTACAAGGATTGGCAAGTGGGAACCGGTCGACGGTTCAAGTCCCTCCGACTATGGCTAATCATGCGTTGCTACGGCGTGGCAAACCTCCAGAGTCATATTCGGTCGGATATCCGAATGGCCAAGATGTTTGAAGAGTTTGTGAATTCGGATCCTATATTCGAGATAGTAGTACCGAGAACATTTTCACTTGTGTGTTTTAGATTGAACCCGTATAAAGAATCCGACTCAACATACATCGAACTCTTGAATAAGAAGTTGCTCGAGTCAGTGAACTCAACGGGTCGACTCTACATAACTCACACAAAGGCTGGAGAAGTGTACATGCTGAGATTTGCTGTGGGAGCCACACTCACAGAAGACCGCCACGTATACGCCGCTTGGAAATTGATAAAAGAGTCAGCGGAGAGTTTACTGAAGCGGAGTTATTACATTGTTTGAACTTTGAAATGTTTAATATGGGCTATAGTCAAATTGGATAGAATGATAGAATTAATGTTGGCAAAAAACAAAGCCGTGAAGTATAAATATTTTATGCTTTTTTACAACTATTATAAATAAACTTGGCATTTGATTTCTTGATATGTATATGTTAATTTAGTACTTATGATGATGATTTTAGCTTGATTTCGAGATTTTTATAAGTTTTATCAGAAAAAATTATTATTATTATTATTTTAATTTTCACATTATCGAGAATACCGTGACAAAATGTTATCCACGATCTAATTTAGTGAAATACATGTTTAAGTTATTGTTTTTGTATTTTAATTTTTTACATTCAAGATGAAACATGAACTCACAATCTACAATATGCATAATAAGTATGTCGAGGGTTGTGTTGATTTTTGTATAGACTTATAAAATACACAAACTAATCAAACATTACTTTACAATAATCAATGGAGTATTTAAGAACAAAAAGTGTTCTCCACATAAAAATGTCAGGATGGGGATTGCTAGCAAGACACACATATGGGAATGTTTGTCATGCAATTTCAAATGGTAGGGAGGGGATGATAACTCCCAGATATGATTATCCTTCAAAAGGTAGATGCATGTCAAAGTTTTAGGAGATAAACTACAACAGAGAATATTTCCATGTGTAGTTGTGGATACGATAGCTCAAAGCTATAATAGATAGACTACAACACGTACATAATATCTCCATGTGTACGTAGTTGTGAATACAATAGCTCAAAACTGTAGTAGATAGACTACAACACATAATATCTCCATGTGTAGTTGTGGATACGATAGCCGAAAACATCTTCCTATTGAAGCAATTATTTTAGTTGTGTAATTTCTCCTATCTTTATATAAAATTGTATAGTGCTAGTTATTTATTCACAAAAGTAGCATGTAATGCTAGAATTTCTCAAGAATAGTTAAGTCATATTCAAGATTGGCTCCAAGAAGCTATGGATGTAGTCCAAGGTGAGTAGGCTAATTTGTACATTTATTCTAGTAATGGCAAATATCGCTATTGATAGTTGTGTAATTTCTCCTATACTCATACAAAATTTAACTATGCGAGCTATTTATTAGCAAAAGTAGCATGTAATGTAATGTTAGAATTTCTCAAGAATGGTTAAATCTGTCTTTGATTGACTCCTACGAACTATATATGTAGACTCAAAGCTAGTAGGTTAATTTGTACTCTTGTTCCAGCAATGGCAAATATTGCAATATGATATGACACAACCCTCCAAACCTTGTACTAATTGGTGAATTTCCTCTCACATATGTATTTTCATACATATTTTTGTGTTAAATACATATTGAGTTTCTCATTTTGTCATGCAGTAAATTGGCGTAAGGGCAGGGGCGGATCTAGAAAGAAATTTTGAAGGGGCTAAGTTTAAAATAAAATTTTGTTATGTTATTAAATAAATATTCAAACTTTAGGTTCATTTCTTAATTTAGCTAACATTAGGGTAAATTGATAGTTTAGTCAAAGTTTAAAGGATGTAAATGTAATTAATCCTTCATCTGTAAGGACAATATTGCAACTCCCGAGCATGAAAAAGCTGAAAGAGAAGTCGCACAAACTCTTACACAGAGTCATTTTAACAAACACATTACCTGCATTTGTGCAATGAACTTCCTTCTACATCCACTTCACTTATTGACTTCTTTCAGCATCCCGCGCCTAGATCCGCCACTGCATAAGGGATGATTATTATTATTTTAGCTCTAACACACCGCAACTAGAATCTTCTCCACTTTGTTGCTAAATGACAATGTCACCAATGACAAAGTTTCCCTTTGTGAATTTGTCCTTTTTTTTTTTTGTAAAGTCAACGTTTTGGTTCAATTCCTTGTCACAAAATAACTGCATTTTGTACTTGTTATGACTTCTCAAGTGAACATACCACATTTAAAATGTTAAAATCTTTTTGGGATATTGTTTAGGTCACAATATTGTCTAATAATGTCATGGCTTCCCTCATGCATTGGTTGATCAATTACGCCTTATGCAAATTTGCAAATCAAATGAGACAATATGAGATGATCTCAACGTCATTCGTCTCATTGTGCAACTGCGGCTATGGCTGTGAACAGCCCACCGGTTGCATTTAAGCACGGTTTGATCCATGCTTGTGCCAACTGCCTTCTACTTAATAATAGCATTTTGATCAAATTTGTGTACTTTGAAACCAAAGTTCAATGCTATTGCCCAATTCGTTTTGTTTCTTTCACAAATGACAGAAATCTTGCATGCTTCCAAACGTTTCTTGGAAAATTAAGCTGAAAAAATAAAGTTTCGAGGGGCTAAAATCAGGCCACGCCCATCCAGTCTAAGTCTATACCTTATTCATCACATAGAAGTTCGTGAATGATGCTCTTAGCAGTCTCATATACATTTACTATAAGGTTTAAAGTAGTGTTGTTCTTTCACAACATAAAAAGGAAATTGGTTCATATATGCTACTTGCGTACTAATTTAAAAATTAGTATATTATGCATTAAATTTTTAATTTAGCAGATCAAATATTAAAGATTAACGTATCAAGTAACAAAAATTATCGTTTCAAATATCAAATATTAAAGATTAGCATATTAAGTATAAAAAAATTAGCAGATCAAATATAAAAAATCAACGTATTAAGTATACAAAAATTAGCATATATACCAAGTATACAAAAATTAGAGTATCAAATATAATATTAACCTATCAAGTATAACAAAATTTGTGTATCACGTTATAACTCATTTCACATGAGTTTTTGTGAAAAGTGGAAGATATAATTCTACTTTGCAATTCTAAATGGCTTTGTAAATAAAATTTTTTCCTTCTTTTTATTCCTATGTTAACCAATCCATCTTTTTTTTTTCAAATTGAAAAAATATATATGCCTTCTCCAATGTCATTGGTAGCATAATTGTTTTGCCTTAATTAGTCTCCTGCTTGTCTCTAAGACCTAAACCTAACAAATTTCGTATACTTCTCTTTTCCTCTCTTTTTGTTAGCCAATCTCAAAAATAGTTTATTTTCTTTAAAGAAACTCAACTTTAAAGTAAAAAATATTTCTCTAGTTGAATTCCTTGAAAAAATATATTATTGTATCTTACATGTTCCCTATTATTTCTGGACTAGAACTGAATAAATTATTACAATGAAAAGTCTATATATTGTCAAACTTTCATTTGAATTGATTGCATAGTTTCCAATTTCAAACCTATTCAGCCTCAACAGTTAAACTAAAAGTTTAATATGGGACTGAGGAAGTATAAATTTATACATTTATTGTTTTTTTCCTTTGGTTTGGTGGGAGATGGATGGTGGGAGTTCGGATGGTGTTTGTTTAGGTTGTAAGAGAAGAAGAGAAAGTCCTCGATGGTTCTGATCATTTTCTTTATCCAAAAAAATAAAATAAAATCATGTAAATCAAAATTTTATGATCATTTCATGTTTCCCTAATAATAAATTTTCAATGCTAAAATTGACAATAGCATCACAATAATTGTTGCTTTCTTTATATGTATTTAGATTTTTCTAATTGTCATTTGGCTCACTATGCTAAATATGCATGTTTTATGATGAATATTTCGAGATAATGCTGTGTCTTTTGTGTAGCCATTTTGTTGGGATGATGATTTGGGATTATCACAAAAGCTCATGTAAAATTAATTTATATGTAAGACATAATTTATATATAAAATGAACAATTACTTATAGTTAAAATCATGATATTAATTTCTTGCCATTTTTGTCAAGCGTTAAAATCGCGATTAATTCGTTGGATATATGAACTTTAGGAGACTTGCTGGCTAGTTATTTCTTATAAGAAATTTTCAATCTTTTTCTATAAAGAAAAAATTTACCATACATATAACATTGTTATTTTTGTAACATGATTTGGAATTGGTTAGACCAAAGATTAAACAACTAAAGAATAAAAGAAATTAATCTTGATACGTGATGCAGACAATAGTAGCATAAAAAGAATGTTGATAGATTGCCAAAGCTGTTTCGCAATCATACATCTTGTACATCTTCTTTGCATTGCTGCATAATTTTTTTTTTCTTAATAAACTCTACAAGATAATATAATCTGTAAGAAAAGAAATGGACAATATTAAAACATGGCATATGAAGGAGAAGTCTAAGAACACTTAAGCCCACCATGGATCTTCACCAGTTCTGAAATCTGTTTCTACCCATGGAACAAATACTACCTTCCCATCATCAATATCAGCATGAGCCAAGGCCAAGGACTGGAAAAATAAGTAACATAAGATAAATTATGGCAAGTAGTGTAGAATTTACAATGAAAATGAGAAAGAAAGATGAACTAGAAAGGCAAGTGAAGACTGCAATAGTGTAGTAGGAGAAGTATCAAGGGCAATAAGCATGAATCATTCATGTAAAAGAAAAATGGTCTGCCCGTTTTTTGCCATGACATCCAAAATTGGAAAGGGGCATTCAAGATAAAGTTCTTGTCAATTTGCAATCAGTAAAGCAGCATATTTACTAAAGGGATTAAGATGAATATGAAGATAGTGTAATTTCACTTACCAGAGGAGCAGGTCCTCTAACAACTCTTCCCTGATTGTTGTATTGAGATCCATGGCATGGACAGATGAACTTGTTCTCAGCAGCATTCCATGGCACCACACAACCAAGGTGGGTACAGACACCATTGATCCCATAGGTCGCCAGTGTCCTATCATTCTCCACAACTAGGTAAGTAGGATCCCCCTGAATTCAAATAAAGGATAAACATTTAAAAGATGCTTCCACACATTCTAAATGAAGAAAATTGATCAGTTCACTAATCATATTGTCAAAAATATTAGTACATTAGGTATTCTAACATTTACTCTTATTGAAAATGAAGAATCTTGTTTCCATCTTTTTTTTACTTCACTACATTTTGTATCAGAAAACTGCATTTTCTTGGCTCAGATGCTAAAGAAAGAATGTATTTGAAATTTCCGTCTATCTACCATTTCTGTTTATGAATCCGTCTCATAGGAACTTAGTTTTTGTTATAATTGAATTTCAATTTACTTGCACCGTCATATTGTTTTCCATTGTATAAAACTTAAAGATCACTTTGCATTTGGTCCTCAAATGTAATGAAATATAAAGAAACTAGTACCTTCAATCCTTCTGTAAGGGTTCGGTCCCCGGGGCCATGGTTCTTGAGCCATACTGCGGCAACAACATCATTTCCTAAAGCATCTTTTGCCACAGTTCCACCACTGCCAGTGCCTGATCTGTTCTCAATTTACACAATGCCGCATCAATACTTTGAAGCATTCACTAGAAAAGTAACTAGAGGAGCAAAACGAGTAAGCTATAACCAAATAGAAGATGTATTTCATTGTAGATGTTTACTCATTTTTTCAGACAGAAATTTACTCCTTCGGAATGCCCAAAACATAACCATAGAATTTTTGCAATCAACATAGCTATAGACAAAACTAATGCAGCTAAAGTTTGGAATGTAAACCTAAGGTCTATATCACATTTCTTGACCAAAAGGAAATGGAAAGGAGGATTATAGCTTTTTATTCTGTTGTGATGGTCACCAGTGAACAAACAAGAAGTGCTAAACCTATAATACACGACCTGTATTACACACTTGAACCATGATCAAAGTAACTAAGGCAAAGCATAACCTGTCAATAACCATTCATACACTCCAACCAACCACCACAACTTATCATTGGTAGCACACTGCATTACACTTTGTATATTCCATTTTACATTTGCCTATAGTAAAACTTTTTTATTCTAATGCCTCACTCTACACTTTTAATTTGGCGTTTGCTCTCTCTCGTCTCATCGGTTAAAACTATATTTGGCGTTTACTCTCTCTCGTCTCATCGGCTAAAACAATATTGTTTGCAAATAACATGGATTCAGGAATGACTTTCTTCAAATGTTTAGAGTTCTCGTCAATTATTAAAACAAAATGCACGGAATTAAAACTGATCCCTGATGCAGATCAGCAGATGCATAGTAATCTCGTCAATCCAAATCAGTTCAAAGTGAAAAAAATAACAATTGTGCTATAGGATCGCTTAAAGAAGAATTCAAAACATTAAATCACAAAGACACAACATTCAAAACATTGCTTTATTCTTTCCCCCCAATTTTAATTTCCCTACACGTGATAAATACAGTGCTTTTTAGCCATAGAATCCAGAAATGCTATATTACGACTCAATTAACACAATGCCAAACAAAAAAAAAAAGATGGAAAATTGAATCTACAAATTCAGATAATGATCTATACTAAGGAATATAAGCTCTTTCTCCAGCTAAAAAAAACATTATTATCAACTGTCTTTCACCAACAGGCACACAGAAACAAATTCTATAAGCCAAAGAAAAGCAAAATGCAAAGTGGGAAGTGAAGCGAAAACCTTATGCATCATATAGAATTAGAAGCGAAAACCTTACCCTGGTGGGACGAAGAATGATGCATAAGGTACAACCATGATTGCAGTGGGAAGTGAAACAGCACCCAAAAGAAGCAAATTCATGAGCTCCCTCTTGGCCATATCAGGCACTCTATCATCAGCAGGCACAGTTGTAGCCATGCAAGACACTTTCATCCTCTTGTCCTTCCCCCATGATTGACTGCTCCTCATCATTTTTTTCACAAACAATGCTTGTGATGGACAACACATGCCACTCTTGCTAGAACATAACTGAAAAAAAAAACCCACAAAAAAAGATGATGGTCAAGTATATAATCAAACTATAATCACAAAAAACGGGATGTTGCGATGATCTAGACAAACAAATTGCATGAAAAATGGGATTTTTATCAATTGAGAGTCTAAGTTGCTCTAATTCACACATTAAAAAAAAAAAAAAAGACTGTAAAGATAGAATCTTTTTGAAGTTTGCATTAATGGGTTGATGGTGAAATTACCTGAGAAGGCGTTATGGGTGATAAAGTCGAAGAAGCCATTGCTGAGCTTGGGCTTCAGGTAAGTTCACTGTACAGTTTGTAGATTCTGATCACTGATGGATGGTTGGCTTTGATTTGTATAGTTTTGAAAAATTATGATAAAAGGATAATCGGAGAGCGCGTGTCAGCCACAATTTTGTCGAGGCTCTGGAGATAAGGCAATGCTTCGTACAGCCACATATATAGCATTGGATATTATCATTAGGGCTGAGAACCAACGAAGGTTAATAGCTAAATTAAAATATTAATTATATAATATATATTGGACTTATATGAAATAAAAATATTAAAAAATAGAAATATATAATTGGGTTTTTATATATATATTTATTGACACACAAATCACATTATACAGTGGTGAGACATAAACCTTTATGAACAAGATCGGGATTAGCTCGATTAAAGTTGCACTCAATCTCGTCTACTTAATAAACAAATAAACACAAACAAAACTTTAAGTTCCATCAATAAATGAATAATAAATCAACAAGCAAGTGAAAGATTCGTTTAGATTGGTCAACAACTCGTTAAGAATTTACTTAAAATATAAATAATATATACCCTAAGTAAAACTCTTAAATAATAGAAAAAATCGATTCTTATACATATAAGCACACAAATCATTATATGAGTTTGAATTAAATTTGGACATTTATGCAAAGAGACAAAATATATTAATTTAACTAAATTATACCTTCTTATGCGAGCCGCGAAGTGTTCACGAACAAAGCTCGGGCTCGTCTCGGTTCACGTAAAGCTCGGCTCGAACTCGTTCATTTAATAAATAAACGAACATGAACATATTTTTAAGCTCGATTAATAAACGAACAGAACCTGAACACCCTAAAGCTCGGGCTCGCCTCGGCTCGATAGCACCCCCTAATTATCATCCTTTGGGTGTTTTCTTTTTGTGTGTTGATCCATTAACACCATCGGTTGATCCATCGACCACCATCGGTTGGTCGGATTTCGACCGGATTCTGGTCAAGTGGCCGGAATTCGATAGGCCGACGATCAACGAAATAAAAAAAATCAAAAATTTGAAAATAATTACAAAAGATCAAATTGCCCTTTGTTTTCTATTTGGAAAATTTGAAAAATTTTGATTTGAAAATTGGAAATAAACAAACAACGCATTTTAGAAAGAGATAAGAAATGGGTGAAAACACCCTAACAAATAGAGCCTTAATTTTTAACTCAAACCTCGCCTAAAATCGAGGAATTGGTCTAGAGTTAGAATAAATTTATAATCCCGATTGTTTGGATGATATTTTAATGATTTGATCTCTGATTATATACGAGTTAGAGATAAGTGGACACGAATTGCTAACATATGTCGCACGGTAAATCACTACCTCTCACGTCCCTCGACTTATCTTACCATAGAGGCTAACGATAAACTAAAACTATCAATCCGCATTCCATGAACACTTCTCCTATTTTGAAAAAGTAAAATAAGCCTCAGCACCAGCTGATCTAACTAATTGTAAACCATTTCCCATTGTGATTTTTATGTTATATATGGTCATGCTTAAGAGCATATTGGTTGAAGTAAATTCTTCTTTTTATTTGTGTCAAAATAGCTTCTTCTTCCGAATAAGTCAATTTATTTGGGACCTACGGATTCACTCTTTTCGTAATCAAATATTAGCCTCTTCAAATTTCGAATGGAATCCAACCCAAAGAAGAGGTAAAGAGTTCAATTTTCCCTTCTCATTCTCTTATCATAAATCAGCTCTCTTTTCCAAGTTTCAAAATGGATGAGAAATGGGTGAAAACACCCTAACAAATAGAGCCTTAATTTTTAACTCAAACCCCGCCTAAAATCGAGGAATTGGTCTAGAGTTAGAATAAATTTATAAACCCGATTGTTTGGATGATATTTTAATGATTTGATCTTTGATTATATACGAGTTAGAGATAAGTGGACACGAATCGCTAACATATGTCGCACGGTAAATCACTACCTCTCACGTCCCTCGACTTATCTTACCATAGAGGCTAACGATAAACTAAAACTATCAATCCGCGTTCCATGAACACTTCTCCTATTTTGAAAAAGTAAAATAAGCCTCAGCACCAGCTGATCTAACTAATTGTACACCATTTCCCATTATGATTTCTATGTTATATATGGTCATGCTTAAGAGCATATTGGTTGAAGTAAATTCTTCTTTTTATTTGTGTCAAAATAGCTTCTTCTTCCGAATAAGTCAATTTATTTGGGACCTACGGATTCACTCTTTTCATAATCAAATATCAGCCCCTTCAAATTTCGAATGGAATCCAACCCAAAGAAGAGGTAAAGAGTTCAATTTTCCCTTTTCATTCTCTTATCATAAATCAGCTCTCTTTTCCAAGTTTCAAAGTGGATGAGAAATGGGTGAAAACACCCTAACAAATAGAGCCTTAATTTTTAACTCAAACCTCGCCTAAAATCGAGGAATTGGTCTAGAGTTAGAATAAATTTATAAACCCGATTGTTTGGATGATATTTTAATGATTTGATCTTTGATTATATACGACTTAGAGATAAGTGGACACGAATCGCTAACATATGTCGCACGGTAAATCACTACCTCTCACGTCCCTCGACTTATCTTACCATAGAGGCTAACGATAAACTAAAACTATCAATCCGCATTCCATGAACACTTCTCGTATTTTGAAAAAGTAAAATAAGCCTCAGCACCAGCAAATCTTACTAATTGTACACCATTTCCCATTGTGATTTTTATGTTATATATCGTCATGCTTAAAAGCATATTGGTTGAAGTAAATTCTTCTTTTTATTTGTGTCAAAATAGCTTCTTCTTCCGAATAAGTCAATTTATTTGGGACCTACGGATTCACTCTTTTCGTAATCAACTATCAGCCCCTTCAAATTTCGAATGGAATCCAACCCAAAGAAGAGGTGTAGAGTTCAATTTTCCCTTTCATTCTCTTATCATAAATCAGCTCTCTTTTCCAAGTTTCAAAATGGAATCCAACTTAAAGAAGAAGTAGGAAGCTTGATTCCCCTCGTCATTCCCTCCTTTCAAATCAACCCCTTCCTCCAAATTTTGTTACGGAGTCCACCCCAAAGAAAAGGCCTTGACAATTAATAGCCAACCATCTCCAAATTAATGTAGGATTTGTTTAAGAATCTCCACAATTATTTGTAATGAAAATAAAAGTATGGTGGAAGGGGAGGTTTTTTTATTTTGAATTAATCTTCTATTATACAATTGAAATGATAGGGGGAGTGAAATTCTGGAGTGACTGATATGGCAGTGATAAAAAGATAAACTTATCCCTTACCCAGTAGGGTTCACATAAGATCCACTCCCCCTATATCGATTGTGTATTTGTGTCACATAAGATCCACTTATCTTGAGCTTAACTCAAGGGACATAAAGTTTATTTATTTATTTTTATCAAGGCCACTTTTATTACTAATGCTCGTGACTGAAAAAGTTCAGAAGTCTAGCCCAATCTCTACGCCTACAAACGTAGTCTGGACCTTCAATATTTAAACACAGGATTGGTTGGCGAGTCATCTTTTATGTACTCTTACAGGCCGAGTTACTTTTAAGACACTGGGCTTCCTTCTATACTGAAATCGTAAACCCTAAACCTAAGCCCACCTCAAATATTTGTTTTCGAATTAATTTATTAAGGCAAAGGAACTTTTGTTTTATAATTGTGTATTCGATATTTCACTTGTTAATATTTTGACATGGTTGCATGTATCTTTATCAATATTTGTGTTCTTAATATTCACACTTATTATAATTTATTTTAACATAAAAATTTATTTTTTCTATTTTAAATTATTTTTTATTATTTCTTTCCTTTCTTTTGGACTAACAACAATTTTTAAGTTTCAATTAGATATGAAATTCTAATTTTAATTATTGGTCATTCAATTTTACTAGATTAAATTAGAAAAAAATGGTATTTTTACACGATCTAATTCTAGTATCATTGTTCCATTCACTTATCTATTTATGGTAAATGTTAATATATTGAGCAATAGGAAGACTACAAAGATACCAAGTTATGCTGGTCCTCAATATTATTACTTTCAAATATTAAGTACATAATAAATTGGGTGTTTCTTCAATGAAAGAAAGGCTACCTTTTTTTCATTATTATTGTTAAACGTACTAAATGAGTCAAGAACTCCCTTCAATCTAGAAAGTTTAACCCCCATAATTATTAACGGAGATTATAATCTATATAGTAAATAGGGTTCAATAAAGTTCTTGATCCACTAGCTAAAATGCCATGTTTAGATTATTTATACTAACGAATTTGTTAGACAATGATTGTTTTAAAAAAATATCATATAATGATTATATATGGCATATATAGAAAGACCAACTAAATTATCACAAAAAGTGTTAGCCCAAAATGAGAAAATTTAGGCAAGAATCATTTTGAATCTTCTATTATATATACAATAGATGTATCATCATTCTTATACTCTTTAGAAATGATCACATTGTTAAATTATTTAATAACAATAATTAATATATATCCTAGTAAATTTAATTTATTTTACTTGAGAATATAGCATATTTTAAAAAGTATATGAAGAAATAAAACACTAATTATAAAATAGAATATTCTTTTTTTTTCTCATGAACTTATATACTACAAGAATCTTATTCTATTAACATGCATCCTATACTTGCGCTAAGTAGATCTGCTCCAAGTGAACTTATATATTAGAGGTAAGATCTTCAAACAAAGGGAAAGAAAAATGTTACTAATGGTGCTAAGTGAATATGCTCCAGGTGAGCTTGAACAAAAGGGAAATGAAATGTTATTAGAGGAGTTCGAAACCTAAACTCAAACCCTATTCAATTCATGCAAAAAGTCAAACAACTAACCATAGATTTATAAACGAGAGGTGCACAAACAATTCATTTACTCAAAGTGTACTTCTACAAGTTCCGCTTCTAGGTTAGGTTCTGTAAAAATTGCCATCATTAATAATTTCAACTTGTTGCTCCTGAACAAGTGTAACAAATCTATTGATAATTGAGCAATATGGATCCATCTTCCCAAGAATATAAAACTGAAAAGCAAAATTATAACAAAATATTGTGAAAAAAAAAACAGACACACACACACACACTAATTAATTGGAGTGAAACGAGGGGGGTCTTTTTTTTTTCTTTAGTTTGTTGGGTAGGAAAGAATGAGGATGTGGAATGTGTCAACCCTGCAAAATGTACTGACTATATATTCCAAAGATACATAAATAATGGAATTGTAGGTTTTATGATTTTGTCCCAAGTAGAATTAAAAATTGGCCCACTCTTAAAATGTACACTCTTGACTCTACTGGGCAATAGCCATCAAATTTAACAGAAATACAATCATTGTGTTTTCTGCATGGGGGAAGGGCGTGATATTTGCACTCATCATGTGACTGCATGTGTGTGTATCCCTTCATTCATTTTGTGTCACTGTGTGTGTGTGTGTGTTCTTGTGTAGTTGTGTGTGTCAATCGACTCACTTCCCACTCATTTTTCTGCTTGCAAAGTTGCAGTGCAACCCTTTTTACGTTCATAATTCTCAGCGTGAAATTTCAATTCGCCTTTGCAGAAGCAGTCTTTCTTTTTTACCATAATAATCCTTCACGCAAAAGACCAGTACAGATCATACAACAAAATTCGTAACAAAGAAAGATTTCTTACTATAAAGAGAGGCCAAACAACAATGACAAGATGCATGGAATAAAATTGTACTTTTATGCAGAACTATATGTTAGATTACCTTGTACAAATAATATGTTCTTGAAATGTTTGTGGTTTCATCGATCATTCAGTATTTGAAGATTTTTATGCTCAATAATTGTTTGGGAAAAGTATGGCGTTGTTGAAGGTGATAGGATATATATATCTTTTTTGTAATTCTTCCTATAGCACAATAACAATGACAGATGAAAAAAATACAATAATTTTTAAAGAAATTTAAAGAAATACAAATTCAGAGAATTTGAAAGTTGCATAGAATAATATCAATGACGTAATTATGAAAATAAAGGCCTACAAGCTTGTATATAGTTGTAAAAAATCCTAATTTAAATTTATAAAATATTTGATAATAATTCGAAAATTTTAAATGGGTATAAAAGCGATAGAAACAAATGAATTTTGTCGACACACATCATTGGACTTTAGCCAATGAGTCTAGTAAGTTGTAAATATTGTCAAAAGTTCCGCTTGTTTAAAAAAAAACGACTCAAATTCACTTTTTATTTCCTCCTTAGCCTGATTCTATAAATTCTAGAAGTCATTCTCAAGCTGTTATATATCACGCAAATCCTTAAAAATTTTACATTTGTCTTCTTTTTTTTTTTTTTTTGTTCGCTTAATGGTACAAGAAATGGGCAATGTACAGAAGTGTGTGCATATTGTAAAATATTACGATTCACACAATAAATACGTTGTGCAAATTAAGATGTATTTTATTATCTAGAATTGTGTAAAATCCTTCGTTTAATCGAATATTTTGGCTGGGATCAAAGGGATATATTCTATCTTAGATAGTTTGCATAATTTGCGGACTACTTTTAAAATGCATATAGATCATTCTTTAAAATGTAGGAGGGCCATGAATTAATGTTGTATGGATCCTCATACATTCTTTAACATCTTGCTAAAATTCCCAAGATTTCTAGGGCTTCAAGTCCTCCCATAAATGGTTAAATATAAGGTGAATCTGTTTGAAATAAGCTTAAATTATATATAGTACGTTCAAAAAAGGGAGGGGGTGGGGAGGGGGGTGTGGAGTTACAAAAAAAATGGTTTAATTCTACATAAATGGGGTTGGCATGTACATGTTTTTTTCTTCCTTTAGATAAGCTTTCTCTTGTATCAATGCATGGAGTGATGAGAATCTATTTGCAATGTTAGAGAAAAGAAGACACTACCACTACCAAGCTAAAGAAAGTGGGAGTAGTAAAAGATGGAAAAACAATTAAAGCTTCTGGAAAATTGAATAGATAAAGGGAAAACGTACGAGATGGGCAATCTCAGAACAATATGTTAAAAAGAAAGAAAGGGGGAGCGTTCTTCAAAGGCATTTCGAAGTAATGAAAACACTTCAAAGCTGTTTGCCCTTCTTCTCGATCATTTCCCCATTCATTTTTGTGTCTCTCGTCATGTTTCCAACCATATACTATTATATTCATTAATTATATGGTACAATTTGTTAACTTTCCTCCTTGTAAGTAATTGAATTGGTCCTAAATTCAAAGAAAAAAAATGAGAAATCAAATTGGCATTCTACGTAAAACTTACGTTTAAATGAGACCATTATAATTGAATAGGAAAAAGGACGATGTACTTTGTCTAACCATGTAATGTAAATTTGAACAAATAATCATACAGAAATAATAAATATAGTCACTTTCAATATGATTATTGTAGTGTATTAATGATTGTTTTATTCTGTCGGACAGAATTTGTATTTCCCTTATTTGACTATTTTGTTTGGAACTGAGGACTACCAGTATGAAGATTGCCTTGTCTTTCCTAGTGAGTAGTGAACTTCACCTAACAAGCTTGAAATTAAGTGTAGAAAGGAATGAATGGTGACATGAAATAATTCAGTTACATTCACAAGGTGAACATGGAGTTATTGATTACCAATAATGTACGCAAAAAAGTGAATTATCACTTTCATGTAAAAAAAAAGTTTAATATTCTATTATTTTGTCTACCTCTTGAAAGAAGATGATAATTATTTGATTCTACTATAACAATAATTAAAATTTTATCCTACTATAAGATGTCGGTTACATAGATCACGTCTCCCTATTGTATTCTATCTATTTCACTATACTCAAACTCTCTTAGAAATTAATGTAGCAGTGATTTCCCAAATGGGGGCAATCGTATCTTGTGATGCGCTCGATAAATTGAAGAGCGTCCTAATCTTTACAAAATTTTTAATATGATCTAGGTAATTTAAATGATAAAGTTTTACTCCGACGGTCAATGTAACACTACATTTCTCATTTTTTCATATGTGAGATTCGCTCCTAATCTTTATAAGATTTTTAATATAATCTAGGTTATTTAAATGATAAAATTTCACTCCGACGACTAATGTCACGCTATATTTCTCATTTTTTCATATATGAGACTGGCTACATACTTATAAATGGACGGAGTTAATTAATTGATTTGACAATCAAACAATTTCCTATGCATTGCGTCAAACTAACTCCACTATGCCCATTTTAATTTGAGACATACACATTAAAAAATACCATCTTGTGGATAAAATAGAACCGAGTTAGTCTTGGTTGTGTGCACTATATTAATTGATGTTATAATTCCTTTTGACTAGGTCAAAAACTAAAAGTCAAAGTTTGAAACCACATTAATCCAGGTTCAATTGTCAAATGGGACACTGTACCTGTTTTCTAAAAGTCTTTCTAAACTATTCTAACTAATAAAGTAAGAGGATGAATTTTTTGTGCCATAAGTTCTCCTTTCCCATTATGAACTTAATTTAAATATGGCCATGCTCTTGTGGATTTCATACAAAAAGAAACTGCAGGTCAAAGTGTTCCATAGATTGATGAACAATTTCAACAGTAGGTTTGTAAATTTTTGGCGTTGTGGGGGACCTAAAAAGAGCTTCAAAACGACCCAACGACCCAACATATGATTGCTCCTTTGGCTTTAAAGTTAAAACTTACTTCTTGCAATAGTGTTCTTATTGGCTTTATACCTTGAAAGATTGGGGGACCATGGTTAGGTTTCTTGTGTATAGACATTTTGATTGAGAAAAAAAGCATGTACTAATTAATAAATAAGAGCTTTTATGAGCAAGTCTATAATTAAAAGAGGTTTTTAATAAGTCTGTCCCTGAATATTATAGCATGCAATAAGTACTTGAATTGCTACCCAAAAATTGAGTTTAATTTAATTAGTACTTCATGAATCATCATCATCTATTGTTGCTTCACATCATGATCGCATTGAAGTCTAGTATGGTTCACTTCATTTATTATCTTTAGATCTTGATAGGAAAATACCAATTGCAAGTCTAGATTGATACTACAACAATTTTTGCATGAATCCACTTATGGATAACGTAATTCACATTTTATTGAAAAATTTAGAAAATATTTTTCATCACTCGTATTTAAAATGATGTGATTTTTGTCACTTATACTAAAAGTTCATACTAAATTAGCTATTTTGTCTAATTTTATCTTTTTTTTTTAATAAAAAATATATACATGTCATTGTTGGACGATATACACATATGTACTTTCTGTTAAAAAATCAAATAAAATTAAATAAAATGGTAAATTTTAATAGAATTTTTTAATACGAGTTACTAAATTGCATAAATTTAAATTTGATTGATGGAAAAAGTTTTTTCAACAAATGTGAAGGATGATTTTTTTAATTTTCCCTTCATCTTTCGCTCAATTGTCTCTTGGAGAATTTGTACTCTCTAATATTACTTTATGTAAACTTATGTTTGACCTAGTTTCAAGAAAAAAGAAGTTTGATTGGACATTATTTTATCTTCACACATACTTACATTACATACATACCTCCAAATCTCGAATTCTAAACTTAGGGTTTAAGAAGGAATCAAGTGATGATCCCTCTCTCATTGACTCAAATAATATTCAAAAGTAACTTTTACAATAATTTTTATTGCTCAATTCTGTGGAAGGTTGGAAACATGGCCTCCTCGGCACCTAGCTGATTTCCCAATTATTATTATGCTTTTGTCCTAAAATGAATGAAGTGTCATTGAGGAAGATGTGTTACATAAAAGGTCACAACTGATAAGTCACAAGCATTAATGTTTCTGAAGACATTGATACAACATATTCTGTCACAAATGTGGGACAATAAGAGAATAAAAATTGTGCTGAAATGGTCCCTAAATTCATCATGAAATTAATGGAAAATTTGAAAATTTACCAAGTAGGACTACCATACACGATACATGACGCATTTTTATCAACTTCTTGTCTAAAAAACCTAATATAATCATCTTTTAGATCAAGAATTAGAATGCTAAAGCCAAAGTAAAATCTACCTACTCTATATATGTTAGCCATTTCAATAAATTGGGATATGTAATCTACTTGTGTTTTTCTTTTTTCATGACCATGACATGTACAGGTTTTCCTTCCATTTTTCTTCTTTGATCAATTGTTTTAAAGATAATCTAATTCTCTATAATCTAACCTAATTGACCTCCTAGCTAGTTTGTGTTTCTCAATTATATACTTCTTTACGATAATCTAATTGACCTACTAATTGCACATTAATTTCTATCTCTATTAAATTCAATATTTTTCTACTTGGTAGGGTTGTCTTGTTTAACCGCTAGATCGATTCGCGTTCGTGCTCCTCTCCGTGAAGCAACACATTGGTAATTTTTCTTTTTAACAATAATAACACTGATTCAGATTATTAAAAGTAGAATAATAATGTGTTACACGAATATTTTTTACATAACATTTTTGTTTAGTGGAATTACAACGTCGGCAATGTTGATGTAGAAATACTCAAACTACATGACATTACTATCAAAAGTATTATACAAGTTGCTGAATTTACTCTTAAAAGCGAAGGTATTTGTAATATTTTAAAATGTAGAAAATTGCTTTTAGTGTGTGTTATAATTTATTTTTTAAACTTCATTTTTTTCATTAATAAAGTGATCTACATTTGTGAAAAATTAGTTAATTTGTTTCTTAAATTAATTAATGTAGTACATGATATTGTATCCTAATGGTAAAAAAAATTTAACCTACATCAATTGAGAGAGCCCAAATCATCATAATATTCTAGTATTGTTCCAATGTGTGAAAGTTAATTTGGTTAATTTCATGGAAAAACTCATAGACAAAAGATAAAAAACTTTTTTATAAACCTACTTTGACTTATTTCAAAAAGAAAGGAATTTCCCACATTGACTTTTGTTTTCTCTAAACCCCATGCATGAAATAAAAAAAAAAACATTTCGTTTTCTGCACTTTAATTTAAATAGAAATTAACAATAACAGTAATAGTTGCATAGAAATTCCAATTGTTTTTTGTCTTATTGATAATCTTATAGTACTAGTGTGAAAAACGCCATACATTCAAAGACATAAAACCTAAGCTGTCACTCTGTCACGGAGTTGAAAACACAATATTGTTTGGTACTAAGATTTTGGAGGTTAATATTTGTATGAATTGGGACAGTGGATTTTTAATTTTTTAAGATTTATTTTACTTGGAGTAGTTTGCTTTGTTTGTTGCAAAAGAGGGGCAAAGAATTCAAAACTTTTTTTTATCTTTGTCTTTCTGCATGCCTATTGACGAATACATCTCATGGAGGGAGTGAAGATTGAGACCCACTCATTTTGTCTATTTTTTTATCATGGACATAGGATATTAATTAATACTGTATTTATTTGTGTAAGTTTTAAATTTTGTTCATATATGTAATTATTGCTCAAGAAATTTCATGAAATGGTGTTATTGCAAACGTGATGTAAATTTGGAATTCCTCGTACCAATGGGATTTAATGTTGAATTTTTTTCCCACTTGCTTTTTGTATGTTTCTTGAATTTTAAGACTAATAGTAATGGGCTATTTTATTTTATAAGAGCAAAGGTTAGCTCGAATAATAAAATCCTTATTTTTTTTAATAATGTGTTTTCATCGTTATTTAATATCTATAATATAACACTAAATTTTCTTTCCCTCAAATGTATTAAATTTCCAAAATATATTTTATTAGTTCTTGTATTGAAAGCTTGAGGTTGGGGATTGTTTTTATTTTTGATAAAAGATAGTTCCCATTTAGTTCATCTCGACATTGCTTCATTTATGACATTTTCAAAAGGTTGAGTGTATTTGATTATTTTATATAGTGTAAAAATTTTTATGACATTTTTTTTAATGCTCAAAGAAAATAGATTATCTTCTAATTCAACTGGTTAAAATATTTGCATGTATTTTTTTAATTTTTAATTTGACTCTCAATTGAAATATCACTTATAATAGTAATGACAACCGAACCTCAAAATCTCCTTATAATAATAGCAATTGAACTTTTACGGGATCGATAATCTTCTTATAACAACAACGACTAAATATTTATGAGACCCATTGATAGATACAAGGGCAGCTTCCTTTCAAACTCAATTTTTTGGATTCACCACTGATGGAATCAGTTATATATAGTTCATATTACACTGCTATCGTATTGTATTATATTTGTACAGAAGGCTTCTTAAACCAAAAATTAAAATAAAAACACACACACACACAGTGAACTATGAAGTTGAGTCCATATTTTGCAATATCTTATGCTTATGGTTGAATGCAGATTTAAATTTAATGGATTAAAGACAATAATAATTGTCGAGAAATACGGCCAATTTTTTCGGTTGTTAAGTGAATTGTGAAGATCTTTTTACTCCATCGCATTTTTCTCAACAACCATTGACATCGTTTTATAATAATGTATTGCTTTTTCTACATAACAAACATTTGCCTAATTAATTATCCATTGTTTCTTTTGTCAGAAAATGAGTTTTCATTACTCGCAATAAGTGTAATGAAACAAAACGTTATTTGCTCAATAAAGTGAATTGATGATCGTTGTCAATAACATTATATATTATTATGGCTCTCTTGTCAACAATCCCAATGTTGTTTTCACATTAACGATTCCTGTTTTGAAGTGTGTGAATAATGTGATAACTTTTTCATGTAAATATGTAACGTCTCTCATAAATATTTAACACTCATATAATCTTCTTTTAGGGAGATCAAAATATAAATTCATTTGCCAAACAAATATACAATCATAAAAAATTGTAAAAATTATATTTCTCAATTGATGAAAAAACTTTTATCGCTTGGTCCTCGTTATCAAGTCTTGGCCTCCGTATAGGTTGCAAGTAAATAAGCATATCAAGTGAAAAAAAGTCGATTTCATATTGAGAACATAGACGACTTTTAATTTCAGTTAATCAACTTTTTTCAACAATATTAAAATAACACTACCGGTTATGAAGAGGTCAATTGCATATAAGGGGGGGCGCAACCAGGTCTTGACCCCTTACTATATACTCCCTCAATTCTTTAATAAATGTCATTTTAACTTACATTTTTTGTTCTCAATTAAGTGTTATTTTACAAATTTCAATGTAAAAAGTCTAAAAAAATCTAATCTTACCTTTCGTCTCATTTATCTATGTAATATTATTTAAAAGAAGAAAAAAAAAGCTATGGTTATAAATATGAATAAATAAGAGAATTTATCACTTTTATTAATTAGCGTACACAACTTTAAAATGATACTTATTAAAGAATAGAGAAAGTAGGTGATAAGGAAATAAGCGGCTTTACATTGAGAATATAGGCGACTTCTTCAATCAATTAATTTCAAGCAATACTAAAATAACACTACTGGTTATAAAGAGCTCACTTGCATATAAGAGGGGTGAGTAATAAAAATAACCAATATTTGTATATATAGTCAAAGTACTATACGTGTATATTTTTATTAAAAAAATAGTCTGAATTAGATAAAATAATTAATTTAGTACATATTTTTCTAAGAAATTATATTATTTTGAGATATAAGTATTAAACAAAATTATAAAAAAGGTTTTTTTTTTCAATTTTTCCCATAAAATTACAACCAAACGAATTCACAACAAGTGTACAAAAAGTGAAACAAAATCAATCAATGTTCAACAGACATAGCTTGATGTACACTCATAAAATTGAAACAATAATAATAACAATGATAATACTAGTACTATATACTAAACTATGATATACAGGATATCTAATCACTACCATTCCCACCACGCCATCCCAATTTTCCTTCCCAATGACAGAGTGAAGCTGAAGTCTCTCTACGGCTTCTTTTTTTTCTTTTAAGAAGAGACAGCGAACTCTCACACCATTCCTTCTTATCATTAACTCTCTTCTCTGTCTCTTCTCTCTTTTTTTCTCTCTGTGCTTTTCATTTAACAATGGATGTTGCATTCTCTCATTTCTTCACTTCCCTTTAGTCCCTTTTCATCCCATAAATAAATTACATTGAATCGTTCAAGAACAATTGATAAAGAAAAAAAAAAAAAAGCTTCCATATAAGACCATTGTTAGTTCGATGGAGTTCGAGTTCGAGTTCGATCTTGAAAACCCTTTACCGATTTCTAATGAGTTAATCAGAGAATCAAGGATGTTTTCCCTGTTCAGCATTGAGGCTGATCACATTCCTTCAAATGAATACCCTCAAGAATGTCTTAAAGACTCGGGATTCCAATTTATGATGAGAGAAAAAACCATCTCTTCAATCTTCCATTTTTCTCAAAAGTTTGATCCATTTTTGTCCTATCTTGCCATCAACTATCTGGATCGTTTCCTGTCCTGCCAACCCTTTTCGGTAAATGAAATTCTTTGCATTAATTTATGGACTTGTAGCTGAATAAATATTGATTTTGATAGATGCTATTAATGCAGGAAGGGAAGCCATGGATCTTGAGACTTGTTGCACTTTCTTGTGTTTCATTAGCATTAAAGATGAGAAAAACAGAGTCAGTATCCATCATCGCTGATATGCAGGCAAGGATTCGAATCTACGTTGAACTAAGTTGATAAAAATTGCAGAAACTCAGAGAGTTTTGACATGATTTTGTTTGCAGCATGATGGAGGCCTCATATATGATTGCCAAACAATTGAAAGAATGGAGTTTTTGATCCTTGGGGCTCTCAAATGGAGAATGAGGTCCATTACACCATTTTCTTTCATTAATTACTTCATCACATTCTTCCGATTCAAAGACCATCCATCAATACAAGCACTCAAAGCTAGAGCCACTGAAATAATCTTCAAAGCTCAAAATGGTAAAGTTTCATTCTTTATTGCAAATTATTGCCAGTTGAAAACAAAGAGCTAATAAAGTTTGCATTTTTGCATTTCAGAAATCAAGCTATTGGCGTTCAAACCATCAATCATCTCAGCCTCAGCACTTCTCTCTGCTTCTCATGAATCATTCCCTCTCCAATTTCCAAGTTTCAAAAAGGCAATCTTAAGCAGTTCACATATAAATAAGGTTAAATTATTCTGATGTTCTAACTTCCCATTTTGTCAAGTGAAATTCAAGTGTTTGTTCCTTGTTTAAGTACTCAAATCTCTTTGTCATCTGGGCTGTTTTTGAAACAGGAAAATCTTTTAAGCTGTTACATAATAATGCAAGACATAGCAATGGAAGATTATGAGTCAGTTTTAGACAGCTCAATCACGCCAGCAAATGTACTTGATTTGCAGTACTCAAGCTCATCAAGCTCAGATATTGATCAGCAAAGTCAAACTCAGACAACGCAAACTACCAATACAGCAGGAGCTAGCACAACCACCACCTCTGCTGCGACATTAAGGCTCGAAAAAGACCTAAAACGCAGAAAGATTGGTGGGTTCAGAACTGAGAAGCCAAAATGAATATCATAACCAGCTTTCCCGGACTCAAAAAGTGGTGGTTTAGCATTGAAGCAATCTTGGGTTTGGGGGTGTAGTTCAGATGGTGATTTGATTTGAAAGCGAAAAAAGCTAATTTATGAATTTACTAGTATCAGCTGAAAACATTGCAGAAAGAAGCAGTACTGGTCCATTGGAAGAGTGAGTGAATAGCGATGGTAGCTTTGCAATGCATCAAAGAACTAAACATGAAAGGAAAGGCACTGGGCACAGTCTTGAGTATCGAGTCTATTTGACTGGTGGTGATAGTGAATGCATATTTTACACACAGTCACACACACAAAGGAGTTGTTGGGCAAATTGGTTCATTGTAGTCTTTGTTGGTCTTAGTTGGTTGGTGACTTTTTAGTTACTACTATCACTATTGAGAAAAAAAAAGTTGGAAAACTAAGACGGGGAGAGAGAGACAGAACAAAAAGAATTTTTGTTTCTTTCTGTTTATGGGATTTGGAGGGGAGTTGAGGAACAAAGACAAAATGTGGCTTTGAGACTTCAGAGTTGAATTTGTATGCTGCCTCTATGTGTTTGTTTAGAGGGTATATTTGATAGCTGTTACTTGTCTGTCTTTTTTGGTATGTCTTCAAGGATTAATAATCTCACATATAACTTACCACAACAATTAATGACTAAATTTTTGTCCTATATCACATTTTGTAACCGTTTTCAATTTTTACACAATTTCTAATTTGATAAGTATTATAGAGTTTGACAAAATATTTTAGGCCGGCCAACAATCTGTTATAACTTTCATCATTTTCTCGGCCAACAATCTGTTATAACTTTCATCATTTTCTCAAGTTTAGCACTGATGGTTACTTATAATTATAGGTAGACAGATTAGTTATAACTAGGTAAAGTTAATCTCAAACATAACGTACAATAACTAGTTATTGCTGATACAAAATTTTGTGGGAAAATCATAAAAATTTTGTTTAATTTCATCTATACTCTGGCTAAAGATAAGTTTGGTCAGAAATATTGTAATGTGTTGCAAGTCTTTTATCTGTCCTAGAGGGATCAAGGGATGTCTGAAATATTACAAACTTGTGATGAGTTTAAATTGTATAAAAATAAAACCACACAGTTGATATATTGTGTATGCAATTCAATACTAATAACGAATCAAACGTAAATAACTTCTTGTACAAATTAGTTTATATGATGCATTGATGAAGCATGCACAATCACAGATCTTGCCTCTTGTATGTACTCGATGGAGCAATGAAATTTCAGCTTGAGTTTATATATTTGAAGAATTGCACTCGCATTTGACATTGTGCATTTCTTGTTTGTCACAACTCTTGCAGATCCTACAGCTTATAAACTAAGTGTGCTCATTTAATTGTTCAACTCATTAGACATCACTTAAACAATTAGCCATAACAAGAAAATGTGATTAATATGTTCTTTATCAATTTGATCCTAAAATTTCTGTAGATAGCTTAATACAAATACAGCAATTACGACTAATTGTTTATTCTACTAAGTGAAATTGGCTATATAGATTACATTTTAATAATGTACTCAATTTTACACGATTTTTAATGTGATTCATATCATAAGGTGTGTTATCAAAATTTTTATGCTGACTCCGACAACCTTCCTCTTTTTCTCCAACTTTACCTTAACACAAATAGAAACTGAAAATTAAACTAAAGCATTTCAAAAACATCTTTTTATTATATTAAAAAAAAAAATCTGAAACTAATTTATTTAGAGAAAGAGACATTTTTCTTCCAAAAACAGCTTTATTACTGCAACATCCACTCTGGATTTGCAATGTGTTGGGCCAAAAAAATTGTTAATAAAGGGAGACAATAAAGGTTTTGTCTCTTGTTAATGGGCTACCATAGGCTACAAGTAGGATGTTATTGATATAATCAAGAAGTATATTAATTTATGTTTCAAGTTTCAAGTGATGATATTGATGCTAATGCTCTGAATTGTTTAAGTAGCTGGATTTTGATGGTCCCCTATAAATGAGATTTGTGAAACTTCTCTATCTCAGAAATTTGACCCTACATTTGATATCTCTGTAGGCAGTAATTGAAAGTCACCACACAATCACACAATTGAATTTGGACCACCTTGGCTTGAATCTTGATGGATATGATAGATAGAATGTCCAGTGCTGCTCATCTCATCTTAATATGCACTTCTATCGTTTCAGTATTAAAAGCATGTTTGTTGGAATTTCAATACAATGAAAACAATTCTAGAGAGTTGGAAGTTTTATTTTTGGTGTTATGTATCAATGCTTTTTATATAGAGTACAAAGAAATTAACCGGGTTGGATCTTTTGTTACATTTAATGTTTTATTCTATGTTTCATTTTATGGATGCACGTAACATGTATTTAACTAAAATCCTATCTGAGTGACTAATGAACTTTAAGGAATAAGTGTTAAAAATAACGTGTGTATCAATAGAATAATACAGAGAATGAAACATTGAATGTAACAGAAGATACATTACGAAAATTAACTGCAAAAATCTTCCCTAAAAATTCATTTCGAATCTTATGTTTCATTCCCTATTCATTATAGGGATACCCGCTACTTCTATTTAAAAACCACTATAAAGTGATTAGTGAATTTTAAGAGATAATTGTTAAATACAAATAGTGTCTATCTATAGCATAAAACACAATCCCGAAATATTACAGAATATCCGATAGGCAATCACACTCATCTAGACATTACATTCCACAAAATTAATCATTTTAGTGGAAAGTGCCGATAACTGGGCCTTTTCTTTAATTTAAGTTTACTAATGGACCTATTGTTAGCTTCTTGGACTTTGCCAATCAAACGTATTACTTCTCATCTGAAGACCCAAATATAACTTAATCTCAAGTTGTTGTAGGCTTGTAGAAAGCCCATAGACACCTCAACACAAGAAATTGCTCATTTCTTCTCCACAATGCAATTTTTTTTTTTTAAAATGATTATTTTGTTTTAATTGTGGGATAAATTACCATTCAACCACAAAACTATTTGAATAGTAAAATTTTAATTTTTTTCAAATTTAATTTGGTCATTCATCTCTTAAAAGTGATATATTAGTGACTGTTCTATCAATTCAACCATTATTGTTGAAGTTTCTCGCTAAATTTAGAGATTTTTAAATTTTTTAGGGTAATAACTTGTCTATAAACAAGGATAATTAATAGAATTTAGATTTTAGAATAGTGGGGGCTAATCAATATGAATAGTATTTTTTTGGCCAATATGCTTTTTAAATCTTAATTGGCCACTCATATGTGAAAGTGGTATATTAGCCATCATTATTTTTTTTATTTTTTTCTATAAATTTATATATTTTTAAAATTAGTTTAGCTTAATAATGTGTCTATAAAAGGGTAACTAATGGAGTTTATAATTTAAGGTAGTGGATGCTATCTAATAAAGTCATGACAGAATATTCATACTTAAAAATGTGATTTATAGAAAGAAATATTTTAATTTAATGGCAAGATAATGGAATTGTAAAAAGGCATCCCTATGATCGGTTAAAAAAAAAAGTGAAATGTAGATTTTCTTACCATATTTCTACTTTTCATGAATTATAACACACGTATTTTAGTCAAAACTAGAAAATTCAAAAATCACGTTAATTTTGACTGCACCTACCCTGATTGTGCATATAATGAATGGTGTCAAAAAAGTGAAATTTACATTTTTCAACAAATTTTCATTTTTCATGGGTTATAACACACGTATTTTAGCCAAATATGGCAAAATAAAAAAATGCGATGATTTTGACTTTTTTTGTGATGTTTTTTACACACACTTCAATTGTGAACATGCATTCCAATGAATATTGTAAAAAAAAAAGTGAAATTTAAAATTTTCACCAAACCATCATTTTTCACGGGTTATAACACACGTATTTTGGTCAAAAATTGCAAAGTAAAAAAACGTATTGATTTTGGCTTTTCCCCTACTGTTTTTTTACCAACCTTATTTGTGAAGATGTATTCTTGTGAACAGTTTCAAAAAAAATGAAATTTACATTTTCACAAATTTCTATTTTTCATGGGGTAAAATACACGTATTTTAGCCAAAATTGGCAAATTCAAAAATTACGTTGATTTTGACTTCTTAGCACCATTTTTTTGTACCCACCCCAATTGTAAACATGCATTCTAGTGAATATTGTAAAAAAAAGTGAAAATTAAAATTTTTACTAAACTTTCATTTTTCATGGATTATAACACATGTATTTTGGTAAAAAAATGACAAAGTAAAAAAAATGTGTTGATTTTGGCTTTTTCCTTACTGTTTTTTTACACACACCTCAATTGTAAACATATATTCTAATGAACGGTGTTAAAAAAATGAAATTTAGATTTTTCATTAAATTTTCACTTTTCATGAGTTATAACACATGTATTTTAGCCAAAATGGCAAAATAAAAAGACGTGATGATTTTGACTTTTTTGTGTTGTTTTTTACACCCACATCGATTGTGAATATGCATTCCAATGAATATTGTAAAAAAAAAGTGAAATTAAAATTTTTAACAAAACATTCATTTTTCACGGGTTAAAGCACACATATTTTGGTTAAAAATTGCAAAGTAAAAATACGTATTGATTTTGATTTTTCCCCTACTTTTTTTTCACCTACCTCAATTGTGAACATGCATCATTGTGAATCGTTTCAAAAAAAAGTGAAATTTAGATTTTTTTACCAAATTTTTATTTTTCATGGGGTATAACACACGTATTTTAGCCAAAACTAACAAATTCCAAAATCACTTTGGTTTTGACTTTTTAGCACCATTTTTTGCTCATACCCCAATTGTAAACAAACATTTTAGTGAATATTGTTAAAAAAATTGAAAATTAAAATTTTCACAAAACTTCCATTTTTCATGGGTTATAACACATGAATTTTGGTAAAAAATGACAAAGTAAAAAAATGTGTTAATTTTTGCTTTTCCCTTACTATTTTTTACACACACCTCAATTGTAAACATGCATTCTAATGAACAGTGTCAAAAAAGTGAAATTCAGATTTTTCACCAAATTTCCATTTTTCATGTGTAATAACACAAGTATTTTAGCCAAAAATGGCAAAATAAAAAAAACGTGATGATTTTGAATTTTTTATGCTGTTTTTTACACCCACCTCAATTGTGAACATTCATTCCAATGAATATTGTAAAAAAAGTAAAATTTAAAATTTTCATCAAACTTTTATTTTTCACGAGTTATAACACACATATTTTGGTAAAAAATTGCAAAGTAAAAATATATATTGACTTTTGCTTTTTTTCCTACTGTATTTTCACCTACCTCAATTGTGACATGCATAAACTTATCATCTTTCATAATTTAATCAACATAATCACCTGAGGTATTTTTAAAATCTTGCATTTTTGAATAAAATTTTTGCAAAAACATATTAAATATATAATTTTTATAGTATTGTTGAATAAAATTTAAATATATAATTTTTAGGTTTTGTAAAACCATATTATAAATATTATCTAGTTAAATATATAAACTATTTATTTCGAACTTCGGTTTGTGAAGATGTACATATTTATTACTGGTTGACAAATAATATGAACTAATTTCTTGGATTCATAACAGGACTGGTGGTGCTAATTATTCACTTGATTACAAACACAAAAATTTTTGTGAAACCGATTCATATATAAGACTTGACTTATACATAAAACAAAAATTAATAGCAGTTGAAATTAATCGTAATTTTAATTTTTTGTGCCTTTTATCGCATGTTGAAATCACAATTAACTCGCGTTTGTATATATAAACCCGTTTTATAGGAGACCGACGACTACTTGATAAATTTACTAATAGAGCAAAATCTTAAAATGAAAGAAGTAACCATTCCCTGCATTAATTATATATGCATTATGCATGCAGTAGACCTACATATATATCCATCCATGGCTTCATAGTTGTGGGTTTTGCAAAACAAAAAAAAAAAAAAAAGGAAGAAAGAAAGAAAGAACGAACTGGATTAGGGAAACCTCCCGCGGCGGCTATAAATAATGCAAAGAATAATATTGGATGGAACCCAAATTATTCATTGGCGTGCCCAGAATTAGATAAACATATATATAGTATATTTGGTGAACTCATGCGTGTCTGCTTGTTGACTCATCTTCTTAATATTGATTTAATTTCTCTGTTTATCCTGAACAAACATATGACTCAAGTACAATGTCTGATCGTCATAGACAAACTTATTTTATTTTGTGTGAACATATTTACGTACTTTTAAGACGTGTTCTTCATAGTTTGTATCATCAGCATGTAAACGTCAGCTTGTACGCAGTGATTAAATTTAATTGATGTGGAAAATCAAGAAAGACTCTAAAAATTCAATGGATTTTCTGTTACAATTTTAGTCACTATTTTTATTTATAAATACGCGTAATATGTATTTAACACTTATTCTTTATGTTTCATTAATAATTTGATAGGATTTTAATTAAATATACGTAACGTGTATTTATAAATTGAAATAAGAATTGAAACATGGAATGTAAGAGAAGATTACTCGGGAAATAACTAATGTGTTTGCTTATTTTTCATTAATGGTAGTGTGAAATAGACAGTGTGATCATCAGTGTGTGAACTCATCGATCAAAAGTACAAGAAGACCAAGCAAATATTCAATTATATTCAATGATCACAACGTGTGAACTCAAGAGTTTTTTCTATTTGTTTTGGAGTCTTTGATCATGTGGGTAAAGGAAAAAAATATCATTTGTGAAATTCAAACCCTAACCCTTTTACACAGTTTGACAGCAGAAAATTAATAAAGGGATCGTTTGATATTTCATCATGAATTGAAGTTATATGTCCTTAATTGGCAGCATTCGTACATTAAAAATTTAAAAATTCTCTAGTTGTTTTTGAACTATGGTGACTTTCCAAGAAGGTTAAATTGGAAACAGAAGACATCTCTATCTTCAAAATTGAAAAACTTAAAAAGAATAAAATAAGTAAGAAGGAAAAGAGAGTGTAAAAGGGACGACTGGATCGAGAGGTACATGAACTTTGTTTGATTGCTTTCATTCCATTTTATATATTAATTGGAATTCGTATCATTTTGCAGCGTAGGAAAATGTTTTATATACGGAATTAGAATACACCCTTAATCGAGTTACTAAATCTCATTAGGAATGACATTCAAATCTGAATTTTAACTCGAATTCGATCGAACGCCATTTTTTTACTTTCTTTTTATCTCAGTGTAAGAAGAAAGAAAGAAAACACTTCACCAGCTTATGTTCAAGAAAATGATTAGTCAATGTTTCAGAATGCAATTGAAGATCTAATACTGCTTCTTTTTTAAGAACGAATGATACAAATTGATCATTTATTTATTAGCAAGAAAGTTTTTGTTGCATGTTACTCTAGTTTTGGATCATCATTTATAATAAATACTGTCCCCCCAAGTTTAGTTTTTACTTTTCACACACATGTTTTAAATGTTTGATTATGTTATATTATCTAATACTATTTTGTATCAAATTCAATCATGTATATATAAATCGTACAAAGTTCTTGGAGGTTTCTAGGATGAGCCAAAGCACCTCGATGAATATGCAAAACAAATTAGTAGTCCCAAGATTTGGCACTGTCATTATCGTTTGAAATCCTAAGAAATTTCAACTTTGCATATATGCATGCAATTAATCCTTGATGAGATTATATACAATTAACTCCATAAAGGGCTACTATACTAACCTGAAATATTTCAAAGATGCTCTCATGTGAATCAAATTCATATATAAAATAAAAATTAATTATAATTTTAATGTATAATAAAGTATAAAAAAATTAAAATTAAAATTTTAATAATTATTAATTATTTGTTCATATATTAAACATATTTTATAAGAGTTTTTTTCAATATTTCGTTCCGAAAGTCTACTTTCTATATGTCGTTAATAACCGATAATAGTTCCCTTGATCCACCATGACAAGTTGGCAAAGTAATGAAGATAAATAACACTAAAAGACAAAAGCAAAAATGAAGTTGAAAGTGGTCAATACTTGTCTTATGAGAACACGACTTCATCACTAGTTTCTTTTGTGCGTATTATTTAAAGCTCAAATAAATATGGCGTTAAATAATGATTAATTCGCATTAACCAAAAGTAACACTTTTCAAGAATCAATACAACTTTATTTGAAAAAAAATGTGAAAGAAATACTGGTTTAGAAACGCAATTTGGCACATCAAAGCCTTTTGGACATGCAAACTAACACTACGAACCTTAAATCGGTTTTAATTCACACGAGAATTTTGTCCCTTAACACAACTTAAGGGAAAGATTCAGGGGAGGTGCGACCGTCCTCTAAAATTTGAAAATTAATTCTATTTAATTAAATTTTTGAAAAAATTAAAAATTAATGTTTTTCTCTAGAATTAAAATCTAATATTTAGTAGTAATACATTATACGTTTTGGATTTGCCGCAACCTTATGATTGTTGAATAACGGAAATGGTTCCAAACAAAGCTGTCTTTTATTCTTGGGATATGCTATTTTTGTTGCATGAATTTTTTTTTTCTTTTTGACTACAATGGAGATACTACAAGCTGGCCACCATATTTGATGACTTTTAACAGCAATCTCGCAATCATGTGTTTGGAAAAAGTACGTGGAAATTGATCTTGAATTCATTAATTAATTATATATTTTTGAGTACATGAATACATTTCTCTCAATTAGGGGAGGACATCTTCTTTTTTTCTTCTTTTTTTCCTTTTTAATGTTTTTTTGAGTATCTTTGGAATAATCTTTCCTAATGGGTTTTTATCTATTTCTCATGTATTTAGGGAGACAAACCAAAAAGTGGAATAGCTTGCAAATGAGGGCTACCATCAACAAACAATTTCGAAATCTTCCTAGGTTAGCTCATTGATAGTTTAATTTAGATGGATTTGGAACTCCCTGCACTTAGAATAACATGATCTTTGCAATGTACTTTAATTTATGTCTTTATTTTGCTAAACTATTTAATTTTTTAACTGTTGCTTAAATGTCATTTGTAGTGTACGTTAGGAGGTTTGCCTCTATGTCTCCTATTTGTAACTATGCATTTATTATTAAGGATAAATTACTTTAATCTGTCTCTTAATCATTATTTTACTTTTGTCCATAATCTTTAAAAGTTTCAATTTTCATCTCTTATGTTATAATTTTGATTTTTAATGGTCTTTAATTTGTTCACTTTTCATGCAAGAAAATTCAACTCTATGATCATTTGACATGCATATGTCCAATTTTATTAATTTATATACCTTTGTATTTATCATATTAATTGTTCAAATTAGATTTTAATTGAAAGAAAATAAACGATGGACAATTTGAGTTCCAATTTGTAATAACATGGATGAAAAATGAAATTTTTTGATGATTATGAATGAAAATGAAATGATCCCCAAATTGAAAGACGATTGAAGTAATTTACCTTGTTATTAATAAACTATTAGGGATTCTTGCATAACCCTCTAGTACAGACACGGGATCTTCTGTCCAAAATTTTGTCTCTCTTATTCTGTCCTAATTAAAACTACGTCGTAGGGTTCACTAATCTGTTGGTTAGGGTATAATAATTTTAAAGTAATTTTAATGATATTTATACATTTAGTCCTTACTTTTAATGAAACTACCGTAGTTTTAAACGTTAGACAGAATAGGACTGGACAAATATTGCACAGAGGATCTGGACTCTCTAGTACAAGGTGGATTTCTTTCTTCTTTTTTTTATTTAAAAAAAAGGATAGTTCTAATACACGCATGTGAAAGGATTGACTTAGGAAAAAGGATTCGTTTAAGATAGGACCCAATTTTCTTCGAGGATTAATCTGCTTAAGTAAGATTTAGACTAAGGATCCATAATAGTATAATTCTAAACCGAACCATTATGTTTTTCTTTGTACGTTATTGAACTTTTATTAGGTATATATTTTACAATATATATTTTTGCTGCCCCGTTTTGAAACATTCTTTTATTTTGGCCTAGTGAAAATCGATAAACCATATGACATTTACAATTTCAAATGCACAGAATAAGTGATTGTGCTAATCACCATGCATGTTATTTTTTCAAATTAATTGACATAATTGAAAACTGTGTTGAAATCACTAAGATTGGAGATTGGAGTACTGGTTGAAATTATCTCTATGTAAATTGTTTGAAATAAAAGTTTCATGCAAACTTAGAATTGAGGAATACTTTATAGTGAGGCATTGAAATTAATCACTAGTACCTCTGTAAAGAAATGGATCAAGGGTGAGGAAATGTTCACTAATTAAGTTCTACAAAAATTAAAGCTCAAGAAGCATAAAACATTTCTTCTGATCAAGAAGAAGATACAACTACTATCACCAGAGATCCAGAGATAATGTTAATTAACTAGCTTGTACTATGTTTCAAGAGCATTTAACATGTACAAGCCTACAAGGGAACAAAGGCTTCAATAGAGTACACAAGAGCCGTATTATTGCTAGCCGGTTCTCTCAAGCGCAGAGGGTTAAGTCCCCTTTTACTAAAGATTAACTCATTTAACTCATTAGAAAAGATAATATTACTGCTTAACTTTTTTTTTTAAGCTAAAATTTTATTGAAGCATAATAACTATAGTAATAGCTAGCCATTTACAACCCAAATTATACTAATTCTCGATCTATTCTCCTGACAACTTTTGATTCGCGTTCATAAATCACAGTGGACTTACCCTCCATATAAACCCTAATATATTCTGAATTAGTGCATAAATATTCATTGGACCGATTCATATCCCCTTAATAGTGTCCTTACAAAAGTTTAAGACGACTCCGTTGTTGCAAAACTGTGAATGATCAAGTTCTTAAACTAATGATTTTTTTTCTTTTGTTTTACAATATCAATTCGTGCAACCAATCAATGTTAGTCTCACGAAGACAAGGGGAGAAAGGGCGCATAATTTCTTCCTCCAGTGCTGGCAACTGCAGATGAAGATTACTGTTATAGGATGTATCCAAGGCAAAGGGTTGACTCCAGAAACTGTCATCAAAGGTTTCCATGATTGATTCGAATGAAGTACTATCTTCAGCAGTCCAGTCTAGCATTCCATCAAAAAGTATGGAATCATAGCATAAGGAGGAAACTTCACTGCAAGAATGATCAGTCCCCATTGGATCTTTCTTCTGAATAGAATCAGTTGTAGACACTGAAGAAGATTCTTCATTATGATCTGAAACATCCATATTCTGGGATCTTTCATGACTTGTTTCCTCCTCAGTTGACTTGGTTGACTTTGAATAATATTCTTGCTTCTTGTGCCTTCTCAATTGTGAGTTCCAGTGGTTTTTGATTTCATTGTCAGTTCTTCCTGGCAATTTTGATGCAATGAATGACCATCTGTAAAATGGAAAACATCAATTGGGTTAGAACTCACTGATAACAACACATCTTTTTTGGTTTGTTTCAAGAAAACAAAAAAAAATTGTACTCATAGTCTCGTACTAATGTAACCCTAAAAACACTGCAAGATATATATCTTGAACAAATTGAATCAGTGACTTCATGTATACCTGTTGCCAAATTCATTATGTAATTTGAGTATGAGCTCCTCCTCTTCAGCACTATAGTTTCCCCTTTTGACTCCTGGCCTCAAGTAATTCATCCATCTCAATCTGCAACTTTTCCCACATCTTGAAAGACCTGAAAATTAAACAACTTGATTTTGTGAGATGAGTGTAAACTGGAAGCAAAAACACAATATTGTATGTACGTAGTAGTACCCTATACTTCATGATCACTTAATTCTAAAAATCACAAGTAGTACTCCTTAGGTCACAAAGATCACAAAATTGCAAAACAAAAACAAGATTAAAGATAGTCATCTATAGCTAGTGATCTAAATTGTTAGACTCATCAATGTTGATGAACAATTTTCTGCTTCTTTTTTGGGTACAATTAGGAGGGAAAACCGAAGATTAAAAACGAATCCACCCCTTTTCACTGCTTTGCCAGCAGCCAGCAGCCACCAGGCTAGTTTAGCAATTGATACACACATTTTTTTTTCCTTTGTGAGTACTGAAAACAGTTCAAATCAGAAAAAGTTTGCATATTAATTGTTTGCCTTTTCTTTTTAGGTACTTCATTCCATTTCACTGGCAAAACGCAGTAGGAGGAAGAGAAGGAAGCAGCCAACATAGTTCAAAGAAATGGCTATAATTATCCGTATTATTCCATGGACGATTCTTACCAGCAAATCTAGGGAGTTGTCGCCAGTTCCAATGGCCATATCTTTGGACATAGGCTCTGAGCTTGTTGTCTTCTTCTTCAGTCCATGCACCTTTCTTCAATCCATTCTTGTCGACATATGGGGTTCTCACCATTTTTGCTTCTTAATTTCTTTCTTCCTCTCTCTCGCAATCACTCTAGCTAATACTATTATGGAGTGAAGCACAACACCCTTGTGGAAATGATCACTATATATATATACCGTACCGCACACCAAAGGCTTAGAAAGTAAACACTGTTGATAAGCTTGAATTAAATATTATGGCCACAAAACGTGTTTTTGTTCACAGGTGTTATACACTTTATTTTATTAAATACGTACGTAAGAGATTGAACGTGTACAACTAAAGATTAAACATTGTTTTTTTCATATAGTTTCTTATATATAGAGGCAAACAATTTAACATAAATAATTGAATCTTAATTCTAGCTTAAGATCCTTAAAGATTCGTTCCACATATTTTAATTCCCCATTTTATCCTATATATATATATATATTTGTTTTATTTAATTGGATTTGTGTATTTTGCTTTTTCAGAAGTATATAAATTGACCTGTTGCAATGATGGGGATTGGAGAATTTTCCTAGCAAGCTAGCCTTGATGTATAAAAGGGTTGGTTCTAATTAGGAATTTTATTTTGCTTCAAACTTAATTTGTTCAAATATGATGGAAATGTTAAAAAATTTTGTTTGGCTTAACTGATTATAGTTGTAAAACGTTCTTGCAATAATTTGATTATTTTGTTCTCAAATGGTTTGGCATAATGTATGATTCAACCAAAGAATGAAAACTAGGGTAAATGACTTAAAAGTGATATTTCAATTTGAAGGAAAGTATAAGTTTAATTTCTGGTCTTGAAAAGATTTTATTTTGATCTATTAAGTTGAGTTTTGTGCTACATAGATAGTTTTCATTTTATTTTCAATCGTTTAAATGTTAAACGATAGTGTTTATAGTTACTTTCAAGTTTTAGCTTCAAAGTTGAGTAGGATCGAGGAACGTTCTATTCTGACAAGATTTTATATATTTTGGCTAATAATTTTTCAATTCTCTTACGTAGAGTTACATATATATATATATATTTTTTTTGTTTCATTTGGATAAGACGACTTAGATTAATCCAGGTTTAAACAAAGCAGGAAACAAAACTACACACCATCATCATGGCTCCACAATAGAAAGTTATTGTTTTTTTTTTTGGGACAAAAAAACTATAAAATGTACTTGAAACAATTTTCCCTTAATTAATTGTATACTTGCTTCTCTTATTTCCCCACCCTGAATTCTTCCATAAGATATAGTTGCTCCCTCATCTATTTGACCTTTAACATTATGATTGTAGCCCATATAAATTGTCATAAAACGCAAAGTTAGTGTATATATATGGACTGCAAATTGACAGTAACATACTCAGCTAAGCCTCTTTTGTAGAAAAAAGGGATAAAATTTAACCTTAGTTAAATTATTTCTTATATATGAAAGTATGTGCATAAATAAAAATATGATCGATTCATATAAACGGTCGTACATAATGGGATAAAAGGTTAATTTATTTCTTAAATATGAAAACATATTTATAGATAAAATACAATGTCGAAATATGATTTATAAACCGATGATACGCAATAGGATAAATGGTTAATCCTATACAATGTCGAAATATGATTTATAAACTGACGATACGCAATAGGATAAATGGTTAATTTTTGAGCAAAAAAAAAAAAGGATAAATGGTTAATCAATGGTTAATCATAGTTGTACATATATTATGTATGGTTCAATAAACATTTGGAATAATATTATGAATTATTAGTCTTCCTTAATTACTATAATCCATTTTTGTCAGCATATGCATGGCATTTAGATTCATTCTCCCACCTTTCCCCAAGAATTATTTCTCAAAATTTTGTCAATCATTCTTGTGCACATGCCAATTAATAGTAAAATGTGTCACAATTATGAACGTGCTCAAAATTTTATTTTGTTTATTTTGGTCATAGAACGTGTTGAATTAAATCAATCTTGTCCACACGGCCATGGTGGGGCAATTAGTTAATTAATTGAAGTATCGAGGTTGTAGGAGGTTTCCTGACCAGCATAGCTATGTGGACTCCATTAACAGTTGTAGGGATTATAGACAAAAACATTAATCCTTCGAGGTTGTTTCTCCAATATTGGACAATGTGGGCAAGTAGTTTGAAAATGAGTAATGAGATTTTGACAAACCAAATAACTTCATTTTGAATGATAAATGTTATTATCAAATAAATAACATTACTCATTATATAGATAGAAATAAGTTAAAGATTTTTTTTTTTTATAAAATTCAATTTAAAAAATTAGAATGCAATTTTTTCGTAATCAAGATCCAAAACGTTGTTTACCTCTTAAGTTGAGGAATTATTGAGGTCATTTTCCCTTTGTAATATTGTAACTTTACATGCGTAGATTTTTATCATTAGTGATAAGTTTTTACGCAAATGAAATAAATAGATTTATATTGTGAAATTAAAAAATTTCTACTTTTAATTATTACTCTCTCAAAACATGGTGCTAAAAGTGCCCAAGTTGTAGAAACTTCTAAATCTTTGGGCATACTCTCTGCTTATGAAGGAAACAATATTCCAAAACTAAATTATTAAAGGCTAATTACAATAGACCTCTAAGACAAAAATGACTTTTGAATACTTTGCTTTTAAAAAAAATATTTTCATTAGTACATTTCATCCAAAAGAATATTACGTCAATATATTTATTAAACACAAAAAATTATACTTTTCCCTAAAAAATGAAATTTTTTTTGGTAATTTTAGACTTTTTTTAATCTTTATTTTTAATCCTCCCTTTGATCTTGTCTTTACAATTAAAACAAAATACGAAACAGATTCCCAACTTGGAGTCAACGGGTGCAAAATTCTAATGAAGATAATTTTATGGAAGTAAACTGTTGAAAAAGTCGTCTTGTATGTTACTAATAGACCTTGGAAGTTGCTGAAGGAGTGACACTATTTTACAATTTTGGAAGGTGAGCTGACATTAATGGAGGTAGGTTGCTAAAGTTAGGAAATTTCAAAGAACCTCAGTGTGCCATTGTGGAAGACGATTGATCTGCTAAATAGCGATTGGGCTCCGAAACAGCCGCGAATTCTGGGTACGTTGTGTGGACATTCACGACTCAGGAGCAGCAATATTCTGGATCACATTGAACATGCATGGTGCCAGCAGAAAGTCCTCCAAACTTTGGAGTTTGTTTAGCAATTCTGAAATTCAAACCATTGTATGTATACAAAATTGAGGATCAGATTATCATTCAAGCAGCATATAATAATGTAGTTGAGGAAGATAATAATCCTTGTTAACTGCATCTCAGAATTAATATGCTAGCTGTTTACCTTAATTGGTTTTGAAAACAATGACCACAAGCTTAAATATAGAAATTTATTCGATTTCGACATAAATGCATTTTGTTAAAGGTAGATACGTCCTGTGAATAATAGGATTTAAATACAAAAACTATTGTGACTTCAGTTTATATATAAGATTTGATTCATGTATAAAAATGGATAATAATTACCATTGAAGTCGTGATTTTAATTTTGTATTATTTTATCGCGTATTAAAATTACTATTAATTCGCAATTGCAAATTTAAACCCTAACAAGAGACCAACTGAATATATCATGTTGAGTTTTATTGACCTATATGTGTCATTTGATTGTTTATGTGCCAATCTTTTCCCAACAGACAAATTTTGTTCATATGAAAACTATGTTGAGATTACCATAAAGGAAAAAAATCAATCTAAATTCGAGCTTACTAGTTTGGTTCTTTAGGTAAATCGATCCCATGGATCTTCTATAATATTTTCAATTTCTATTTCTATAACAATCTAAAAACGATTAACACAAAAACTTTTGTGAAATTGATTTATATATAAGATACGATTCACATATGAAACAGATAGTTAATCGTTGTTGAAACTGTGATTCTAGTTTTTCACTACTTCGAACATGTGTTAAAATTGCGTTAACTCACCGTTACATATATGAAACTGCTTCACAAGAGATTACTACTAATGATTATCACTAAACACACCTAATGTATTTATATAAAAGGCATAAAAAATTGAAATAAGTAATGTCACAAAAGATTGGAAGTGAAAATTGATATTAGTTAAGTAATTTACTCATTGACAATAGTCAACTTATTTGCGTGTTGCATCACTAATTAGTAATTACTGCAGCATAAAGTCACACAACAAATTTCCTCCGCTTTTGACTTTTTCGTTGCAGCCATTGGAACACAAATATTTTTCGGCTCCAACAAAACTTAAAATTCAACATTCTTGAAATTCTTTCTTATTTAACTCCAATATTTCTTCCATAGTTTTCTTACTTAAATCAAAAACTTTTCTTTTCATCTTTAAATTTTTCCAATTTTCCAATTCATTTCAACATCTACAAAATAAATAAAAGTATATGAAAATTTACGAATTTTTAGTCAAAAGTATAAAAAATCATAATTAGAAATATATATAAATTAAATTACCCATCACTAATTATCTATTAATTAATGAGGAGCCAAAATGATTAAATTGTACGCGTAAAGTCTCTTTGTAATTAAGTACCCAAAAGAAGTAATTTGGAAAGAAAAAATTCTGTGTCCATAATGTGTGGTTGTTGAAATGAATGAATTCGAATCATAGTTCTTCTGTCAATGAAGTCTTGTTCAAATTGTTCACCAAAAAGAGCAGAAAGAACTGACCAAGTCTGTCCTGTTTAATCACTAGAGGACACACAGGACAGAAGGTTCTGCCAGCATTACTCAAGCTTAATTAGTATGGGAATTTAACAAATGAATTGACAGAAGGTTCAGGACACAGGATAGAATTAATGTTCAGGCGGCATCATGATTTTTTAAACGAAAAAAGAATATTGAAAATGGGCAGTTTGGATAAAGACAGCAACGTTAGTCCAAACTCCAAACGATGATAATCTTGTCTTGTCCATACGTTGGCATTCTAATTATTGAGGAAGCATAGCAATAAGGATCATTCTTGAAGTTTAGCCAACAAAAGAATTTGATCTCTAATTGAGAAAACCCTCCAATCCTCAAATGGAGAAATCTGTGTTAGTTTTGATTGTTGCACCTTTAATGGGCCATTTGACACAATCTATACAGATGGCAAAAATCATGCTTGAGAAAAACAATCAATTATCGTTTACAGTTTTGATTATGAAGCTGCCAATTGATCCCGAAGGCACCAAAAGAGTCGAGTCGTTCATCGACGGTTGTGATGTCGAACGCTTACACTTCCACTGCCTTCCAGTGCCTGAAGACACCATGAATTGGAAGATATCAAATAAAGGGTTGTTCCTGAATCAACTCGTTGAATTTCAAAAGCCTCATGTGAGAGAAACCGTTTCCAAAATCAAAGGTCTCTCAGGATTCATACTTGATATGACTACGCCAACTATGATTGATGTTGCTGATGAATTTGGACTGCCAAGCTATGTGTTTATCACGTCTGGTGCTGCCTTTCTTGGTCTTATGTTCCATTTTCAAACTCTAGAAGATGAGCACAATGAAGAACTATCTGAATTTCTCCAAAAAAATGAAGAAATAATCGCCCCTTCTTTTGTTAACCCGATTCCTGTTAGCGTGCTCCCGACTATCACAACTAACTATGAACAATGGTCGAAAAGAATGCTAAAGTTTGCTCGAGGGTACAGAAAGGCCGAGGGCATCATTGTGAACACTTTTACTGAGCTTGAAGATTTTGCTCTCAATTCTTTCCTGAAGGATTCAATTTATGGTAAGTTCAAAATCCCACAAATTTACCCCGTCGGGCCTATTCTAAACAGGTTCCAAACCGAAGCTAAAAACCATTTAGAAATAATGAAGTGGTTGGATGATCAGCCAGTGTCTTCAGTGGTATTTGTGTGCTTTGGAAGTTTGGGAAGCTTCAATAACATAGATCAAGCGAAAGAAATAGCATTGGGATTGGAACGAAGCGGGCATCGATTCCTTTGGGTTCTAAGGCAGCCGTCAAGTACCAAAGGAGGATTTCCAAGTGAGTACGAGAATCATGAACTTGTACTGCCGAAAGGTTTTCTGGATCGAACGGCTTCGATTGGAAAAGTTGTGGGTTGGGTCCAACAATTAGATGTATTATCACATTCATCTGTGGGTGGATTTGTGTCACATTGTGGTTGGAATTCCATATTAGAGAGCATATGGTGTGGTGTGTCCACTGCTACATGGCCACTTGGTGGAGAACAACAGCTAAATGCATTCCAATTAGTTAAAGAGTTAAAGATGGCAGTGAAAATTAGTTTGGATTATAATGAAGCAAATGAGGATCAAGAAATTGTGAGATCAGAGGAAATAGAGAAAGGAATTAGGGAACTCATGGATGGTGAGAATGAAGTGAGGAAAAGGGTGAAAGATTTTAGTGAGAAAAGCAAGTTAGCCATAGAAGAAGGAGGTTCATCACATTTGATGTTTCAAAAACTCATGGAGAGTATTTGTAACAACCAGCAGCACTCTGAATCCTTGAAATTGTAAGGCTTGAACATATTTTTTATTACTACATCAATTTAGTATTGCAATGGAAAGATGGAAAATCCCAAGATTGACATGATGATGTTCGGAAGAAGACTCATTTTGGAACTAGACATTTTTATTTCTAGTGTTAATATTTTGATATGTCTACTCCTAGTTGTATCATTGTTAATGCCATTAGTATCCATGCATACTTATTCTAGTTATTTTTAGTAAATAAATTTTCATCTTTAGTTTGATTTTTTAAGCTATGATTATCATTCAAACTCTGATTCATTAATAGAGAATTAGTTTGTTTCATTGAAGAAATTAAGTTACATTTGACCAATGACAAGATTACATAACACAGTTGATCAATTCAAACTCAATTATATAGAGTCTGCACTGGCCACAAATAGTGAAAGAAAAAAAATTGTTATCAACCCTTAATTTCTATGTTAGTGGTATATTTTACCAATTCATCTTCTCAATTCAAAACACTTTACCTCTTTTCTTTTCAATTATGCTATTTGGTAATTATCAACCCATAAAAATTTAATTGATTAACAGAAAAGATATGACATGTACATTTATCCTAAGTGATTCCATATGGGAGTATAATTTTTAGTTGATAATATCCTTATGTAGCTTTATTATTAGTTTTTGTTTTTGGGACAAAATTACACTTGGAAAAATATCTGAGTTCTGTCCCATTTGAAATTCCAATTTGCAAGAAAACAAAATGAGTGCAAACTTTGTAAACATATAACAAAATAGTAGTGAAATTCAAATTGCCTTCTTTGTCTATTGGAAGGACAAAAAGATTGGCAATGAGACAAGGAATAAAAGGAAAAATACTTCAAATTGTGCACTTCTTATACACATGCAAGCACTTCAATTATTGAATAATCATTTCAATCAATCATAAGGGAATAGATTTATAGTGGGGACAGTCAAATTTTGAGTATTTAATTTGTTAATTATTTTACATTCCTATGGGAACAAAATTTCAAATTATTAACAAGAATACAATTATGTGAGGAACAAAGCCAAAAGTACTAGCCATAAAAGATGCAATCAAACTTTAATTAATGGAGAAATCAGTGTTAGTTTTGATTCCTTAATTCCTTCAAATGGTGGCTTGTCAAAATCTTTAATAATGGCAAAAACTCATGCACAAATCAACAAGAATGATAATTTATATATGTCCGCCAGTTCAGAAACGCAAAACCCCTCCATGGAGTTTGGAAATCCAGCTCTTAATTCTTACTCAACGTATTCGTTGTATGGAAGTTCAAGAATTAATGTCACCAATGGCTCTTAACCAATAGCTGCTCTAGTCAACCACTGAGCTCGAGCTTCTTGAGTTCAATAGAACTGAGCTTGAATAAGAAAATAGCATGATCATTAGACATCTTTCAACACACCCGTAAAAACACAAGGGTTCACCCGTAAAATCAGGAGTTCCTTGATTCTGAATACTGGCCAGTTCCCATTGTGTTTCATGTTCTAGTTCAGTCCAGTTTTGTTGAGCTTTATTCCATCCTGTTTAGTTTATTTTGTGTATTCTAGTGCATCCATTTGGATCGATAAAAGTGAAAAAAATAGCATATCGGCAATAACAAAATGGTCATAGATTCTTATGGTCCCTTAGGAAGCCAATTAAATATGAGAATCATGAACTTGTGCTTCCTCAAGGATTCCTGGATCCAATTAGCTTTGTTTGGAAAACTCTTTTTTGGGGTTCCTCAATTTGATGTGTTGTCTCACCCGGCTACGGTTGGATTCAACAGCTAAATGCATTTCAATTGGTGAATGAGTTAAAATATCTGCAGAGAGTAGTTTGAATTTATTGGGTTTTTTGGGCTCCCTCCTATGTGTATTTTTTTAGCCCAAGAAAATAAATATTTTTAGTCCAATTATTAGCCCATTTGTGGAGTCCATTTGAGTGAATAAGAAGCAGAATTTTTCTGCTTTGGTATGGTTGAACCAGTCGGTAAAAATCAGAACAAAACAGAGAGGGAGAAGTTTTTTTGGCAAGGGTGCTACTGCAGCAGCTGTGGGATTCGTCACGATCAGAGGTTCAAACGTTGTCTGATCGTTCTGAAATTTTAACTGGAGTTACTAGACTCATCAAGCTACATTCTGACCGAAGGGTTTTGAAAGTTAACGGTTAGATTGTGAGTTATGAAGTTTTGAATTCGCAGCTGTTTTTGATGTCGAATTTCCAGATTTGATGTTGTATTGTGATTCTAGTGCCTTTGTTGTGTTGTTAAGGGCTAGATATCATTTGGCACATGTTGTATTGTGAATCTCCAGCTCTGATTTTGGTGATTAGTGGATTGTAGACCTTTTGGGTCTCGTGGTTTTTTACCTCTTCACGTTGAAGGGGGTTTTCCACGTAATTCTTGGTGTTCTTGTGTTGTTTTTGTTGTTGTTGATCCATTTACTGGTTGGTTTTATTTTAAATGTTGGTATATTATGCTCCTATTGATATTTAGCAAATTGGGGAGGTTATAAGTTGTTTCCGCTGTGCATAAACTAGCTAAATTGACTAAGGTTGAATAGCTAGTTGTTCGGTTGTTTTTGTGGTACCTCCCATCAGAGTGGTATCAGAGCTACTGGTTAGTGGCTTTGATTTGATTTGATTTGCTGAATTATGGAGATAAATACCATGGATGTAAGTACTAGTAAAATGGTGTCGTTGAATGGCATGAACTATTACTCTTGGAAGGGTAAAATGAAAGATTTGTTGTTTGTAAAAGGTTTGCATCTACCTGTTTTTGGCTCAAGTAAACCGGATTCTAAAAGTGATGAAGAATGGAGTTTTGAACATGAGCAAGTGTGTGGTTTTATTCGAATGTGGGTAGATGATAATGTCAGAAACCTTGTTGCAAAAGAAACAAATGCAAAAGAACTTTGGGCTACACTTGAGACGTTGTATGCTTCTAAGACAGATAACAACAAGCTGTATCTTTTGAAACAATTGATTAATTTGAAGTATATTGAAGGTACACCTATTGCTAATCATGTGAATGAATTTCAAGGTGTATTGCATCAATTGTCTAATGTTGGTGTTGCCTTTGAAGATGAGATACTTGGCTTATGGTTGCTTAATACTTTGCCTGACTCTTGGGAACCTTTTAGGGTATCTCATACCAATTCTGCTCCTGATAATAAAATGTCTTTTGATTATGCCAAAAGTGGAATCTTAAATGAGGAGATTAGAAGAAAAACTCAGGGTACATCTTCTCAGACTGAGGTTTTGGTTACAGAGCAGAGGGGGAGACAGCAAAATAGAGGTCAAGGTAATAAAGGAAAAAGCAGAAGCAAGTCCAAAGGTCGGTACAAGAATGTTGAGTGCCATTATTGCAAGAAAATAGGTCACATCAAGAAAGATTGCTGGAAATTGAAAAACAAGAATGCGGCAAGTAGCAGCAAGTCAGAGAATTCCGAAGAAAATTCCGGTCGGGTTGCTACTGCTACAAGTGCTGATCTAGTTATTGTATATGATGACTCTAATGTTAATTTGGTCTCTTCTGATACCTGTTGGGTTGGTGATTCAGGTGCTGCAGTCCATGTCACTTCTAGAAGAGATTTTTTCAGTACTTATACTGCAGGTGATTTTGGTCATTTGAGAATGGGCAACAATGATCTTGTAAATGTTCTTGGCATTGGAAATATTCAGTTGAAAATGGAAAATGGCTCTACAGTGCTGCTTAGAGATGTCAAGCATGCTCCTGATGTTCGATTGAACTTGATTTCCATTGGAAAACTTGATGATAATGGTTATGGCAACAATTTTGTTGATGGAAAATGGAAAATCAGCAGAGGGAAAATGATTTTGGCTAAGGGTATAAAATTGAAGGAAAATTTGTATTTGCTGCAAGCTTCAATTTTGAATGGCTCAGTTAATGTGATTGAAAAACAATGTTCACCAGAGTTGTGGCACAGGCGATTGAGTCATATTAGCTCCAAGGGACTTGATGTGTTAGTGAAGAAAAATGTTCTTCTCGGAGCTAAAAATTCTGTGTTTGATAAATGTTCTCATTGTCTTGAAGGCAAGAAGACAAGAGTATCCTTCAAGACTAATCCTCCTCACAGACAACAAAATTTATTAAATTTGGTTCATTCAGATGTTTGTGGTCCATTGAAGGTAAAAACACTTGGGGGTGCTTCTTATTTTGTTACTTTTATTGATGATCATTCCAGGAAGCTGTGGGTCTATGCTGTGAAGACCAAGGATCAAGTGCTTGAAAAGTTCAAGGAATTTCAAGCTTTAGTTGAGAGGCAGACTGGAAGAAAATTGAAATGCATTCGGACAGACAATGGTGGTGAATACCGAGGGCCATTTGAGGAGTATTGTAGGCAACAAGGGATTAGACATCAGAAGACACCACCCAAGACACCTCAATTGAATGGGTTGGCAGAGAGAATGAACAGAACATTGATGGATAGAGTCAGATGCATGTTGTTGGAATCTAAGCTTCCACAATCATTTTGGGGTGAGGCTTTATATACTGCTGCTTATGTTATTAATCTGACTCCTACTATTGCTTTGCAGGATGACGTTCCAGAAAATGTTTGGATAGGTAAAAACACTTCTTATGATCACTTGAGAGTGTTTGGTTGCAGAGCTTCTGTTCATGTTCCCAAAGATGAGAGATCCAAGTTAGATGCCAAGGCGAGACAGTGCATCTTTATTGGCTATGGGTTAGATGAGTTTGGTTACAAGTTATATGATCCAGTTGAGAAGAAGATCATAAGGAGCCGAGATGTTGTGTTCTTTGAAGACCAGATCATTGATGATATTGAGAAGGCAGAGAAGTCATATTCTCATTCTCAAGATGATCTCATAGATGCTAATCCGGAGCCTACTACAGTTGGTGGTGATAGAGCTGAGAATGAGTTGCAGCAAGAAGTTATTGTTGATGATCAGCAAGGTGATGACTTGCATACGCCTATTAATGATGAACCACAAGAAACTGAACTTAGAAGGTCTACCAGAATTAGACAACAGTCTACTAAATACTCTCCAAATGAGTATGTGCTCTTGACTGACGGGGGAGAACCTGAATGCTTTGAAGAAGCTGTAGAAAGTGTAGACAAGAATGAGTGGTTTCAAGCAATGGAGGATGAAATGAAATCTTTGCATAATAATCACACCTTTGAGTTGATGCTATTACCTAAGGGTAAGAGAGCTTTAAAGAATAAATGGGTTTACAGACTGAAGCAAGTAGAAAACACTTCTAAACCAAGATATAAAGCAAGATTGGTTGTTAAGGGTTTCAGTCAGAGAAAAGGTGTTGATTTTGGTGAAATTTTCTCACCTGTTGTTAGAATGTCTTCGATCCGAACTGTGTTGGGATTGGCTACTAGTCTTGACTTAGAGATTGAGCAAATGGATGTGAAGACGGCTTTCCTTCATGGTGATCTAAATGAAGAAATTTATATGGAACAACCGGAAGGTTTTCGGGTGAAAGGCAAAGAGGATTATGTGTGCAAGTTGAGTAAGAGTTTGTATGGTTTGAAACAAGCTCCGAGACAGTGGTACAAGAAATTTGAATCTGTAATGAAGCAGCAGGGCTACAAAAAGACTACTTGTGATCACTGTGTATTTGTTCAAAAATTCTCCCCTGATGATTTTATTATTTTATTGCTTTATGTTGATGATATGCTTATTGTTGGTCACAGTGTTTCAAGAATTTTCAGGTTGAAGCAAGAGTTGAGTAAATCCTTTGACATGAAGGATTTGGGACCAGCAAAGAAAATTCTTGGCATAGGTATTTCTCGTGACAGGAAAACAAGAAAATTGTGGCTATCACAAGAAAGGTACGTTGAGAAAGTACTTGAGAAATTTCAAATGGAGAATGCTAAGTCAGTTAGTACTCCTTTAGCAGCACATATGAAATTAAGTGTTAAACAGAGTCCCTCTACTGATGAAGAAAAGGAAGAAATGAAAAATGTTCCTTATTCTTCTGCTGTTGGTAGTTTGATGTACGCAATGGTATGTACAAGGCCTGATATAGCTCATGCAGTTGGTGTAGTGAGCAGGTTTCTCTCTAAACCTGGGAGAGAGCATTGGGATGCAGTGAAGTGGATTTTGAGATATCTACGTGGTACTTCAGCTTTAAAACTTTGTTTTGGAGGTGGTGAACCAATTCTCACTGGTTATACTGACTCCGACCTGGCTGGGGAAGTCGATATCTTTAGATCTACTTCTGGTTACTTGACTATTTTTGCAGGGGGAGCTGTTTCTTGGCAATCTAGGTTGCAGAAATGTGTTGCATTGTCAACAACCGAAGCTGAATTCATTGCAGCTACTGAAGCGTGCAAAGAGTTGTTGTATTTGAAGAGATTTTTGAAAGAACTCGGTTGCTCTCAAAAGAGGTATGTTTTACTTTGTGATAGTCAAAGTGCAATTGATCTTGAAAAGCATTCTACTTTTCATTCAAAGTCGAAACATATTAATGTGAGGTATCATTGGATACGTGATGTTTTGGATGAGAAGTTGATTGAACTTGAAAAGGTTCATACTGATGACAATGGGGCTCACATGATGACTAAGGTTTTGCCAAGATACAAATTTGAAATTTGTTGTGCTATTGGCGGGATGGCAATTACCTCCACATAATCGGGAGGGGGGAGATTTATTTGGTTTTTTGGGCTCCCTCCTATGTGTATTTTTTTAGCCCAAGAAAATAAATATTTTTAGTCCAATTATTAGCCCATTTGTGGAGTCCATTTGAGTGAATAAGAAGCAGAATTTTTCTGCTTTGGTATGGTTGAACCAGTCGGTGAAATCAGAACAAAACAGAGAGGGAGAAGTTTTTTTGGCAAGGGTGCTACTGCAGCAGCTGTGGGATTCGTCACGATCAGAGGTTCAAACGTTGTCTGATCGTTCTGAAATTTTAACTGGAGTTACTAGACTCATCAAGCTACATTCTGCCCGAAGGGTTTTGAACGTTAACGGTCAGATTGTGAGTTATGAAGTTTTGAATTCGCAGCTGTTTTTGATGTCGAATTTCCAGATTTGATGTTGTATTGTGATTCTAGTGCCTTTGTTGTGTTGTTAAGGGCTAGATATCATTTGGCACATGTTGTATTGTGAATCTCCAGCTCTGATTTTGGTGATTAGTGGATTGTAGACCTTTTGGGTCTCGTGGTTTTTTACCTCTTCACGTTGAAGGGGGTTTTCCACGTAATTCTTGGTGTTCTTGTGTTGTTTTTGTTGTTGTTGATCCATTTACTGGTTGGTTTTATTTTAAATGTTGGTATATTATGCTCCTATTGATATTTAGCAAATTGGGGAGGTTATAAGTTGTTTCCGCTGTGCATAAACTAGCTAAATTGACTAAGGTTGAATAGCTAGTTGTTCGGTTGTTTTTGTGATACCTCCCATCAGAATTACAATTAAGAAAATGAACATCACTCTCTAGTGAGAGCAGAGTAAGTAGAGAAAGGAATAAGATAACTCGTGGATGGTGACAATGAAGTGAGGAAAAATGTCAAATTTCATGGAGGATAATCTTGTCTACATGTTGGAATTCTAATTATTGAGGAAGCATTACAGTAAGCATATATATATAATAGTAATGAATACAGCAAATATCATTCTTGAAGTTAGCCAACAAAAATTTGAATATGATCTCAAATTGAGAAATCCCTCCAATTCCGAAATGGGGAAATCAGTGTTAGTGATGTTTGTTGCACCTTACATGGGCCATTTGACACAATCTATACAAATGGCGAAAACCATGCTTGAAAAAACCAATCAATTATCATTTACAGTTCTGATCATGAAGCTGCCAACTGACCCCCAAGCACCAAAAAAGTCCAGCCGTTCTTCACGGGATGTCATATCAACGCATAGACTTCTGCCACCGTCCAAAGCCAGAAGATACCTCCAATTGGAAGACATCAAATAGAGGGTTTTTCTTGAATCAACTCGTACAGTTTCAAAAGCCTCACGTGAAAGAAATCGTCTCCAGAATCAAAGGTTTTTCCGGGTTCATGCTTGATATGATTACGCCAACCATAATTGATATTGCTAATGAATTTAGAGTGCCAAGCTATGTGTTTATCACGTCTGGTGCTGCCTTTATTGGTCTTATGCTCCATTTTCAAACTCTACAAGAGGAGCACAATCTAGAACTATCTTCCAAAAAAATGACGAATTAATCGCCCTTCTTTTGTTAACAAGATACCAATTAGCATGCTCCCGACAGTCACAACTACCGAACAATGGTCCAAGATAATTCTAAAGATTGTTCGTGGGTACAGAAAAGCTAATGGCATCATTGTAAACACTTTTGCTGAGCTTGAAGGTTTTGCTCTCAATTCTTTCTCCAAGGATTCAACTTGTGTCTTCAGTGGTGTTTATGTGCTTTGGAAGTTTGGGAAGCTTCAATGTAGATCAATTGAAAGAAATCGCATTGGGATTGGAACGAAGCGGCTATGGAAATCATTGCCTTGTGCTACCTAAAGATTTCCTTCATCGAATGGCTTCGTTTGGAAAAGTTGTAGGTTGGGTTCGACAATTGGATGTGTTGCCGCACTCGGGTGCCAACGGATTTGTGTCCAAACGTGGTTCGAATTTCGTATTGGAGAGCATTTGGTGTGGTGTGCCCATTGCAACATGGCCATACAATGGAGAACAACAGCTAAATGCATTCCAATTGGTTAAAGAGTTACAGATGTTAATAGAAATTAGTTTGGATTATAATGAAACAAATGAGGATTAAACAATTGTGAGAGCATAGCAAATAGAGAAAGGAATAAGGGAACTCATGGATGGTAAAAATGAAGTGAGGAAAAAGGTTAAAGATTTTAACGAGAAAAACAAGTTAGCCATGGAAGTCACATTTGATGTTTGAAAAACAAATGGACGGTATTTTGCACTAAACAAATGCAACATTTTCTATCTTAATTGATCTCAACTATGTCAATAAATTGAATCAAACTGAAAACTAATGCATAACTGATTGGCAATGTTAAAATTTGTAACTAAAACTTTATTTCAATTTTTCATGCCATAGCTATAGCTTGAGTATGGCGCAACTGCACCCCTCACAATAATAAATGCACTGATACAGAGTGTAAAATTTAGAATTACTATCATTGATTTAGAGACTAATTGCAGAGTAAACTCTCAATGAGACTCTCCAATGACAAATAAGACGATCCCCCTTCCCCCATTGCCAACCGGCTCTTTTCACTATACTTTTTGACCCTTTCCTTAGCTTCATTTTTTCCGTCCATGAGATCCCTTATTCCTTTCTCTATTTGCTCCGATTTGACAATACTTAGATCTTTATCTTGGAAATAATCCAAGCAAATTTCCACGGCAATTCCTAACTCATTGACCAGCTTAAAAGCATTCAGTTGTTGCTCTGCATGTAAAGGCCAAGTTGCCATTGGCACACCACACCATATGCTCTCCAGTGTCGAATTCCATCCACAGTGTGACACAAATCCACCCACAGACGGGTGTGATAAAACAGTCAATTGTGGAACCCAACCGACAACTTTCCCAATTGGAGCTGTTCGATCCAAGAAACCTGGAGGCAGAACAAGTTCAGGATTCTCAATATCCCCAGGAAATCCTCCTTTAATAGCCGGGGGCTGCCGAAGGACCCAAAGGAATCGATGGCCACTTCGCTCAAGGCCATCGGCTATTTCTTTCACTTGATCCGCATTGAAACTTCCCATACTGCCAAAGCAGAGAAAAACAACTGAACTTTCAGGCTGAGCATCAAGCCAACTCATCATATCTGAATGGTCTTTAGTCGACTGAGTCTGGATTTGGAACGAATTCAGTATTGGTCCGACTGTATAGATCGGAGGCAAGCCTGTTTTACCATAAGAAGATTTTAAGGAAAAAGAATGAAGTGCATAAGATTCAAGATCATCAAAAGTGTTTACTATGACCCCTTTGGCCCTCCTATACTCTCGAGTTGTTTTCAAGAAAATATTAGTCCAAGCATTCTCATGGGTTAGTATATTTGGGAGCAACTTAACTGGAACTTTGCTGGCGAAACTTGGAACAACCAATTCGGTCTCAGTTTTCACCAAATTAGGCACTCGCTGGTTGTACTCATCTTCCAGTGTTTGTAAATGAAACATAAGGCCAAGAAAAGCAGCACCGGAAGTGAAGAAAACATGGGTAGGAACTCCAAGCTCGTCAGCAATCTCCATCATAGTGATGCTAATCATATCAACGATGATCCCGGAAAGACCTTCGATTCGGGAGATTATTTCTCTTACGTTGGACTTGTGATACTCAATCAGCCGAGTAACAAAGAGCCCTCGAATCGAGATATTCCATTCAGATGTGTCTTCTGGTGTTGGAAGGTGCTGGAAGTGGAGGCGTTCAACGTTACAGCCTGAGATGAGCGACTCAACTTTAGCAGTGCCTTCGGGGTCAATGGGCACCTTCATGATCAGAACTGTAACTGATAGTTGATTGTTTCTTTGTAGAATAAGCTTGACCATCTCTAGAGATTGTGTCAGGTGGCCCATTAATGGCGCAGCCATCATCACTAGTTCAATCCTTTTCTCCATTTATGATCGGAGATTGAGATCACGAGGGAGGAAGGAAAGTTGTAGTTTTTGATAGAAATGTGAGAAAGTGCTCAATGATGTGATTCAATGTTTTTTTGTCGTGATATTCAGGGCTGGCGGCTGTCGCTGTAATTTTTTGTGGCTCACATACTTTGAATTTTGAGGAAGCGTCTCATCCTTTGTTTGAATGACAATATCCGAATGTTAGAACAATGAATCTTCATCATTCATCATTGTAATTCTTTATTATAAGCAATGATGCATGGGGCGGCATGGCATATCCACTGCTTACATCATGAATGGTTCTGAGCCTGTTTTTTTCAACCCTTATTCAGGCATAGTTTTTTCTTGATACGTATGCCCAGACTTGGACATTTTTTTTAATTTTTTTTAATCAAAAAGCGATATTCTTCGTTACTTCCAAACAAAAACAAAAACAAAAACAGTTACATACTCCTTATACAAACGAAAAATGGTTTTTCCATTCCAGATGGACTAGAGATGACCATATGAGTGCCTATGCTGTGAAAAACATCTCCCCAATGTAACTCGGCTTATGAGATTAACTAAGTTTTCCCCAATTATAAAACAAAGAAAAAAAAAACCTCTAGAGACTATTTTCAACCTCGGAATATGCATAAAAGAAAAAATGGTTAATTTTCTTTATTACCCTGAGTTTTAGTGAAACTATCCAACAAATCGTGTAGTTTTAAGAAACTAACATCTACCCTTTTGGCCAAATGTGTATTAATAGAAGTGGTGGAACGAATCAAAAATAAAAACAAATGAAAAATCACAAGTTAAAGTGGTATACGTATGTTCAACTTTATCAATTTTTATGGCATATTACCCTTGACGAACCATTAAAGTAATTTACACTATTATACCAGTTATATTTTAAGATTTCTGCTTTATGAATTAACCAATTCTTGAAAAGTTTTTGTGGTACTTTATACATTTAAAAATTTCCTTCATTTAGAAGCATGGGATCATTAATGCTTTTTTATTTTCTTCTCTTTTTCAGGTTGATCCTTGTGAAGGGCAGTGAATTGGGCTAAAACAAACCATATTTAGCAAGGCCAATCTTCAGCCATACAAAAATGATTGTGCCAGCCTCAGCCCAAATAGTCCACCAAGAGACATGGATGGACGGTATAGAATGAATGCCCCCATTGTCTCAAATTACACCGTACTTTCTTTCAGTGACAATTTGTGAGCTTAAGATGACGAAAGATAGGACTGGTCCGCAGATACATTCAGCAAAATTTCCTGATTTCATGCGGACATTAGTACAGAAATAGCAAGAGAACAGTAGATCATGTAAGGCTGAAAAGACTAATATTCATGTGTACAACTCAACTGGCCTTAAGCTCAATGATTGAGCATTGTGAAAACTGAAAATGGTCGTTTTCTTCATCATGTACAACGTACGTACAAACATTAGTTTCCTAGCTAGTTCTCTATTCCGCTTCTGATCATGGATGATGTGTAGGAAGAGTTGCACAAACATCACCTCAATTGATCCGTCACTGATAGGCTCGTCATGGCCTATTCCTCCCCCAGCAATCCCTCTTGATGATATGATCAGTAACTAGACATGGCATTAATTAATACTACACAGTGAAGCTTCAAAACGGAAACTCCAAGACTCAAAGCTTCAAAATCTAGCTTAGAGTTACAGGCTTACAGCTAACTGTTTGAACCGTATATATAATTGGTTCCTAATTCTGCATTGAGTAATTAAATAATTGAAGTTGTCTCAAGTCTCACCAAATCAAGTTATTCATCTGGTCATCAAAATAATCATATGAGCATAACAATACTTCACCAGTACTGAAAGGAGAAGGTGGATAATTTATGGAGCTATAATTGTCTGTCAAGAATGGTTCTGTCCAAAAACTTCCACTGGATTCTCCCAATACTTCAGCCATAAAATCATCGAACTTTCCATTGGCATTTGTGCAGTCTGTAGCAGCAGTACTAGTGCTTGCTGGAGAAGAGGAATAAAGTTCAGTTGATGATGATGGCTGTGATGAAAAATCAGAACTTTCAAGGATTTCCTGCGTTGTAGAATTTGCTGGAAAAGTTTCATGTTGCATCCTTCTTTTACGATTCTTTTCTCGGTGAGAAGTGTTTTTAGATCTTCGTTTTGATTCATTCGATGCTTCTTTTGAGGTCTTCTCAAGGCTGGTGTGCCAATGATTCTTAATCTCATTGTCTGTTCTCCCTGGTAAATGGGCTGCTATTGCTGACCATCTACAAGAAATGATAAGAATCATTGAGCTGAATGATGCATTTCTCATAACTAAATTTTATGTGGGATTTTCAAGAAATTTGCATATCAAAGCATAAGTGAAAAAATTACCTATTCCCAAGTGATTCATGCATCTTGACTATTAATTCATCTTCTTCTTTGGTATAATTTCCTCGTTTGAGATTAGGCCTCAAGTAATTCATCCATCTTAGTCTGCAGCTTTTTCCACATCTCGACAAGCCTTAATCATAAGAAAAAGAATAGTTTGTGAAAATGCAGTAACATGATCATATGGAGTTAAAATTAACAAAACTTTGTCCCACCAAAAACTGAAATGATCATAAGAATTGTCCCAATCTCAATTATTAAAACTGCATGATCACTTGTACTAGGAACTAAAAGGAGAGCAAAAACAAAGTCCATTCCACTTATGGGCTTAATTTTCTCTTTTTATCAAGCCACTGTCTATTAATAATTGATTGATTATTCAACAAGTACGCGGTCGTAGGGCTTAATCTCCTACAGTATACATTCATAATTTAAGATCTGCTACGAAAATTCAAGAACAAACAAAGATTTTGTACAGAAGAAAAACTTTTATCGATGCATGGCAAGCACACAATAAGGTTACTAGTGTAGAAGTAAAGTTTTTTTAAGCTTCCATACCAGCATATTTGGGAAGTTGTCGCCAGTTCCAACAGCCATATCTCGTAACATATGCAGTTAATTTCCTATCTTCTTCAGGCGTCCATGTTCCCTTCCTCATCCCAGATTTATCACAGCAAGGAGTCCTCACCATTTCTCTCTTCACTGTGTGTCTGTGTGTTTGCTAAATGAGCTACCATACCAAAGATGGAGAAGTTTGAAGTTGGACAACAAATTCAAAAGTCCCACATATTTATAGTAGGAGAGACTCCATGTTGAAGACTTTAAACGTGTAACACGCATGGATATTTTACCATAACTTCGATCGCACGATATGATGTAGAGTTTATTCAAGAAAATGGAGCTTTCATTCTGCCTTCGGTAATTCGATTTCCACTTTAAATCCAGCAAGGTCCACCCAAGAAAATGCATTTTGTGGCATTGGGCTAAAGTACTATTTCTCATCATTAAGACAAAATGGACCCCTTGAAAATTTATTGTGTGATCTGTGTGGCTTCAAGGAAACAAGTATGCTTCTGAAATTCAACACTTCTCCACAATTCCACGTGATTCCTTACTCCTACGTCTTACTGTGTTTATTCTATTATGTTTCCTCGTTTCCAAAGACTTTCTTTCCAAAAAAAAAAAAAAATGAAGAATTATACATTGGAGAAGGGTTTTTTTTTCTTGTTTTTTAAATACATCGGGAATAAATTGATTTAGTTCTTTTAAAAGCTAAAGAAGGGACATGGTCACTTTTGTGGTCTATTTTTATTAGCTGTAGCAAATGATGTGGACGTATTGGACAAACAAATGACTTGCACTTGATCAGTTCAAGAAGAGAAAAATAAAGGCAAAATCGAGTAGTCAAAACTTAGAATCGCTATTGTGATTAAGTGTTTCGAAATGAACAACGAGATTTGCAGAACTCATAGTAGTCCTGACCTGCACCATTTTAACTACTTAATTTCCAATTTATTTATTTTCCTAATCAATTTGAACTTCTTTTCTGAATTAGTTTCGAGTTTGTTAAAATTATATAAACTTTTATAGGGTTTTATTTCCTATCATATGATATTATAATTGTTCAATAAAATCTTTCAAATTTTTCAAAATTTGTATTTTGTGAAGATAGTTTGGCTTCCATGAATATGTGCCGTGTTACAAAAACTTTGAACTATAATGATAATAGATAGCTACTTTTAGTTTGAGTTATGAGTGTTGATATTGAAGTTTTAGAGATAAAATGTTCTTATAATTATAGGCTTGAGCTTGAATCAGTTAAAACTTGCTTAGGAAAGAAGAATTAATAATAACCATGCATTCTGATTTTCTGATGCCCCACATTATTCAATCAATGTTCCAAACTGGTGTTAATTCAGGACATGGCTAGCAATACTCTGGGAATTTTGCCTTATTTGTGTATTGTCATTTTCTCTGATTCAAAATGGTCTGCAGCTGCAAGTGTCAAGTGGCTGCATTAACTTGGGGTTGTTAACAATTTGTTGCTTAGCATGTATGTTAATGTATCAAATTCTGGCCACGAGAATATGATATATAAGGAAGTTTGGTGTTTTAAAGTTAACAAAAACTTTTGTGCGATGATGGCATATTGATGAAGCGCCGCATACGTACCTATAATGCACTTAACGTATAAAGAATTATAATTGACGTATAACGTATAAAATATGAAGTGTAAAGGTATTTTGATTGATGCATAATTAGTTCGCGTATAAATTCTAAATTTAAACTTTTAGTAGTATTATAATTTACGTATAATATGTAAATAGTTCACATATTCACATTAGTATAACACTTTTTAACATAACAAATTTCAATTTTCACTTTAGCGTGTATTATAATTCGCATATAAATTTTCACATCAACGTATAATTTCTAATGTAACAAATGTCACTAAATAGTTCGTGTATAAATTATTAATATTAAAATTCTAATAGCATTTTGATTCACATATAACATGTAAATATTTCGCATATTTGAGTATAAATGATCAATATAGAGTTCTAATAGCAATCTAATTCACGTATAATTTTCACATCAGCGTAACAATTTTTAACCTAAAGTGAAAATAGGAAACATATTAGGTAACTATTACATACCTAACAAGACTTCCCAAAGTAAATACTACTAATAAGAAAGATAATAACCTTCCCACAAAATAGATATGCAAGAAGTTGTGGAATTATGTATTCATTGTACATAATTATGAAACATTGTGAATATGATTGAATTTTAAAATTTATATATTTGTGTAGAAATTTTTTTTTTTGTCTTGTCACAACAATATAATTAAGATCTGAGGCTTCTTTTGAAAAGATACAAATATTTGCAAATTATATATATATAAAAGTCCGTTTGTTTATAAATAACTTGTTTCAAATTCGAAAAAAAGGAGAAAGAATAGTCAAGTTTGAAGGTAGTATAAAACTTTTATACTCAAATAATATGAATCATATAATGATGGCCAATTATATGGATCATATTAAAAAGTATAACAATGGTGAATTATGATCTATGTAAGACTCTATATTATATAATAAAAGTTTAGTTGTTGCTGTATTTTATTTACATAGTTGCCAAGTCTTTTTAACTTTTTCCCTTTATTAATGGATTAAATTTTTGTTCTCTTCAACTACATGAATAACTTTTTCCATTGGATACTTACGTAGGGGGCATAAGGCCTCAAATTTGACAACCGGAACTCTATAGAAGAGTCCCTCGTACAAGCACCGTCTTTGTAACAATTCATTGCAGCCCTCGTGCAACAATCTTAAAAATGGCTCAAATTCTTGCATTTCTGCCTTTACATTGCATTAGTTTTAATGGCAGTCTATTCATCAATGGTAAGTCAAGGGATATTCTTCATCACTGCAGTTATGGTCATGTTGGGATAAATTGGCAAAAACGAAGGAAGTATTAATGGAATGCTTATCATGATCATCATTCAGAGCCTATCATCAATCGCGCGGCGTTCAGCAAATTATCAACTCATGCAGTTCTTGGAATCATATCCTCATTGGGTCAATCACTGAGAAAGATATTGAGGTTACAACTTTTTTTTTTAGTAAAATTCAGTGTACTTAATGTTCTTCATCAAGCTTGGCCTTTTGCGTGCTGAATTTTCAAAACATTGCTAATTATAGGCAAATGTTGGAAGGAAATTAATTATTGCATACGTTTATGAGTCGCATACTCGCATGCTTGCTTCGGCCATTCCATTTTGCGTGCTGGATTTTCATAACATTGCTAAATGTTGAAGGAAATTAATGTTGCATACGTATATGAGTGGCATGCATGCATGCATGCTTCGGCCATTCCATGTTGGGTGCTGGATTTTCAAAACATTACTATTTATAGGCAAATGTTGAAGGCAAGTGTTGCATACATTGCACTGGAGTTGATCAGGTAAACCGCCAAAATTCATAAAAAAAAAAAAAAAATGTCAAGCAAAGCGACATGCATGACATATGGCCATATGTGTGCCCACCGGCGGATGCAGGGGTGCGGGGGTGCGGCCGCCCCTGAGATTTGAAAAATTATACTTGGGCTCTGTAAAAATTTTAAAAAATTCAATTGAATCCTTAAGAAAATTATAATTTTGCACTCCCAAAATCAAAATATAATTTCTAGTATGTAATTTTGCCCCCCCAAACTATCATTTCTGGATCCGCCACTGTGTGCCGACCATCATTTATTGCAAATTTTAGTCCACTCGACTGCAAACGTTGGGAATCTTATCAATTTAATCAATTTAATAATAAATACGTAATACTTTTGAACACCAATATATGGTATTCCTAAGCTCTTTAATAGGTGGATAAATTATTTTATTTAATTCTAATTCTTTATTGAAAAAGGAATAAGTGCAATTAATGTCATTTGACTGCAAATAGATGGGATGAAGGATAAATTAAAATTTTGTAGATTTTTTGTATTGAAATGTGCAAAGTAACATTTATATATTTGAGAACAAAAAAGCAAGGTATAATAATAATTATTTGAGAATAGAGGAAGCATATGCCAATAAACATAACTATCAGTTAAATATGACTATGTTTTCATTATGCAATAAACGAAAAACGAAAAACGAAAGGAGTAGCAGAACAAATACATGGTGGGCTATATACAGTATAATGGGTTATTTACCATAATATTACTATAAAGAAAGTATGTTAAAAAAATCATGTTAGAATACTTGATTCTTTCTTATTGATTGATTACTTCTTTTTTTTCCAGCTTAATTATTGCAAATGCTAAAATAATTTAAATCTAAATAAAACTTTCGGTAAAAGAAAAAATACACCACTTTTTTTGAATTATCATTGACAATATTAAGAATCAAAAACCTTGCACACAAACTCCTATGAAATCAGTTTATATATAAGACATAGTTTATATATAAAATGAATAATTAATTATCATTAAAATTGTAATTCGCGCATTGAAATCGCAATTAACTCGTCACACTATATTGAGTGGCTGAAATGAAAGACCAAACAATGAACTACAAAAAAAATCAAATATTACAAAGATAGTGTCTCATTAGGAAAAATCAAATATAATGAAATGACACAATTTTATATCTTTTGCAGTGTACGAATAGTATTGTTCATTGGTTTGATACCAACAACAATAAATTTGTCACAGGGCGTGTATTACTGCGTCGTGGGAGGAGAATGAGTTTTACCGCCTCATGATGCAAGTTTTTAGGCCTAAAATTCTTTTCGTGCTTGTTTTTTTTCATAGTCAATTTTGATTCTTGTTTGAATTAAATTAGGGTTTCTTAATATTATATAAGTACTTGTACGTCATTATTTTCATTATTATTTAAATTATTACTTTGATATTATTTCATAAACCTTCAAATTTTACGAAATTTATGTTTCTTATAAAAAAATACGTGTCTTTGATTAATATGTCCCATGTTATATTTTATTCAAGCATAATAGATAGGAGTACTAGTAGGTATGAATTGCTCAAACACAATAAGAAAACATACCAAAGAATAGCAAATATTTTTATCATCGGCACATTTATCTACCATTAATGTTGATTTATTAACAAGAGTGAGATTATAAAATTTTCATACTCTTTAATCATTATTCATAGTATAAACTCGAACGAATTTCTTCCAATTTTTTTTTTTTTGAAAAAGATTAAAATTACACTTACTAATTCTCTCCACCGTAACAAACTAGGAAAAACACTATTTTAGTAAAATATATTAATAATTGATGATAACCTGGACGAGAACTTGGTCGGTTGGAATGATTTGAAGTCAAAGTCTACACGAAAATGGGAAGAAATATATGCCAAAATGTTTCACACATTGTCTGTCTGAACCCATAACCCATAGACGACAATTTCTGAATCACGTTTCGGACCATTTAACAATTCGGCAGGGGATGGGCTCCATTATTATTATTCAAAAGTCAATTGACCTTATAGGAGACTTCACACTCTCTCCTTTCAATTTTTTTTTTAGGGAGTTTTTTGTGAACCGGATATATATATATATAACAACAAATTTATTATAATTTTAACGTGTGTGATAAAAATAATAAAAAATTATAATTATGATTTTAAAAGTGATTAATTATTTATTTTATATATGAACTATGTTTTATATATAAATTAATTTTAGAAGAGTTTTTATTTTAATTTTATCCACACACACTTGTATAACTTGTGTATTCTAGATCTCAAATTATAAATTTGAGGGTCAGGGAGGATTGGGGAAAAGAAAAAATAATCCCTCTTGGCCAATCACTTATATTTATCTTCCTTAATATTGACTAAATTATCAAGCAAACTATAACGTTTAGTCATGTTTTAAAATGAATTCTAAAATTTAGATAGTTATAACTAAGAAGGGAAAAATGCAAAAAAAAAAAAAACATTTATATTTTCTTGAAAAACTTGTTTCATCATTCATGTTTAAAATAATGTAATTTCGTTACTCAAGCTAAAAAATATGCACTAAATTGATTCTTCTATCACACGCAATCTACTTTTTTTAAATAAAAAATATACACAGATAATAGTTAGATGACATGAATGTATATGCATTTTGTTAAAATAATAAGGAATTTGATAAAAGGATAAATTTAATGCAATTTTTTAATGTGAGTAATAAAATTGCATCATTCTAATGTGAGTAGTGAATTTTTTTTAATAGATATGAACGATGTTTTTTGCAAGTTTTAGCTTCTAACAAATAACTCTTTATTATTAGTCACTCAACTAAAAACATATAATGAAAATTTTAAAGCACACATATGACTAATTACATTTATCTTTCACCAAATAAGTAATCTCATGATTATGTGAAGATTATATTGTCATTATTATCAAGATTGATTGTAATTTAATTAAACTTTAAAACATAGTTTAATCAAATATGAAAAAGTAAATATAGTTAACTCATATTTTGTATCCAAGTTAAATTAATGCTTTTCTTAGCCTCTTCTTGCTACACATGTAATGTTGAGGATATGGTCCATATGGACAGTCAATTTCAGTCAATTAATTCAGTCAATTTCCCTATCAACAGTAAAGAGTAATCTCACACATAGTCAACACACAAGTCCAAATCCTACCAAATCGTATTCATGCAAAACAGCGATTTAAGAACATTTTTCTTGTGTTATTTCCCAAACTATGGTTCTTTTTAAACTTTATTCCCAAAATATTGTTGTTTTGAGATTTATTATTAAAATATGCCAAAAATGTTTCAGCTATTTGATTTTTAGTCCTTTAACTTTTGTATATCTTATACAAGCATGAATATTTTGAATTCAATTGATTTGTTATTCCCTAGGTACTCATAAAAGCATAATTAAAGCATAATAAAACAATTTCTACTCTATCTTAGCAGTTCAAATTTTTTGGGTCTTACCTCGCTTCCTTTAAGCTGTTTGTTCTCCTTCATTAAACCTCATCAGCCTCTTGGCTTCACCGTTTGGGCAATGATTAGTAGCATTCCACTTAAGGATGTCATAATCTTCACACCTTCGGACTTCTTAACGGCTAACGGCTAACGGCCTCCTGCCTCAACGCCTTCTCGTCCTTGATAGATTCTTCCGACTGCCACATCTCCTCCCTTGGGTACAGAATTTTAATTCTGATTTGGGTTTTAAGAACTTAAACAATAAAATATATGGCTCAATAAAAGGAAACGTAATTTTATTAAATTTGAACAAGCTAATTTACAATAGACAAGAGCTTTATTCAGCTCATCCCTATGCTTATATTTTCCCTATGGGAAAGGAGAAACTTAGAAACTCATTCTTTTTCTAACACTCTTAGTTGAGGGTTTTCTGCTAGGATTTTTCGATGCCTTCTTCTCTTGAGATGACTTCTTTATATAGACTTCAAACTCGTTTGAGAATCCACGTAAAGAGATAAGCCTTCTTCTTCATTGGTGGATTGATGATAAGAATTCATATCCACTAGATGAGTGGGGTAATAGTTATCTTTATCATCACATGGATGTGGTCCATTGCTGTTATTTTCCAGCAATTGCTTCCAATAGTGGTAGGGATCACTCTTCGTATGCTCCATTTTGAGCTTAGTGGTATAGACCACTCTTCACATGGTGCTGTCTTTCTTTGGTGAAGAATCTCTTGAGTGCATATGCTGACTCATTTTGCATGCCATTTGCAAGGTAGTGTTTCTGCCATAAAACCTGTCGTTTTTGAATTCTTTTACTTTTTCTTGTAATGTTAGTGATCTTTTATTTCCTTCTGTCACGATCATCCAGCTTTCTGAGCTGTTGAGGACTTGAAAATTTTTTACAGAGAAAGTCTCCATTATTCCTGCTATGGCTTTGATTCCCATAGCTCTCCTGTATTGTTCCCATTTTTTATTGAAGAATGGTATTTTCACTTTTTGTTCATTAACTCGTAGACTCACATCTCCTTTGAGCTTGGCGATATGAACTAGGTTAAAACATGGATACTCTTCATCTTCATCATATTCTGGTGCAATGCTATACACTCGAATGAAAATTTTTTTGCCTTCTGCATATTTTTCAAGGCACTGAACAAATATTGGGTCAAAGAATTGGAACTCTTTTAACTCCGTGCTTGGGTAAATTCGATCACAGAAACCGAATTTGAATAGTAGGTATAGGAATTTGGCTGGAACTCCTTCAATCGTAGTTATCCTTGGATATATACTTGATCCTTCAAGTCTGAAGAAAGTTTCTCCATTATCTAAATTGTATACCTGCAAAGCAAATTCATAATATTCTTTTTCTTTTAAGTTTTTTGAATCCGAAGATCCTTTTATCCGAACAACTTTGTTTTTTCTAGTATCGGAAGAACTGGGTTACTCGTTGTTGATTTTGAAATTTATATTCTCAGGATTCTCCATGTGAATGGTAGAATCATCATATGCTGATTTGAATTCAACATTTTTATTTTTAGTGGATTCACCACTATAAGTTGGTTTATCACCCAACATTCCATGAGAGTCCGAAAACTTCTCTACCAGTTCATAGAGATCTGCAAATTCTGTCAGTATCACTCCCTGTTGTTCAACAAGACTATTCATCTCTTGCTGTAGTTGCTTTTGCTGATCCAACAGATTAATTATTTGTTCTCTAATAGAGAATAACATATTGAATTTTTCCACAATACTTTCATCTAGTTGAGATATTTTTGTAGCGAGAGAGCTACAAAGCTGTAGCATTTGTTGCCTTTTACCCTTCTCCTTGTTCGGGGTTTCTCGATAAGAAATCTGCATAAAAATTGTCAGTTCCTTTTATATAATCAATTTTATAAGTATAATAAGACAACAAAGATTGCCATATTAATAGTCTTCTAAATTGAGGTTCAGAAGGTAATTTATTAAAGATTAAACTACCAACTTGAGTATTATCTGTTTTTACCACAAAAGGTTTTGGTATAAGAAAAAAGAGAATTTTCTTATTCCTTTTATTATGGCTAATAATTCCTTTTCATTTGTGGAATAATTAACTTCTGCTGTATTAAATGTACCACTTGTGTTCCTGCATATCTCATTGATGTCAGTTTTTAAAATAGGTGCCCAATAAAAATCAGAAGCATCAGTTTGTAAAATAAGATTATCTTCTGGTTCAGGCATTCTGAGTTTAGGAAGTTCTCTGCATTCTTCCTTTAAGGATTTTATTACTTCGGTGTGATCATCTGACCATCCACTAGTATTATTCTTCCTTAGTAATTTTTGCAACAAAGATCTTTTCTTAGCAAGTTGCGGTATAAATTCTCCTGCATAATTTAAACATCCAAGAAATTATTCTATTTCTTTTTAATTGTTTAATTTATCTGGAAAATTACATATTTTTTGAGATATATGACTCTGTAATTTAATACCATTAGTGGTTATTATCATACCAAGAAATTCTATCTCAATTTTACTAATCTCAGCATTTTTTTAACTTAAGATTATTCCATTTTGTATGCAAATTTTTGCAAATTCTTTTAAATGTCCTATATGTTCCTGATATTCATTAGAGCAAATAAGAATATCATCTACATAAACAAGCATGTATGAAAAAATAGAAAATATCTTATCCATTTTTCTCTAATATATTTGTGGTGCAATTTTTAATCCAAAAGGCATCACTAACCATTCATACTGTACATTAGGTGTACTAAAGGAAGTTAGAGGTATAGATTTATTAGCAAGTTTTATTTGCCAAAATCCTGATTTACAATCAAATTTAGAAAAGTATTTCTTTCCTTTTGCTAAATTGATTAAATTATTTTTGTTTGGAAGAAAATATCCATAAAAAATACTATGTTTATTTAACTCTTTATAGTTAACAACCATTCTTGCTTTACCTCGTTTTTCTTCAACATGATTTCTAACCATAAAAGCTGGTGAACTATGAGGGCTATTACTTCCTCTAATTAATTTCAAATTAATTAGTTCTTTTATTTGAATTTTAAATTCAATTTTATTTTCTTCTGAATATATCATTGGTTTAACTCTAATGATAATGTTTGGATCTTTTAGCTCTATTACAGCTAATTCTCTTTTTATATCCCATTTTGCTATAGGATTTTCTCCATAATTGCTAGCTATTAGATCTTTTACTTTGTCTATATCTAGCATTTTAACTTTAAACTTTCTTATCTGGTTTGTATGCAACCAAATTTTGTCATATCCATCACCACGCGGTGCTGGCTGAACTCTGTATGGGGTATGAATTCGCGAAGTGCGTATTCAATGTCCACAAGGGGTTTTTAAACTAATCATATAGATTGTTTGGTTATATGTCTGAAACTGTTGAACGAAGTCGTTCCCTAACAGTAAGTCGACATCTAATCCTTCATAAGCATATAGCTGTTTTATAGCTACTATTTTGCTTCCTAATATAATTTCAGGTTTAAAACATACCTTGTCTAAGGAGTGCTTATCACCTGTTACTCCTTGCATTGAGACTTTTATTGGATTATTTATCCAATTTTTGAATAGGAATTCTTTTTCTAAACTTATTTCTGCACCTGTATCAATCTGAGCACAAGTGAGAATTTTCTTTTCATAACATGTAATTTCTACGAAAATACTTACAGAAAATTTTTGTTCGCTAGGCATTTTCCTTTTCTAGAAAAATATTTTTTCCTGGAAAAGAAATCTCAATACCATATTTGTCAATGGTAAAATTATCTAGGCTATCTAGAAATGCTTTTCCTAGAATTATATGATGGTTTTGCTTTCCATCTAAAGTATCCAAATAACAAATTATGTTAAATTTGGTTTCTTGAAAAGTTATTGGTACTTTAACAATTTCATTAATCTCATTTTCTTCATTTGATATACATCTATATGTGTCCTTATATTTTTTTATTAATCCTGCATCAAAATAACTATTAAAGTGATTTTGTGCACTTTTTGTGTTAATAAGAATATTATATCCTTCGATATAATTTTTTCCATTGAAGTATTTACCAAAAACTTTTAAGTCGTTTGGTAAATTTTCTTTTATAATCCTTGGAAAATTGAGTGAAGAATAACTCCTTCTACCTTTTTCTATCATAATATTATTTTTATTATATGAGACTATGTCTCTTGATGTTCCTTCTTCTAAATTCTTAGAAGTTCCAAATTCAATTGTATAACTATCTGGGATAGTTAGATTATTTCTAGTGGGTTCTAGAATTCTTCCTATTTCTAGGCATTCTTTATCTAATTCAACTGCTGGTTTCTTATCAAAAATACTTCCATAGTTTGAATTAGTAAGACTATATAATGCACAATAATATATGCTCATTATATGATTGCCTGGTTTAAAAAATCCTTTTCTTAGGATTTGAAAATGTAAACTCAAGGCATCGTTAAAATCTTTATCTTTTAAAGACATGCAATATTTTGGATAATATGTGAAAAGTAGTTTTTTGTTGGCTAAATTGCCTTCTACTATTCCAAGATTTCCATCTGAAGCATTTGTAAATCTTTCATCAGATAAATTGATGACTAAAGGACAATCAATTCCTTCTTGGAAAGTTGATTTACAAAGAATTTGTATGCCTGCAAGATAAACATATTGCATTTTATCTTTCTTTTGTTTAGGCAGTTTATTTAACAAATCTGTTACCGTCTTTTTTGTTAATAAATTCAATTTTCTGTTTCAAGATATTTCTTGAATAGGTATAACCTTTTCAATTTCCATGTATTCATGATAAACAAATTTCTTTCTTTTAAAAGCATTTCCTATTTGACTTAATACATTTTGATTAGGTCCTTTTAAATTTAGCTCTAGATTCCTAATCTTTTCATATTTAGAAGGGTCAAAAGATGCTCTTAATGCATATCCTTCTATAGTTTCTTCTTCTTCTTGTATGAGGATTCCTTCCTCTTCTTTTTTACTGATTTCTATTTCACTCATTCTGAATCTGATTCAGTAAATACCTCAAATATTTCTGTCACTTCAGAATCTAATGATGACACAGTTTCTAGATCAGATTCTATGTCTTTTATGTCAAGTATTGAAACTTTTACTTTCTTTTTATTGCATTCATAAGACTTATGTCCTTCTTCTCCGCTGTTATAACATCTACAACTAGTTGGTTTTTTCTTTTTATCTTTATCTGTTTTATTTCTTTTGTAATATTTTCTATTTTGTTTTTTATTCTTTTTAAAGAATGTTTTATATTTTTTGTAAATCTTATTTTTTGATTTACGTTTTTAAAACTTGTTGGTGGATCTATGACATCCCCAATTGCCTACTTCTTCTACTTCTTTACAACATATAGTTTCATTAACTCTTTTTGCCTTTGAAAGTATTCTTTGTTGTGCACAAAGATCAGATAATTTTTCTTTTAAGAAAACTATTCTTGCTCCTAGAGTATTTGAATATCCTTCTATTTCATGATTTTTTGAAAATTGAGTCAAAAAATATGAACTCCATATACATGGTAGTTTTTGATATAGCATATCAGCTATTTTTGACATATCTTCATTACTATCAAAGTATTGATAATAATATTCTTCAAATTCGCACATATACGAATTAATATCACACATATTACAAATTTGTAATTGACTAAGCTTCTTTAAAGCTTCTTGTTTTTCAGCTATTCTAGATGAATCTGTTCTTGTATTCCAATCATATCCCATAAATTCATCTGCTATATAGTTAGCAAATGTGTTAATTCCATCAGTTAAAGATTTTTCCATATGTCTGACTACATTGACTCTTATTGTATTTCTTGTTGAATCTGTTATTCATTGATACCAATTTTTAACATTTCCATCTAATGCTGCTAGGCATATTTGATATTTTTCTTCTGACGAAAAGTTGGATGTTTTATCTGTCAAAAAATAGAGACCTATATCTTGTCCCCATTGTTGTAAAGCTTTTGACGCATCTAACTTGCAGTCTAGGTTTAAAAATCTAAATCCAGAACTTGTAATTGCTGGCATATGTCTATTAGGTATATATTTTCCACTAGGTGAATAAGTATATTCTGTAGCTGCCTTTTCAGGTTGAACTCTTCGGGTTCTTCCTTGATTTATAGATACTGATGAAGTACTTGCTTCATCTGTTTCTAATTTTACAGATTTATCTTTATTCATTTTTACCTTTACAAGTTCTTCTATTACTAAATCTTCTAAAGAATATATTAATTCTTCTATTTCTTTATCCATTTACTCTTTTGATTCAATCTCTTCTTCTGAACTTGGATTGATTTCTTTATTTGAAACTTCTTGTTTCATTTTTTCTTGTTTAATTCTTTTCATTTCTTTTAAATAAAATCTTTCATCTAAACTTTCTTTTTCATATGGCCTATATCCTGTTGGAGCCTTTTTCATCCAAAATTCTTCAAAAACTTTTCGATGGTTTTCTTGGAATTTTTTACTATCTTTTACCTTATTAGGTATTTGATCTTGTAAGGATTTAACCATAATTTCTATTGTATTAATCCTGACTTCTAGTCCTTTGACTAACTGGATTAATTTTTCTATATTTTCTTCTTGTTTAAGAAGCATTAAATCTATGGATTCAAGTTTACTCATTTTATCCATGGCTTCCATGAAAGTCTACCTTTTCTTTCATATATAGAATTTCAGATTCTAATTCTTTTATAACAATTTCTTGCCTTTCTAAGGCTTCTGGTTTTACTCCCGCTATAAGATTTTCTTGAAATCTTTCTTTTCTTATTTTTAATTCTTTATTACAGTCTTGTATTCTTTCTATAAGATTTATGCAAACATAGCATTTTTTAGTAGATTCAAAAACTTTTGAAGCAGTTCTTCTATACATTTTATGTTATTAATCCGTATCTGGCCAGGGCCAATCTTCAGAATTCCATTCATATTCTCTTTCAGAATAGACTCTATCTTCAAGTTCTTTTATTTCTATTATAGAATTGGTAGAATAAAAGTTTTTAATTATTTTTTCATAAATGATCTTTCTTAAATCTGATACTATGTTTTTATTCATTAATTCTTTTAATATTCCAACAACAATTGGAGTTTCTATAGTTAACCATATTTCTAATTTTTGTTTATAAAAAACAAAATTATGCCTGTTATTTTCTTCATAGAAGAAAGTTAGTGAATAATCTTTTTCCATTTAGGAAATTATAAAATTTTTATGAGCACATGGCTCTGATACCATTTTGGACGGGTTTAAACTAAGGTTATACTTAGCCTCGAAGGGATCAGTGCGGAATTATATTCATTAGAGAATATATAGTCTTTATATGAACTTATTTAAAAGTTCTGGGGTTAATTTATAAATAAGACAACTTATTTTCTTTTGAAGCAATTTCAAAGTCGAGATTGTGAATCTCGCTTTAACTACTTTGGGAAACATTTCAAAGTTCACAACATTTTGGTAATTTTTTGAGAAAATGGCAATATTTTGGTAAAAGACCCCATTTTTCTTTGGAGGTAAAACCGTTTTCTTTGAAAATAAAAATAAAAATAAAAATAAAAATAAAACCGTTTACTTTGAAAAAGATTTTTGAGAATTCAAAAAAACATATTTTCTTAGTCGTTAGATTGAAATTAAATTTATTGAAAATATACTTTGAATTTTGATTTTTGTCTTTGAATTTATTATTAGAGGATTTGACCGGTAAAATGGCCTGATAATTAATATGGCAATTATGTACGAAAATCCAATAAAAGTTGAAGTTAGTGATACAATATTTAAATAATAAATTTTCTTTAATTAGATCCCACGATGCATGAAAGAGAGCTAGAGATTACAAAAAAATTTAGAGTGAAAATAACTTGGGAACTTATGTATAAATTGGTTAGTATTGGTTTTAACAAATACAGAGAATAACTTCACTCGCATATTTCATAGGAGGAATGTTTTAAAAGTAAAATATTGTGAAAAAAAATATTGAAACTGAAAAACTTTGAATTATTTATTATAAAATACTTGATTTCAGATATATATGTATTATGTATATATATATATACACACATACGCACACACTAAGCCATCTACCGAATGTATACACTAAGTAATACAAATATAAATTCTTGTATAAAAATCGTACATTTTATGAAAGAGTAAAAATTTTAGAGAGCATAAAGTGTTTTAACTCCATTGATGTCGATTAGATTCCTATCTTTACTCTTGCCATTACTTATTCATAATATCCAATTTATTGAGTAATGATCGGAGCACTGGCGGAAACAGAGGCAGAGTACTCTCCATCTTAAGTGACATTTCATGTTTTACGTCATATAACATTTTATAATGTTATATGTGTCTTTTCAGTAACACTTTAAAGTTTATCAAAATCATTAAATACGGTTGTCGCCATTTAAACATTTTTTAATATTTCAACACAGTAATAATATACCCTAGATATACCATATATTTTTCAATATTCAAAACAACATTGTTTCACTAAAATTAAAATTAAAATCATGTCCTAAAATTTATTCACATTTGGGTGATGCCTTAATAATTATAAATTTGGTTTGACTCATAAATAGGATAAAGACAAAATTAATATTAAAATCATATAGTAGACTTCACGCACATCTGGGTTAGGCCATAATAATTATAGATTTGATTTTGGTGATAGATATAATAAAAACAACACAATTTTAAACCTAATTAGGAGAAGTTATAAAGAGATTTATTATATAAATACGTGTGTATTATTATTACAGTAAAACATTAAAAAAAATGCATTCAATGATTAGTGCCTGACATAGGGTTTATCATGATCGTCCTAATAAATTTTACATCTTATTAATTTTAATGATAATTATTAACCATTTAAATTTTTAATGAGAAGACGTATTAGGCATTTATATAAAATGTTATGGGGATTGAAATAGAGAGTGTAACAAAAAATTTATTGGGGCTAGGCAAGGCCACATCCTAAGACTCAAATATTTATGCATTTTCTTATGAAAGTTAAAGATTTTTAATTCTGCCCCCTTTCTCAAAAATTAAATATAACTTTTATTAATAATATTATACAATTTATTTCTTCAAACTCGACTTCTCGGATCCGACAGTGGAATCGAAGGATAGAACTCCACAGTGCTGAAAAGTTGTGTACTCCAACTTCAATAATTGTCCCCAAGTATTATTCTTTGCTTGGTGCAAAGGAAAAGATATTGAGAAATATTCATGATAAAAGTCATTTCCAATCCAATCCAATCCAATCAAACAAACCAAAGTTGAATTAAATCATAAACATTTCAAGGAAGATTTGGTCCCTTTTTTAGTGCCGTAACTGAAATGCTACTTCTGTTTTGATTAACAAACAAAATGAAAGTACAAACAAGATTAAGATGTTTCATCAGCAATTAAATGAAGTTAAACTTGGTATAGACCAGAGAATAAAGAACAGCCACAAAGCTAAAAAGAAATGGTCCATTAATTTAAAAGTTGAGTAAGTACTGCAGTCAATTATTCCATGAAGTTTTGGTGGCCATAAATTGAGAAATTTATTTTCGGCTATAGTAAAGTTGATAGTAAATGGATCGATCTTTTTTGTATCATTCTTATAATTTAGACCTAAACTTTTCATACATAATATACCACCATCACCACAATTTTTTTTTTTTTTTTGCACTTTGTCTCTTTTCGTGAATTGTTGTTAAATTCACTAAAATTTAATCTTAAAAAAAAAATCTAGAAACTTATATAAATTCCATTTATAGTACAAGTTTAAATTAAGTACATCCATTGGTTAAAAAGGATTAAGAAGAATTTAAAGTGTCATACTGATAAATCTTTTTATTTTGTTTGTTTTATCGGTCTCCATTAATCTTAATTAGGTTTTTTCAATTAATCGTCCAATTAAATATTTTCCTCGATCAGTTCTTCAAATATATATCAACCATAGACATGATTATTACTTTATTTTTGCACGATTTTGTCCTATCAACAATTAGATCAATTCCGACAATATAAAAAAAATGTAGGTTTTGTAAATCAAAAGAAAGAAAAATCAAATTCAATAGTTGACACTTGACCTTGCAGAATACTATCAATACAATTATACATGAAGAATGTCAAATGAACTTTTAGCTTAAAGTTTCAGTCTTAAGCTACGCACACACACACATATATTCCAAAGTCGTTTGATGACCCAAATGCAAGAGAATTAGAATTGACTCCAATTTGTTGAAGAATTAATAGTCGTGTTATGCATTTTACAACGATAAAACATGCTAAACTAAGAAGTAAACATAACGTTATTTATTTGCCACCTAAAGATAGAATTAATGGCTATATTCTCAAATTTTCAATTATTTGAGCATTTTTTAATTTTTCAGCCAATGGTTTGTATTTGTTTTTAGTTGGAAAATTTATCTCCATTTCCTCTTGACATTTACAATTTGTTAATTAGAAATATATGTTGAAGTAGCGTATATAATAGTTAATGCCATCCCTTCCACATTCAAAATTTAGGTTATGCTTAGTAGTATGTATGAATTAGGTCAATAAAACAAACAATTTATATTATTTTTTTAAAAAAACGTTAACAAAAAAAATTTACATTGTTACAATTAATATATATATTTATATATATATATATTATAAAACTAAAGAAAAATAGGGTTATTGTTTATTGACAAAAGCTCAAAAAATAAATGTATATAACAGGAGTATTTATAGAGATAACTAAATAACTTTAAAATAGCTAGAAAAGGAAACTACTAAAAATAGTTAGAAAAGGAAATTGCTAAAATAATAATTAGACAAACTAACATTCCCCCTCAAACTCACGATGCTACAGCTAGAAGCATAAAGAGTTTGCCAAATAGAAAACGAAAACGAGAAGTAGAGTGCGCCTTGGTAAATATGTCGGCAATCTACACAAATGAAGGAACGAAAGGCAATGTGATGGTACCAAGATGAAAATGATGTTGGGTGACATGACAATCAATCTCAATATGTTTGGCCTGCTTATGAAACACTGAATTACGTGCAATCTGAATAGCACTCTTATTATCGCAATACAAAGGAGTAGCGTGTTGTAGCAAAACACCCATATTCACAAGCAACCAACGTAACCAGACTATCTCACAAGTAGTAGAAGCCATGACACGATACTCAGCTTCTGTGGAGGATCGAGAAACAACATATTACTTTTTACTCTTTCAAGAAATAAGAGAATCACCGAGGAAAATACAAAAGCCAGTAGTGGATTTGCGATCCACAGAATCGTCAGCCCAATTAGCATCAGAATACGCACACAATTCTAAAGATGAAGCAGATGAAATAAAAGACTTTAAAATTGAGTGCTCCAAAAATACCTTAAAATACGAAGAACAGTAGCCCAATGAACTGTGGTAGGTGCTGTATATCGGGACGATTAATAATGAGATAAACCAAATTACCAACAATCGTGCGATATAAGCTAGAATCTGGCAAAGGAGAACCATCAGACGGAAAATACCAAGCATTAGTCTCAAGAGGGGTATCAACAATCTTATTATCAGTAAGACGCACACGCTCAAATATATCAGCTATGCATTTGGACTGAGACAAGAGATAACCTTGTGGAGATGAAGCCACCTTAATACCTAGAAAGTAATGCAGCAGACCTAAATCTTTCATGGCAAAGTTGCGATTCCATCAAAATCATCACCAATAATAATCATATTGTCAACATACAAAGAGAGTAGAATACGACCTGCACTAGTACACTTGACAAACAATGTTGAATCATGATGACTAGAATGAAACCCAAGCGAAGTAAGCACAATAGAGAATTTTTCAAACCAAGATCGGGGGGCCTGTTTGAGACCATAGAGAGCTTTTCGAAGTTTGCAAACTTCACCTGGTTTGTGAGGAAGACCAGGAGGAGGATCAAGATAAATTTCTTCATAACGATCACCATTCAAGAAGGCATTCTTTACATCCATTTAAGAAATGTTCTATCGACGAACGGAAGCAATTTCAATAAGTGTACGGACAGTAGTCATTTTGGCAACAGGAGCGAACGTTTCCTCATAATCCATACCATACTCCTGAGAGTAACCTTTAGCAATAAGACGAGTTTTATATCTCTCAATGGATCCATCAGATTTAGTTTTGATTTTGTATACTCAACGAGAATCAATTGTGCGTTTTCCTGGCGGCAATGGTATCAAGTCCCAAGTATGAGTTTGATGTAATGTAGTAAGTTTTTCTGTCATAGCAGCTTGCCAAAGTGGGTCACAGACTGCCTCTCTATAGGCGTAGGGCTCATAAAGATGATGAATATATCTTCAAAATGATGTAAAATGACTGGAATAACAAGAATAAGAAAAATTAAGAAGCTTAGTAGACTTACGAACACGTGTAGATTATCGAACGGGGAGAGGAAGAGCAGGCTCAAGAGATGATTGGGTAAGAGCAGGGGAAGGGGGAAAATGTGCATCAGATGCATCAGGGATATGATTTTGTCATAGTATGATAACTAGCAGGAATAGAAAAGAATGGAATATGCTCAAGAAAAACAACATGACGAGAAACATACAATTTTTGATTAACTGGATCAAAACAACATCTCTTTTGACCAATACTATAACCCAAAAAAATACATAAAGCAAATCGTGCTGACAATTTACTACGATCAGCATGAGGTCAAAGTATAAAACAAGTAGGATTAAAAACACGTACGATGAATAATCTGCAGCATATCCATACAACTTTTGGAAATGTGACAAACCAAAATTTTGTGAAGTGGGAATCGTGGTTGCTGTGGCAGGCATTGTTGTTGTGGATGTTGTTGCTGTGGTGGTATGAATTTATTTTTCGATGATGGACACTGTGCCTTCCATTGACCTTTTTGCTTACAGAAAGCACATTCATCAATTACAACCTGTTAAATAATGTTTAGATGGATAATATGGATCGCCTTAAAGTTCCAAGTTTTTGTTTGCGGAAGTGTGTATGATTTATCTAATTGTCCTGTTAAATAATGTTTAGATGGATAGGGGAGATTTTATAGATTATGTAACAGGCTTTTTACAACTCATGATTCTTTTAATAAAACGAGGGGCTGGCATCCCCAACCCGCTGAATGGGATATTGCCTTAAAAAAAATCAATTACAACCTGTAAAGGCGGCCTATTCTGATATCTGTGAGGCGTTGCAAAAACAGAAGGAGTAGATGGTGGAATATTTCCTTATCTACTTGGAACTTGAGATGTATCTCCTTGGCTAAAAGCTCATGAACTACAGAATCAACAGAGGGAGTGGGCTACGATGAAGAAGTGTCCCACGCAGTCCCTCAAATTCACAGCGGAGGGTTATAAAAAATTGAACCAATCTCTATTCTTCCTTACGAGCAATGTAGGGAGAAAAGTTTTGCAACTCTGCAGATTCTGTAAGTGCCAACTGATCCCATAAATCTGACATGGCCAAATAAAATTCTTGAACACTCAAAGAATTCTGTTGTAGAGCCCGAATGTCTGTCTCCAACTTATATTGTCTCGCAAATTTAGATTGCTGTAGAGTTTTGCCAAATGGTCCCAAAACTCTTTAGAAGTATATTTTGCCAATTGAGATTCAATAGATTGTGTAACAGAGTTATTGATCGAAGTGATAATCTTAGAATTATCACTTTCCCAAACATCCAACAAGGTAGTATAATTAGGTGATTTATTGTCGTTGGGTTGACCCCGTACTCGTGTAACATAGTCCCACATGGACTTTCCTCGCAAAATTTTTTTATAACATAACTTCAATAAGAATAAATTTTTCCATCTAATTGGACACTGATCGATTGAAGGGAATCATCCTTACGATTAGCCATAATTAAACCAGAAAACGAAATAGCAATACGCCAACAATAACCGAATTCAAATAAGAGTACAATAACAACAAACTTGCCGAAGAGAACGAAAAATACTAGAAATCGAAGAATTCAGAATGCAATCGCAATCAATTCATACAAGCGTACCGAAAAAAATAATTCGGGCCTCTGCCCTGAACCCCAGCGAGGGCGCGCTGGCCCCCGCAATCCCCCAGCGAACTCACTGCGGAGTTCAATTAGCGAGAGTTGTGGCTATGAATAAAATTTCTTCTGTCATATAGAATGGAGGCTTTGATACCATGATAAAACTAAAGAAAAATAGGGTAAAAGCTCAAAAAATAAATGTACATAACAGGAATATTTATAGAGATAACTAAATAACCCTAAAATAGCTAAAAAATGAAACTACTAAAAATAGCTAGAAAAGGAAACTACTAAAATAATAATAAGATAAACTAACAATCTATATATATATATATATATATATATATAAGTGGTTTAATTTTATTTCTAATTTCATTTTCTTTATATATGGAATCCATAAATCCCTAGATATTGGTATACAAATATGCCTTCACTTTGGTTCATTTTTTTCATTCCCATTTTCTTTTTTTTTTCTTTCTTTCTTTCTTTTGGTTTTTATATTATTCATCTTCAAAATGAATATTTTGGTTTGGTTTTGCTCATTCTCTCACATTGAGACTAATACTTTTCCACAATGAATAGTTTATTGCCCCAAAGCTCTAACTGTTATACATATTTTTTATTTCTGAATGAAATATATTTGAAACACGGGCAATTAATTAAATGGTTGAAATATTAAGTTGGGTAATAAATGCTTTATTTTTATTGAAATTAATATATTCCCGATAAATTAATTAGTTTCAAAGAACATATATAGTATTAAGCTTGATTATTGAAAAATATATATCATTCTATTTACTACTTAATAAGATATTACTGCAAATGAGCAGGAAAAGAAACCGACAATCAATTTATTAATTAAAACTTCTATACTGTAAAACGACTAAAAGACAAGAAAAAAGAAGAATCAAAGAAAAAATAAAATGGAACAAAAAAGCATTATATTCCTCACCATTATTTATTAATTACCATATTATAATTGCCAAAAAAACAAGCACAATTAATATAATTACAAAAAATTAATGTTGGTATTAATTATAACCACAAAATTGATGATTATTGCCATCATGATTACGCTAAATTAAGATCATTATAATGCAAGTGCGCTAGTGTAACCTTAACCAGAAAACTGCCAAATCTATACATTCTGGAAAGTAATCAGTGAATGACTGGGAGTAGTCAAGGTCTAATTCTTTTTCCATGATATTGCTAATGGTGGGTCAAAGTCGCTTTAGAATAACAGTGCTCTGTTATGCTTGCTTTTGTGTGTGTGTGTGAGAGCTTTTTTTCAAAAGCGTAATTTGGCCATTGATCATTGACTAATTTTCTTAGTATGCAAAAAAAAAAAAGAAGAAGAAAGACTCAGTTATATATGCGTGGCCATGAATAACGTGCATGCATGGGTCGGGTGTATAGTATAGTGGAAGCAGCATGCGTTGCCTCGTGTGGTTTAGTGCTCAGCTTGGCTAATTTGACTCGTGTTTTCGCACATCGATCCTAACGCGTTCAGAATTTTGTTATGATCATGGCCGTAAATGAAAACCGAAAAAAGAAAAAAAGAAAAAATTATCTTGGTGAATGTATTAAGATGGATGGAATGGATGATGATTTTATGATGATTTTCATTGGGTTAATGTATTCTTCGTGGATTTAAGAGAAAGGGTTGAGGTATAATCAAAGGATAATGATATATAGATTTAAAGCGTAAAGTGATAGACGTGGCAATTATAAAAAGATAAAATTATCCATTATTCATTAGGATTCACTCATCGGGTATTAGTTTGTCTTTTTATGACTGCCATGTCAGTCACTTTACGCTTTCACTCTAATTTTTCACTTCTCTATGTTTAAAGAAAAATCTCATCTCTTAATCTAACTTTTTAAGATGAAAAGTGTGCATGGTGTTTCCGAAGTTTCGTAACACGACGTAATTATAATGTATCTAATATGTAAATCCTGAAATCACGAGATCCATGAAATGATCAAATTAAGTTCTTGGTTTCTAGAAGAATATTATTTGATGAAATTCACAAATTGTCGTTCTTTACATTTCTCCACAATGCAACAACACTCAACACGGTGAATACATGGAGATTTTATATCACAATAGCATTTTGACTATGAACGTTGTTGTGTGAATTTTGTAGATTTTATTGAGAGTTTCGAAATCTTATATTACAATAGTGATTTGAGTCTGAACTTTGTGCTATGAGTTTTGTAAATCTCATCGAAAGTTTTGAAAACTTAATTTCACAATAGCGATTTTGAGTCTAAACTTTGCCACATTGCTAAACTTTTTGAAAGAGTTTTAAAAAGATATATAGTAATAGCAAATTTAAGTCTGTACCAAAAAGTTACACCAATTTGAAGTTATTCAACTATGTAAATTCACATTTTTCCTCCTCCTTAATTAACTCATCCCGCAAAGTCCAAAAGTCATCTTCAATCCTTTCTACATTACTCCTAACATTGCAAGAATTTTTTGAACAATGATTGAACTTTGAAGAAGACAGTTCATGCCCTCATAAATTTTGTATTGCAGCAGCACATGAACTAGTGTTGATTATTATATATAACAGCTAAAACTGATGATTTCTTTCCTTCGCCAAATAGCATTATCATCATCAGGAGTTTTTTGTACTGTTAAATCTATTTATCATCATCAATTTAATAATCCTACTGTGTTTTGTGGAAAGTTGACTTGGAAATCAAAGTCATTTCCTTGTTCATTTGTAGGCTCATTTGACGGAGTCAAAATCCAGACTAATGCAAGAGTCAAGAAGTAGGGCATTGTTTTCTCGGTTTGCTTATGAGTTGTGGGAGCAAATTATGGAACTAAATTTAATCTATGGAGGTAAACATTTCGAAAACCATACACACACGAATATTCAACATTGGTAGATTTGACAAACTTTCCCAAGATACTACTCTTTTTGAAATTTTTGTGGGTACAAAACTTTTGACATTGGAAAACAATATACACAGTCTAAAGCCTATGATTGTTCAATTGATCATGGCAAATTAACATTAACAATTTTACTCTATGTTAAAGAAAGAAAATTTGAGTAACTTAACATTAACACCAATGCATATTTTTAGGGACACTCTAAAATCTCAATAAATTTTCTGTTATATTTTATATTTCCTTGTGTTTTATTTTATGTATATAGGCCACGTGTTTTTTAATACACTTATATTTTATAACTTGCTAACCATTTGATAGGGTTTTAGTTAAACACACTAGCGTATATATGAGATAAAATAGGGAATAAAATAAAAGATAGAAGGCTTAAAATCCAAATGCAATTTGTTATAATTTTATGCCTATATGAGCTCTAATATTGAACACTTTTGTGCTTTAATTACTGCATTATATCCCATACTTTCATTGATTATATTTTGAGGATGGAGTGTTTTTAAAATTTCCTGAGATTCTATCATGATTTTCTAACTTTTCTAATTTTCCTTTTTCCTTTCTATAGTTTTTTAGAGTCTCTTTTGAGTTAAAAATAGGGGGAAAAACATGTAGGGGTAACATTTTTAAACTCATAGAAATTTTTTTTTTCCAAATGTATACTTAAATCTTTTTTAGTTTCTCTTTTAACAATAATTTTTTAGATTTTATTTTATTTAATACCAAAACATATATTTTAAACAAGGAACAAGTTTATGGATAGATTGGCATCTGGCATTTATTTTGCAAATCCCCACCGTTATATCCTTAGAGCCCACCCCAATAATCGTAGAATTTTCAGTTTTTCCAAGCGCGGCCCAATAACTAGAAAGTCTAGTTATTATGATTGTATTGTTAATGTTTGGTTCAAATCCTATAATGGTTATTATTATGATTGATGCTTTTTGGTTCAAATCAACAATAGTAATATGAATCAGTCAAATTTTCTATTTTACCCTTATAGAGTTCGCATCTTTATTATTATTATTATTATTAATTTTTATTATTATTACTATTATTACTATTATTAATTAATAATAATAATATTTATTAATATTATTATTAATTATTATTATTATTATCATTATCATTATTAATTATTGTTATTATTATTAATGATTAATATTATTAAGTATTATCATTATTAATATTATTAATATTATTATCATTATGATTATTAATATTAATATTAATCATTAATAATAATATTATTTAATAATAATAATTATTATTATTATTAAATAATTATAATTATTATTAATTAATATGAATTATATTATTAATAATATTATTTAATAATAATCATTAATATTATTATTATTATTTAATAATAATTATTAATAATAATTAATATGAATTATATTAATAATATTATTATTTAATAATTATTATTATTAGTATTAATTAATAATATTATTTAATAATAATCATTAAATTAATAATTAATATGAATTATATTAATAATATTATTATTTAATAATAATAATTATTAATTATTGATTATTAATATTAATTATATTATTATTAATGAATTATTATTAATATTATTTATTTAATATTAATATTATTATTAATTATTAATAATATTATGATTATTAATATTACTATTACTACTATTATTTTAATTAATAATAATAATATTATTATTATTATTAAAGTACATATTGGAGTAGGGAGTTATTTGGTAGAGTTGAGTAAAATCGATTACCCAATACAGGGTAATGGATGATTAATGGGGGAGACTAGGGAATCATCCATTGACTCATTTCAGGTAATCATTGATGAATATTCATTCCCATTACCCCTTCCCAAACATTAACAATGTCAATCACTTTTGTTGATTACCATTGACCCCTTCTATTCCCCCTTACCAAACGCCCCCTAAAAGGTCTACAATTCTTTCATCATTTTCCAATAGAAAGAAATTGACACGAAAAAAGAAGTAAAAATAGCCATTTGAATGGAAAGCAATAATCATAATAAAATGAGAGATTTATATTACCACAGCCAAAAAAATTGTTTTATGTTACCTAAATCCATCTGAGATCGAGATCGGGATCGGCATCGGGATTGGAATCAACCTACCTTACAAGAATGCTGTACATATTCCAAGTTCTTTAATTTCTCCCCTCTTCCCTCTCCCTCAACTCCTTCCCCCCACCCCCTAAACACACACACACACACACACAAAACAGAAAATTGAGAAAGAGTATTTGTGAGATGCTCCAAGTTTTCCCGGGGCACATACGCAATGGAGATCAATGATGGTGGTTGTGCGCAGGAGTGAGGCCGTGTGGGGTCGAAATTCGTCGGAGGAGCATCGTCAACACCTTGGGCCGGGAGGTGTGTGACTTGGTGATCAATGATTGGAGACTGATCCTGGTACCCAGCTTGGGCTACTACTGTAAGTTTGTACCCATTGCGTGCACATCCTGCGCTTTACATCCTCAGTTGGCTAGGAGACGGTTGGTTTGAGGCGCAAGATTAGTCAGAATCAACAACAGTGAAGTGGCGTAAAGACATAGAGTTGTAGAGTTAGTAACTTGAGACAAAAAAAAATTGAGAAAAACTGAGGCATTTCGTGACGTTTAATCCTAGTAAAAACTGACAAACGAATAAATGCTGACAAAGATGTAAAACTGTAAAACTGTAAATTCCTTATATTCTCACTTCACATCACATTAGTGCACCATTACTGCAACAAGATTGTCCATTAATAGCATTAAATAACCAAAAAATCAAAGTAGAGATGATATTACTTTAAGTAGAAAAAGTCTTTTGCTCTCTTCACATCTTTAATTTGAGTCAAATTGGATAAGTCCAAACCTTATTTTGGAAAAAAATATTTTGGGTTGGTAGAAAATTAATCAATGAAGTAACAATTACTCAATTTACTAGAAATAGATTTATAATAGACAAAAATGGGACAGCAAACATTTATAGTTTTATGAAGATTGGACCAATTTTTTGCATGGTTTCCGCAAGAAATAAAAATTTCTTTTAATTTCAATGATGGAAGAATTTTCAATGCATGAACTCATATATTTGGACTTTATGGAATTGTATTTTGTCCAATTTGTTAAGGTCGGTGCCACGATGCACTAAGAAGAGAAATTGATTAAATGAGTTGGTGAGCTAAAATTAATAGTTGTTTGACACAATTAAGAGTGAGACATGAAAAAAAAAAGAGTGAGACATGCATGATTTGTGTGCATTAATTAGTTGAATAATTAATCTTCATTTTGTCACGTACCAAACATGTTTTAAGATATCAATTAATTATTTCTTTAAAGTGTATAATTTCTCTCAAACCACACACAAAAACAGCAAGTGAAAAGTGGGATTAATGGAGGTGGTTTGGTAATTTTGATACTCTAATTGTTCAAATTAATAGTTCTTTCAAAAAAAAATGTTAACGTTATGGAGCAATCATTCCAAATATTAAGTTAAGTTTGGGTGGTTGAGATTTAATTTTTAACATTATTAGCAATTTTCATATTTATGTTTTGAAAGTATATGTTGGTGTAACTAAAAAAAAAAAAACTAAAACTAATATTGATTACAACTATGCAGAAATTTTTTGTGCAAAGATATCCCTATCTTTATCTTTATAAAACAGTTATAAGACCGGCAATGCTTAATTAAAGATATTCCTATCTTTAAGTTTTTTGGCAATGCTTAATTTATGAATAAGTAATGAATGTATTAAAAAAAGTGGAAGTAAATCCAATAGATAAGAAAATGAGATAAAAACATCTAAAATGATTTAAACTTATAAATAAGAGATTTTTAAATGCCCAATGACGTGTGTAAAAATAAAAAGTTAATAGTTTAAATTGAAAAAGGAAGAAGAAAAATAAAAAAGAATTATAGAAAAATTATTAAAAAAAGAGATAATGTTATATTCAAAAATAAATAAGTAAATGAGTTCAGATTTATCACGATACTAAAACGTAATTCATATACTCAAACTCCTTTTGTGAAATAAAGGTTTAGTTATTGTTTCAATAAAAATATCCGATCTTGTGTAAAGCCTTCTTTATTGAAAAAAAAAAATAGAACTTCTAATATGATAATATGATGGTCCAAATATGGTCAAAATCTTTGTCCATTTATTATTTGTTTGGAGACTGAATGAAACATTTCCCTAGAATTTCCCGATTTCTATTCTTAATATTCTCCAATGAAAACAATTATGGTTTATTCGCTTAGACTTTTAGTTAAATCTTTTGTGAAGCCTAACCAAAACAAATACGTGATCAAGTAATAGTTCACAACCTCCAGCACAAGGAGAAAGGGACAGAAAAAAAAAAAAGAAGAACAAATTATGTAATAAGTTACATAGATAGTGGATAATTATGAAAAAAAATAGTATTACATTAGTTACATAGAATAATATAAAATAATGAGATAAAACATGAGATTTATGGATTGACATTTATAATTTATTCATAACATGAGGTAGAAATTAACAAAGTAAATTTATTAATTAATTTCACTTAAAAGGTCAAAAAATTTTGCACAAAGCTTAATACAATAAAGTAGTATCCACAAGGGATAAAGAAAGCTCCATGTGACATGCACAATAAAGTATCCACAAGGGATAAAAAGGGATAAAGAATTGCCTACAGATGATGTTCAACTATTATGGGACAATTTCAATATTGATAGACTAATTTTGAATTTGGAAAAAAAGGAAACTTCAACAATTTATGATGAAGAGGTATATGAGAAGATTTTATAATTCCTCCTATATCAAATATTTTGTTAATCATGAGGATCATTAATGTATATATACCTCAATATTTTGACTGTAAATGTTAAATGAGGGAATGTATATTATGTTCAAGCAAATCTTGATTATTTCAAAAGAATATAAATTTGGTGTTTTGGCTTAAATTAATGTTAGTCTTAATCTTTCTCATACAATTGAAATTGTTGATTGTTTAGATTGAGATTTCACGTTCTATCAAAATACTTTTGAGTTTCCTATTATTGCTCTTAAACAAAAAAAAAAAAAAAAAAAAAAAAAAAAAAAACTCGAAAGTTCTTGGAAACTCAGATGGAGCATTGGTGCTGTCAGATGTCATTCTAGATTTGCTCTTAGTATGTATTAAGGAGCAAAGTCGATGAATGTTACCTAAATTTGAAGACAAATTAGACAGTAGAACAAGGTAGGTTGGTCGGCTAATCCCATATAATTTGTTTACTTAAAACACAAAATTACAATTCATCAACCAAATATACAATTGCATATATAGCTAGAATTATTGAATTAATGCTTGATTCTTATTTGTCTAGTTCCTATAACACTTTTTATGGATGCGTTGTGCGTTTTTTTAATTAATTCTTATAACAATCATTAGTCGTTTATAACTTTATTAAAGACACATAACATATTTATATAAAATGTTAGTATATAGAAATTGAAAGAGAAAATGTCACAAAAATCCATTGAACCATTAATGCTGCTTTTTGTTAATTTCATGCTCTAGCCTTCTTGTAAAACGAAATTGATTCAAAATCAATGTGGATTATGCTTTAACAGCACCCTATTGCTGCCAAAAAAACACACACACACACACATCAACCTATTGAAAAATAATATTCCACATCTTCCCAATTACTGATACAGCCATATATGTTGTCATTGGTTTCACCTATCTAAATTACTATAGAAGTCCATATACCTTTAAAACTTTGGAATTTCCTTCTCTTCTGTACTTCTACTTCTTTGTCCCAACGAAAAAAATGAAACAATGGCACTGCCGGCCTATGCAACTGAATCATTATATGCCCACTACAACATAGAGAAATGCTTTGTTTTTCATGCCTCTTAATGTCATAAACTCGCAATCACAAACTCCACACCTCTCCCACTCTTTAATTTCACACACAAACACACACTCCCTACCCTTTTTGTTTTCATTCTCAACTCTCAAATTTAACAATTGGATCATCACTTAGAAGTTAGAACTAGCTAGACTTTGAAGGATTAACAATGAAGAACAAGTTTGCCCTTTGTTTTCGACCAGTCATAATCGAAACTGAAGGATCTAATCCAGGAAATGATCTTCATCACAACCGTGTTATGAGTCATGGTGCAGTTTCTAAAGATATCATTGTTGCAAAGGTCAAGAAAAACAATGGAACAATGCAACCATCAATGAGCCCTTCACTCTTGAACAGTAGTACTGGTGGAAGTATTGTTCAAGTCCCTTCTTCTCCAGGGCACAAAAAGTATTCAAGAAAAACCCTTTCAAGGGTTCTCAAGAACATCTTACTTGAAACCTCTCCAGTAAGTTTCATTCCAAAAATACTTTTGTTTCCTCTTTTCTTTTCCCTTTTTTTTCTTTTCTAAGATCAGGGTTAATGTTGTTGTTATTATCATGATTATTTGTATAATTGATGTTTCCTTTTGTGCAGAGAATTAAGGTTCAAGGTGGAAAAGTTCGTGAATTAACGTTCCAACAAAAGACTACTAATGACTTGGAAGAAAGCAATACTCATTTGGAGGAAGCAGAAGATCATCATAAGAGGAAGAGAGAAGCCAATATTATCACAGAAGAAAACAAAATTATTCCAAGTAGTATTTCTTCATCACCATCTTCATCATCTTCACGTTCTATTGTAAGTTCATCATCTGATCAATCATTAATAAAAGATTTCAAGTCATTATCCATGACAAGATCCTTATCAAGATCAAGGTCATCCAATTCATCATTTAATAAAAAGAAAAAAGCAAAGACCACTAAAACAAATGACAAAGCCTTGGATTCTTCTTCTTCTTATTCCTCAAGTAGTGAGGATAAAGTCTTGGTTTTATATTGGATGGTTTTGGCCTTATTATCCATTATATTATGGGGTAAAATTTTTGCAATAGTATTGGCAACAATGTGGCTATATTTTATTCCTTCCCGGAGTGGGTTTCAGCAAATTCAACCGGAAAGTAATTCCGTTGTCAAGTTGCCGGAGATAGAGACATCATCTACTAATGCTGATTATTCTAGGGAATACAAGAAGAAAGTCATAATGGAAGGATTGCTTGAGAGGAAACCTCTGCCTCAGAAAGCATTAAATCTTTGACGTGAAAGGGAATGAACTTTTTGCGTGTTTAAATGTGTATATATTTTGCCATCATTCCTTGCATGTAATTTAAAGAAGTTTTACTGCAAGTAGCAAATCAAATCTTTAAGTAACAGAGTATCTTCGTTCTTCAATGTTCATATGTTTCTGATGCTTCATATTTAGAAGTTAAAATGTACTTTTGGAAGATTAACTTATTAAACTAATTAACATGTTACACCCTTTCGTAATATTTTTATATATTGAATTTTGTAAAAACTATTGATGAAGTCGAAAATCACAAGATGCCATTAAATATTCTACTTCATATGTTTGCCGAGTAGAAAATTACAAGGTATTATTAGATCCTCTAATTTACATGTTTGGTTAATAGAATAATTTTCGCATGCGATTACTTACAATGCGATGTCAAAATAGCCGATTCTGAACAATACCATAGAGTCTAATCATATGTTAAACTAAGCACGTGTTTAACACACTTGCATAATAAATTTTCAATTGATTGAAGTGACATATGTCCTAGGTAGAAAGCATGTCATCAAATATATATGCACTCTTTCTTGTTGTTTTTTGTGATATGTGATTTTGTTGATAAAATCATTCTTAATTAGGCTTATTATTGTTTGTAGAGTCTTTATATTAATGTCGATAAGACTTAGGTTCGGATGATACAAAGTAAACAAGTCCATCAAGTTTGGTAAAATCTACAAGTTTTGGTCCATGCTACAATATTATTTTGTGTCAATTCTTGCTCCTATTTTTATTGACAAAGATTTGTATTATTTTGTTTATACGCATACACACGTCTGTGCATGCATATGTGTTGCAATTTAGTCTGAAGTTAATTCAACAATCAAATGGATAAATGCATCATGAAACCACAAACTATCTTACTTTTCTTAATTTCCTCCAAGCTTAAGTGCTCTTGTGTCACCAGAACATTGTACTTGCTTTTCTTTTCTTTTTTCTTTCTCTTTTTGTTCTTTTTGGATGAGATTAATTGAAGACGGCAAGGTGTTCATATTCAAATTTTCTTTTTATTGTTGATGTCCTGCTCCAAAAAAAAAAAAAAAAAGTTTGTCCTCCAATACAGTAGGTTGTTTTCTATGAAACTGGTTCATATATATATACACGGTAAGTAGTTTTCTATGAAACTGGTTCATATATATATACACAACACATAATAGCGAGGTAATGGTATTTTTAACGTGCGATAAAAAAAAGTAATAAATTAGAATCAGAATTCCAACTGTAATTAATTGTTCGTTTGATATATAAATCAAATCTTATGTATTAATCTATTCCACATGATTTTTGTGTCAAAACAAAAACTAACAAAAACATTAAGATGATTTAACATTATTCTACTGTCAGAAAGAGCCCAACGAACAAACTATAAAAGCCCAAGTTGACATTTTAGGTGAAAGAAAGAAAGGAAGGAAGGTAGAACAAGAAAACTTACATATTACATTATTTTTTAAGCACTAGGAAAAGATATTACATTATAGAATGTAAAAAAGTGATAGAATGTAAAAAATTATCTTGTAAAGTAACCCTTTTTAAGCACTAGGAAAAGATATTACATTATTTTTAACATAAGTTTTCTTTGGACAAATAGAAAGTTTGCTATTTAAAGCTATTTAGTCCTTTCTCTATCCTTTATGCAAAGTGTAACTTTAGTTTTCAATCACTTTTTTCCTAGGTCATTCAAAGTATTACTACTATTTAATATTTTCACTAGGAAAATTACAGAAGCAATGAATGCCCTTGTAGCTAGTTGAAAAGGTGGATGATTTGAAAGCATGCATTAATATTTGTGATAATTATTATTGATATTGGTGTAAATTAATGCAATGAAAAGTTAAATTTATAGGCTCATATCAACTTATATCTGTCACTTGGTCATTGATATTCAATACACTGTCATGTGAATTCCTTTATCAATCACACAAAAAGAAAAAAAAAATCAAAAATCAAAATCAAAACCTTTCATTTGACAAGATGATTTTTCTTTTTCTTTTTTTGTCACTAGAGCATTTAAAACTTTTTTTTGTTATTTTATTTAAAAAAACTGCAGCATTAATTTTTATTTCATTTTAATGCAGCAGTTTATTCTCCCACTTTACAATTTTCTAAATCTCTCAATTTCCTATATAAAATCCTTACTAATTTACTATATTCTCTTAGCTATAATTAGTTATTTAATTTTCTTTAATTCTTTTGAATTCTCAACGCGTCATAGTTTTCTTTTAATTCCTTTACATTCTTTATGCTTCATAACAATTTGTTAATATCATTGATTCATCTTCATCATTTCAATTTAAACAAAATATTTTAAATTTCAACAAAAATTGTGAAAAAAAATAATAAACTGTTGTAAAACCGACACCATCGTTCAAGATTCAAATCCGATTCCTATAAGAAATAATACCAAAACAGACAATTTCGAATCCATAACATATTGGCTGTTTTTCAATGATGCATTCCAAGTTTGTAACGTATTTGGAGGTGATTCAAGATGTTCAAGAAGACTTGGAAGGCTTTGGAAAACCAAGACACTCATGTAAGGCCAAGTTTGTCACATAGTTGGAGGCGATTCAAGATGTTCAAGAAGACTTGGAAGGAATTGGAAAACCAAAGGCACTCATGCAAGGCATTGGATAAATCAGCATATATCTTAAACGCCCAGTGGCATTACCACGTCTCTGTTCTCTCATTTTCCTTCCTTCCCAGATCGATTGCTGGCGAACAAAGCCTAAAGCTTGTAACTCCAGAAAAGATTGCACCAACACAAATGAAGTTCAACTAATTCTCATTTTCAGTTATGCAAGAGTGCTAATGAACTTGCACTGCATACAAAACTGGTAATATTTGCATGAAATTGAATTGACATGCTGATGCATTTCAGAAGGATTTATTCTTCAAAAGGCTCCAAGACTTACATTCTAGAATAGAAAATCTAGATGGGAACTAACTAATGATAGAAAGCCAACTGCATGATGATTAAGTACTCAAATGGCAGTTTGATACAAGTTAAGTTGCAAAAAAGAGTTTAAATAATTGGACACTTTTGAACTATTCACTATGTACTGTACTTCTATATTGCAGACTATACAAATCAAGCAAAGCTAAAATAAATAAGCATCCTCTTTAGGGCTCTGAAAATTTGGATGATAGGGTGTTCTTGGAATGTGCTGAAGCACTAGAAGATTTGCTTTGTAGTTCGGAACTCTGGTTCGATGATGATTCGGTGAAGAAAACTATATGCTCTTTGTCGTCCACAAAAGCTTGGAGAGCTCGCGGTAGAGGAGGTAGATTCACATCCAAGACTCCTTCAAGGATCTGAACTATCTGACCCATGGATGGCCTGTGATTTTCATCATCTTGAACACACCAACATGCCAATTTGCATAGTCTTAATACCTCTGCTTCATCAGTCATCCTGTCCAATTTAGGGTCTAACAAGCTGAGGATGTCACCTTCATCGATTATCACTTGTGCAGCCCAACTAGGAAAGAATCGCACCACCCCATCAATAGAACACTCCGAGTTCCTCCTCCCTGATATAAATTCAAAAAGCATCATGCCATAGCTATAAACATCTGCTTTGGCTGTTATGGCTACTCCAGATATCCACTCTGGCGCAAGATAACCTCTTGTCCCTCTCATTGTTGTCAGGACGCGACTAAAATCACGTCCCATGAGCTTTGCCAGACCAAAATCTGCAACTTTGGGACAGAATTCAGCATCTAGAAGAATGTTTTCTGGTTTAATGTCACAGTGAATGATGACTTCCCTGCACTTCTCATGGAGATAAGCCAACCCTCTAGCTGTTCCTAGAGCAATTTCATACCTCGTCTTCCAGTCCAAAGTCTTGGACTCATCATCATTGAAAAGATGCGAATCCAGAGACCTGTTTTCCATGTATTCATACACCAGCAATTTCTTAGTACCTTCAGAGCAAAATCCTCGAAGCCTTACAAGATTTACGTGTTGGATTGTCCCGATTGTGCTAACCTCAGTTCGAAATTGCTTCTCTCCTTGGCTGATGCTTTCAAGCTTCTTTACAGCTATGACAGTTGAATCAGGCAGTTTTCCTTTAAATACAGAACCAAAACCTCCAACTCCCAACTTTTCAGAAAAATTTTTGGTTGCATTCTGCAAATCTTTGTAGCCAAATGCCACCAGTGAACCATCTGCAGCTTTTCCAGATCCAACCATTCCCCTGCGACGTCTCCAGATTACAAACAAAATAACACCCAAGATGATTAAAACAAGAACAACAGAACCCACAACTGCACCTATAACAGCCCCAGTGTTATTCTTACCACTCGAAAACTCAGAGGCAGCAAGCCTAATGTAAATTGTTCTTCCACTACTGTCATCTGCTGAAACTTGTCGGATACTCAAGAGGTCCGTGTTCCAAATAGAGCATCCACTGGTCTCATAAGCATAAGCAGTACAAGAACAATTATTCAGACAGATAGATTCGCACTCTGCTGCACTCCCAACTGCCACAGACTGAGAATTTTCAGGTAATCTCATCTGAGAGTACATCCAGAACTTATCTCTCTCCCCATTACCACTGCTATTGTTTTCACATTGCAAGTCCATTTTTCTCTCACAGCCACCAGAAAAATCATTCAAATTCCAATCTTGATCAGATTTATGCTCGAAACCGTTCAAACAATTGCAGAAGGGCAATGAATTATCATTACAAGTACCAAATTCCCCACAGAAAGCATAAACATCACACTGTTGTCTAGGTTGAGCCCAAAACATGTTCCACTCCTTGGTATTATCCAACCAAGTAAATTGCTTAATTTGCCCGGACACATCCATTACGAACCTAGTTATGATTGCTGGATTGTAGAGATTATATATGAAGTAACTCTCATTCTCAGTATTAGAATAGTTAAAATTGTAAATAAAATTCAAATTCATTTCAGGAACTAAGCTGAAAATATGCCCATTCCAGGGTCCACTAGTCCAATATTGTCGACTCCTATTCCACTTTATAACATATTGATTAGCACTTGGATCAAGCTCGAGAGAGAAAAGCCCAGGTGCAGGATCTTCAGAATTCTTCCATGAAGTTAAGATCTGTGCAGTCCTTGTAACTTTATTATATGAAAGCTTGCCACCAGGCAACCATGTATGAGTCGGGTTATCAAGACTTTGCCAAATTGGTGAAATTGAACTATAATTTAACAAACTTGATGACCCTTCAGTCAAAACAAAATTACCATCATCAAGAAGAACAGCCATTAGAGGACCTGAACTTGTGGAACTTACATTTGTGGACCAAATGGGATGCTGGGATTCATTCAAAACCACCAAGTTACTATCTTGAATCCTGAGGGATGAAGATTGTTTATCTTTTACTGGGGTTTCCCTATTAGCAACCCAAACTATAGTTTGCACACTAACTTTCTTATACCATATCCCAATGTAAAAGTTGGAAGAATTACCTGGTTTGAAGAATCCCAGTTCAAAGTTTCCATCTCTGGAGATAATGGTCTGATCACCAGAAAGAGATTGATTAGAAAAAATGGTTTCCGCTCCAAAAGACAAATGGGAATTCAAAGAAAGGCATAAAAACAGTAAAGAAAGCATCAAACTTGTGCTGATCTTTTTGTTTTTCATGGCAGCAAAATTTTGTTCAGACAACCTAAGAAGATTACAGTAAAGAAAGAGGAAGAAGAAAGGGAAATTGAATTTTCTCAGATCATCTGAAGAATGATGGATGAACAATGGATTGGATTGTGCAATGCTATTCCTATGAGTATAACAACAATGGTGGAGAGGTCATCAGTGTGGACTTGGACAACGTCTTTGCCTTTTCCAAGTCAACAGAACTTGTCAAGTGCCAAATTTGCCCTTTTTCTAAAATTTTATTTTACTCCAAAAAAAAATTACAATAACTAAGTAAATAAATAAAGTTAAAAGAAATTAGGAAAACCAAAATGTAATTTTTTTTAACCAATATTTATTTTAAGTAAGATAGTGATAGTACATAAGCCCCCCCCCCCCCCCCCCCCCTCCAAATCTCTTTTTGGTAAAGGTTTGTGTTTAACAAAAAATAGTGAGATGGATTTATGAAATTTATAAGAATAATATGAAATTTAAGAAAAGAAGTATAGCTATATGAATGACTAAAAATTTAAGAAAATATTTTTTATGAAAGCTATTCTTTTGTTATTTAATAAAAAAAGACTAATAAAAGTTTGACATAAGTACCCTTTTATTTTTTTTAAACCACTTGGAAATAAGTACTTATTATGATGAACATAAAATCTATCCTCTAAAAACAATGCAAAAATAAAAGTTTAGATGCTTGTAAATTCAAAAAGTTTACTATTTGTCACGGCATAGAATTGAATAGTATTTACGAAAGGGTGACTTTTTGTAGTATTAAATATCAAAACTAGGAGACTTTTCAACAAAAATAAAGATTTGCAATTTAGAATGAAGTTTAGGATATTCTACTACAAAATTATAAAAGAGACAACAAAAAGAATTAAAAAGAAAAATAAAAGTAAAACTAAAGAGGGATATCCACCCACAAAATGATAAGAATATGATTTTTTTTTTTAACACAAATTGATAATTTTATTACGAATCCTATCATCACCCAAAATTATTTAAAAGACCAAGGACAAATTTGTCAGTTTGTAATGTAAATGGTCATGCACGTGCTTCCTTTTCCCAGTAGAAAAGTCCAAAAGATTTTCACTACTTACTGGCATGGTAATTACGTATAAGTAAATTTTCTCACTATAATTAACACAAAATTTATTTGGAACTCGTTATGAAATAAATAAATAATCATCCTTGAAATTATAATTCTAATTTTCTATCATTTTTATCCCTAATTCAAATCTCGATTAATACAGTGTTGCATATATAAACTCGTTTAACAGAATGTAAAATTTTATCGGTAGAAAAGTTGCATTAAATTGATAGGTAATGTAAATTTTATCGATAACAAACTCTAAAATAAAAAATATATATATGTTTAGCAATGCCTATAAATAGTCAATTTTAAATCCAAATAATGAGAAAAGCTGCATTAAGTTGGGAGGCAATACAAAACTTTCTTTCTCCCAAACTTAGAAAAAAAAAATTGTGTAATTCAAGAATTACAAGACCATCTCACCTTGTTATCTAAATCCTAAAACCCAATTGGCTATCCTAAATTCAAAATGAAAATATTTCACTAATCAAATATAAATGACTTCTTTTTCATTTATTATTGGACAGTTTTCTCCTTTTTTTTTTTTTTTTGTGTGTTGATTAGTCCTTGACAATTACATGCATAAGTTTTTGTCTGCCGATAATTACGGTCACGAGTCGAAATCGCCTTTGAACAAGTCATAGCAATATAGCAATCTTAGCCCACTAATTTCAAAGAGTTGATGAAGAAAAATAAATAAATGCATGCCAACTTGCAATCAAATTAATGATGGATTCAATTCAATGCAGATGAGTTTCTGTTTCCTAATGACCCCAAAAAGAAATCTTTTTTGTTGTACCTGCAACATGAAATGTTGGCCATATAAATCAACAAACTTAAATGAATTATCCAAAATTGCTGATCAATTTGCACACTAAAATATCTTCTCTCGTTTCACATGTAAACAAATGGGACCAAACAATTATTGTCTAGTATTAAAGTATCAAAATTAGCCTAGCCCCTTATAATAAACCGGTGTTAAATCCGAGAAAAACGAGAAAGTTTACAACAATGCGTTAGTCGGTATAAAATTTTTGTCAAAACTTATGATATAAATTAACACGTTGACAAAATGTGATTCATATAGTCGATTTTAGTTACTCTAATAAATATTTAGTCGTTGTTGTTGTAATATTAAAGTATCAATATAAACCTTAATCTAGGACAATAATTGAGAATAATCTAGTATTGTTACTAACTGAAACACGGTTTACAGCAGGATCCCATGAGAGTGTTTGGTATAATATTATGATGAATTTGAGGATCCTTATATTGATATTCTTTGTTTTATAGTCTGGTTACATGTGAAAGCTTGTTATATGTTCTTGAAAAAATGAGTGCACTTTATATTTGAATTTGACTAGAAATGATGTTCAATCCACCAATACCAGCCGACTTTGCTATAGAACAAGCAATGAAGCAAATGCAGGGAGGATTGCGAGTCTTGAAGAATCAGTAAAACATTTGCTGCAATTTCTGCTTCCGTTTACACTTGGGAGATAATGCACCACTTAATTAGGAGTTTTTTAAGTTCAAATGCTGCTAATCTTCTAAAAACTGTCCCCTTTCTAGAAAGGACCAAGTTTTATTCAGTTCGTTAGGTGATGTAATATCTCTTCTTCTTTTTCAAGAAGATATTGTGCATATGACAAATTGTTTTCTCAAAAAAAAATACAAATTCTGTTCAAGTTTAAAAAGTTGTATTGAAAATTATGAAGTCTTAATAATAAAAATAAAAACCTATATACTTGCGTCGTGGGGGCAAAAACCCGATGAGTGTTATAGATTTTGTTGTTCGTTTCAAAACTTTATATTATAACAGCAATTTTAAATGCAATGAAAAAGTTATGTTCGTTTGAAGTTAATGATGCGATTTAAACCGTTTTCTCCTCTTTTGGGACTCATTTTGCTTACTTTTTTTACCATTATGGAGTGATTTTATGCGAGCCAATACGAATCCCCAACTCATTCCAAATCATATGATTAATAACTATATGATAATCTCCTCGAGTAATGTGTAGTCTTGTCTTGTTGAATAGTGATAGAACTTCACGTATTTGAAAATATCTCATCATTCAACATAAAATGATATTTAAATCTGGCTTTTAGGAGCAAAATCAAACTAAGATTTTAACGTACCAAAATGGTAGCAAGATGGCAGATAAACCAAGATATTTATTAGTCTCAATTCTCAACTAAGAGCCTTTAGTTATATCTTTAACTGCATAAACTTGTCCACTGAAATTGTGTCAATTAAGCAGACCAGAACAGCAGCATCAATGAACCAACTTGGTGGAAGATAGCCGTACACCAAAAAGACAGAAGATTATTTACAGATTCCCAGATGTTAAACCAAAGAAAAATGAAAAGATGATTTCGCAAAAAGCAACAGAAAGAAGGGGTAGAAAACAACCAACATGCAGATGCACAGACAAAGCATTCTTATGTTGTGCACATTGTCGACTTTTCTTAGTTTCGACCAGGCATTTCACCCAAGCACTTTGCCTGGCAAAGACTTCTCAAGGTGTAAATTGCAAAGTTTGACATTTGAGCAGTTAAATTGAGACGCTACATTAAGTTGGAAATTCAAAGTATTCTGTTCAATAGAGATTTTTGTATTTGAATAGGCAGGAGAAAGTTATGCTCTAGAAAATATTAGACAATTATTTTCCACATGAGATGATGAATAAATATTAATACCAACACTCTATGCTTATTACCATCAAATTAAGCCACCAATCGTAGCAATATCTGCAGAAGTTTTATGTTTATCCAAGGACAAAGTCTGAACAACATTCAAACCTTTCAGTGGGATATTGAGGATACTATCCTGTTGAACAAAGTACCAGTATAAGTTGGCAAATGAACCTACTCGCAACACTCATAAGCCTGCTTTATCATGAAAAACTCAGGAAGAAATGGAACATAATATACTGTTGGGGCGCTTTAATATACACTTGCATGCTCTGCATACTATTAGCAAGAGTGTGGGATGGAGATTAGCAGTCAGAAGAATCATGACTCTCTAAATAACCATCATAAACAAGAAACTGTTAAAGGTGAGGAAAACATACTAAACAAGAAGCATATATTTCGCTTTCCACATTCTTACATTCTTTCTTACAGTACCCTCCCCTAAATCTAAATCATCATTAAGTAATATACAATTTTGTAAAATTGACACCTTCCTTCTCTTTTCCAATACTCAAGAGTGGATTGCTGATACACGAGGTAGCTGTTCATCAAACTTTTGTCATAATTATGCACAAAACTCATTATCTATGATCTTTATGCCACGCTTGAGTCTTCTTAATAAGCGCACCCTATCCATACGAGAGGCAAGAAGACCGACTCGCTTTATCCTTCTATCTCTTCCAGCCATATTGGAATTAACTCTTCCAATAGGAGATTTAACTTGGAGGGCTTCAAGTTTTTCAACTCTCTCGTCACTCGAAAGCTTCTGGTAAGACCACGTTGATTCTTGCTTTCTACTGCAAGAGTTACCAAAATAGTAAAGGGGTTCAACATAAGAGGGTGAAGAAGACACAATGCCCCTGATGTTGGTTGGTTGGAGAAGCTCAACAAATTCCTTTATCTCAGAAAAGCATGAGTGATCGGAATATGGAACTGTATATATATGCTGATTGTAGATCTCGGTAGCTGCTAAATCTCCATGTCGCCTTTTTGTCTTTGTACAGGTCACACCATGTGAAGGAGAAGGACCCAAGGCATTGCCCTTACCACTAAAGATTTTCTTTACCCATGGAAGACCTGATGGCATGATTCCTATGGTAGGGCGCATCATATTCAATCCCTGGAGAGTTTCCATGCTAAAGCTGTAACGAGGAATGGCACGAACTCTAGTAAGACATGTTTTGGTAGTGTAGATGTCCTGAAATCCAAGAAGGTGCATGGTCTGCAAGCGTTCTGGCCAAACCCAGATCTGGAAGTACAAAAGGCAGCTGAACTTCTAGTTTAGTAAAGATAACTATCCAGTCTATCCTCATGACAAAAGAGGAAATGATAATTCCAATCTTGCATCAAATTCCTAGCCAACAATGGCCATGAGCACAACAAAAATCCAAAAAAGAAAAAAAAAAAAGGGAGCCTACTAAGATCCATACAGAACCACAGAGACTTCTAAGATTAAGGAATAAAGCCTTAACCAAATTATGTACAAAATAGAAGAAAGTATCTCAGTGTAATAGAAGTAGCTCAATGACACAGTTTCTCATAAGGATGCAATAGACTTTGATAAGAATCATGCATAATCCTACAAAGACCTTTTTGGCAGTTACTGAAATTCGAGTGGCATCATATGAAGATGGACAGCACACAACTAAGTTTATTCAGTTGTGGTTTCTTTTAAAAGAGTCTTTGCATACCTTTGTTTTCAGCATTTGTGATACATAGAGCAAGAGATCTTCTTTACCCAACGAGTCAACACCAATAACTATATCATGATTTGGATGAGAGGTGATGATATTGACAACCTGTTTTAGGAACCAAAACTTGTAAGAAATGAGGCATGGCTTCTCAATATATGACATTCATCCTGTTAGAGAACAAATTTATAAATGGGAAAAGCCTAATCATTGTACTTTCTTCCAATGGAAGTATGCTGCTCAAGGGAGTACTAATGGCAATAAAGTAAAACTTAAACCAGCCATGCTGTATAAGTTTCTATTAAATCCTTAAGTCGAAAGAATTCCGCAAAGATAAATCCCACGATTACTCATTTTCTTGTTTCAATATAACACAAAGCCCAACATTGTAGAATCCCAGAACAGAACAGAGATAAGAAAAAGGATCAAATAGCAAAACACAAATCCTCATATTGTTTCTTCCATTAGTATATGCTGCCCCAAATGCATTACTACAATTCAACAGAAAAAGAGGAAAGAGCGTGCACCTGCCTAGCAGCAACTTCACGGGAAGGAAAACAAAACGATGGACTGCAATAAGTATTATCCAAGTACAAAGTATCCAATTTCTCATCCTTCAGAGCTTTAAGCAACATATTTCTTGCAACTTGTGCTCTTGGACTCATGGATTCCCAACGAAAATCACCAGTATAAAGCATGCACCCAAATTCCCCGCGAAATAAATACATCACTGCCCCTATCAAAATTTGTGATCATCCATTTCCGTCAACTAAAGAGAATCCTTATCAAGTCACCAATAAATAACCATCCTACTTTGTTAATTTACATCAACAGAAATTTACCGCAATAATAATTAAAAGAAAGGCCTATAATACCATCTCATTGATGACTTTTATCGAACACTTAACGAACAATTTATAATTACAAATGATCATTCAAAATAAACTACTGGAACTAAGACTTAGAATTTACGATCACGCAATTCGGTTAAACAAAGCGAACCCATATCAAGCCACTAATAAATAACCATCCTACTATGTTTTGAGTGCATTGAACACTTTAACGAACAATTAATAATTACGGGCAATCATTCAAAAAAACCGAAGAATTAAGATTTGGTAATACCGGGGCAATGATGGGCATCAATGGCCATGACTTGGATAGTAATTGGTTGGCCAGAGGAGGGAGAGGAAAGTGGGATTGAGTACCAATGGCCAAGATCGAGAACCCGGAGGAGGGTGAGCTTAAATTGGGGAAATTTTGATGGAAAGAGCTTAGCGGTGAGACGAGAACAGAATAATGGACCCCATTTCCAAGTCGGAGTAAGACCGCGAGTATGATCAGCATGGAGGTGAGTTAAGAAATAAGCTTGGCTGCCATGGCTCCACCGATCTATGGATATCATTCCGCTCTCCATTTTCAGATTGATAGTGATGAGATTTTATGGATGAATTACGGAAATTGAAGACTTTGCTTTTTTTTTTTTTTTTTTTTTTTTTTTGGCAGGATTTGGGGATTTCGTTTTCGTTTCATGTCACTCTGACAGTGTGTGACTGTGTGCTGATTTTGGATATGGCGATTGGCGGGGATTTTCGAATTTGAAATGTGAAATATTTTTAAGTCGGAGTTAAACGTTGTCGTTTTAAGGTAACAGCCGAGCCAAATTATATCCTTATAATTGAATTCCTATACTAAATTCCAATTGCACTTTTTATCACCAATTGTCCACTCATATGGTCACTAATTAATCCACGACAATCAATATATTTTCACTGAGATTTTTTATTCTTTTAATTATTTATTGAACTTTAGTTATTTGCAATTTTCTTATTCCAAACTTTTATTACTGTTGACATTGTTTGAAACTGTTGCTCATTAAATCCAATTTTACTAAAGTTGTATCAAGGAGAACATTAGCCTATTAATATTAACTTGATTTTGAGCTACGGCTCAATTTTCTTCCTTCATTATGATTTTTTCACATTACTAAAATCATTCTTATATTTCCTTTTAACTATGAAATTATATTGCTTTGGTTTTAAATTTTAAAAACAAATCATGTTATACTGAAATTGGGCTATTTTTGCCCATTTACATATAATTGTCATAAATAATTTGACCCAATAAATCCATATTTAATTAAATAAATCCCCTTTACATATGGACTTGGACTCTAAATTTGATTTGAGACCAACACCTCAATTGCTCAAATTTTCAGCCCAAATGCTAATGAACTTTACATGTTCTTAACTTAGTTTATTTGAAAATCTTGTTTGCAAGATCTCAATAGGAAATAAAGAAAGTATTGGATGGTTAATACTTTTAAATAATTTTTTATATAAAAAATAGTTTATCAAACAAATATTGATTGAATTTTACTATAAAGTTGATTAAATAAATTAAAATGATGCTAAGAAATTTTATTTATCCACGCATATCAAGATTACAATAAGTAGTTTATTAGCCTAACCAAACATGAATTACAAATTTGTACTAAGTTTTAGTTTTTTTTTTTTAAGCGCAACATATATAAATAGCTAAATCAACATAATCGATTGAAATTAAAGGTGATAAACGGGCAGTGGTGGAACCAGAACCAAAATTGAGAGGGTGCTATATATAATTAGTATAAAATAATTTTTTTATTAAATAAATATGTATAACTAATAAAGTATCAATTAATTGACAATCACAATAATGAATATATATATATATATATATATACACACCACCCTACTAATAAAATACTTATTTATTAATATTTAAGCATAAAACAAATGTGTCATATAAGTCTACAATAATTATAAATATTGAAAAACTTATTTATTTTATTCTTATCCTCTATGTATACTAATATACAGAGTGAAAAATATTAGTGAAAACCAATAGTGACTGACGTGGCAATTATAAAAAGACAAAATCATCCATTACATATAAAAAGAAAAAAATGAAGGGGACTACATTCTCTCTCCTAAATCTCATCATTTCAATCAATTATAAACTAATCCCTAAAACTCAATTCCCCTTTTATTTCTATCACATCTAATTAATTACCTATATACCACCATCAAATACTATGATTCAAATATATAAATATCTTATATTTTTATCGTATTTTTCACAATATTGAATGGCCAAGCGGACAAGATTACCAGTGTTAAAATAGTGTGGATAAAAGTGTTAACCCTTACTTTTAGGAGCAACGGAGGGCGGACGCACTTGCTCGTCTCCCCTTAGATCCGCCAATGTAAACGGGCGTGCTTGGACGAGTTGTGGGAGGGTATCAAATAGACTTGAAAGAATGAGTAAATACTCGGTCGTGCTCGTTTTGTTGACAGGTAAAAATGTGCTAGTAAGTGATAAATTTGATGGTATCCATATGTACACTCATTAAGTGATTTGCGTGTAATTGACGGATACTTGTGGGTACCTATATTTGGTTACTCTCTAGTTTCAAAATTTTTCAATATTATAATTAATACAATATTAGTGGTGGTCTAGTGATAGAATAATATTTTATTATTATTTTTTCTTAGATTCGATTCCTGCTGGTGCATTAAAACCCTTTCAATATTTGTCTATTTTTCTATATATATATATATATTTTTATATCAGGTAGTATGTCTAATGGTAAATTAATATTCTAACATTATATATGCTTGAGTTCAATTTCTGCTTGTGCATTAGAAGCACTTATTCTTTCACCATTCGTCTCTTTTATATTTTTTTTATTCCATGTAATAATATTGATCTAGTGGTAAATTAGTATTCTTCCATTATATATGCTTGATTTCAATTTCTACTAGTACATTAGAAGTACTTGTCTTTCAATAGTAGTTTATGATACTCATTAATACCTATTAGGATACTCATTTATGACGGGTATGCAGATACTCGCGTATATCCTCATATCCACCACATATTATCCGCACTCATTATTAACTTACTCGATAACACCTGCCATCAAAATTTTACGAATTTGAATAAGTTATATTACATGTGGGTAACGAACACATATATTAAAATATTGTCCGGGTGTGTCAAATTTTATGTCAAAATCTCAAAGCGTTTCAATCCCTCAAAGGTCAAATTCAACTACAAAAGTCTTGAAATGTAAAATTTGATATTGATGCTAAAATACAGTGCATAAAAAAAATAAAAACAAAAAAGAAGTGATTGTAGTACCTCATTTCCTAGCTAGGTTTTCTTTTTGTTCTTTTCTTATGTCTATTTCTCAATTTAATTTGGAGAAAAGAATATTGAGGTACAATGAACAATCACATCAATCAACAACCATATAATACAATACTGAGTTTGTATGGTGGCTCTCAAATATTTTCTTAAAAATGAAAGATAAAAACAAATACAACCATGATTGGGGTCCATCCCATCCCCAATTAACAGATATCGTTCACGTCTACCTCATTATTCCCATGACAATGACAAACTAATATATATATTTTTTAAATCAATACTATTACAAATTTAATCCTACTTTGTACTGCAATTTCACACTTTCTTGTGCGAAAATATTATTAACCTTTGACGCTGACTAAATCGCTTGTAGTAGATTCAAACACTAGAGGTAGCGTATCGAGTTAGAAGAGAAGAAATATTGTTATTATGAGAACTAATACCTATAAGTTCAGTTCAAATTTTGTTTTTTTGTTTGTTCACTTGTTTATGTATTTTTTTTTTTTACCATTTTTGAAAGCATTTTGGAGGTGTTTCTTCATATGATAATGTTTACTTCCACTCTTCATTTTTGGGATGGTAAAATTAAAATTTCACCGTTAAATATACGCGTTTTCCTTTTGAAAAATTACATTTTCCAATCGGAAAAGGCATTGGAGAATAAATTTGAAGTCTACCCTTGTGAATGTATAAAACTAAAAGAAAAGAATTTTACAAAATTTGCAAAGTGAGAGGTGGAAAGATTTTAAAGAATTTGAAGGGCAAAGAAAAAAAAACAAGACTATAACACTTTAAGGAAGAAAATTTTCTATTCATGTATTTTTTATGACCAAAATTTTCATATATACTAAAGTTTTTGTTTCAAACTCTCAAACTAATTAACAAGGTTAAACGAATTTTACACTCACCATAAATCCCTAGCCATATTTATTTATTTAGATCGAATACGTTGCGAGATGTGATCTCTATAAAGGGTTAATTGTTGTTGTTATAATCTTTCTAAAACAAAATTTAAGAACTTCACATTCTGAATTAATGTTTCTACTTTTTTTTCTTTTCTGCCATTTTACTTCTTTCAATAATTGGATCCAAACTTATAACCCTCAAGAAGTCACTTTCTATCCATTTCATCAAAGGCTGGCAATTCTAAAACTTGATAGAAAACATATAATATAAATGATAACAAATGCACTATATACCAAATAATTAAAAAGATGAGAGTAAAAGTTCAAACACGTTGCATATCATCATTTAATATAAACAGTCCCTCTTTGATAAGTCCAAACAATTATGTTGCTATAGAACGTCTCAACCACGCCATGCCCACTTTATTCAATCTTGAAATTAATAATAATGTTAACTATGATATTCCAATTGATTTCTTAATAGCATAACACAAGTAATTGTCATGCAACCATGAAACTCAAAAATAAATAATCGATATTTATGTAAGGGTACAAATCTTATTCTTTCAAAACACTAACAAAACAAAAAAAATGAGTGAAGAGTTGAATGGAGAAACAATATTAATACATTGCATGTGGATCCTTAAAATGTATGATCATGTCATGGCCTAAAAAAAAAATTAAAGATGATTGTGACTTAAAATCACTAATATTTAGCACCAAATTATACTTCTTACATGATTGGATTTTTTATCAAGTAATTTTATAATAGCGAATTCAGAATTTATGTATTGAGAGGCGAACTTTTATATGTATTATTCGTAAAAAAATTCTTTTTTTCCCCTTTAGTTTGGAGGGATGAATTCAAATTTTCTTGAAATCTTAATAAAAAAATTTAATTTTTATTTTTTTTAAAAAAAAAGCCTCAAATCATATACATAATACATGCACATTTGAATGAGCCTGGGTGCTCACCTTTTACTTAGTTAATTTGCTCAAATTACCAAATGATATGGATAACTACAGATGATTTGCATTCATTTTTGACAAATTCACTTAGTGAATAAATAATTATATAAGAACATATTTGCTTTCATTTGTATTAAAAAAAAAAAACAAAATGATTCATTTGATATATATCCTTCATTATCAAAAACAATTACTTGCATTTAGACAAATTAATATATTATCACATTATTTCCTTCTAATTCAGTAATTTGTGTAAAAGTCACCTTATTGGTATCATTTTTCATCCATTTCTGAGTTTTTTTTTTTTCTCATTATTTCAAATTCAATCACACACACTGTGCCAAATTAATTTTCGCTTTCAATAGATAAATATTTTACAAGTGTATAACCAATTTTGGGTCCTGCCTAGTGGAGGGCAATGATCGACCAAAATGAGAAGAAATTAAAACTGTGATTTTGCTTGCAATCAACGTTATTGTCTCTTTCATTCTTAACTCTTGTCATTTCTTTTCTTTTTGGGACCATCAAGACAATCATACAACAAAATTAAACTATGTAACACATTTTTTTTTTCTTTTTTCTGCTCATATTTTTTGAACCTTTTACTTTTCAGTTGTACTCATATAAAATATGAAATAACATATTCTCTTGGAGTCCAAAAAAGTTGAAAATAAAACAAAAATCAAAATAGTTGGATGCACCTCAATTACCAATAAAAGAAAAAGATAAATTGCAAAATGCCGCCATAAACTATAGTTAAGTTATAATATATTCAAACTTTTCATTTTGGTACTTTATATTCTTAAACTTTTTTTTTTTTTGCAAAGTACAATAATTTCGTAAAAAATAAATATTTTAGACCAATATCTCTTTATTATTTATTTTGTATTTTCTAAAATATCATACAAGATGTTAAATATCAGTTATTCACATACACTTCCTCTTTACTTCTGTATTATTTAAACTCTAAATCAACAAAAGAAATTAGGTAGGATTTAATTTCCAAAGATTTGGTACAACTAAAAAAAAATGACTTAGATAACCCTTGAATCTATTGAAAATTTCGCAAAGAGTTGTTAGTGAGTATAAAAATATTATTTATATATTTTTCACTTTAATTTCTACTTATTACAATCCAACTTTAGGATGATATTTTGCATTTATACTTATTTTATCTCTTGAGTCTCAACTGATTATGCATATATATTCTTTTACTCCTAAAATTAATATCAACCCTTTGCAGCCAATTTTATGAATATTAATTCCAAAGATCCACAAAAGAACACATTCTACTTCATTCACTCCTTCAATTCCGCCATTTTTCATTGCCTTCCAATCAAAACATATTTTCAACTACTCACCACACACTAATTATTAACACATTCTTACCATTTCCATCATTTTTCGTTTTCATCTTTTACTTTAATTTTTTTTATTATATGCATCTTTAATTTTTTTTTGTCTATATAAAATAATTTAGAACATTAAAACTCCATAAATAATTGTTTTGTAATCTATATAAAAGTCAAGAAATCATTCCAAGACTAAAACATCCCTCCAATCTTCATGATGAATTCACAACAAACCAACCACCACCATTCTAACCCGGACTATGCTCCGGTTCACCACCTCCCACCGGTCCAAGTCAAACCACCGCCATCCCCCAGCTTCTCATCAGTTTCTTTCAGCACTCCCAGCTCCACCCCCACCGCAACCCCAACTTCCTCCACCACACACCGCCGTATAGCCATCGCGGTAGACCTCAGCGACGAAAGTGCATTCGCCGTGAAATGGGCTGTTCAAAACTACCTCCGCCCAGGCGATGGTGTCATCCTCCTTCACGTCCGATCCACCTCCGTTCTCTATGGTGCTGACTGGGGCTCCACCACCCCTAACTCCGCCCACGCACCTCCACCCTCTCCGTACTCCGCCACCTCTCCCTCCAACCCCACCCCTCAAGATCAAAAACTCGAAGAAGATTTTGATAACTTGACGAATGCAAAAGCAACAAACTTAGCTCAACCACTAGTAGAAGCCCACGTGCCATTCAAGATTCATATAGTGAAAGATCATGATATGAAGGAGAGGCTATGTTTGGAGGTGGAAAGGTTAGGATTGAGTGCGGTGATCATGGGCAGCCGAGGGTTTGGGGCGTCGAGGAGGAACAGTAAAGGCAGGCTTGGAAGTGTGAGTGATTATTGTGTGCATCATTGTGTGTGTCCGGTGGTGGTGGTAAGATATCCTGAGGAGAGAAATGGTGGGAAAAGTAGTGGTGGTTGTGAGGTGGTGAAGAAAGCGGTGACCGTGCATGAGCCGGAGCTTCATCCCGTTCCAGAGGAGGAGCCTGAGTATCATGACGCCGATGATCATGAATCAAAAGGTGCCAACTTAACATAAGTATTTTTTTTCTGGTATTAATCTTATGTTGTTAATCCTTGAGAAAATGTGTACGTAAATGTGACTGTGACGTACCATGTTTTGTCGTAATTTTCTTTTCCTCTTTATTTTTGTGAATGGTTTTAACTTTTAATCATCATTGGCCATCGGGGGATTTCTTCCAACAAAACAAAGAAAAAAAATCATCTCATAAATAGTAGTTCAATTGGAAAGGAGAATCCCCATGAGGTTTTTGTGTTTGTGAAATAGACAATGTTATTTCCAGAAAATGATTGCTAGATCAATGCAAATTATTTGTTCATTGAGCAGCAGATGAGAACCATTCCTAACTAATTACAAGTCCAAGAGAGTGGTAAAAACAAAATTACAAATCCAAAACTTTTTCCATCTTAATTAGCTGAATGTTACTAATTTGCATGGCAAATATATTGGAGAGTTTCAGTTAAAATGGGGTGTTTTCAGGTTTGATATTAACTAATGAATGATATATCAATGGATTAGAGAAATTTTTTTCCAATATCTAAGAGAATGGTGAATTGGAGAATCATGATGAGGCCCTGAAAGATTCTTAATTAATATGATTTTTGTTGTCCTATTCATTTCTTTCCCCCATTAAAAGAAAATGCCAATTTCATCTTATATCCTTAATTCTTGAACACATTTCCTGACTACTGACTTTTCATATTTGTTTCAGTGATCTCTATTGAAAGTGGAAATTCAGAAGGAAAGGAGCAGAAGATGTAATATTCCTCTGTTATCTACACATAAATATGTAGGATCAAATGATGATGAATGATTATACATATCAATATTTTCAATGTCCATGTTTTCCCTTCATTGGAAGTGTAATGAAGTCAGACTTAATCTTTGTAGATTCATTTGAGCTTGAAGCGTTTCTAGACTTGGCATATATTCTTATTTATTCATTTGAACTTGAAACGTTTCTGGACTTGGCACATATTCTTGTTGATTCAATTGAACTTGAGCGATTGCTAATAAAAGTCCCCAACCGACATCTACTTGTACACCAAGAATTATCAAAGGTTGAATGAGGAAAGAAACTGGCAAACCCAAGAACAGAAAGAGCTATTAATTTATTTGTGAATCTGTGTTTATTGAAATAATCCAAAAGCAACATAACTAGAATGGCTGGGCAAATGAAAGTTCCACAATAAAGTAAACAAATATAAAAGTAGAGGTAGATCCTCAGAACTAGGCTCAAAGAGCACCTAGAGTTCCCTCACTGCGACTTCTGCGCATGGAGAGATCAGATCTAGGCTTGCTGCTATGATCATACAAATGATTCTGCTGAGTAGCTGGCTTAGTTCCGCTTGGTGGTGGCAATCGCACATGCTTGCTCTTAGAAGGTTTTGTTGAGGCTGTTGCTTGACTTCTACGACCATGAGTTGACGAAGAGGTTACCTTGCTGGAAGTAGCACCATGAGTTCCCTTGCGCATGAGCTTGGGATCCGCTTTGAGGCCACGATCAATCTGATGAGCGCTAATTCCTAATCGAGCTGACCTGTCTGCAGTGTCCTTCAGAGTGCCAGCTCTAATGGGTTGCCGGTTGAAGTAAGTGAGATGGGGAAGTAGGCCTTGCAAGTATTTCTTCACTTGTTCATCACCAACATTCTTCTGGGCTGGGTTCCCTTCTAGGCTAATTGCTTGTAAAGAATTGTAGTTAGCAGCAAGCTGGCCCAGGCATTTGGTTGTAGAGATTTTGTTGAACCGCAAATCAAGAACATTTAACTTAAGAAGCCGGTGAAGACCTTCAACCTCGCTAATTTTGTTCCCAGCTAAGTAAAGTTCTTTCAAGGAGGAACAATAAGCAAGGCCTTCCAAAAAGTGAGGAGGAAACTCAGGACACAGGATGTTAAAGAAAGATGCTGATATGAATAGGTTTAGGAAAAGCAGATAACACAAAAACCATAGACAACAAAAGCGAAAGTCAAAAAACCGCAAACTAACTCAAACAACAACCAAGAACAAAAAGGCTTTAAGGCTTCCCTGCCACCTGCCCCTAACCAGGTTTCCCAACAAAAGCACAAAATGGAAAACCAAAACAAAAAGGGAGGGGGAAGTTAAAGAAACCAAACGGAACAAATATCTGTAACAGAAACACGCGTAGTCCATGTCATGGAAGAACCACAACTTTGACATTGTTTCAGTTCTTAAGAGTCAGAGTGCAAAACTCTCCTTAGTCCTCGAATAACTTGATTAGTTCACATGAGCAGGAAACAGAATAACAGTAGATGCACAGCATGTCTAAATATTCCCAACTTTTAAGTTCCCAAATCAGTTGATTACATCATTTCAGAGATCAATAACATTGTTAAAAAGAGTGGCATTGAGACAATTTTTCAGTCTACTATAGTCTGCGGAATGGACAAAATAAAAGTTAAAAAAAACTGGTTTAAAAGTTAAGATATAGAGCTTTACACAACTAAAAGCAAGAAAAGAACTCGGTGGCCAATTGAGCAAAATAACTGGATTTTATAGACAAAGTTGGAGTCAAGTTCAAACCAATACATCTACTAAACTTACCAAACCTGATCTTCAATGTATGCATAATTGAGTTCTTCTAATAGTTTTTATGCTAAGCTCCATATATTTCACTGCTTTTGTAAATTGATGGAAATTAGTAAGGCCACGTAAATTGCCAATCAAAATGGAAACTAGATGTACCACATATTTATTGTACAGTAAAAAATGTCAATGATTCCATCCTTGTGCTTCAAATTGTTATGATTAAAACTCTTTATATCAACATAGACAAGCTTCTATACTCATCATCAAATGCCAAGAAAAGAAGGGCTTCAGGATAAGAGAATACATACCATGCCCAATTCTCAGTATCCGATTGTAGCTAATGTCAAGAATGCGCAAGCGTGTGAGTTCTCGTAAACCCTCAATGGTGGAGATTTTATTTTTTGATAAGTTCAGAATATGGAGTCCTCGAGGAAGAGAGCCAGCAGTTATTCTTCCTGGGGAAAAAAAAAGTAAAAAATGTCATATAAGTTTAGGCAAAAGACTGGAAATTATTGATGAGACATAATGTTGTAAAAGGAGAAGATAAAAATAAAAAATAAAAATTAAGAAGCCAGAAGAGTCTTACCTATGGCATTCCCAGATAAATTAAGTGCTTTAAGGCTTGAAGAGGCACTAATAAATGGGATTGCAGCCAACCCATGATTTACCAGCTGAGCGGCAGTGGCTGTTGGACTCAATGAAGAGAGGTAATATTTTACAGCTTCCATGCCAGGACTGACCTTAGCCTCCATTTTTGTAGCAGGTGAAACATCTATGACACTTCTACCTGTTGATAAAGCATGACCATCTGATACTGATGGTTCATCATTCTCTTCCAAGAGGTTGGAATGCTGAAGATCAATTACCCACTCCTCAATTCGCTTTACCTTGAAATCCTTACTTGGTATTTCATCCAACTGGTGAAATGAAGAAATTCCAGCAAGATTATCACTCACATTTAGTTCATCTCCCATGGGTATTATCCAGTCTTTTGCTGAACTAACATAATTATAGCATATGTAACTGTCATCAACAGGATTATCAGAATGGTTTTTGCCGTTATCAGTAATTATAGTATCATTTCTTTCCTGGTGTCGCAATACCCGTGTTCCTACTTCGTGCGACGACATCTCTTTTCGTCTTGAATCCAGAACATTCAGATCCTCAGCAGACCTAACGTGTTGCAAAGAGTATGCAACAAAATGACCAGGAGAACCAATGTTTGGCAAGGAACTTGATTTCTCAAAAACTGGGGGAGTACGAGGTGTATGTTCACCAGATTGGGCCCCACCAGATAACTGAGCATCATTAAGGTTCTCATGACTCTCCTTGTCTGAATGTGGAGCATCTCCAATAGAAAACATGGATTCACAGTTTCCCGCATCACCATGTACATGAAGAGAATCTTGAAACTGATCTGGCAGACTGGTCTCTGAATCCTTGCCTCTATTTGGAACAAGAGACACGTAATTATCATGGGATCCATCACAAGAGAACTGTTGATCTATCTCGTCTTCAGAATCACTACCACCAGAATACCTCCCTTTCATGTCCAAACCAGTTCCCAAAGACTGAGATTTCTTCATATGCATAGCTTTAAGAACAGAAAGATCACGGAAAGTCTCAATGTCCTCTGAATTAGAGTCGATCTCAATAGCAGTGGTACCTATTGGACAATCAGCATAGCTATTGAGAGTATCCATCTTCACCTTCGAGTTTGAAGACTTAGCTGCTGGCAAATAAGCATAGTTCTTCAGGGCCTCATTCTGTGAAGAATCTTCTAGCGACTTCTGCATTGCTTCAGGAGATAGACGAACAGTTCTCTAAACAGGAGAGAAGACAAGTCAGCGGTAGCAATTGAATCTTACACACAGATTGAAACCATAAATACATACTAGGTTAAAAGTGTTTGTTCACTAACCTTCTGCTTGTGTGATTGGGAGTGAGTGCTGAAGCACGAAAACCTAAACATCATTGTTATCTGACTGTTACTCAATTCACATGTTAACTACTTGCTTCTTAAAACTAAACACAACCTTCGAACGAAATTCCGACTCAATTGCACGCAACAGCTTTCTAATATAAAATCACATTATACACTTCCAAGGACTTAGCCACTGGTGACCTTAGCCATAGTCAAGCGATAAACCTTCTGAGACACGGCACAACCTCCAAATGTGTGACGATCTCGATCTTCCTACAACACATAGTAATATCACTCCCCCGTGTGCACCCCACACCTTCTTAGAGGTGCGAGAGAAGTTTGATGTCGTTGCAGCGGCCAGACTGAAAGAATATCTTTGGAGCTATGAAAGCTCTATCCCTATCATGCATAAGAGACCACCGCCTGACAGGACAGTAACAAAACCCACCAGAAACAGTCAGTAAACAGATAACATCTAAACCCAAAAAATATGCGGCCTTGAATAACACTTAGGGCATGAAGATAAAGAAAATTAAGCTAATAAGTAACACATTAAAACAATACGCTTGTCAAAGGCCAATAGCAAAACCTATTAATGTTTAGCATTAAAACATCACAAAGGCTTTTTATTGTCCATACACAACATATTATCAAACAGCAAAAATGTTGAGGCTCTTCTTCAAATTCTTGAAAAATAGCAAATATTCTAATGAAACAAGAATTGGGGTCTCACCAAAATTATCGAGGTCCATTACTAGTTGCATGGATCCTATTTTTCAAGGAATTAATTGGAACTATACAGAAAGGAGAGGTGATTGCAGCCTTAGCCATCTAAGATTAACACTTAAAACTTCCACTTTATCATTCACTTGACTAAACACTAGAAACCAAGTTCTTTCACCAGCAGTAATCCAATTCCACCTTAAATCATTTCCAAATAAAAGTGACAACTTTATTTATTCACTGAGAAACTCAGAGATATAAAATACCAAACTATTAAACAATGAACAATAGAACCATAAAATAGGTTGCAGAAAAGAGAATAAGAATTTCAAGCATTAATCTCAACTTGTACACATAACCCACAAAAATAAACCATAAAAAATTGACATTTCTTAAAAACAAATATCAGAATTCAGAATAGACAGAATAACTGAAGTAATGATTAGAATTTCAGTTACATCCAAAGATTAGAACATTATTATTAAAACCCTCAAAAATATAATAAATTATAAATCATTATCATCAAGAATCAATCTTTATGAAGCATAAAACCATCCCAGAAACTGAAAAACAAATTCAACCAATCATAACAACAAATCAAGAAAATTCATTCAATAACAAGTAAAAAAAAATTAAAAAAAGAGAAAGAAAGAGATCTCACCCCTTCTTAGCCAGATTGTGATTTGAGCTGGGTGCCTTTGCAGCTGAAAATTAACGGGAAATTAACGCTTTACTGATTTTGCAAGAAGAACGTAAAAGAAAAAGGCAAGGTTGAATTGAAAATGCCAAAAAAAAAAATAATAATAATAATAACAATATGCAATTTTCCTTTTTTTTTTTCAAATAGGGTAGGGTTAGCCTTTTGTTTGAGATAGGAAGAAGTTGCGGAGTTATATAATGGAAAATCAACGGTGGAGATTGTCTTGTTATCTTAGTTATTGAGATTGTCTGTTATCTCACCTGCCAACAAGATATTTAGTGAACCGTACGAAAATGGATGATAAAAAGTTTTTCAAAAATGGCAATTTTGATATAACATGCATTTTGGGAAAAATAAAAATTCTAAAAAACGTGCCTAAATTGGTTGTTTTCTTGCCATTTTTTGTACCATTCTCACTTGCCAACATGATATCTAGTAAACAATATGAAAAAATGGATAGTAAAAATTTTCAAAAATTGGCAAGTTGTATAGGTTATCACACATGCATTTTGGAAATAAATAAAGAGCTAATTACCAATGACTCCCATGTGGTTGAGCTAATTTCTAAATAACCCCCATGTTCTATAAAAACCTACCGATGAGCCCCACGTGGTTCTAACTTAAGTAGAAACTGGATGGAAAACACACCCACTAACGGTACCGTCAAAACTTTCGAAAATATCCTTTTCACTTTTTTCAATTCAAAACATTAAATCTTAAATTAGTAAAGTTTTAGGGCCAAAGTTAAAATTACAAAAGTTTAAACGTAAAAAATAAATTTACATTTCTTTGTTTTCTGCTTTGTCGTTTTTTTTTCTTTCTCCCATTTTATGTTCTAACACCACCACCCACCACCCACCACCCACCACTCACCACCACCACCGCAATAACAACCACAACCACCACCACCACAACAACAGCTCATCTACTACCTTTTCCAAACTTCTTTGTTTTCTTTTCTGTCATTTTTTTTTCTTTCTTTCTCCCATTTTCTGTTATAGCACCACCACCCACCATTCAACACCACCAGCGCCAGAGAAAAAAAATCACTATCAAAACCTGCAAACTCTGAAGAACTCTCATTGCATGTCTCATTCCATTGTAGCTTAAATGAACCTTATCAAAACCTGCAAACTCAAGCTTAGGAATCCATTTCTCAAGCTTCTCGTGTCTCATTCCATTGTAGCTTAAATGAACCTTACCAAAACCTGCAAACTCAAGCTTAGGAATCCATTTCTCAAGCTTCTCGTGTCTTGCCTTTCTTTCAAGTCCTTCACAGGCTATAATGTTCTTTTTTTTTTTGAAGTTCTGAAGAGCTTTTGTCAAAATCCATGAAACTGGAAAATTATTTTTGCAAGCAAAATATTGACAAACTCAATAAATTGGAGGTCTACATCAGGAACATTTAAGATGTTTATCAGAGGAAATGATTATATTCTTTAGTAAGAGACATCCTCATACCACCTTATTGATCCGATGCACAGAAATAAATAAACAGAGACCAGCTCCAAACGAAAAGGAAGAACACAAATTTCAGTTCCTATTACAGACATCGATCCCTAACGTAACTTCCAAATTAAAGAGGACTTGGGAAATTGCCATTCTCCCTCTGCTCGTTCCAACTTTCAACCCATTCACCAGGGCAAAGGGACCTATAGTACTTGGCGAATTTGTCACATTCTCCAGAATCGTCACCTTGGCAGACAAGCACCTGTGGAACTTAATATAGCGTGTGAAGCAGTGTCTAGTTTGATTTGTGGTTGGGAACCGAAATTGACACTAGTCGGGAGGAACTTCAATGGCCGCCTGTTAATCGAGGAACTCCGGCAATCTATAACTGCTTGCTGTCTCAAAAGTGAAGTCAGATTCGAGCTATTAAGCAATCGACATTTCCTCATCCGATTTTCCTTTGAAGAGGATATGATTAAATGTCAGAGTCTCAAAATGGGTTCCTCAATTTGATCCGAAAGAGCCCCTCAACGACTGCATCTATCTGGCTATCCTTAACTGTGTTCTTCTTTTTTCTCAAAGAAAAAAAAGAAAGAGAAGAGATGAACATTTGAGGGCAATTTGGGAAGATTATTTACATTTTTTTGCCTGACATAATCAATACTCGCTAAAAAACGAGCGTGACAGACACGTTCCGTTAGTGGGTGTGTTTTCCATCCACTTTCCACTTAAGTTAGAACCACGTGGGGCTCCTCGATAGGTTTTTATAGAACATGGGGGTTATTTAGAAATTAGCTCGACCACATGGGGGTCATTAGTAATTAACCCATTAGACAATCTATAAGGTGCAACAACAAACTTTGTCTCGAGGGACTTAGAATATGATTTGAAATTAAATCTAAGAAATTTATTTATAGAATTAAACAGGCATCTTAATAATAACCATTCATGTTTTTTTCCATCAAGTGACTATCTTATAAGAGGCTTTGAATCTTCGGTATCAAATACATGTGCCTAACTTCAAGTAATTTAAAAAAAACATGAAAATGTTAATTTTTTTAAAAAAAATTAATTAAATTTTCTTACGGATCCTTTAAATTTGAGTGAAAGGGAAAGTTTTCGTTATATATAATAAAAGTACTGTGAAGTTAGGCACATCCCTGTAGTTGCATATAACAAGTAATGACCAACACTACTTGATGACTAAATTAATCCACAAAATATTTTGAGTAATATCAATTAATATTGCACATCTTCAGTTATAGCACTTTGCATCTCTAAATTCATTTAAATTTGTTAAAAACATAACTCTTTCAGACGAAATTGCTTTTTAACATCTTCCACTAGTAAATGCAAAACTGACCCCAAAAGTTATCATCTCCCTAATTCAGACGTAACTCTCTGGAAAAACTGCAATGATATACTTGACAAAAGCACAAAACAAATTAAGCAAGCCAATATGGATCAGGCCGGAGATGATCTGGACGGTTGCTATGACTCGTTGGAAGATGCCAAGAATGAAATCATGAAGAAATTTAGGGACCACATCAATGAGGCTCTCATTGCTTGCAGGGTTAGTGCTGATATTCTCCACGATTCAAAAAAGAAACCCAACTAACAAGATAAACACTTGCAGCCTGACACCAAGAGAGCCGTAGAAGTAGCATTAATTCTTTGAATTTTATTTATTCCTATTGCATTAAGGTAATTTAGTAGTAGCCTAATTTTGATAATTGGATTTTGATATACGATTTCCAACTTGATGATAATTTATTTTTGTAGTTTGAATAAAGAGATACTTTTGTGTCCAAAATCTTGAATTTGACTAAATAAAACTTTTCAAGATTAATTTTCATTTTATGATTTCATCTCTTTCCGTCTTTTGTATAGCTCTAAATTTTTCTTCTGCAACAGCGATCTATAATTGAGACTCCGCGATCTTCCAACCATTGGTTACGTTTGTGCAAGCAAATTCCACCATTATGGTTGGTTTGCTTCTCGTTTGGAGTCTTATCAAATCTTAAGAATAAGTTTTCATCTTATCAAAATTTATTTTACTAACCTCTCTTGTAATTTGAAATCATATTTCTTGCCAATAACAACAATTGTACATATATAATTACAATATCCGAGTTGTTCAATTTTTGTTCATATTACAAGTCTTTGTCAACCAATAATAGGAGAAATTTTTTTTCATATTAGGTGTGCATGCCATGTTTTAAATTTAGCTGTACAAGATGGTTTAAAAATACTAAATATGTATATTTTGGCTATTAAAGAGGAAATTAGTCTTTTATGGGCACGTCCGAATTTAATGAAACTATGATAAAATTTTATATGAAAAATGGACGAAAAACAAAATTATTAAATTCCTGATGAGTGGAATTTAACTTATAAAATTCCTAAATTATTAAAAACTAAATTTTATAAAATATTTACTAAAGATGTTCCTAAATGAGTGGAATTTAACTTATAAATTATTAATTCATATGCACAATATAGTACTTTATTATTTTCTTTTTTATACAAAATCATGTAGAAAATATTGCTTTGAATCCTAATATATGGGAAATTTGTTATAAATTATTACAACTCTTAAAGATATTTAAAGAAGTTACTAAAATTTTATCTAGTGTTTATTATCATATTTCTCATTTATTTATTCACATTGCATGAGATATTTTTGGTATTTTACAACAATTCCAAGATGACCATATTTTATAACTTCCTATACATGATATGATAACTTCCTAATTCAATTCATCCAATTCGAATAACTAAACCAATTTAGGAAACTGAAAAGATATTCATTTAGAAAATAAAAAAATTTAAAAATTAAATTCGTATTAATGGTGCATTTAATTGGGAAAATCGAATTACTTAAAATATATTTATTTAGAAACTAAACAAATTAAAAATTAAGTTCGTTCAATTTTTTTTTAAAGAAGAGATTTTATATTACGGCCTAATTAATTGTGTGATCATCTAATCCTAATTCAACTAATCTAGGATAACTAAATCAATTTAAGAAACTAAAAAGACGTCCACGATAAATTAGGAAACTAAACAAATTAAAAATTAAGTTCGTTCAATTTTTTTAAAAGAAGAGATTTTATATTACGCCCAATGCGACTAAACTATCTGCCCCAACACATTAGTCTAAATCAATAGGACACAATGTAAATGAGAAGTCCTCCTAATTTACGCATTAAATTTTGTAATGATGGTATTAAGTTATATTCATCATCTCTAACATTTATCAATAAAATTGGGTGTGGGGCCCCACTCGACATCGAGATTATACCAAGCTAAAAAAAGAATGCAATTAAACTATTAAACTATAATTCGAAAATCAAAACAATTTAAAAAATTAACTAATCTTGATTTGTAAACTAACTATTTTGATATTCTTAATGTTATTAAATAAATCCAAGCTGTTTTAGTAATCGAATATCTTATAAACCCTATTACAATTATGATCATATAACTTCTTTCATCTATAAATAGGTAACTAACAAACTAAAACATCTCGTAGAACTTTTGAGTTTTTTGGTTCTTTGATTGAAGATATGATTTTCAATGCAAATTTGGTTGGTTTCTTATTATTGTTTTTTTTTGGAATTTTAATATATTTATCAAATTTTATTTACAATACGGAATTATTTTGAGTTTGTGGTACTCTTTTATTTTTTGTTTGTAATTTTTTGAGTTTTGGAAATTTTGGGAGTAGACTATCTTCCCCGTGATGAGAGCATAATAGTTCATATTTCTTATACACTTTTTAATGTGTTTGTTGGGTGAAATCGTGCTTAATTGATATATTTGCTGCAGGATTTGGAGGTTCCTAATTTGAAGGGAGATTGTCATAAGAAAGATGGATTTAAGTGGTTTCTTGGGAAGATTTGAAGGTTTCAATGTAGCAGTGAAGAAAGAAAAGACAGAATTCAGATTTGTTGGCATTAATTAATGAATTAAATTGGTTTGGGAAGATATTTTGTTATAACCGAATGAGGTTGAGTAATTTTAGGAAACTATAAAGATTTATTTGTTGAGTTTAATTAGGAAAGTTGGTGTCTTCTCCTCTATTTAAGTAAAGGAGATAATTAGGAAGCTATCTATCTTTATCTTTTTAGAATTTTGGAGCGCAGCTTTTAGATTTGAAGTTCTGCAGTTTTGCAGAGAACAAGAACAGCAGCCCGTCGTTTGCCCAAACGACGGGCAGCCTGGTTTGATTTTTTATTTCAGTATTAATTTAATTTCTTTTTTAATTATTGTTCTGTTTTATGTTAATTATGAGTAGTGAGTAAATTCTTCTCTGGTAAGTAAGTAAGAAACACTAAACATGATCAAGTTGTGAGATCAAATTGTGTTAATCCATAATTCGTTATTCAATTCCAAGAGTTTCCTGTGAATATTGTTTATTACTTAATTGAATTAAAGCTTGATCAAGTTTAATAAGATTAGGTAGAGTCAATTAATCTCTAATTAAATCACTGGATTGAATTAGTAGGATTAATTAGTGACAAAGCTGCTGTCTCGGTAGACGGAGATAATTGGTTAACAAATTAATATATGCTGATAATAATTTAATTTGTTAAAGTTGGGTCCTTATAAGAATTAATGCTTTTCTAATGTTGAATTGGGTGATCGGCTGATTCCGGCTTAATTACATTAGAAATAGGGAAACAATAGATTAAGCTGATTCTTGTCTATTGTCAAATAAGTAAGGAGAGATTTGAACACGGCAGAGCTGATTCTCGGTGTTTTATAACTAGCTGGTTGAATTAGAATTATTATTATTGCATCAATGATCAACTTGTAAAAATTAGTGTAGATTGCTTACTTGCCAGACTTTTAGCTTAAGTAATTTAATTCAGTATTTGTTTGATATTAATTTCTTCTTTTTATTAATTTGAGAATTTGTCTATCTTCCTTCGTATTAATTTCTTGTTAATTTTAATTACGGTGACAATTGCAAATTGATTAATTAAGAGAATTTGTTGTTCCTCGTGGGATCGACCTTACTCCCATTAGACTATTTTTAATCTTTAGAGTAAGAATTAATTTGGTGCAAAAAAACGACACACCAAATTTTGGCGCCGTTGCCGGGGAATAGCATTATTTTCTTTTTAGTTAATTTGTTTTGTTCTTTGGTTTAATTCTAGATTTTCTAACTGCAATCTGTTTATCTTTAGATACTGAGAAAAAAATTGCACAGGTTGAGAAAAGAATTGAAGGGAAGACACCAAGAAGTCATTTCTGATTCTGGGGCAGTCGCCGTTTGCCCATACAGGACTCATATCAGATTCAGAATCAGAATTTTACACAGCCACAAAAATGATAAATATGGCTGATTTGAATTGTGTCCAGAACCAGAACCACCAGAAGGGAGGACGCACTTTAAGGGAGTTGACTTATCCTTTGATCAATTTTAGATATTCTTGCATAGTTTTGCCTAAACTCAATGTTGATTTTGAATTAAAAGCATCATATTTGAATTTCTTGCCCAAGTTTCATGGTTTAGATGGGGAAGACCCATATAATTTTTTGCATGAATTTCTTAGAGTATGTGGGACAATAAATAAAATAGGGGTATCACAAGAATATATTGCATTGGCTAGTTTTCCTTTTTCTCAATCTGGAACAGCTAATAAATGGTTTAACAACTTGACTCATAATTCTATCACCTCTTGGGACAACATGCAACATGTATTTCTTCAAAAAATTTTCCCTACATCTAAGATTGCATCAATTAGAAAAGAAATTGTTGGAATTGAACAAAAGTATGATGAATCTTTGGTTGCATATTGGGAAAGATTTAGAAACTTATGTGAAAATTGTCCTCAACACCAAATACTCGATGATTTACTAATTCAATATTTTTATGAAGGGTTGCAATCTGAGGAAAAGAGGATACTTGACACTGCAAGTGGAGGTGCAATCATGGACAATAATACAACTCAAGCCACGAATTTGATTGTCAAGACTTGTGAGTCTCGCCAACAATATCAACCCATTTGTCGTGCGACAAAGCAAGTTGGTGAAAATTTCAGTTCCTCTCTTGAAAACAAATTGGAAGCTTTGACAGAATGTGTGGAGAAGTTGGTTACAAGAAGGGGCGTAATTCAGACAGAAAAGCAGAAATTAGCAGCACAGTCTGCCCAAACCAATTCTAATTTCATAGCCACCACAAAATTAGGAGTACCTCTTGAACATTTGATAATGAATTTGGCAACTTCGGTGACGTTGATGCAACATGGACAAACTCAGAATCAAGAGGATTTTCAAAAATTCCAACAAGAAACTAAGGGAGCCATTGATGATTTGAGCACTCAAGTCACTTACTTGGCAAGATCTATCAATTCATTGAGAGGATATCAAGGAAGACTACCCTCACAGGTGGAGGTAAACCCCATGGAATATGTCAGCCAAATCACATTGATAAGTGGACAAAAGATTAAGGAACCAAAGGCAGAGATCAAAATTGAACAACCAATCAGCCCAGAAATGGAGGCGTCGTTCGACCATACGACGACTGGGCAAAAATCAGAGGTAAGTCCTAAATTGAATTTTTCCAATTCTGAAATTAAAATACCTCCACCTTTTCCAAATGGGTTGAAAAAGAACGCCAAGGATGAGGATTTGGATGACATCTTGACCATCTTCGACAAGGTGGAGATTACCGACACATTCCTTGAAGCAATTAGAAAAATGCCAAAGATTGCAAAGTTTGAAAAAGATTTTCTTGCCAAGAGAATCCAACATCCAAAAGATGAGATGGTGGTGGAATGTGATGACATGCCGGTTGTTCTTGAGGATACACTGTCACATGAATGTAAAGAACCAGATTCTGACGTTAAAGAATTGAAGGATGAGAGATTGGAGATGGAAACAATGTCATTGATCTGATACAAGTGTTTTCAAGTAACCCAGAAAGTTCCCGTTTGCCCAACGAGACCCGGCTGATACAAGTTTTTCTTATATTTTGCAAGTTCCAGTTCTGCAATTTATATCATTGATTAAACCTCTGAAGTTGTGTTTTGAGTGAGGAAAAGATGCAGCCCACTGTCAACAACAAGAATCTTACTCAAAGCTCATGGATCAAATTGATTTAGAACCAAAGAAGCTACAAGGAATTGTAGGAAAAACTTTGACTTGCACACAAGATGTACCTTCTCCAAGACTACTCGGAGCCTCCTCCACTGGTCTTACTGAGTTCGACACATGCTTAGAGTCTAGCCAAAGACTTTAAACAAGGCGCTTGTTTGGGAGGCACCCAATTTTTAAATTATTTTTGCACTTTTTCTTTCTTGTCTTATTTATTTTATTAGCTTTTCTTGACAGTTAATAAATCTTCTTCTTGTTCCAGGAATATTGGCACTCGGTGGTTTAAAATTTGTTGCAGACATGGAGTTGGTTGATAAAAGAAGTGGAGACATATTTTTTGTCCATGGAATTTGGCCCCAGTAAAAAACCATTCTTTTTATTCCAAAGGCCATAGTTTTTTATTATGCAAATCCAAGGGGGTCCCCTTACCCATTTCTCCCACTTGTCTTGTACCAAGCCCTAGCTGTCACCCTTGTTGCTTCCTCCACGCCCAACAGTCGTCGACGAGCTCAACCGCCGCGCCAGCCCTTCGCCCACGCACCCCATGGTCAATCTAACTGTCGGTGTCACCTCCACCGGAACACTCTTAACAGCTGGCGGCTCCGTCACCCCTTCTCATTCGACGCCGACCGCTCCTTCTTCACCATCGCGAGAATGGATTTTGAGAGGCAATTGGAGAGAATTTGGGCGGATTTTTGAGAAGAGTACTGCCAGTTCTGTCACCTCCGACACAAGGATGCTTGCAATGACTTTTTTAGGATCATTCAAACCGTTGATGACTTTTTGTTTTGTCCAAGTGACCGAGCTCTCTTCTGGGGGTTGTTCCAATCTGAGAACTCTGGCTTTCAATTGACCAAATTATCAACCCGAAGTCAAGAGATGACGATTCAGTCGTTTTTTCGTTGGGTTCAGAGTTTCCAATCCCCTTTTCCCAAACTCCCAAAGTAGCAATTGTGCTAATGCTATGAGGAATGATGTTGTTGATTCATGAATTCTTATGAGTGGAATCATTTGCAGGTTTGACGGTATTTACGGCAAGATGTGAAAAGATTTGTGGCTGTTGATTTTGGCCATTTATGCAGAAGATGCCATCCGTCAGCGAAACACCCCCACTTGCTAATCCGGAGAGATAGCACAGTTCTTGATCATTTGTTGGTTAGCATCACCGGTTCCTTTCACACCCAAGCAGAGACCCGTGCAACCAAGCCGAGCTCAGCGCCTCCCAGGTTGAACTTTTACAGATTCTGCAACGCTCGGTTGACCTCCATTGAACCGGCGTCCTAAATCGCCGCATATCCCACCAGAATACAACAGGCTGTCCCTTTTCCCTTTTCATTGTTTTTTAATGTGTTTTAGTTTTTAGTTTGTTTATTTTTGTTTTCGTTGTTAATCCTTTCTAACATGAGGACATGTTAATGTTTAAGTGTGGGAGGGTTTATGTGTTTTAGTTGTTATGTTATTTCTTTTATAAAAAAAAATAGAAAACTGGAAGTCTTTGAACAAAAATAAGTTATAGTTTTGTGTTGTTTTTAGTGTGTGTTTTAAGATGCTTTTTGACTGTTTCACTTTTATAAACATTGTCTGGCAAATTGAATATGATTAAAACTTGTTTAGTTCATCATGTTGGATTATGCATAATTTTGAATGACTCCAAGGATGACGAATACAAGTTCTGAGTTTATTTTGCCCACTTAAAAGTGAGGATTTGGAGCCAAGCACACAATGACCACTTTGTTGGTTCTTAATTGAATTAATTCTTTGAAAGAGTGTGAATTGTGGATGGGAACTTATTGGATTTGCTTTGTTGTACATAGATGCTATATGATGTTGAAATTGACTTGAATATGATAAAGCATTTAGGATCTCATCCTTTTTGGCTTTAAGTTTCACTCCTACCTTAAAATAACACTTAATGAACCCCGTTGAGCCTTAACTTTTCTTTGTGATTAAACTGTTCAAAATTATACCCGAAAATCTTTAGCTTTCTTTTTGCCTACTGAGATGTAAGAAAACTTGAGCATATCTGTACCACTTTGGTGGAAAAAGAAAGAGAGGTGCATGAATAAGTTTCTATTATTGAAAGTATTTCAGTATGTTTTGGAATGGAATTTTGAAATTCATGGTTTGCTCGAACAGCACCGGGACAGAAGGGAGAGAATTGAGGAAATATGTAGAATATTGTTTGTGTTGTTTGCCTAAACTATGGCAAGGAAGAGAAAGAACAGCAGCAAAATAATAGAAAAAAAGTGTGATCTGCTGATTTGAAAAGAAAAGAAAAGGAATGAAAAAGAAATATTTGATGTGCTTGAATTTATTTGAGAATTTGTTGAGACTGTAGTGCAAGTTTAAGTGTGGGGATATTTCTAATTGAGTTGCTTACATCTTGGTTTTAATTTTACACTTTTATCTATCGTAAACGCATGCCTTAAAAACCTTGGCCCCATTACAACCCAATAAAGTCCTTTTGATTCTTGTTCAGTTTTTGATATCATGGTCATTTTTATGACATATTTGCAGTTCGTTATAAGTTTTCTGTGTGCAATTTAAATGAGTGGTTGAAGCCAAAATTGCTTTATAGTTAAGGAGAGTTGTGGAGTGACTTTAGAGAGTAACTTAGAACTTTGTATTTTGGCTTGGATGACTTGATTATGTGAGAATAATTACTTGGATTAAGCATGGATTTTGGAAAAAAATTTCTTTCTCAGTTTGGACAGATTAATGTTTATATTGAGTGAATGGTTTAGTTAGTTTGTATTAGTTGTTTTAGTTGTTATTTTTATATGAATGCTGAGGGACCAGCATAATCTAAGTGTGGGGATATTTGATGAGAGCATAATAGTTCATATTTCTTATACACTTTTTAAACCCCATGGAATATGTCCATAGAGTCCCACGTCACGACATAGACAAAAAGAAGAGGAATCTGATGAAGATTGCTGACATCGCGACTTGCACTAACGTGGTGACGTCCAACCCTATCCACGTCGCGACGTGGCTCGCTAAAAAATTATTTTTTGTGTCAATAATATCCACGTCGCGACGTGGAGCACCCCTGACGCTGTGACGTTCGAGAATTTAACTACGTTAAAATTTAGCAGTTTTTTTCTATTTTTCGTATTTAATAATTTTTATTTATTTTGGGCTGCGAAGCAAACATCCTACTAAGCCTATGGGTTAGAAATCAACGTAATTTGGCTTAGTCTTGAGCCAAGGGTGGGAACTTAATTAAATCATGTAGACTTAATAAGACTTTCTTTGGATAATGAAAAACACATAATATAAATATTGGTTTTAACCTAATTTGAGAGAGTTTCAAACTTTCTTTCGTTCTTTGCCAAGAACAACGATTTTGACCATTTAAGGTCATTGATAGGTTCGGATTTCTTCTTGATAACAAGTGTTCTAAGGGGCAGATCTTCTTAGGGTGTTCGTTTCTTTAACGATAGGTTAATTTTGATTCATAGTTTTGAATTAGGGCTGCCTCCTTTTCTAAAACAATTAATCCTCAAATTGATCATTGGAATTACGTACCTAGTTTGTCTAATCGTTGTAGGTTCATATCAATTACACACAAAAATAGTAATTTTTTAAAATTTTTATATTTCCCTTTTTTACACCATTGATTATATAGTAAATTGCCATTTGATATGAGTGCAAAAATAGCATGAAAGCAGCCATCGACGACAAGTTTTTTAAATTTTCCGTTTTGGGAAAAAATGTATGCTATAACCCAAAAATAATGGTCATCTTTCAAAATTTCTAACTTTCTCTCTTTTTAGATCATTCATTAGATATCACATCACCAATTCTTGTAAGTGCAAAAAACAGCACAAAAAGTCCTTTGACAACGAGTTTTTTTAAATTTTGACGTTTTAAGCCAAAAAAAAACTTGTCCTATAACCCACAAAAAAGGGTTTTATTTCAAATTTTATAACTTTCCATTTTCTACATCATTAATTAGATAGAACTTCGACATTTCATATGAGTACAAAAAAGGTACGAAAACATTCACCGACGGCAAGTTTTTAAAATTTGCTATTTTGGGGGAAAAACGTTTCTATAACCCACAAAAAATGGTAATTTTTCAAAAATTCTATCTTTCCTTTTTTTTACACCATTCATTAGATAACATATTGCCATTTGATATGAGTACAAAAATGGCACAAAAATTGCCACCGATTGCAAAATTTTTAAATTTTTCATTTTATGAAAAAACAAAGTGTGCTATAACCCACAAAAAAATGCTCATTTTTCAAAATTTTTAACTTTTCCTTTTTTGCATAATTCATTAGATAGCATATTGCAATTGATATAAGTGAAAAAAACGGCACAAAAACGGCTAAAATGGCATATTTTTTAAATTTGCCGTTTTGGTGAAAAAAATGTGTACTATAACCCACAAAAATTATAATTTTTTAAATTTTCTATCTTTCTCTTTCTTACACCATTTGATACGAAACCCGGACCGATTCGCTCCAAACGCCGACTTGTATATCACGCAAGTAATTACAGGACCTTCGAATAAAATCGATGAACAAGAACAACCCAACAATTCGTGAGTTGAAAATTAAAGAACCAACAATTTAGTCCGCTTCGCACAAACTAACTGTTCTCAATTGTAAATTGGCAAACCCTTCGCAGGAATACATATTCACACATAAGAAATCAATCGCTGAAATCTTATTAAAATTCTCTCAAAAATCTTCTCTAAACTGAATAATACGTACACATATTAGCCCTTTTATAGGCTTACAAAGAAACCCTAACTTGCTAAATAAGTAAACTAAAACTAACCTTAACCAACTGGACTTGGATTACATTAAATATGGACCTTAATAATTAAAGAACATTTTAATTATAAATTCCAATACAATTAAACCCAAAAACAACTAAAAACGCAAATATTAAAATTCTCGAAATTTGCCCGTGTCATGACATGACGTGAGGCTTCACGGCCTATTTTCATCTTGATCCCTTCAGAATATGGAAATACGTAAAACATAAAAGTTTTAGCTCTGGATCTTAGCTTTCAAATGCCACTAAAATCAACTCATTCTGAGTTATATTGAAAGAGATATGATACGATTAGTAAAACGTGGCAGAATCTCTCAGCAACAGTATTTGACGCCTCTTGTCATAATTTCCTTTGTTATCCCATTTTTGAGTCTTGGACCTCCTTGGGACTAACATGAGGCTTATTCTTCATCCTATTCTAGGCTTCCATACATGAGATTCATCTTTCACAATTGGAACGAGTAGCTTGAATTTTTTAGAATATGCAATTACACATGATTTCGAATCACCATTCATTAGATAGAACATTGTCATTTGATATGAGTGCAAAAAAGACACGAAAATGGCCATCGACGAAGTTTTTGAAAATTTCCATTTTATGAAAAAAAACGTGCTATAACCCACAAAAAAATGTTAATTTTTCAAAATTTCTATCTTTCCCCTTTTTTACACCATTCATTAGATAGCACATCGCTATTTGATATTATTAAAAAAATGGCTTGAAAACAATCATCGACAGCAAGTTTTTGAAATTTGTCATTTTGGGCAAAACAAACATCTACTAGAACCCAAAAAATGGTCATTTTCAAAAATTTTAACTTTCCCTTTTTCTACTCCATTCATTAGATAAAATATTACAATTTGATATGAGTGTAAAAAATGGCACAAAAATGGCCACTGACTGCAAATTTTTGAAATATGCCGTTTTGGAAAAAAAACGTGTGCTATAACCTGGTGAATTGAATTCGTTGGAGGACAGCTCCAATTCAATTTGCTGGTGGTAATCTTTCACGTACTTGTTAAATGTCTTTTGGTACATTCTCTGTGAAGCATTATTTGATGGACAGCTTATACTTTTGCTTATCCCCCGACTGAAAACATAATACATGCTTAGGGAGATTTTGAAGGAGGGATTGAGATTTGACATAACCTGGTTTCCTTCTGTGGAGATCAAATTATTCAGAACCTTAATCCCCGCATATACTTCCAGATTCTCTTGATTTCATGTATAGAAGTATTATCCCATCTTTATTGTCAAGGAAACTGCATGTAATTGAGTAGTACTCCAAATTTATGGCATTCTCGACTTTTGTTATGGTGTGGCGGGTATATCCGGCATCGTATTTTGTTCATGGTTGTATAAAGTTTCGATTTTTTTTAAAAAAAACGTGTGCTATAACCCACAAAACTGGTAATTTTAAAAAATTCTATCTTTTCCATTTATTAAAACAATCATTAAATAGAACATTTTCATTTGATATGAATGCAAAAACGGCACGAAAAAGGCCACAGACAGCAAGATTTTGAAATTTTTGTTTTACAAAAAAAAACGTGTACTACAACCCATAAAAAATGGTAATGTTTCAAAATTTATATATTTCCCTTTTTTAACACCATTCATTAGGTTGTTTAGAAATAGAATTGAATTGGAATTTAAATATTATAGAATTGTAATTCAATGAATTGAAAGTATAAATTGTTTGAATTCCTTTGTTTAGCAAAACAGCAAAATTCATATAGAATTGAATTATAACTCCAAATCCTTTGTTTGAAAGTTTAAAAATTGTATGAAATTAGATTTCACTAATAATTAGAATTGACAATAATTTATTTTTAATATATTCATTTTCACACACTACACATATTTTACACATAGTACACACATTTTCACACACTACACATATTTTACACATAGTACACACATTTTCACACACTACATATTTTTTCACACACTACACATATTTTACACACACTACATATATTTTCACACACTACACACATTTTCACACACTACACATATTTTACACATAGTACACACATTTTCACACACTACACAATTTTTCACACACTACACACATTTTCACACACTACATATATTTTACACACACTACACATATTTTCACACACTACACACATTTTCACACACTACACATATTTTACACATAGTACATACATTTTCACACACTACACATTTTTTCACACACTACACATTTTTTCACACACTATACACATTTTCACACATTATACATATTTTCACACGCTACACATATTTTACACATATGTAGTGTGTGAAAATGTATGCAGTGTGTGAAAAAATATGTAGTGCACCCGTCTCACTTGCCAACATGATATCCAATGAAAATTTTAAAAAATGGATAGTAATAAGTTTTTAAAAATTGTCAATTTTGATGGGATATATGACATGCGTTTTAGGCTAAAAATAAAAAGTTTAGAAAATGTGCCTAAGTTGGCTATTTTTGTGTTCTTTTTTGCACTCGTCTCACTTGCTAACAAAAAAAACAATAGTAGTAAAAAAAATTCAAAAAAATAGTAATTTTATGGGCTATAACACACGCGTTTTTGGCAACAATAAAAAGTTTAAGAAACGTGTCAAAGTTGGCCATTTTCATACCATTTTTTGTACCCATCTCACTTACCAACTTGATATCTAGTTAACGGTTTGTAAAAAAAATGATAGTAAGAAAATTTCAAAAATTGGCAATTTTGATAGGGTATAACACATGTTTTGGGCAAAAATAAAAAGTTTCAAAAACATGCCTAAGTTGGCCATTTTCGTGCCATTTTCTGTACTTGTTTCACTTACCAATATGATATCTAGTTAACGGTTTAAAAAAATAGATAGTAAAAAATTTTCAAAAATTGACAATTTTGATGGGTTATATAACACATGCGTTTTGGGCCAAAATAAAAAGTTTAAAATGCGTGTCGAAGTTGGCCGTTTTTATGTCGTTTTTTGCACCCGTTTCACTTGACAATATGACATCTTGTGAACAGTTTGAAAAAAATAAATATTAAGAAATTTACAAAAATTGACAATTTTGATTGGCTATAACATAAGCGTTTTGGACAAAAATAAAAAGCCTAACAAATATGCCTAAATTATCTGTTTCCGTGCCCTTTTTTTGCACCTGTCTCACTTGCCATTGTGCTATTTTGTGAGCGGTGTAAAAAATTGGATAGTACGAAAATTTGTAAAAATTGGTAATTTCAATGGGTTATAACACGTGTTTTGAGAAAAAAAATAAAAGGTTTCAAAAGCATGCATAATTTTGTCATTTTTGTACCAATTTTTGAACCCGTCTCAGTCACCAAATGATATTTAGTGAATGTTGTGAAAAAATGGATAATAAGAAATTTTTAAATATTGGCAATTTTGATGGGGTATGACACACATGTTTTCGCCAAAAATGACAAAGTCAAAACATGTGTTAATTTTGGTTTTTTTCCCTATTGATTTTTATACACACCTCATTTGTGAACATGTGTTCTAATGAATAGTGTCCAAAAAAGTGAAATTTAGATTTTTCATCAAACCTTCATTTTCCATGGCTTATAACCCACATGTTTTGGTAAAAGAAATGGCGAAGTCCAAAAATGTGTTTATTTTGACTTTTCGCTTAATATTTTTTACACGCACCTCAATTGTGAATATGCATTTTAATAAACAGTGTCAAAAAAAGTAAAATTTATATTTTTCACCAAATTTCTATTTGTCATGGGTTATAATACACGTATTTTAGCCAAAATGGCAAAATCAAAAAACGCGTTGATTTTGACTTTTTTGTGACTTTTTTTACACCCACATCGATTGTGAACATACATTCCAGAGAATATTATCAAAAAAAAGGTGAAAGTTAAGGCTATGATTAGATATGCGTTTTGTTTTGAGAATTTGGAAAGACGATGTCTCGAATTGCATTTTACAAAATGAATATTTTGATTTTGAGAATTGAGTATTTTAATTGATAAGTTTTATTTTTATTGATTTTTGTGTAAAAAATTATTTTATTACATAAAGTTGAAAATAAGAATTTTTTTTTAAATTGTTTTGATTGACGTTGGCGATCAAAGGTTGATTATTGTCGATCAATCGCGCCATTGATTACCGCAGCCACCACTGGTTGAATTCTAGCCAAATGGCTAGAATCCAGCCAGCCAGTGATGGTGGTTTGTCGCGGTTAACCAACGGCAGTCAACCTTTGACTGTCACCGATCAAGTTAAATAATTAAAAAAATTAAAAATTAAAATATATTGAAAAGACTAAAATGCCCTCATTTTTTGGTTAGAGAAGTTGAAAATTTTTGTTTTGAAAATTAAATATAAACAAACATGTTGTTTTTGAATGAAATGAGAAATATGTTAAAAAGTTCAATCCAAACAAATCCTGAGTTTCTACTTTCCCTTTTCTCGTAATATGCTTTCAAGATGAGAGAGAGAGAGAGAGATAGAGAGTGTGTGTGAGAGAGAGAGAGAGAGTTAGAACGGGCTAACTTGATTCAGTCCATTACCAAATTTAAATGGCCCATTGTGTTAGCTTAAGACACTTTGCTTGAACAAAGCCCATAATCTCTCTTCTTCATCTGACACTAAGAGGAGCTGCTTGGTTTGCGACTGCCACTGTCCTTAAACAATCTCGATTGACTCTTCTGTTGAAATCGAGCCATAACCATAACAACAAGAAGCTCAAAACAAGAAATCAATCAAATGGGATCTCTTAGAAATTTATCTTTATTGAAAAGAAGAACTTTTTCAATGTATAAGTACGTAAATTCCACCCCAAATTCCATAAAGAAACTGTTTTTATCTTCTTATTTCTCCGATAGTAATTCTTTGCACCATCTAAAACCTTCCCTTCTTGCCGATAAACCATTTCTTAATAGCTTTCGCAGAAGCCTTTGTTCGCATAGCAATTCTGTTATTGATGAGGAAACTAAGGCCCCTGCTTCCATTGACTACCGGTATGGCATTAACACTGCTTTTCTTTTTATTATTATTATTATTTAAAAATTTTTCTTTCAGATTCTTGTTTCATTTAATTTTCTTTTTCTTTTCTGGGTTCTTGGACTTTTTTTTTTATCTATTTTTAGTAAAGGCAATTTCTTTTATAAAAATGTGAAGGAAGAAATAGATATCTCTTTGTGGGTTGTGTTTTGTTTGGGAACTGGAATTAGGCTGAAAAGGTTGATTGGGTTTTGAAATTTGGGAGATGGAGAAAAATAAGCGAACTTTTTATTTGCGTATTTTTCTTTTCCCGGTTTAAAGTTCGTGTCTTTCCATCATTTGGCGCGGAAACCAGGAAGTTTTCCCTCTTGTTATTGTGATAAATTAAGCATTATGGCTAACCAACCAGTTTTGGGCGGATTTGTCAGTGTATCCCTGCTGGGCTGCCCCAGGTTGAGTGTTGGAGAGATGGGGTGTGCATGTGGTGTAGGGGGTGCGAAGGGGCTAAAAAACCGCATTATCGTTGTTATGGGTGCTTAGCTGGTGGATGTTGTTTTATTAGCTACTGCTATAATCATTTTCTCTTCTATGGATAATGTTGAATTAGAGCCACAGTATATAATTTTGACTGTACACTGATCTTCCCTCTCCTCACTAGTAATATCATCTGGAAATTTATTTGATAGGTTGAGTGTGTTTCATAAACTCGGGTGAACAGTTGAGTAATATTTACTGGTAGCTAGAAAATTTCTTGTTGATTTTGAACTTCCATTGAGGGTTAGTTATGAAAGGATTTGGAAAGGAGGATGAAAACACAAATGTTTTGTTGCCTGCGTGTACAATTTTGATTGGTATAAAGGATTCAAGAAGCCTATGGAAGTATTCAAGTAAATGATTGGTTCGAGTGAAAAATGGAAAATTTAGTTGAATGCTATTGAATATTATTTCGTAGTTGTCAAAGTTTTTCTATTGATATACATTCACCATCTTATAAATGATTATTCTTAATTGTTTACTTGTAAAATTGATATTATTTTCTCCGGAATCTTGTCCTTTAAAGTTGTTTTCCCAACACCTAAACCCTTCACCCCCTGACTTTCAAGTTTTGTTTCTGTCACTACATGGCGGTGGGGATAGGGGGAACAAGAACTAAGTCATCAAATTGAAATGTTGGCTGGTAATATCCTAGTAGGAGTACTTTCTCCCAAAAAAATAAATAAATAAAAGAAGAACGGATTACTTATATGTTTTCTGGGAAAGTAAGATCATGCTTGTGCAGTTCTCTTTTGCAGGAAGGTGAGTATCAAAAGTTGGCTAATTCAACAATCCATGACCTTTTGGAGAAGTTAGAGGTACTTTCAGATTAATTTGTATGGCTACTTCAGGGATTGTGATCCTTTATATTACATTACTAAGGAGCTTTAACATTGGCATCCTATAGAATTTCATCTAATATCCATTTTTGACCTTCTCTGACACTGATTACAGTCCTTTGATAATTGGTCATGTTTACAATTTTGCTGTGTTGCATTGCAGGAGTATGGTGATTCCATAGATATTGATGGTTTTGACATAGACTATGGGGTGAGAACTATTGATTACGATTAATCTTTGGATGATCCATTCTTTTGAAAATTCTCTATTCAATATAATATTTACTCAATTTTACAGAATGAGGTTCTGACTTTGAAGCTTGGCGATTTGGGAACATACGTGATAAATAAACAAACACCAAATAGACAAATCTGGATGTCTTCTCCAGTCAGGTACTACTTGTAGCTAATCCTTTATTAGTTCACCTGCAATACAATTTATGTGTATGTGGTAACATTCCAAATGAAACCAAATCTATGGACAAGGTTTAAATACATGTAGTAAGACTGGTAACTTTTTCGTGGTGTATTACCTATGCACTCTCCTATTTCTGGGAATTTGAATTCCCCAGAAGTTTCACTTAGTTCAAGATATTTTTATTGGCTCCTATCTTTTTAGGAAAAAAACTAGCAATAATTTTAAAAACAAACAAATAGAGATTAAACTAATTTTTAAAAGAAATTTATGTTAATGGCAAATACTTGCTGAATGCAAGAGTTAAAGAAAGTATATGACATTTTCCATATTATGGGGATTATTAAGGTTTTCTTTTTGGTTTTTAGTCATTCAGCTGATTGTACACCTCCAGAAAAGATTGTACACGGCCACTAGTAGGAAATTTGCTGCAGAGCTTCTTTGTTGTTGTCCTAATTTCTAATTTGAAATATCTATACTACAATGAGAGAGAGCTGTTAAACCTCGTTGAAACTAGTCTATAGAAACTGTGCTTTCTAGAGAAGTCTCAACCTCTAAATGCAATACAAGCTGATTAATTTCAAAGAAAATCCCGACTGAGTGAGTGCAACAAGAAGACAGAAGAATGCAGCTGTAAAGCTTTTGAACTTATTGCAAGTTTTTCATATTTGACTTTTGTTCATTCTGAAAGGAAAATGTTGCCTGGAGTATTATTGTTCTCTTCACAATCTCTTATTAGTGTCTAAAATTGTTTCCTTTGGAGAACCTGAAATCTTTGCAATGGGTTTGATCTTCCTTAACGTCTCAAACTTGTTTCCTTGGAGCATTCATTTGATATCTGACTTGCTTTTGCAGTGGGCCTTCTAGATTTGATTGGGATCATAATGCTCAAGCTTGGATTTATCGGCGAACAAAGGCAAACTTGTTGGATATTTTAGAGAGTGAACTAGAACAACTTTGTGGCCAGCCTGTAAAGCTTTCTTAAAATGCTGATGGGGTTTGCCTTGGATAGATTCTGGCATGTTCATGCACATACTTAAAATGTGGCCTTTGATACTTGTGTGGATAGTTTCTAGCATGCTCATGCACATGCTTAAAATGTGGCCTTTGATACTTATATGTAATGGTTGGAAATTTTAGTGCATTTTGTTTTGGCTCAAAAATACTTCCAGCATTAGTATGATGCTGATTCTAAGAAGGCAAGAAATCTTTGTGCTATCTGTTTTGGTGAAAGAAATGATGCTTTGATACTACTAATATATAGTTGATTTAACTAGTTTGGGAAAAGAAGGCCAAAAAATGAATGATAGCTTTTCCTACAAAAAAAAAAATAAAAGGATGTTTCATTTGGAGATGAAGATATTGAGTTTGCTTTGTGACTAGTTCTTCTACAAAATTAGAAATTGCAAATGGGATTTGCATATGTGCAAAATTGAGGACCAGCTACTACTACTGCTAAGCGTTCATCCCACTATGGTGTCAGTTAAATAGATTATATAATTCTATTTATACATTTATTTTTAGTTTTATTTAATTATATCACCACAGTCAGACCGGACAAGTTACCTATAAAATTTAAACAAGGAAAAATAGAAGTTGAACCATTCAGGAAGTTTGGAAGTGCAAATTCCACATATGGAATGACACAGCCCATCAACCTAAGCTGCTATATATAAATAAGAGTATGACAAACTAAGCACAGACTATTCATTCAGTCAATGTCACACATGAATCATGATTATTTACCATTCATTGATCCCAATCCCATAAAATCTTCAAGTTTGTTTCAAAAGGGATATAAAATAAAACTAACCTGAGCCACAGCCACAAGTGCACAAACCATTCACATAGTCACACACATACATGATTCAACAACTCAATACTTTTCCAATAAATTCCAACAAAAAAAATCTCCACCACACAAAGAACTAAATAAAGCAAGTCCACTTGATTCTTCCTCCCTTTTACTTTTTCTCTTAATAATCAAAGAGAAAACTAAAGCCCTTTAATTGTACTCCATGAGAACCTTCTTGCTTTAGAAAAAAATAAAGTCCTATTACTAGTATATTATTTTGTGACAAGATTATGCCTGTACGTAGATATATGTAGATAGATTCTATGATGAATTGACAAGCAAGAAGGGAGATAAATTAGCATCTCTATCATCCACAACCACAATTTATAACATAATTAAGTTGTTTGACACATTCTTTAATGCACAATTTGTGATTAATTAGTGTTTATAAAATTATAATAATGTTTTTTTTTTCTTAACGTCTTAAATTAAGGTTGAAATTGTAGATTAAAACTTAAAAGTATTCCCCACTTGATGTAATTGCCGGCCATAAATTGTTGCTTAAATTATTCAAAGGAGGGAGAAATGTTCAATTTTTATACAAATCTACCCCATTGGTCTACTTCAATTGATCAATGTACTCCACAAACTCTAGATATTTAGAGAGAATAGTCTTAATTAAAAACAAAAAAATCTATGGAATCCAACCCATGCCTTTTAACTTGTCAATTGATGCGTTCTTCATCCAATGATAAAGATATAACTACGTATCTACGCATGATTGCTGCCTTAAATTTAAGGCTATGTACTATTTTTTTTTTATGTGTCATGTTCCTAACTCTACAACTCTATGACTTCTCGCCACTTCACTGTTGTTGAGTCAGACTAATCATGCGCCTCAAGCCAACCGTCCCCCTAACCAACTGAGGATGTAAAGCGCGGGATGTACACGCAATGGGTACCAGGTTCAGTCTCCAATCATTGGTTACCAAGTCACACACCTCCCGACCCAAGGTATTGATGATGCTATGTGCCCCGGGGTTCCGACCCCACACGGCCTCACTCCTGAGTCAGGGTCAGTCTCTAATCATTGGTTATCAAGTCACATATCTCCCGGCCCAAGGTGTTGACGATGCTATGTGCCCCGGGGTTCCGACCCCACACGGCCTCACTCCTAAGTCAGGGTCAGTCTCCAATAATTGGTTACCAAGTCACACACCTCCAGGCCCAAGGTGTTGACGATGCCATGGTTGAATCCCAACTTGGAACAATCTCCACCCATTTATCCTGGAACAATCTCCACCCATTTATGGATAAATGGGTGGAGAAAGAGCATTTGTGAGATGCTCCAAATTCCCCGGGGGCACATACGCAATGGAGAATAATATGATGGTGGTTGTACTCATGAATGAGGCCGATAAAGTACTATAGTATTTTAAATCTCATTAAAATGTAAAAAAAAAAATATTCCTAATAGTACTAAATTGTTAGATTAATAAGTTTGCTTAGCCGGTATATCACTTGATTGTTTAATAGAAGGAGTAATGATATGAGTATGAAAATTTTTATCATTAATCGTGGATAGATGAATGAATAAATGATGATAAAATTTCACATATATGAATTATTATTTTTGGATTAATATTAATTTTGAATAGATTTATGAACAAATGATGATAAAATTTAAGTAATATGAATTATTTTATTATTTTCTAATATTTCATTCCTTTTTCTACCCTCTTACACTAGATTTGGGATAAGGAGGAATTTAAGTGATATGTTATATATTTGATTTTCTTATATTCTTAACAATTTATCCATTTACAACGTATTATTAACACTCTAAAATATTAAGAATATTCATACTTTCTATCATTAGTATTACAAACAGCTCATATGATATTTTGTTTGGCTTAGAGGAAGCATAATTAATAACTACAAGTTAACCTATGATTCTAAGGCAAGAAGCAAAGCAACAACTTAATAAGGTTCACTTATTTTCCGAACCAATAAATGACCACTAACTTGAACCGTAGTTCTAATGCATGACATATTATAATAAAAAGCTTAGAATTGGGAAGAAAATTCGTGTGGTTTATAGTGAATTGCAGCCTTTGTTGAATGTTGTGATTGATAGAGCCGAAGCATTAAGTTAAAGCTTAGATTTAAAAACTTTAAACCAATCCCACAAATATTATCGTATTGTTAATTAAAGAACACAAACATAGTATTTAATTTCCATATAAATACAAATATTAAAAAATTTGGTCTTTCTTTGTCCCCATGCTTTTGGCACATTATTATAGCCACTTAAACTGCAGTTTTCTTTTTATCAAACACTAACTTTATATAATATAAAAAAAAGGCCCTTGATTTCCTCATATCCCACGAAAAAAACCATGAAAAAAAAGAGAAATATACAAAACAAAAAATTCCAATGGTGCATATCATGTTCTTTGTGAAAAATTAATACTACAATCAAATCTTGGTAACTGTTTTTTTTTAATCGAAACACTTACCCTAAGTATCAAAGTCTAAATTTTTGGGGTAAGAAGAGATTTAAGGCATCCCTCTCTAACCAATTCACTTAATATTTAATTTGTAATTGGAATAAAATAAAAATGGATATATGGTCTCCTGTTGAGTGCGCTCACATAACAACGAGTTAATCACGATTTTAACTTGATAAATGTGGTAAAATATTAGAATTACAAATTCAAATGTGATTAATTATTCTTTACATGTATGAATCCAACATTAACGCCAAATTTTCACTTGCTTTTGATGCATATATATCATGTAGTTGTACCTAGTTGTAGTGTAGCAAGTGTATAAATAGCATCCCATAAGTATGTTTGTACATTTTGTTGGAGCAATATATGAACCATCAATTATGTAAGGATAGGAAAAGAAGCAAAGGGAAAGCAAATACATGCAACCACGCAGCCCAAAGACAAAAGGAAACAGACACCATAGGCATTTTTTGAGCGGTTTTGTGTGCCACAAACACTAACAAGGGCAGGGGCAGCCATTGACTGCTTCAATTAAATTCAATGAACTGTGTTTATGATACGATATATGGTCCTCAAGCTCATGGATGAAGGAGGTGGATGACGTTTAAAGGGATGGAGGTCCACTCCTTTACTATCCATGCAAGGATACCTTACGTGTCCAAATCAAAGACGGTCGTTTTTGTCAGTCACTGCTCACATTCTTGAATGGCTTCAAATCAACCAAGATTCATTTCATTTCAACAACGTTAGCAAAACCATTCGAAGTTTCATTTGGAACGCTTTCGTGTCAAGGGAGGGATATGTTCTTTGAAAACTAAAATGAGGTCTAAAAATATGCATATGATATTTTAGTCTAGCAATTTTGAGAAATGAATTAGTACAATTTTCAAGATTTGTAATTGTTTTGAACGTTATGTATATTTTACTAAAATTTTATTTATTAATGAATTTTAAAAATATATTAAAAAATATGTAACTGAATATCCATTGAGATCTCAATACTGCAAACATTATGACCTTAACATCAACAACAAAGGATTAAGATTGAGATTTGATGGAAACTTCACATATATAGGATGTAAGTAAGAGATTTGAGTTGGTAGATTTTGATGAAAATATTTATTTCTATACACACAATTAGAAAGTCCCAACAACTTCAGTTAAATCCTTAGCCAACTTTGATTCAACAACTTTGTCTACAACAAAAATTTGTTTCAAAGTTCAAACAAATTGGCTATTTGAAGTTGAAATTTGAAACAATATTTGACGTATCCTTCTCTTCTGGACCTATCCTAACCTTTGAAGTGTGAATTACACATTTGAACCTTTCACCGAATCTTCCAATTGTTTAACCTCTCATGATCGTCCACTCGTAAAAGACTCCATCTTGACCAATTCAACTACGTATTCAACATCTTTGAAAAATACGAGACATTTTCCTTTCATATAGGATTAGCAAAGCAAACTTATGTAGTCCAATTGTCCTTATTTGTATGATTATGACAGAGTTATTCTCTTCTTTACTTTTAGTTGCTTTTATAAGAGGGTAAAAAGAATAAAGAACAAATGCCAAGAATTTTAATGGGGACGAGAAGATTTTAGTTTCCATTCCAATACTATAAACTATAAAGTCACTAACATTGAAAACAATCCTCATAAACATTTTTGTTATTGCATTTATACACTCACAATTATCTCATATTAATATAATAAAAATTAAGCGTTCTCACGTGAAGCGGATTTACGTATAAAATTAGAGTTAATTACAATTTTATTGCACAATAAAAGTTGTAAAAAATTAGAATCATAATTTTAACGCCTATAAAATATGTCTTGTATATAGATCCGTCTCACAAGAACGATAGCTCATAGAAATATAATTTATATGATCAACCATACATAATGAAATAAAAGTTTAGTACTTTAAAATTCTCTATTTCATCAACTTATAAATAACAATGCCACTTAAATTAGTTTGACCTAATAAAAAAGCCTCCAAGTATTAAATAAACCTAGAATGAAAAACAATGAAAAAATTAATAATAGTAATAATAATAAAAGAAATAAATTATTATCCAAACTAAAAATATCTTCACTAATCCTGTGGCTGGGAACACAATGAAAGATCACAATCAACGGCTGAAGGATGTTCACTTAGTTTGCGGAACTCAGCGATAGCTGCACTCGATCTAATCTCTTCCTTGTGTATTCTCTTAACGGACTCCACTATTGCAACAGAATTTGGCCTCAAAATTCCGACCCGACTCGAATTAAGTCTCCGCCTTTTCAAATTTCTCTCGCACCGTCCTCTTCCACCACCACAAGCCTCCGCCGGAAGCTCCGTTTCAGTTCCGGGTGGTATATTGAAATTTCTTCGACGTGACGCACAAGAACAATTTGACTGCTGTATAAACAAAATCAAATTGTTAATCTTTAACCTCAAAACCAAAAAAAAAGACAAAAAAAAAACTTTTAAAAGAAGAATTTCGTACATTTGAGCGGAGATCCAAAGCATTTCCGAGCGTTCTTTTTCTCCGATCACGGAGTGAAGATGACGATGAATATGATTCCCCGTCACTATTAGACGGCGAACTCGCCGGCGGCGGCGAGGTCGGCGTCCACGGCACTACTTGATTGTCTCCAATATCATTTTCTTCTTCTTCCTCATCCTCGTCCGATGATGTTTCTCCGCCTTCATCACTACCATCATCTGATTCAACTACAGCATCGATATCTTCATATTCATTTCCACCTAGAATTCTTTCACCATTACAATTCCGGACGCACTTGCTGCAAACCGAGACGGTCGGGCCAAGTTTTGTGCCGGAAGCGGTCCACGGCGTAGGTGACTGGCAAACATGGCAAAGGAGAGTTCTAGAATGTCTAGCTACAAGGAAATTTGCTGAATGAACTTTGTAATCGCAGGTCCAGCATAAAATTGCCTGGTCTGATTCACAGTATATCCTAGCCAAACCTTGACAAAGCTCACAATTCTTCTTCATCGTTTCCAATTTTCTTCTTCGTTTTTCGTGTTTTTTTTTTTTTGCTCTTTGACGGTGCCAAAAAGAACTAAGGCAGGCTTCCCTTTGTAGAGGAGAGAGAAATGCAGAGTTAAAACGGAAGGATGGGGAAGGAAAGTGTGGGGGAGACTGACGGGTAGAAAAAAGGGAGCAGCTGGTTGGCAATTATGGAAACCGCCTAAATATTTATACCAAATCACGAGATTGCCATCCACGTAGATTACTATCCATGGTGGTGGCTAATTCACGGTTAAAATGGTAATTTCAGAAATATCGCGTACTAACTATATTAAAACTTTGAGTAATCATATGGGGACTGAAAAATTAGATTGAAAACGCAAAGTAATTGACGTGGCATTTATAAAAAGAAAAACTAATACCCTAACCAAATGTTGAGTGAACCCTAAGGATAATAGATAAGTTTGTATTTTTATAACTGCCACGTCAGTTATTTTACGTTTAAATTATAAAAATACAAATTTACCTATTTTTAAGTTATCAAACAAGTTTAATTTGTCACAATTAAAATTATTTAACTTTAAATTTTGAAGTGTGTTATCATATCCTTAATTATATTAAATTTAGTGTTGCAAAAACGGTTGTCTTCACAAATTAGTTAGTATTATAAATTATACTTTGATACTCATGTTTGATATAGTTAGTGATAAAAATAATATCTCACATGGTATTCATGTTTGAGAGATGACGTTGCAGATAGTATTTCACATAGTTTTTGTAGAAATTTATAAATTAATTAATAATATCTTTACACAATGATTTTTAACACAATATCAAACATGGATAAGATGGTATCTATCTACAAATTGAGTTGGATTTATTTAGTTTTATTTTCTTGAGATTTTTTTATCCTATTATTGATCTATCTATGCATTATTTATTGAGATTTTCAACCATGTCAACCTCTTTCTAACATTGAGCATAAGGGTTAAGTTTCTAACCCTTTTATGATTGGTGAAGAAAAGATTAGAAAATTAAGGAAAATAATAAAAATGAAGTCTAGAAAAGAAATTAAGAAAAAAAGTAAAATGGGAGGTGCTTTCGCAAAATAATGAAATTGCCCTTACCCAAGAAAGCCTTGGCAGTTGGCACAACTACATGGGCAGTTTCGTAAATGGGACAGAAGAGCGTTTGAGATTTTTCAAACATATGTTTGTGGCTGAAACGGCAGCGTCCGAAGCTGGGAGTGAATGGTAAGAGAGAGTGCCAAGTGTTGGGAAGTGGGGAAACACAGTTTTGTTTCCTGTGGTTCGTACAGGATATTTTGTTCCCGGTGATGACGTGGATTCCACGTGGCAGATTGCAAGTTATGGGAGATTCTGATTCGCTTACGTGGAGTGATTGGGCCAACTAGTGGGGTCAATGGACCAGTTGAGAACACCTGAATTTTGGCCTGGGGTGATTTGTAGGCCATGTTTGATCCAATTTTCAGGCCTTTTGGGTTTTGGTTTGGGTTGTTGGGGTTTTTCGATTGAGGCCTCGGTTGGATCATTTGCCTTGACGAGATCAAGGCCGGTATTGTGATGTTAAACTTTGCAAAGTGTGCTTATCAATTGGCAAGAATGCACAATTAATATTTTGGAGGCAAGGAAATTCTTTCGCTACTATGTTAGAGCTAAGAAGAGTTTAAATATGAAGTTTTAGTTAACGTTGCTCCTTGATTCATCAGATGAGGTGAAACCTCTCTTGTATGCGAATGTGATAGGAATTGCTAACGGAAAAAACGTACTGATATGATAGTGGCTTTAGTTTCAAACTTACTAAAAGAAAATTTTGTAAGAATGCAGCAAGGGTATATCAAGATTTTTATATTTTGAAATGGATGGTAGGGTTTTTTTTTTTGTTAATTGTTCTTCCCGCTTTCTTTTGATTAAATAATAATAATAATAAAAGCCAAGTTGTTCCCATCACTATAAGTTTTGAAATGGAATTTTTCTTGAAGAGTGTTTTCTTTTTTATTATGTAATTATGGTCGAATTTATACACTATTGTCAGCGTTAGGGGTGTTAAACGATCGAGCTCGCGAGTAGCTCGGTCAACTACTCGACTCGAACTTGGTTTGACCGAGTTCGAGTCGAGCTCGAGCTCACTTTACACATATTCGAGTAGCTCGCGAGCTACTCGAGTATATATATATATATATTTTTATTTTTAATATTTATATTTATGTTTTAGTCCCTGTAGTTTAATAAATTATAATTTAATCTATTTATAATTATGTTTTAGTCCTTAATTTATAGTAAATTATAATTTAACCTCATTAAATTTTAAAAAACTACAAATACATCCTATAATTTTTATAAAAAATTAAAAAAATTTAAAAAAATTTAAAAAATTTAAAAAAATTTAAAAAATTTTAAAAAATTTTAAAAAAAATTTAAAAAATAAAATAAAATAAAATACTCGAACTCGAACTCGAACTCGAGCTCGATTGGGCTCGTTTGGAGCTCGAGCTCGATCGAGCTACTTGTGAGCTCGATCACTCTTGGTCGAGCTCGATTATTGGAGCTCGATTATTGGAGCTCGAGCTCGAGATCGAGTACACCTTTTTGTAAAATCGAGCTACTTGATTAGGAGTGTACTCAAGCTCGACTCTACTCGATTACACCACTATTCAGCGTTGAAATTTATTGTTGAATTGTCTACATTATACTATACAATTGCCTTTGCAATGGCTCAATTTCCCAATTCATTGAGATATATGGATTGGTTTAGTCATATTGAAAATCAAGTGCACTCATGCTATGAGAGTGGTTTGACTTGTTTTATAACATGTAAAGTTAGTAGCATATCCATATCCACACAAATACAAGTGAGTGTAGCCTCTCATGAGTGAACATAAGCTTCATCCTCGTTCTAGTTTAGATGCAATGAACCTAATGGGGTTGTCAAAGTGATCATTGATTGGGATGCCAAGTTTGTAAGTAGTGCATTCAATTTCTTCCTTTTCATTCCCTGTTTCCAAATCAGTTCCCTCTTTCAAAATTCAAGATAAAGATAATTCAATCCAAACAAGTACCTTTGGAAAAAAATATGCAATAGGGGTTTTTTTTACAAGACATATGGTGGTTCTAATTGAATTATTGTGATAATTTCTATTTCAATTTTTATAACATTTTATATAAACGTGTCATGATTAAAGATATAAATAGCTAATAATTACTATTAAGATTAATGAAAGAAGTATATTGTATTTATATAAAATGTTATAGAAAGTGTATATGAAATACCACAAAAGATTCTGAATACATGATCGTCTGATATGAGAACAAAATTTCCAATAGAGCTGGATGCGATAGTCAACATACCTTACTTAAAAGAAATTCTCCTAGTCCAATATTGCTTAACTTTTGGGCTCTTTGCAAAGGAGGGTAAAGGAATATCAAGGACGTTTAGGAATGATTATAAGGCAAGTTCAACAACTAAATTTAAAGGGGCTTTTGGAGACAATACAACAATTTGGTGCATGGATGGATCAAGGATGAACTGCAGAAAACTGATCTTTAAATTGATTAATTGATCAGAAGAATCCCAAAAACAAAATTGCAACTAACCCTTAAATTAAAATCATAAAAATCAAAATCATCTCAGTTAACATTAAAAATTAAAAATTATATGATCATCCTAGAAGAAGCCCAATATTGTTTTAGTCCAAGTGACTCACACAACAGCAGAGAGATTGAGTTGCTAGTCCAATGGATAAAACCAGCATAAACATAAACCAATAAAATCGTCGACAGCAGGGTTCGAACCTGCGCGGGCGAAGCCCAACAGATTTCAAGTCTGTCTCCTTAACCACTCGGACATATCGACATTTGATAGTCATCTTTGATGTTTAAATAACTGACAGTTTATCTATGAAAAAATTATTTGAATATCGAAAATTAGAAAAATTATCTGTAAAAATCAGTGTAAGTTCTTAGTGCAGTCTATGAAACTGGGTAACTTTTTCTTGATCCTTCACCATCCCAACTCACAAAAAAAAAAAAAAAAAAAAAGTCCACTTTGAAGCTTTGATTATTGACATGTAATTTGCATAAAGAGGAGTACTTCTTTAATAGTTTAAAGTTGTTTAACAATTCTTGTATTGAAAGGGGTGGGAACTGGGAAGGTTAATTTGGTTCATTAATGTATTGAAAAAATGAATTTGCAGAATTGGTAAATTAAAGAAATTTTCTAACAAAGAAAATTGATCAGTCAATTTTTCCCTTTTACATAGTGCACCAAATGGCACCATCAAACATAAAAATAAAAGATGTGTTGCTTCTTTTGCTATTTAGCCTATTTTCAAGCAGGGATACTATCCTTTGAAGTGTGCATGCGGCGCCATCGATGTTTCCCACCACAAGAATTCTGCATGCATGAAACTCAGAAACTGGGAAATATATTGGTACAGTTTCCAAAATTACCATTTTCATGTCTCAAAACATGAGCACTATTCATGCATGCATGCATGCATCCCATGATGAAGTCTGAATAAGGGCTCATTCCTCAATATTAGAGATAATGGAAATGGCCAATGCATCCGATAAATGTAATCATCTTAACAGGGGGACCTAATATGGGAGAGAAAAGCAAAGGGTGGCAGGGAAACTCTACAAGGATGCAAAAGGAATCTTTACCACAAGTGAAATGGTGTCTAGCTTCCCACAAACATTAACCAATCTTTGTGTTCTTTTAACTACAATCTTGTTAGTTCGAAGAAATTAACCAATCTTTGTGTTTTTTAAGGGAGAACGACCCTAGAAGTCACTCACATATCACCCAATAATTTGTTTGGTCCCTTACATTTAAAACAGGGAAAAATAGTCCCTCACATTTCAAAAATGTACTTTTTAAGTCCTTTTGACGGAATCTGTTAAAAAATCTGTTAAATGTAGTCATGTGCACATCACGTGACTCTTTTTCAGGGGCAAAAAAGGAAATACAACCCTTAATCTCCATCCTCTATATTTTCCTTCTTCTTCCTCCTTCGGTAACCCATCTTCCACAAACTTCAACAGACGCTTCAGATAAAAAATCAGCAGTCATAGAAACTGGACCATCAAAGAACAATCAAAATATAAATCTTTCCAATTATTATTATTATCTCACAAAGAATAAAAAAACTGCACCAAAATGCTGAGGCAAGCAAGGAGGAGTTGCTTACACATTGTTAAAGGGAGGTACCAGAGCAGCAGCTAACGCTAAATATGGCACGGCCCATTTGAGGTGGACTGAAGTGTACAGCGACTTGTCTACGGGAGACTTTGACTTTTGGTCTTGGTTGTTGTCATTCAAATAACCTTAGAAAGAGCATAATAATATATACCATTAATAAGGTTAGATGAAATTATCGAATGAATCTTGTGATTTTTAAAAAAACAATGATTACCCGAACAATGAATGTATGACATTTTAATTTTAATGCGTCCCTCCTAGTTTTTGATTTGACATTTACATCTTCTGTTGTATCATCGATTAAAATGATTAAAATTATATTGTATGTAAATAATATATATATATATATATATACACATTTAGAAATTGCTTTACGTAAATATATATATCTTCTGTTTGGTTGTTGCATTTTTTTGACTTATTATATAATTATAAAATAATTTGTTTGTTTTTTTTTTATTTTTCTACAAAACTTTTTAAACCTAAAAATAATGTTACAGTAATTATTTTTGCTACAGTATTTTTTATAAATAAAATATTAAATTTGAATTTTAAATTTTAAATTTTAATAATAAACAATTCTTTCTAACACAATTCCCACCAAAACAAAATTATTAATCCAAACACTCCCAAAATATTCGTAACAAATCCCAAGAAAAAAAAATTATAATAAAATCCAAAAATACTCATTCCAAACGGTGGTCAATTACTAAAACAAAAAGATATGAATTTAAAGTTGATCTCGGATGTTACCCTATAGTATTTAGAAATTCACCCAATATCCCTATTAGTGCTTTTACACACATGTTATTATATCTTTATACATATTTTTTATAAATTTTATATAGGCTACGCACACTCTCTTGTTTTTAATATCCGCTACAATACATATAGATTAACTCTATCGTTCGCCATTTTAAAGTCAATAAATACCTCATGTAACACTTGTTTTTATCTCACTAAAGTACTTACGTAATCTTATTATTAAATGTATAGCTTTTATTTTAGATCTTCCTTATATAAAACTAAATTAATTATTTAGAATATTAGTCTTTTTTTTTTCTCTCAATCTTGTTTCTATTAATTTCATAGTATCACCCATTAGTTTAGTACCTCTATATTTTGCATAGTTTTTATATCTCTTTTATTCTTATACAAAGGTATCAATACACTCTTCTTTATTGATTAGGTATTTTTCTAGTATTTATAATTATATTGAGGCAATGTGTGAACCATGCACGTGGTCCTTACTATGTCAAGGCACTTTCATGTCTCAATAAAGAAAAATCTTGCACGTTCGACACTAAAGTCGTCATGAGATGTAGCAGCAGTGTTTGCCAAAACAACTCATAATAATGATTCGTAATACGTTAGTATATCAATTATGTTACCTTAATAATTAATGATCAGTAAATTTTTACAATGTCGACTAGTCCACAATTCATAACTATACAACCAGGGCCACAACTGCAGAAAAAGCTCACCTATGATACTCATAATTGAATTTGCAGAATTAGCAAATTAAAGTAAATTTGCTTAATTGTATGGAAGAAAATGAATTTGCAGAATTAGCAAATTAAAGTAAATTTCTAAACAAATTAATGAAATTAATTTGCCGTCCAGTTTCTCGATTGAGAATCTTTAGCAATTGATTAATCAATTTTTCCCTTTATATAGTGCACTTGCATGCACCAAATGACACCATAAAAAAAGATCAAAATAAAAGATGTGGAGCTTCTTCTTTTGCAACTTTCAAGTAGGGATAACTATCCTTGATGTTATCCTCTTATATGGAAATAAAATTCATACCATCATTGATGATTCTCACCACAAGAATTCTGCATGAAACTGTTGGATATATTGGTATGTAAATAGAGTTTCCAAAATTATCATTTTCCTTCTTGGCTTGTCAATGCGGACAGACAACACCCATGTAGGAGCTAACTAGCTAGCTTCGTTGTATATAACAGTATGAAATAATTCAATATTTCGCTTTTGTTCAAAAAAAATAAAAATAAAAATAAAAATTCTGTTCAAGCATCCTGCTGCATAAAGTAAATTAGTTCAATGGTCAATTAGTAACACGTGCGCGAAATGTTTATCTAATGATAGGGATTTAGTATATATATTGTTAATGAAATTTTTGATAATGGCTCTTTGAAAATTAACTTGAGCATCGGAGTTTTTTGAGATATCGTTTTGCATGATTGAGTGAATCGTTTTTCAAATTTTCGTCTCTTCAAGTCTGAACACGAACAAGGCAAAATTCACATCATTCAACACATCCAATGGTGACATCTGAATTAGGGTTTATTCTTCAATTTTCACAGGCTCTCATCTTCACTTAGAAGCCAAAAAAAAAAAAAGAAGAAGAAGATAATTTAGAGATAATGGAACAAAAAGCTTAGAGAAATTGCAAATGCATAAAAAATGTATCAATCTTTAACTGGGGCCTAATTAGTTCGAGAAAAGCAACAGTGGAAAGTGGAAAGTGGAAAGTGGAAACTCTAAAATAATGCAAAAAAGAATCTTGCCACAAGTGAAATGATATCTAGTTTTCTACAAACATCAATCAATCTTTGTGTTCTTTTAACTGCAATTTTATTGCTAGAAAAATTACATAATGTAGTTAATTATGTGGATTATTTTTTAAAAAATCAAGTTTTATATCAAAACTAATATAGTTTTCTAACTTAATTATCTTTTGTGAGACAGGTTTATATATGCAATGGTGAGTTAATTCCGATTTCAACGAGCGATAAAAATTGCATAAAATTAGAATCACAATTTCAACGATTATTAATTGTCCGTTTTATATATGAACAAGTTTCATAAGAGTTTTTGTAATATTTTTCACTTATATAATTTCTTTAAAACTCGTTTAACTATTGCCTTCCATTAAAAGTTATTTACCCATATTAACAACGTATAAATATTGATATACAAAATTTGTATGGGACACCCTAGTCCCTAAATATATGGCAGGGCTATTTTGATGTGGTCTCTTGTGGACATAAAAAAAATGTAGATTCTAATTATATTTATATTATGGCAGGCCCTTTTTGAGTTGGACAAAGAAAAGTATACAGCGACCCGTCTACCGGAGACCTTGACTTCGTTTGGTTAAAATTTATTAATCATTATTATTACACTTTTCATTTATTAGTGAATCACAATAGATTTTTTTTTTTAAATCTCATAAATTGTTTTGTATATTCAAATTTGGAAATGAAGTTTAGAAGAGAACCAAATAGTGATAGTGGCGGTGATGGTGATGGTGATGGTGATGGAGAAGAGGGAAGAAGTGTTTGGTATAATTTTTAAGAGATTATATATTTTTTAATTTTTTTAATATGAAAACTTTAATGAAAGTATTCAAATTAGTGAGAAATGATTATGACCTACATTAATAATTATCATATAATAGGCCTTCAACAAACATTCTGTGTGAGTTTTAATAATTTGAAAACTATTTCTTAGTGCTTCCCTATATAATTTTTTTTTTAAAAATGTGCACTAGACAAAAATGTTATAATTTGACGAGAACAATAATAATAAAAAAAGAATGGCACATAAGCACGTTTTTATTTTTAATTAAACAACCTTAGCAAAATTATAAAAACCTAATGAACTTCCTATGTATTTTATGAGTAATGATAGGGAATGCAAATCGTTTTACATGATACTAGAGTTGTTTACAAAAATTCATATCAAATCGATTCATTTATAAAACGCGTTTCATATACGAAACTAACAATTAATAGTCGATTAAATTGTAGTTTAAATTCATGTCGCTTTTATCGTACGTTAAAATCGTGATTAACTCGTTGTTACATGTAGCATATATGAACCCATTTCACGAAAATCGGCTGATATTTGTTTGGATTATAATGTCATAACTCTCTATCATTAGCCGTAATTCATAGATACATTAGCTCAAATTCTGTTATGAGACACTGAAATCCTATATATATATATATATTAAAAAAAAATTCAGTCTTGGTAACTTTGACAAAATCAATAGATAAACTTATAAATATGAAATTATGCAATATATAATGGATAAATGTGAAAATACTAACGCGACAAAAATGTTGGAGAGAATAGACATCTTCTATTTTGCATATGGACAAATTAATACAATTAAAAGGGCATAATTACCTTGAATTTATTTCCACATAATATTACAAAATGCAACATTTTAGTTTTTGATAAATACTCTTCTAAATTGTATGAAGCACTGAAATTAATTATGTGCAAATGAATTTATTTTTCATCGCTTTTTATAAGCCTAAAAGATATTTGGAACCAACTTGATACAAGATTAAATTAAACAAAGTGATGATCCAATAAAATTTTCACAATGCAATTCAAAATGATTCTTAACCAAGTATATCCATATGTTACCTTAATGATGAGTAAAATTTTCAGACTGCAGACTAGCTGCTCCACAATTCATAACTGTACTTCCAGGGCCACAACTGGAGAAAAAGCTAAGCTGTGATACTCATGATTAGGTAAAAGAAGTAGTGAACAAAACACAATTTTTCAAGTTTCATGAAGATAATCTTAGTCAACCCCCTGTTTTGTTTTTCCTTTTTTTCCTCGTAAAACCATAGGGAATCAACCATGATCCCTTTGTTTTTCTTTGTTCTAGTGGCATTCCAGAGTGAGTTCAAATCATGTGTAGCAAGAGACACAATCAGTTGGAACGATAAGTTAGCCAATGGTGAAACCCTTGTATCAGCAGGAGAAAGATTTGAACTGGGCTTCTTTAATCCCATTGTTGGTAGTTTATATATAGGCATATGGTACTACAACTTGAGCTCAAGAACAGTTGTTTGGGTTGCTAATAGAAATGATCCACTATCATATGTTTCTGGTTATTTTGGGATTTATGATGATGGCAACCTCAAGCTCCTCGATTATAATGGAGCTTCACATTTCCAGACTAATCTTGAAAGCTCTAGTGCTGTTAATCGATCCCTCAAGCTGCTGGATTCAGGGAATTTGGTTTTGATTGATAATCAATATTCAGGGACGTATTTATGGCAAAGTTTTTCAGAACCAACTGATACTTTTCTTCCAGGTATGGTGATGGATGAAAATTTAAGGTTGGTTTCTTGGATGGACAGTGTCAATCCCGAAAAGGGGAACTATACGTTCCAGAAAGATCAAGAAGACAATAAACTCGTGATCATGAAAAGAACCGTTCTTTACTGGAAAAGTGATTCTACTCCACTACCCCTGTCAGTGGTCTACTTGTTATCAAACTGCAACAGACGTACTATTAGTCGAGCATCTAAATTTGGAAATTCTCAAGGGCTTTCTATAAATTATACAGGATTGAAAAATATGAGTGGATATGAATATGATTGTCGGAATTCAAGGTTATTGATGAATTCTTCTGGAGAGATACAATTTTATAGTCTGGAAAATCAAGAATGGTCAGAGCCTCGTGATAATTGCAGTGTTTTTAACTCTTGTGGAAAGTTTGCTATCTGTAATCCAAAAAATGAGGTAAGATGTGAATGTCTGAAAGGATTTGTTTCTGTTTCTACTGATAGTTGGACGAGTGGAGATTTTTCTGGTGGCTGTGATAGGAAGGCTCCTATATGCAACAAGAACTCGAAGGTAGATGAATTCTTGAAATTGAAGTCAATGAAAATTAGTCCCCCTGGCTCGCCATTTCCTGGGGCTGATAATGAGACGAAGTGCAGAGACGAGTGCCTCAGCAATTGCCAAACACAGTGCGAGGCATACTATTTTGAGGGACCTATCGGTCGAAGTGGAACCGGAGCTGGTTGCTTAATTTGGACTTCTGAGTTCAATAATCTACAATATGATGAAACTGGCCATGATCTTTACGTTCGTATGGCATCTTCTGCAATGGCCGGTAACCTTTTCTTTAAACAAAAATTAACATTCTTTCAATGAAAATATATATATATACTCTAGCTGTTAGCTATGCTTCCAGAGAAAAGAAACGAAAATTTGTTCATGAAAACCAATCAGAAGAATCAACCATATATACAACTTGGGGATGAAGTTCATTTTCTTTTCCTGCATGCGAGGTTACTAGTTCATTTTTCTCTTGTAACAGTTGTTGCTAATCAAAGCCTACCAGAAGAACCACCACCACAACTTGCTAAGCCATCAATGAATCTTGAAGCTGTGATTATTGTTATCACCACGATTGCTGTAGTTCTAATTGCAGGAAGCTTCAGCCTTTTCTTTTATAGGAGAAAGATCTTGGCAAAAACCCGAGGTGTGTGAACGTAGAAAATTTACTACAGAACAATTTTTCTGTCCTTTCTCCACATATTTTGCTTTAGGTAATTAAATATGGAATGAAACTGAATTTTAGTATTGTTGTTGCCTCAATCCAGGAAGTAAGGAAAGCTTGTACGATGATGAAGGACAAATGAAAGATTTGGTTGACGAAGATGATAACATTGTTGATATCCCCTATTTCAGCCTGGAAAGCATACTAGCTGCTACAGATAATTTCTCAGATGTACATAAGCTTGGACAAGGGGGATTTGGGCCTGTTTACAAGGTGATTATATACCTCGTAGATGAGCCTACAGTTTAGCATTTCAATTCACTAGTTCGTGCTCCATAAAACTTTTAAGTTTCCATGGAATATTCTTTGCAGGGAACGTTTCCTGGAGGAAAAGAAATAGCTGTAAAACGGTTGTCAAGCAACTCAGAACAAGGCATGGAGGAATTTCGAAACGAAGTTGTATTGATTGCCAAACTTCAACATCGAAACCTTGTTAGACTTTTGGGCTACTGCATTAAGGGATCAGAAAAAGTTCTACTTTATGAGTATATGCCAAATAAAAGCTTAGACACCTTTATATTTGGTTAGTCTGTGAATCCCTCCTCCCAATCCCACTTTTTTTTTTCTATTTTATTCTTTTTAATGTTTATAGTGTCTACTAAATACTGCACCATGTAAACTTTGAAAGATCAAGGGCGATCCATTTTATTGGATTGGAACATGAGGTTCGACATCATTTTGGGGATTACGCGGGGGTTGCTTTATCTTCACCAGGATTCAAGGTTAAGAATAATCCACAGAGATTTGAAAACGAGCAACATTCTATTGGATGAAGACATGAACCCCAAAATATCAGATTTTGGCTTGGCTAGAATAGTTGCAGGCAAAGAAACAGAAGCAAACACAATGAAAGTAGTTGGAACTTAGTAAGTTCATGACTGTTCAATTCGTCAAAACATTACTTACAAATTTCGCGGTTATTGTCATGTTTTATGATATGGATTACATTAGAGACCGTGAACTTAAACCGGGCACTGTGATGAAATGTGAATATTCATATAGCCGACCCCAATTAGTGGGATAAATGCTTATTAGTTATTGTTATTATTGTTCTCATCATTGTTCACGTCGCAGTGGATATATGTCTCCAGAGTATGCACAAGCTGGTTTATTCTCAGTGAAGTCAGATGTATTTAGTTTTGGGGTAATTCTACTCGAGATTATAAGTGGCAAGAGAAATACAGGATTTTACAATTCAAGGGAAGCCTTGAGCCTCTTAGGTTATGTAAGTATAAATCTCAAATTCTAACACTTTGTCAACTTGATATCTACTGATGTTTTTGCCTGCCCGGCGATGCATCTAATTAAAATCTTTCAGGCATGGAGATTGTGGCAAGAAAGGAATGCAATGCATTTGGTAGACAACGGAATACTTCAATCTTGCAATGAAACTGATGTTTTGAAGTGCATAAACATAGGCCTCTTGTGTGTACAAGAAGATCCTAGCGATCGTCCCACCATGACTAATGTTCTTCTTATGCTTGGTAGTGAAATTACAACTCTTCCAAGTCCTAAACAACCAGGTTTTGTTTCAGGAAGAGGCACCTCCAGCAGTTCTGCTTCTTTGTCAAATAAAGCAGGAACTGACTCCGGTAACGAGATTACGGTCTCTTTAGAGCAAGGCAGATGAAGGCTTTCATTACATTATCACATTGTCTACGGTAGGAAGACCTAAATTTGTTGTTTGTCAGTTGTGCCATTTGTATCTGTTATGAAGTTCATTCACTGCTGAATGCAACTCTTCCATCACATCAAATGAGTACTCCAATCTGTTTTGCCATTTTGTAGCCAACCTGAACAGGAACTAGGCATTTGAAGATGTATCAATTTTCTGCAGCTAGCATATTCATTTACACAAGCATGGATATTTGAATAATCTAATTTGATCATCGTGTTTTCTTTGCCAATATGCAAACTGAAACTAATACGAAAAGTGATCGACCGATCACTGACTTTGAGGCAGTTCTAGTCCATATTCAAGACAATGCTTTCAAAGTAAGGCTATCCTTATTTTGTTCCCCTGGGATGGTGGTCACAAGCATGGAGACTCAGTTTCACGAAAAATTTTAATTTTGTATGTGCATTTTCTTTACAAAAGTTGAAGTCTCTACCTTAACGGAATTGCTTGATAGGACAACAATGGCTACACACTTTTTCCTGGCTGTGCAATGACACAACTCTTCAATCTCCAAAGCGGCCAGCATTCTGCCTAATGCAATGCACAAGCCCTTATGTAAACTTGGCCCTGCATGCCTGACATATTAGTTACATGCACGCTCCAGAAATAGGATCTCGTGACATAAATGAGGATGCACAACTCAAAAGTGATTAAGAAATTTGTTGAGAACTTGTGGCAAGTTTAGGCCGCCCTTCTTTAATTGGAGGATGCACAACTCAAAAGTGATTAAGAAATTTGTTGAGAACTTGAAACAAGTTTAGGCCGCCCTTCTTTAATTGGATTTCTTCATTTCTTCCAATTATCAAAAGGAAGCTAAAAAAAACCTTTGCCATTTGTTTGGCTTTGCATGCATTGGCACCATTTGATACAGCTGTTTTGTCCAGCTTCCTGTTTGTTATGGTCATTCCATAAATGTATTGGCATCTCTGTGACTGGGACGCACCTTCCAATCCCAAAAGTCTTTTGACATTTACATGGATATTGTACATTGAGACTTGTAAATTGCTCCTTCACTTGTAAATATTGGCAACTACTGAATAATTGTACCATTAATTTGGTTGGATAGTCTCAAAAGTAACAATTTATTAGTCAATTGTAATTTATTAAACACTACATTACATACATCGTACGACATCATTAGCTGCTGTATAGATTACTTTTTTTCTTTTGGTATGAATACTTCCAGATGATCATATTTGAAAAGTTCATTGAATTTTTCTTGTTGGGTACAAACAAAAGTTCTTCCAATACTACTTTACAGACAAGGAAATCCAAAACTAAGAAAGGAAAACATGGGTGGAGAATGAGTATTTGTGAGATGCTCCAAATTTCTCCGGGGCACATACGCAATGGAGAACAATTATGGTGGCTGTGCGCAGGAGTGAGGCCGGGTGGGGTTGGAATTCGCCGGAGGAGCATCGTCAACACTTCGGGGTGGGAGGTGTGTGACTTGGTGACCAATGATTGAAAAACTAACCCTGGAGCCCAGCTTGGGCTGCTACCGTAAGGTTAGTACCCATTGTGTGCACATCCCGCGGTTTATATCCTCAGGTCCCTAGGGACGGTCGGCTTGAGGTGCAGGATTAGTCTGACTCAAACAGCAGTGAAGTGGCGAATAGACACGAAATTGTAGAGTTATAACCTGAGACATAAAAAAAAAAAAAAACGTCACCTTGCTTTGGTCACTTTCACTTCTTATATAACTGTAAGTTATAGGTACCTATTAGTGTATGTATAGAGTTACATGAAATAATTCATACTAAAATTCAATGCCTTTATATTATTTATTTATTCATTCTTTTTGCCTCTCTATCTGGTTACAAATAACTTGTTTACTTATAAATAATTAGTACTCAATTCTAAAAAAGGAGAAAATGTCATGATAAATTAACAATCAGCGTAAATTTTTATCACATCTTATATGATATAGATTGCATTAAAAATAGTGTAAAAGTTACGAAGCTTCCTAGGGAAAATGTGTTTGACGGTAACAAGATGTTATCCACAATTGTTGTTGTATTCTTTTTGTGCTAATTTCTGTGTAATTTCATTTCTGTTTGAAATGGTCTTTTTCAGATTAGGGAGAGCATGTACATTTAACAATATGATGTGAACAGTTTGACAGCCATTTAAGGATCTTGCATCATTCTTAAGTTTTGGTTTCATTTTTCCAAGAAACTTCTTCAAATCTACAAATAACTACTAATAAAGATCATTTCATGAACACAATATAAAATCCAAATTCTCAATAAATCTATTTAAGGTATTGGCTTCACATTTCACACCAAACCATTTCAGGTCATTTCGTGCTAGTTTCATGCAAATGTGCAAATCCACTTTCCAACCCCTCTCTAACGTTTGGAATACTACATTTGACCTTCCAAGTTCCCTAACAAGCAAACAATGTTCATAAATATCATGTGAACATAACCAATAAACTATTTCCCACAAGAAAAAGACTCCAAAAGTTCCAACCCATTGGAAATCGTCTTCAAATAGAAAAGCAAACAAAGAGACTTCTTAAATAAAAATTTAAAAATCCTCCTATTATAGACCTACCGATTTCCAAGAATGAACAAGTCAAGAGATAGTACACACTATTTTTTTAACGTTTTCCAATTGGCCACCATACCCCTGAAAGAGTATCAAACAAAACAGACTAATGAAGCTTCTTCCCTAAGAAGAGAAAGAGGGAGGCAATTTCACTACCGAAGGCCGACAAGCAATTAGTGTCTGTGAATTGGTTGTCATCCATTGCTGACATCCCATCAAACATGATTTCTTTCTGTCCCTTTTGATCACTCTATATAAAATCCCTTTTGCTCCTTTGAAGTTCTCCACAATCCCACAAAAAGTTCACAATAATATTTGTTTGATAACAAAATCATGGCAGCAGGGACAAAGGAAAATGACTTTCAAGATATGTTGCCAATGATGGCTGATAAGCTTGGAGGGGAAGGTCTAATAAGGGAGCTGTGTAATGGGTTCAAGCTATTGATGGATAAGGATAAAGGGTTGATCACATTTGACAGTTTGAAGAAGAATTCAGCACTTCTTGGATTGCAAGATATGAGGGATGATGAACTTTTGAGCATGATTAAAGAAGGTGATCTTGATGGGGATGAGGCACTTGATGAGAAGGAATTTTGCGTTCTCATGTTCAGATTAAGCCCTGAGTTGATGCAAGAGTCTGAAGCTTGGCTTAATCATGTTCTCCAGCAAGAGTTCAGGACTGCTTGATGGTGGATCATGGATGGATTGGGGATCATACCAAAATCTTCAAGGAAGGAACAATGCTGGGATGATGATATCGTTTTCAGTTTTGAAAGTTCATCTAGTTTAAACTGATTTTATGTGTAGTTTGCTTCTAGAGTATTGTCTAACTGAACAAAATAATGCTATTGTTGATCTGCTTCTATTGACTTTTGTTTATGTTGCAAGTCGATGTTGGAAAAGCAAAGTCAAATAAGAAACAAGAATCGATTAATTTAGTTGATTAAACCATTTGTTCTTGTTATATATATCTTTCACGAATTTTGGTTATCATGGAATTTTACATATAAAATGATGAGTTTCATCGAGGATGAATTTGTCCTCGTATGATAAAAAACAAAAAAAAGGAGTTCCAATAAGTATAGCCTGAAAAAAGAGTTCCAATAAGTTATCAAACTCGACTTGATACGGTTACATCTAATCTTGTAGCCCTGCTCATTTAACAATTCTAGTGTTATACTCTTAGCTTCTTGAGAAAATCATAGATAATGAATTCATACTAATGGCATTCTAGTATAGCATATATTTCACAACCGTATGTATTATATGAAGCGAGTTCAAATATAAAATAAAAGTTAATCACGATTTCAACACACAATACAAATAGTATAAAGTTATATTCACGGTTTAAATAACTATTAATTGTTCATTTTATATACGAACACGTTTATATATGAAATCATTTAACAATAGATTGCTGTCATTTCACAAAGATTTTTACCAAAAAGAAAATTGATGGGCTTTATCCAATCAATCCAGCATCGAACAATAACATAGATCCGCATTTGATGGTCACTGCTATCAGTAGATTCCTTTATGGCTTTCTGTCCCAGCAGGAAGGGTGGGGATGGAATTTGTTTTGGATCCTCGTAATAGGAATTTGGTGGTCCCTAATTTGTTCGGGATAAATCAGCCTTGGATCCATATAAATGTTAGGCATGATGAGTACTAGTTATTCCATTTTATACTACATTAGAATTTGGACTCACAAGTTATTGTGAATATGATTAGTAGTGCTCCACTATAATTCTCCTAATTTAAGAGATATTGAACAAATGAGTGTGAATATGATTAGTGAATTTTTTGAGTCGGTATGTTAGATAAGAGGAGTTTAAATATGAAGTTTGGGATAACGGTATTTCCTGAAGCACTGGATGAAGTAAAATATTTCTTGTATACAAATGTGATATGAATTGTTTAGTGTTGAAATAGAGTGATATGATTGTAGTTTCAACCTCACTTACAAAAAAAAAAAATCGATTTGTTTTCAATTGGGATTGAATGGAAGTGTTAGGTGCAATCACGTGTTATATTTTATGATTCAATTCTCAACATGATGTAAACTAATGTTAACTACAGAGAAATTTCTTGTACTAGACTCATTAGACATCAAATTAAACTCCAAATCTTGAGATATGTTGGGATCTTTTTTTTTTTTTTTCAATTATCAAAAGAACTCACGAATTCATAATAGCCCACCTCGGTTTTTTCGTAGTTTCTATTACGTTGGCAATAGAATGATCAAAAACATTTGGTGTGCTTTTTTTTTTTTTTAAGAGAGATAGAAACATCTAAAACATTAACTCGTTAATAACTCTTTAAAATTTTAAGATTATCAAACAATTTTTTCTTGGGTTCTCTCTTGCATTGGGTTGCAATCCATTTATTTCAAAGCTTGGGTCAACCTTCAATACATAGTATTGTTATATTACATCATTGGACAAGGCTCAAAAGTTCTCATGCTTCCTTATGCTTAGGATGATCTTTTATGATTTAATGTTCATCTTTCTGTTGTGGAGATCACCAGAACTTTTCCCAAAGAGTTTTATAAATAAAAGTGTAAAGTACAAAAAAAAAAAAATGTTACTATACTCTCAAAAAAGTGTCACGGTACATCACTACACTCTTTTTTATTCAAATAAGGTTATTAAATTATAAAAAATGTATCATTGAAGTTGATTGCGTTAGTTTCAAACGTTAAACGTAACAGGGCTATACACCACATGATCTGCACATGACAATTTCATAGGCTCTTTTGTCTAATCGCTATATATGGACAAAATCATTCAAACTAAATGTTCAAAGCACAAAATGACGAGGAATTAGTTATTACGAATGAACTTGGATTTAGGGATTTAGGGATTTGAGAATTTGGGATTTTTTTTCGCTTCAAGGTTTTGGTAGTTGTTTTGATTTAGAGATGTCTAAAAACTGATTTAGGGATAAGGACGCATATGAAGATTGATTTAGGGATTCGTCTCTGTGTAGAACGATTAGAAAAAAGAGCCCATGAAATTGTCATGGGCAGGTCACATACAGTGGCGGATGCAGAAATCTTGCATTGGGGGCGAACATGAACTACCGCGTATATGAATACAATAATTTAAAATATTTAAAACATGACAACTTCTCAAATTAAAATAATATCTAAAATAAAATACATATAAGATGCAGTTTATATTTTATGGAATGTAGGCATTCAAAATTGTGCCCGTCGGTCTTTCATACTATCAAAAGCATCTATAATAGAATCTGTATCAATACTTCTAGCAATACCCTTTTCTATATAAGTGATCAATGAATTTGCAAGAAATTCATCTCCCATCTCCATAATGGCGTTTTAATAAGTTTCATTGAAGAGAAAGCACGCTCTATTGTGGCAGTAGATACAGAAAGAGTAAGCACACATCGGATCAATCTATCAACAAGAGGATAAACCATTAACTTTCTTGTTTTCTTCAATACTTGACACAATTCTGAAATTGTAGACAACTTTTGTAGCTCTTCATTTTGGTCCACTTCAAGTTTAAAAAGTTCTAATTGAAGTTTCAAATGCAACTTTTCTTATTCTGAAAATCCACAGGATAATACGTACATGCAAGTTTACAAATATCTTCAACCTTAAACATTGGAAAGCCATCCATGGGATTCAAAGCAGAACTAATCATAAGAAATTCTATTACATTTTTCTGAAATCGATTTGTAATTTCTTGCAATTGAACGTCAATAACAACATAAAAAATATCCATTCAATAGTGATGTTCAAGAGTAATTTGGTTCTTTTTTGTCCGATAATGATTGTTACTTGATTTTATCATTGAAGCCATATCAGGAATGTCAAATTGATGTACTTCACAAAATGTCTTCACCTTGTTGAATAAAGAATCCCATCCATCTTCTCTTAATTGTTGAATTATTGTTTTTGTTGCTGACACCAAATGCATATCATTAAAAATATCTTGAGATTTGCGTTGTAATAATTCACAAAGAATATTTGAAATTTCAAATATATCTTTCAAAAAATGCATAATAAATATAAATTCAAATGATGTAATAACATCAAAAGCACCATTAGCTTCACCCCGTTGAGTAGAAGAACCCCCATCAACAATAATGTCTTCCAAGATTAAATAAGTCAGACGAAATAGCTCTATCAAGCTAGAAAGTGCATCATAATTAGAGCCCTATCTTGTATCACCTGGCCTTTTCAAAGTTCAAACTTGATTTTTTCCTTTTCCTGTCTCAACTTCAGTTGAAGAAACCAAGTTTTCAAGTTCAACAACTTGACTCTTTGTTAACTGATCATTGTACTTAGCTGACGTAGTTACCAACCTAATAATAAAGTTTAAATATATAAAAAATTGAGCAATTGGAAGAATTGCATTTGATGTCTCCACTAAAATTAACAGTAACCGATGAGCAAAACAATGAATATAATATGCAAATGGACACTCCTTTGCAATTAAAGCTTGTGCCCCATTAAATTCTCCACACATATTACTTGCACCATCGTAACCTTGACCTCGAATATTCTGTACACTAAGATTATGTCGAGAAAGAACATCACAGATTTTGTTGCTTCAACGTCAAAGAAGAAGTATTAAGTACATGGACTATATCAAAGAAACGCTCTTGGATAAATCCCTCATTGTTAACAAACCTCAAAACAATAGCCATTTGCTTCTTATGTGATTCATCTTGAGATTCGTCTATAGTAATACAGAATTTTGACTCACCAATGTCCTCTCGAACTTTATGTTGTATATTTTGTGCAAAAATAGACAATATTTCTTTTTATATGGAAGGTGAAATATAACAGGCATTTTTAGGAGTATTTTCCAAAATAAAAGAAAAAACTTGTTCATTATAGGACCCCAAAAGCTGTAATAGCTCAAGAAAGTTTTCCATATTCTCTGAATCAAGACTTTCATCATGACCCCTAAACTGAAATGTAATAAATTTGATTGCATCAATTGAGCATTTTAATTGCAATCGATTTTTCATAACCTGCTCAGTTGTTTGTTTTTCAATAATCCTCTCAATATGTTGGAGTGAATTCATAAATCTCGACAACCTTCAAGTGCTTTCCTGTGAGAAGAACTAAGATTGTTTTTTGCCTCATGACCTAGGAGTGGACAATATTTTCCCTCATTCATTTTTTCCAAGATTGAAATCCATCAATTGTAAAAGTATTTTGTCCAACACGATTAGATGGCTTATTATAAAGAAAACATGGAAGACAATAAGCAGCATTTATAGTTGGAGAAAATTCTAACCAATTTGGAAAATTTTTATACCATGAAGGGAGAAATCGATGACCTTTTTTTATCGATAAAATCAGGAGTATTTGGTGGGATAGGTTAATATGGTCCAACGGTGATAGAAGCTCGTCGAATCTGGTCTTGTTGTTCAGTAGGATAACTCCAAATTTGTGCACGCTTTCCAGGATCACGCTCCAAAATAGATGTATCAAATTCAATTATTGCATATTTGAAATTTTTGTTGGACGTGAACTCAAATTAGATGTTTTAGGGTTTTTTTATTGAGTTTTATCAATTCTCCATTGAGTTGTGTCAATCATATATTCTTATTTAGTTGTGTGAACTGTATTTTTATTGCTTCTTTTCTTGATTCAATTGATTTAGGAGGCATTATTAACCAATGAGTATAAGCAATAACCTGAAAGAAATAAAATAATGAGTTAAATAAAAAATTGTATCAAAATATTTGAAAATTTATACAATTAAGATAAAAAAAAGTTTTGACATAAAATTAAAAATCTAAACTTAACTGTTTATATGGCTTTGATGTATGAGAAAGATGTTTTTTTTTTTGTTGAAGGGTGTACAAGAAATTTTTTTGAGTCGATTAAAAGAAAAATAGTAAAAGGTAATTGATAATGAAAAAGAAACCCTAAAAGAATATAATATATAAAATTATGCCAAAAGTATATAAATATTATAAAAATATTGAATAAATTTAATGTACAAAAATGGGCCAAAAGTATATGGATATTTTAAAAGTATTGGATAGATTTAATTTACAAGTAATAAATCCAAAACAATTAGTGGGCTTTACCAATAGTTAAACATATAAGTCCAAAAGTTGGGGGGCAAATATATATTTTAAAAAAAATTATAAATCACCAATATAAATAATTTTTTTAAAAATTATTCTGCAATCCCCAATCATCCGCCTCTGGTCACGTATTGTATAGGCCCGTTAAGTTTAACATTTAAAACTAACACAATGACCTTCAATAATACACTTTTAATAGTTTAGTCACCTTATTTGTACAAAAAAGAATATGATGATGTACAATGATACTTTTTAAAAGTATAGTGATATTTTTCATAGTTTACTCTAAATAAAATGTTTCCCTAACAGTCCTAGATTTGTAGATCATTTTAGAGGTTAATTCTTAGTTCTAAGATTATGTTGAGCTCGACGGTTGGATGAAGTAGATGAGTTATATAAATAGGTGTATTATATAATCAACAAGTGGTAGTAATCACCAAGCATTTAAACCAACAAACATTGGAAAGCATCTAAATTGTAAAACAGTTTTTCAAAGTGTTTTATTTTTACTTTGAAAAGCACTTTTTTTGAATCGCACACATTCCAGTCGAAGTAGAGGTACATAGAGTATTCCCTCAAACCTGTACATATAATCATTATTTAAGGAATAATCAAACAACATTTTTTTATTCATTTCATTATTTCTCTTTTTTTCAAACTCGCTAACCAAGCAGGGTATATTATGGTGTACTTAGATGATAAATCACCTCGTTAAGCTCCTTGTGGTTGGGGTTTTGTCAACTTGATTCAACTGGATATTGAACAAATGAGTTGCAATTAACAAAAATAAATTTTTGTTGAATAACACACAATTTGCATAATTCTAGCTGGAACCAAAATGTTTGGACAGCTAGCAATGAATTTCTCGTTTTGCTTGTTTTCCATTATAAATTCCGATAACTAGTATTTTCTACTTTTGCTATTGTGGGCTTGGTTTGGACAATTTTCCCTTTTTGTTGCCTTATGTTACCTTGTAAGGAAGCGCACAATATCACAACAAAATCCCTCTTTTCTCGGTGCTTAGAAGAAGTTAATCGTATGTGCACGATTCACATGATTTCTATGGTGATTTGTATTATATGGTTTGATAAAATTTGTACAAAGAATTACTAAACGATCGCAAATTTTCTCATTTTTTCCTTAAGGTTCATCTTATACGTATTTTTCCCTTCCAATATTTTATATTGGAGCTTCCCTCATTCATTTTTCCCTTCCAAGCTTCCCTCATTCATTTTATCGGACATAATGATGAGAATCGAGCTTTAATGAGTTAGAGTATGTAACGTATATTTTGTATTGGAGCTTTCCTCATCTCTTTTATCGAATATAATGATGAGAATCGAGTTTTAATGAATTAGAATATGTAACGTCAAGCAGTTCCACTTTCTAAGTTTGATAAATGTATTGTTGGAATTGGGTTAGAACGACAAGTAATTCTAGATTCAGATGCTCTTTCTATAACCAAACACGAGGCAAATTCTTGAATTATAACCTTTTCTTAAGTTCATAACCTTTTCTCATTTTCTCCTTCTCGAACCCGAGTCACAACCTTTTCTTGTTTTCTCCTTTTCTTGAACCGGCTATTTATATATGGATATGATACCTATAATTAGGCACAGTTACCAGTAGCATCGTTATTACAATTTTTTTTTTTTTTTTGGCTGAAAATGTCATGTAGCGATGTAATTACATTAGACTGATACAATCAAAATACATTCACAACTTTTTTCCAGTTTCAAAAACACTGCATAAACTTAGGAGTTGCACATGAATCCAAATGAACTAAAACTCAATATTGATTACCTTAAACTTTCCAGTTTCTAATGCATTGTAACAACCTAATGTCCAAGCATAATGAGATAAAAAGGAAATGTTAATTTGAGAGCTATACACACATATTAGTACTAACAACTTGCATTTAAACATAGTGAAATATTAGTTCACATTGTGATGAAATAACAAGTTATAAGTTAGGAGAGTTGTACATTATTTATGGCCTTATGCAATATGCGATACTCAAACATTACCAATGCATCTCAAAGATGGGATAATATTATGGTCATAAGATCACTTTTGGGAAGATTAGTTGAGCTGATCTTAGTCAAACAAGATCTTAGCATTAGAGGAAGCACGAGAAAAACCCCTTATTTGGGACTTGATTTTGTCCCGTTCTAGTGAATTTCTTGGTTTGGAGAGTCCAGTGAAGAGAAACATTTCTTGCAAAACTTTCCCATGTTTGAGCAAAAACTTCACCAGGCTAATATCATTCTCACATTCTGAAAACCCATGAATCTTTACCACTTTTAAGTGATGGAGGAAAGATTTCATGGCTTGACTTTGTGATTCCCAGTATCTTTCTTCTCCAGAGCTTGCTGATTCCCAGAGGTCCCTATTCCATTTCTAGTATACATTGTAGCAAGCAATTGATAGTAAGTTCGACAGATTAATTGTTCAAAATTGAAATCAAAGAAGCAAAAATTAATGTTCAAGACTCACTCTCCTTTCAGCATTATGGACATTGTCAATTTTGATTACTAGTGTATGAACAGTGGGGGAATTGCTGAATATACTCGCTAATCCTGGAAGATTATGGTTATTGAAACCGGTTCTCAGCTCCATGGATTTGAGTTTACTAAATGGATGCTGGAAAACACCTCCAAAATGATAGTTCTTTGACAAAATCTACACACACAAAACAAATAAAGAAGATTATGTAAAACTTCACATTATGCAAAAAGTGAGACTAAGTACATTAATCAAACTGATCATAGATGAATTAATTTATCACCGTTTTCGGGATTTAGATTTCATGGTTCTCTCTATCTTAGGTAGTGATATTGATCATAAGGTTTTAAATCATTACAATGCTCTAATTACAATTCAAAGATTAATAAAATCAATTATGATACGTCTTCTTGTGTACATTATACCCCTAGCTAAATACACTTTCATTAATTTTAAAGAAGAAATTAAGTTGTCTTGACAATTACAAAATCTTTTATATGAATGAGCTATGCCAGCATCCCTTAATGCATGGCATTAATATGTGGATTTCTAATGACATAATTGAATTCGTGATTGAAACGAATATGCTTAATACATTATTACTAGAGATATTGAACATATCCAAAAACTACTATCTAATATGAAAACCCAACATTGCTTGAGGGAAAAAACTTTTCAATAGATAACTTAGCAAACAATGTACAGTGCTATACAAATGAATCGAAACCCATTGCTATACGAATGAATCAGAAACTTCCATCCATAATAAGGGATTCCATTATAATAGATAGGTTAGAATTTTTCGTCCTTTTAATATATATAAATAACTCTAACTTTTGTCTACTAAACTGGGAGTGGCGCCCACCTCAAAAGAGGTTATGCCAAAAAAAAAAACTCTAAGTTTTGTCTTATCTCTAATTGTGGATGATTTAATAATTTTTTAAATGTCATCCCCTCATAGCACTTTGAATATTTTGAATTGTGTTTGCCGTTGCTTATATTTTACTTTAATCTATAAAATTGAGACTGACATTTTCATCCTGTCATGTGAACGGGTTTGCCGATTTAGAAAAAAAAAGAAAAAAGCATCCCTCAATCTATTTCAGCAATTGTAGGGCTTAACATCAAACATGAAAAAGACAGTGGCAAATAGGGATGTCTATATATAATAACAAACTGAAATTGGAAAAGCATTATAATTACCTCAATACATGGGCTCTCCAGCGTAAGGGACTGAGAATGAGAAAGTCCAGAGAGAAAATTCGATACACTCCGAAGCTTTGCTGCTGTAAGATCCTCATGAAGCATAAAAAACCCCACAAATGCTTCATTCAGGGAAGTCAAATTCTCCACTGAAATATTCTCAGTGATAGTATTATACGACCAAAATATCAGTTTAAGTGTTGGAGCATCAATCTTGAACCAACTACTACTACTATAGGCATCGAAACAACCTAAAACTCGTAAATTCTCAAGCTTAGGACTGCAAATCTCCAAATCTTCTAACTGAAAACAATTCTCTAACGTTAAATCTTCAAGGGATCGACAACTAACATTAAGATGTTTCAAACCAATGCATTTCTCTAAACACAATTTTTTAAGCCTAGGGAAGGATGATCCAGAAAATAAATTAACAAGGGAGGGTTGATCATAAAAGATTACCCGCGAAAGCGATAACGAAAGTAATGATCGAAATCCACCCTTGAGAATCAATGGTGGAGGTAATCTAAATCCGGGATACCGCGATTTTAACCTAAAAACCCTTAAAGACTCACTAATTATAACACTACGTGGGAAATTAAAATAATCATTTGTAGTAACCTCAATATCAAGTTCTTGAACATTAAACTTTATGGCTCTCCTAATCAAACCATTTAGCCTAGAGAAGCTCAAACATGCACGAAATCGAAGAATCCTTATATCAAAATGTTTATGATCACGACGAGTCAAAACTTGATCAATAAATTCTGCACCTTTAGAAAGCAAAGAATGCAACCTTTTCCTACTATTTGGATCACTACTAGCATTAGTGGGATGATCATCACTGATTATATCAATGGTTGTGAAATCAAGATCAGGGAAAGAATACCATAATTGTCTCCATCTTTTGGACAAAATGCTGGTTTGTGCTATTGATCTGATGGGCAAGGGATAAAGAATATGAAAAAGAACTGCATCAGGGAGATCACTGATCCGGTCTTCATGATCACCATCGGAGCTTTCTAAAATGGCATTCAAAAGTTTCTTTCTCTTAGCAGATCTTGTTTCCATTGAAATTAATGTTTACAAAGGGTTAGTACTTTGGACCATTTTTTTTGGTGAATAATTGAGTGGATGGAGTGGCAGTTAGGGTTTGAAATATTCAAGAAGTTAACCCAACAATAATACGGGATGAGCGCTTATAAGTTTGTTTGAATTCTTCCTTTTGGTTTTTGTTTTTGAATATTTTTTTTATTCCAATATAGATTGGAGAAAACACACAAAATAAAAGGAAAAAAAAAACTCTCCATGGTAATACCAATAAACATATACATGGTAAAAAAATTAATTTATGTTAATCAACAAAGAAATTATTTAACATCAGTCACAAATTGAAACATTGAGGACCAAATTCAGACATTCGAAATCATTAAAGACCAAAAGTAAAATAGGGTACATGACAATTATACATGACCACTATATTGGAACCGCTGGTTCGGTGGTCGAATTAGAACCGAACCGCCGAGAGGTAGTTTTGATTGTGATTTCAGTTTCGGTTTCGATTCTAATTTATTTTTTATTTCGGTTTTTAGTTTCCGATTTCAATTTCAATCCCATTTTTAATTTTCATTTTTATTTGAATAATGATTGAACTATTAATTAAAATTTAAATAGTATAATATAATAATATAATTAGAATAATAGTTAAAATTGAGCTTAATATATAGAATTAGTTTAAGTAAGAAAGAAAGATATAAAAATAATAAGAATATTGAAAGAACAATAGAATGTTTGAAATATTCATTGGATTTCAACTAGTATAATATAATAATATAATTGGAATAATAGTTAAAACTGAACTAATATATAGAGTTTTTAGAATAATAGAATTAGGAATGATTAAATAAGTGAGAAAGAAAAATATAAAAAGAATAAGAGTATTGAAAAAATAATTAAATTATTAACTGAAATTTAAATAGTATAATATAACAATGGAATTATAATAACAAAAATTAGAAAAATTGATATTCTAAATCTAAACTCTAAACCTAGAATATAAAGATTAGAAATGTATGAAATAATATTAGAAAAAGAATTATATGATGAAAATAAAGAGATATAGAAATATTTATACATTGTTAAAAATAAAAAACAATAAATTTTTTTCAAGCCGATTCGAAACCAAATCGAACTGTTGATTTCGACTTCAATTTTATTTTTTAGGAAGTGTAGAACCGTGTTAGAATTATTCATTTATAACGGTAGAACGAGATAATGAAGAACATGTGATTATGTAACAATTATTAATGTACTTTCTTTGTTTAATATGCATTTACTATGTTGTACTTTAAAGAAAAAAAATCTTAGGTTTTAAAGTAAGATGTTATTTTGGTGGGATAAGAAAGAAAAATAAGACAAAAAATGTGATTATTGTAACGGTTTCTTTGATCATATTTTTGGTAATCATATCACACAAGATTCACGTTTATATGTTAGGCATTTGAAGCAGATTTTCTCTCTTTTTTTTTTCTTCTATATTTAGCTTGTGCCAGGAAATGATTAACTTGTCTTACAATTACAACAATTAATATTATCAAAATGAAATTGTCATTATATAGTATCAACATTCTCAACATGAAATCCGTTATATTAATTAGTTGCTCCTAAAATTTGCTTGTTTTGGTTTCTTTTGATAATGAAACGAAAATAAATTATGGACGTTCTTGGTAAAATATTCACATTCATTGTTGCATGTTTAAAAAGACTAGGGCTTCCTTTAGGATTTGATAAAACTGTGTAAATCATAACCCCTCTTCCAACAGAGTCCAGATCCTCTGTCCAATATTTATCCAGTTTAAAACTTAGTAGTAAGTAGAGACTAAATGTATAAATATCATTAAAATTACTTTACAATTATTAGACCCTAACCAAGAGAATAGTAAATCCTACGACGTAGTTTTAAATAAGACAGACAAAATCTTGCACAGAAGATCGTCCCTCCAACACATTCACTTCTAACAACTTGTTGTTCATACATAGTAGTCACAAGTTCTAATAGTGTACACCAAAGACTAGATTGTTAACTACTCCAGAGACTAGATAGACCTTTAGCAATCAAAATCTACAATACAAGTATTACAAAGAGTCTGCAAACTTCAAAATCACAGAGATTTTAAATCCTGCAAATGTTATATCCAACGCATGAACGCATTAACAATGAGATTTTCAATTCAAACCTCAAGCTTTCCTCTTGGGTACCAATTGATTTCTCAATAATGCAGCCACCACAGAGGTCCAGTCGGCATATTTGGTCAAATCTAGAACGAGAGGTTCACAGTGGGATGTCTCCCCAAGCTTTGCAGGAAACAAAACAACCTTCTTTAAAACCACCATTTGGCTTCCTAAGAGCGCCAACAAATGGTATTCAGTATCTGTATTCCTGAAATTTTTCATTTTGACCTCCTGGAGACTAGGGATGTCAAAATCATATGGCCAGGTCTTAAATTCGTCATAGAAACTTGCCTGAAAATAAACAAATATATCTTTTAAATACACATACCAAAAAAAGTGTTTAGCTTAATTTTGACAAGAACCAGCTGTACCAAAGTCGGTCGACTTACATCTTCGTCTTTCTGATAGACATAATCAAGGACAAGGGTCTCAAGTATGGGAGATCGATCAAGCAATAAAGATAGACCCAACATGTCATCATGAGTATACCCAGTTTTTAGCTCCAAATGCTTGAGATTTCTGAATTGAAAGCATTCATCAGACTTGATCTTTGAATGCATAAACTTCACACAAGAAAAATGGATCACAATGAGAAGCGATCGATTGATATCACAAGCATGGTATTCAAGAAAAAGATAAAGGAAATGGAAATAATAGACGAAAAGAAGTAACATGGAATGTTCAAGTCTGTTAATTTACCAATATTCTCTACAGAAACCAAGTTCACCTAGATAATGACAATGTTTCCCGTGGCCTTAAAATTGCACAGGTAGAACAACCTATCATGGAATGCTCAAGCCTCAAGGTAACACCAATAGCAGATATCTGTTTAAACTTCCACCTGACCTATGTGTCCGTACAGGACCACAATTATTTTTGCAGATCTAAATCATTGATACCCCAACGTACTGTTAAAGGATCAGGAAAATTTTCTTACTTTTGCAGACAAAATATATCCCCATTTTCCATGTCATGACTGGTTAGTGGTTAACTATAATTCATTGTTGTTTGTTGACATGTTAAAATCAGCCTCATTGGAACAAAATGCTTGCATTTCTCTATACGTACTTGCATGAGACCATTAATTTTAACATCCAGCGAGAGCAGCAACTGAATTTCTACTCATAACCAAACTTCAAATTACTAAAATTCCAAAAATTCAGAGCAAATAGAGATAAAGAACATGGTAGAAAAAATCATATCATGCTTGAAACTGAAAAGAAGAATAAGGGAAAGGTTCAGGAAATGGAAAAGAATCACCATTAGCAACATATTTTGAATGGTGAGACGCTCGACACCACTTAATAAACTCATGGCATTGCTCCAGCACTCGCAATCATAATTCCTCCCATTTCTGAACTCCAATTCTGCCTCAACCACAGAGGATAAGTCAGCATTATAATTTGCCACGTAAAAGTAGTCAATTTTTATCCTGGACAAGTTTGGTGCACATATCTCCATTGATGATTCAAGATCTTCTACATTTTCAGCAATTTAACAGCTCAATACTAAATCCTTAAGCTTTTCAGAGCTAATCCTAAATTTCCTCAACCCATTATATTGGTCAAGAACAAGTCTCTCAAGATTCTCGCACCTTGAAATCAAGTCCGAAAGCAATTCATCAACTAACTCAACATTGATAAGTGTTAAATCCCTGAGCGATTCAAACCGAATCAAATTATTCGAAGGCATAATAATCTCACAGAGGCATAGTGTCAAACACTTAACAGACCTGTTTCTGAGATCAGAGAAATGGAAATTATAGCGAGGGTTTGAGTCATCATCACGAGTACTGTTAGACCCACCATTCTCGTCTTCATTAAGATTAATCAGCTTGATCCCAAAATTGAGTTCGAGATCAACAACGTGCCAGTCGAGGGCGTAACGAAGCCACGATGAAACAAGGGAGCGGTAACGATGGTTGTAGGAGTACTGAAAAAGTAAAAGGAATGTTTGGAGAGGAAGTGTCCTGGGGCGGTTGAGGAGGGTCTGAGTGATGAAGTCGGCGAAATTTTGGAGAGTTATAGTGAGGTTGGGGTAGGGGTTATGAGGGAATTCGCTGATTTTTAAGTTTAGGGAAGGCATGGAATGCCAGAGATTTCGCCATTTTTGAGAAATGAAGCTGGATTCAATGGCAGAAAGCAGCGGGAGGAATGTGAGGATGTGGACAAGGAGGTTGTTTGGGAGGTCGTTCAGGTTGGTTGGTGGGGTTGTGGGTCGCTTCGCTGTTGGCTTCTCCTCCATTGCAAAGAGTATGGAAGAGGGATTGAAAATATTATCAAGGAGCAGCCATTTTTATAGCTTTAACATGGCGGCATTACTGAATTTGTGAGCCAAATGTGGTGAAATTTGGAAAGAAGTAAATGCCATTAAAATGATAAGATGACACAATGCCTACAATAAAAAGATTATAAACCTGCATGCATGGCTTTTCTAAGAGTGTATTTCGCATGCCACTTCTGCAGCAACATATGGATATGATCCACAACTACAAGTGTCAAGAGAAGCTGTACAAGTGCATATTCTTGCTGAGTATTTCTGGAAGGTTATGAAAATTCTTGCGACAATTGGAAGAGAAAACAAAACAATACAAATATATGGCCTGGCCTGAGATTATGGAATCAAGCAGTAAGGCCACAAATAACTGAATGAGAACAAAATGGCACTCCATATTTTCAAATAAGTTTCTAATTTGGTTACAAGTCTTCTCATAGCATTGTTACAAGACTTGAACATAATCTAAAGGTGTCAATCAAAGAACAAAAGGAGGTGATATGCAACAATTTTTTCTAAAACCACTCTATGCTTTTTTAGGAGACCAACTACGAACAATTCATTTTTGCTGCCCTTGTAATTCTTCATCTTGACTAACCTAAGGCATGGTATTTGCAAAACTATTGACCTCTCTGTCATCTCTTTTCCCAATTGTTCCTGAAAAATGAACAAAATCACCATGTCAGCATTCAAATACCATAACAAGAAGTAGCATGTTAAAAGAACAAAAAGGCTTAACTGCATACTCACATCAGGATTTGATTGATAGGAATACGAAAGGACCGTATTCTCAAGCTTTGGACATATCTCGAATACAATTTCCAGGCCAAGAATATCATATCTTGAGTACCCAGTCAATAGCTCTAAACTTTTGAGATTATTGAACACAAAAGTTTCCGAAAAAACTTCCTCTCCAGGCTTAAGCTATTAGACAGAAAGACTCAAATGTGAGAAGCAATATCCGCTATTTATGGTGGTAATCATAGAAAGACATCCAAGAAGAATACTCCTTTTTTGAAAATTTTATCGAGGAAAAAAACACAAAACGAATAGCTGTTTTTAGTAAAGTAACGACTCTCCATTAGAATGGAAGCATCATAGCTTAAAATTCTATGCACTTCTGGAACTCAATATTTTCTTATGTAGTCCCTGAAATGAAAAAAGTTTTCATCCACCATCCAATTTCTGCGCTCCAGAAAAAATATCATTCAGGGAACATTTAGCATGAGAAGGAGAAAATTTTTAAGCCAATTTGAGCATGATGAGTGACCAAATCAAATGTAAAGTGAGTACAGTGATAACAAGTTCTCTTCAGCATAACCACACACGACTCTCTCTAAGTAACCTTTAATCCCCAAGCAAATATCTGTATTATAGGATACCAGATCACCACTCTCGGTCCATTAAATAACTAAATCACAAAATGAAAAGAATATATAGGTTTAGCAATTCCATAGTGAACAAGAAAAATTTTAGGATTAAGGACATAAATTGCATAATTATTCATTCAACGATTACCCACTTCCTGTCAGGGAGGAATGAAAAGAATACAGAGAAAAGAGGCCTAACAAATTGAAGTAAATGTGACATTCATATAATTAGGTAAAAATGATTATGAGAATAAATTACCCTGTCTAATAAAACAATTAGACTCTCTACATCTCTCTTCAAGAAACACACAATGTCAGACATATAAAGACACGCTCATACAAGAAAAAGGATAGTCAAGGACCTTTCCATGAAACATGTCTTCCCAATTCAATGATTCCTCATTGCTTTCAACTTCTTGTTGCTTTTTAACCTCTGCATCATTTCCATCAATGGATTCTTCCTCTAGATCAAACTAAAGTGGAAAATAACATCAGAAAAATTCAACAATCAGCAAAAATGTCCAGTAAATAATTATGCGGCTAACTAGATCATGTGCTAAAAATATTTAACATTGTAAATAACCTTGCAATGGGACCCCATTGCAGCACCTTGCATATAACTTAAATTACTACTTAAAGTTGCTCTGTTTAGCTACAAAATCGCCAGCATGGATTAGTGTAGAGCAAAAGGCAGTGACTACTGTATACAAATACATCACATACATACCCAGAATCTTCACAAACAGTTTTGTTTTCATAAATAATCATTAAAAAAGGAATATATAACATCTCTGAACATTCTTAAGGTGAAATATGATTCAACATTCTGGTAAACACAGGCTTGGTTATGCAAATGTGCACTCTACTAGATCTTAATACAACAACTAAAACTTATATCTCACTATGTAGAGTTGCTATGTGGTGCATAATCATCCATCGTATTCTATAACACATATTTTCTTATTTATATTTAGGTATATTTTTTTTATTTATTTTCAATTTTTTTTAGATCTTCCTCTACCATTTTAAGTTAAGGTAATGATTCTCCATTTTCTACATTGCGTACTGGGGCATCTAAAGGTCTCTTACGCACATGTCCAAACCATTTTAAGCAATATTCTCTCATTTTCTCATCGATCGGAGCTATCCTCACTTTCTTTTTTATGGAATCATTACTTATTCTATCCAATCTAATGTGTCCGCATATCTATTTTAACAGTCTCATTTCTACTATCCTCATTTTTTTTCAGGTTTATATTTAGTCACTGAAAACACATTAATACATAAAGCATCGCTGGTATTATGGCTGTTTTATAAAACTTTCTCAGCAATTTCAATGGTACTTTACAATCACAACATATAGAAGACGTAGTTCTCCATTTGTTCCATCATGCTTGAATTATATGTATAACATAATGATCATACATAATTCACACCCAGAATCAGAAACATACAAGTCATTTCATCCATATATCGACCAGTCTGAAAAACAAACTCACCAAATTTTGCAATAAGATATTACCAAATAAAGAAGAAAGCATTTTTTATTGAAACAAATATGTATAGAACAAAGGACTGTCAGTTCTTTATCTCAAATTAAATCCAATTTCAGCTATAGTGTAATAAAAATTCCAGAGCACATAAGGAAAAGAAGAACATTTACCTCAAACCAATTCCACATGTTTTGAATGGTTAAACGCTCAACACCACTTAGTAGGCTTACTACATTAGTCCAGCATGCAAAGTCCCACCAACTTCGCCTATGAAAGTTCACATGAGCTTCAACCAAAGACGATGTATCTTCCATTGTATACTTTCCCACGACAAAATAATCAAAAATTATGGTCTCCAAACTTGGAGCACATATCTCAACTGACCTTTCTGAAGTTTTATAATCAAGAAGGTGACCTAATTTCAAAATCTTGAGTTTTGGGGACACTACTTTCAAACTTGATAAATCATAAATACAGGCTAGAGACAGAAATTCAACATTAACACATGAAGCCATCAAGTTCTCAATTTCTTCTTCTGTTGAGTAAAACTCCTGTAGATGTATTTCTCTAATGGAATCAAACTTCATACCCAATGCATTAGCAGGCAAACGGAAGTTACAGCCATGCAATTTCAAAACCTTAACCGAGCTATTTATAAGGTCAGAAAAATGAAAGTTATAATAATCATAGAGTTCGTAGTCATCTCCATCTTGTTCTGAATCCACAGCGTCGTTATAGACCTCATTTTCATTTCTGCTAAACAAGGGATGCGCAGAAAAGACGTCAAAGCGAAGTTCGAGCTCTGCAGCTTTGGAACTGACGACGAACCGAACCCAGGAATTAACGTAGGCCCTGATGGAATCATAACTTTTATAGTCCAAGAATAAATAGAATTTCTCAAGAGGTGAGTGGCAAGGGCGGTGGAGAATAGTTTGGCTGATAAATTCCACAAACAGTTGGCGGGCATCCCGCAAAGTTTTGTCTGAAACATACGCAGGAAACTCAAAGGCGCTGAAATGAAGGATGGGAACGGAATGCCAGAGGTTCCGCCATCTGCGAGAGACGGCGGTGGTTATAACGGATTTGTTGGTTGGAAGGAAAGAGAGGATGTGGACGAGGATGGCCTCTGGGAGGTCATCAATGGTGGTAATGCGAGATTCCATAAATACAGAATTTCAATTTTGAGGGGCGCTTTTGTTTTTTTGCTGTCAATGCTTTCACGTTTTCATGGACGGATTGGAAAATGGAATTGCGGCGGGAAATGGTGGCGGGAAGAGAACAGATATACCTACCAGTACCAGTACATCTCGCTGCTTTCCTCTTCTTTTTTTTTTTTTTTTTTCTATCACAAAATTAATTGAAACCCAAAATGAAAAGGGTAAATCAGCTTGGAAACTTGTTGAATTTTAAACTTATTTTGATGTTAAATTAATCAATAGTGTTTGATAAATATATTAGAAAAAAAAACACAATTTTAATCCCTAAAAGTTTTAACTAATAGCACTTTTTGTTCTTAATGATTTCTGATAAGTTAATCTAATTTCTAAATTTGTACACAAATTTTCTTTGTTGATTGAAGTTTTAACTGATAACACTTTTTGTTCTAATTTCTAAAATTTCAATTAGACAAATTTTCTTTGTTGATTGAAGTTTTAACTAATAACACTTTTTGTTATTAATGATTTCCGACTAGTTCATCTAATTTCTAAAATTTCAATTAAATAAATTTTATTTGTTAGTTTGATATAAATTGTCACCAAACTGCTTGCTATCTTTAGCTATATCTTAGCATGCAAATTGCAATGGCTGGACTTCCAGTCTTTTTAATAAAAATTAAAATAAAAGACATATAATCAACCAAAATTTACATGGAAGTTTCTTTTAGTAATCTATTTTTATCCCACTGAAGCAGGGAAAAAAAAAAGTTAACATATTTGGCTTTGATTCTCTACTAACCAAAAAGCTAAAAAAAGTAAACATAGTTGGCTTTGATTCTATATTAACGAAAAACTATTGTGAAACCATCTCATTATAAGCGAATTATGCTTTATAGGTTAATACGGTAAACTTTTATATGTTATACACTAATATTTAATATTTTATACGTTAACACGTTAATTTTTTATACGTTATATATACTATTTGATACTTTATACATTAATTAATTTTTAGCATTTTATACCTTAAAGGTGAAATATTTATGCAAATCTCGTACCAATTAAATTAACCTGCTCTTCTGAACCAATTCCAGTTCTTTCTTTTTTTCCCACTTTTTTATGGTTTTACGAGGTTCCAGACATCGGGTTTCCGACACTTTCTCCATCTCATATTATAATCCATTCCACAATTGAATGATTATATGCACTCCATCCTGCTGCAATTGAATAGTATTAGGATCAAACTCGAAGATATTCACTTTTAACATCTTGTTCATACACAACACCAAAAGTTCTAATAGTGTACAACAAAGACTTAGATTGTTAACTCCATAGACTAGACCTTTAGGAATCAGAATTTACAATTCAAGTCTTGCAAAAACTCTGCATACTTCAAATCACAGAGATTTTAAATCCAAAGCAACCCAAAAAAAAAAAAAAAGTATCCTTAAAGAAATCTTGCATATGCTATATCCAAAGCAAGAATGCGTTAACAATGTGATTTTCAATTCAAACCTCTTACTTTCCTCTTGGCACCAATTGATTTCTCAACAATGCGGCGACCATGGAGTTCCAGTCGGCATATTTGGTCAAATCTAGAACCAGAGGTCCACTGTGGGATGTCTCCCCAAGCTTTGCAGGAAACAAAACAATCTTCTTTAAAACCGCACTTTGGCTTCCTAAAAGGGTCAACACATGGTATTCAGTATCTGTATACCTGAAATTTTTCATTTTGACCTCCTGGAGACTAGGGATGTCAAAATCATATGGACAGGCCTTAAATTTGTCATAGAAACTTGCCTGAAAATAAACAAATATATCTTTTAAATGCACATACCAAAAAAAGTATTTAGCTTAATTATAACAAGCAGCAGCTGGGCCAAAGTCAGTCGACTTACATCTTCGTCTTTCTGATAGACATAATCAAGAACAAGGGTCTCAAGTAAGGGAGATCGCTCAAGCAATAAAGATAGACCCACCATGTCATCATTAGTATACCCAGTTTTTAGCTCCAAATGCTTGAGATTTTTTAGTACAAAGCATTCATCAGACTTGATCTTTGAATACATAAACTTCACAAAAGAAAAATGGATCACAAATGAGATGCAATCGATTGATATCACAAGCATGCTATTCAAGAAAAAGAAAAAGGAAACGGAAACAATAGATGAAAATCTAAAAGTAACATGGAATGTTCAAGTCTATTAATTTACCAATATTATCATAAGAAACCAAGTCCACCTAGGTACTGACGATCGATTCCCATGACCTTAAAATTGAACAGGTAGAACAACCTATCATGGAATGTTCAAGGCAGCACCAACAGCAGCTATCTATTTTAACTTCCACCTGAACAACTTGTTCGTACAAGGACCACCATTATTTTTGCATATCTAAATCCTGGATCCCCCAATGAACTGTTTAAGGATCAGGAAAAATTTCTTACTTTGCAGACAAAATATAAGACCCCATATCCCCATTTTCCATGTCATGATTGATTTACTATAGTTCATTGTTAACATGTTAAAACTAGCCTCATTGGCACATAATGCTTGTATTTCTCTATACGTGCATGAGCCTGTTAACTTTAACATCTGGCTAGGGCAGTATTTGGATTTCTATTCATAGCCAAACTTCAAATTACTAGAAGACAAATAACATGGTAGAAAAAATCATATCATGCTTGAAACTGAAAAGAAGAATAAGGGAGGGGTTCAGGAAATGGAAAAAGAATCACCCTTAGCAACATATTCTGAACGGTGAGATGCTCGACACCACTTAATAAACTCATGGCATTGCTCCAGCACCCGAATGCATAACCCTCCCTATTTTGGAACTCCAATTCTGCCTCAACCACAGAGGATAAGTCCGCATTATAATTCGCAATGTAAAAGTAATCAATTTTTATCCTGGACAAGTTTGATGCACATATCTCCATTGATGATTCCAAATCTTTTACATTTTCAACACGGTAGCAGCTCAATACTAAATCCTTAAGCTTTTCAGAGGTAATCCTAAATTTCCTCAACCCGTGAAATTGGTCAAGAACAAGTCTCTCAAGATTATTGCATCTTGAAATCAAGTCCGAAAGCAAGTCATCAACTAACTCAACATCAATAAGTGTTAAATCCCTGATCGATTCAAACCGAATCAAATTATTGGAGGGCACAATAATCTGACAGAGCCATAAAGTCAAACAATTAACAGACCTGTTTCTGAGATCAGAGAAATGAAAATTATAACTACGGTTCAAATCACCGTCACGAGTACTTTTACCCTCACCATTTTCGTCGTTATTACGATTAATCGGCTTGATTCCAAAATTGAGTTCGACATCAACAACGTCGCAGTCGAGGGCGTAACGGAGCCACGATGAAACAAGGGAGCGGTAACGATGGTTGCAGGGGTAATGAAAAAACAAATTGAATTTGTGGAAAGGGAGTGTGTTGGGGCGGTTAAGAAGGGTTTGAGTGATGAAGTCCGCGAAATTTTGGAGAGTAATTGGGGGGGTGGAGTCGGGGTCATGAGGGAATTCGTCGATTTTTAAGTTTAGGGAAGGCATGGAATGCCAGAGATTTCGCCATTTTCGAGAAATGAAGCTGGATTCAATGGCAGAAAGTAGAGGAAGGAATGTGAGGATGCGGAGGAGGACGTTGTTTGGGAGGTCGTTCAGGGTTGTTGTTGGTGGTGTTGTGGGGCGCTTGGCTGTTGGCTGCTCCGCCATTGCAAAAGAGTATGGAATTGGGATTGAAAATATTTTGTAAGGAGCGGTCATTTTTATAGTTGTAACATGGCGGCAATGTATTATTGAATTTGTGAGCAAAATGTGGTGAAATTTGGAAAGAAGTAAATGCCAACAACTAGCACAAAAAACTTATTATATATAAAATGAACAATTAATAACTGTTAAATTTTGTTTCGTACGTTGGATAAAATGGTTGAGAAGACGAACTCTTATACTAAAAGGATTACAAACCTTCATGGCTTTCCAAACTTTGAATTTTGCATTCGTACTTGGATATGATCCACAATACAAGTGCCAAGAGAGGCTGTAGAAGGGCATATCCCTTAACAAGTATTTATGGATGTTTACACCAAGTCTTGCGACAAATGGAGGAGAAAACAAAACAAACAATAACAGTATATGGCCTGAGATTGTGCAATGAAAAGAATGGCAATCCATATTCTGAAACAAGTTTCTAATTTGGTTACAAATTTTCTCATAGCATGTCAAAGGACTTGGAACATAGACTAAAGCTGTCAATCAAAGAACAAAAGGAGGTAGTGATATTTCACCCACTTTTTTAGGGAATACAACAATTTTTTCCAAAACCATTCCATGCTTTTTTAGGAGCCCGACTACGAACAATTCGTTTTTGCTGCCCTTGTAATTCTTCATCTTGACCAGCCTAAGGCATGGTATTTGCAAAACCATTGACCTTTCTTGCATCTCTTTTTCCAAGTGCTCCTGAAAAATGAACAAAATCACCATGGCAGCAGTCAAATACCATATCAAGAAGTAGAATGTTAAAAACACATAAAGGCTTAACTGCATACTCACCTCAGGATTTGATGGATAGAAATACTGAAGGACCATAGTCTCAAGCTTTGGACACATTTCCAGTAAAGCTTCCAGGCCAAGAATATCATATCTTGAGTACCCAGTCCATAACTCTAAACTTCTGAGATTGTTGAACGCAAAAGTTTTGCGGAAAATTTCCTCTCGAAGCTTAAGCTATTAGACAGAAAGACTCAAATGTGAGAGGCAATATCCACTATCTAAGTTGGTAATCATATAAAGACATCCAAGAAAACTACTCCTTTTTTGACAATTTATCCAAGAAGAAACACATAACAGAAAGCTGTTTTACATAATGTAACGACTCTCCATAAGAATAGAAGCATCATATATTAAAGTTCCATGCACTTCTGGACCTCAATATTTTCTTATGTAATCCCTAAAATGAAAAAAGCTTTCATCAACCATCCAATTTCTGCACTCCAGAAAACTTTCATTCAGGAAACATTTAGCATGAGAAGGAGAAACTTTTTTAAGTAAATTGGAGCATGACGAGTGACTAAATTAAATGTCAGTTAGTATAGTGATACCAAGTTCTCTTCATCATAACTATACATGACTCTCTAAGTAACCTTTAATCCCCTAAGAAATTCTGTATTATAGGATACCAGATCAGCATTCTTGGTCCAGTAAATAACTATATCGTAAAATGAAAAGAATATATAGGTTCAGCAATTCCATAGTGAACAAGAAAAATTTTAGGATTAAGGACATATTGCATAATTATTCATTCAACGATTACCCACTTCCCGTTAGGGAGGAAGGAACAAAAAGAATACATAGAAAAGAGGCCTGACAAACTGAAGTAAACAAATGATTACGAGCATAGGTATAAATGATTATGAGAGTAAATTACCCTGTCTAACAAACAAAGACTCTCTAGCTCTCTCTTCCAGAAACACACACCCTGCCAGACACATAAAGACATGCTCATACAAGAAAAAGGATAGTAGAATACCTTTCCATGAAACAATTCTTCCCCATACACTGATTCCTCATTGCTTTCAACTTCTGGTTGCGTTTTAACCTCTTCATCATTTCCATCAATGGATTCTTCCTCTTGCTCAAACTAAAGTGGAAAATAACATCAGAAAAATTCAACAACCAGCAAAAGGTTCAGTAAATAATTATGCGGCTAACTAGATCTTGTGCTAAAAAGATATAATATTGTAAATAACCTTGCAAGGGGACCCCATTTCAACACTTGCATATAACTTAAATTACTACTTAAAGGTGCTCTGTTTAGCTACAAACTCGCCAGCATGCATTAGTGTAGAGCAAAAGTCAGTGATTACTGTATATAAATACATCACATACATACCCAGAATCTTCACAAACTGCTTTGTTTTCATAAACAACCATTAAAAAAAGGAATATATAACATCTCTGAACTTCTTAATGTGAAACATTATTCATCGTATTCTGGTGAACATAGGCCTGTTTATGCAAACGTGCACTCTACTAGATCTCAATGCAACAACTAAAACTTTCTTCCCACTATGTAAAGTTGGCCATATAGATCACAGTCCTCCGTCGTATTCTATTACACATATTTTCTTATTTATATCCAGGTATATTAAGTTTTTTGATTATTTCTTTTCAATTCTTTTTAGGCCTTCCTCTACCCTTTTAAGTTAAGTTAATAATTCTCCATTTTCTACATAGCATACGAGGGCATGTAAAAGTCTCATACGCACATGTCCAAACCATTTTAAGTACTCTTCTCTCATTTTCTTTTTGATGATTCATTACTTATTCTACCTAATCTAATGTGTCCGCATATCCATTTTAACATTCTCATTTCATATTTAGTCACGCAACACACTTTGATCCATAAAGCATCGATGGTCTTATGATTGTTTTATAAAATTTTCTCATCAATTTCAATGGTACGTTACAATCACAAAGTATAGATGACACGCTTCTACATTTGTTCCATCATGTTTGAATCATATGTATAACATAATGATTATACATAATTCAAGCCCAGAATCAGAGGCATACAAGTCATTTCATCCATATATTGACCAGTCTGAAAATAAACTAACCAAATGTTACAAAAAAATATAACCTAATAAAGAAGAAAGCATTTTTATCGAAACAAATATGTGTTGAACACCGGATTGTCAGTACTTTATTTCAAATTAAATCCAATTTCTGCTATAGTTATGTAAGAAAAATTTCCAGATCACATGAGGAAAAGAAGAACATTTACCTCAAACCAAATCCACATGTTTTGAATGGTTAAACGCTCAACACCACATAGTAGGCATACTAAATTAGTCCAGCATTTAAATTCCCACCAACTTCTGTGATCAAAGGTCACATGAGCTTGAACCAAAGACGATGTATCTTCCATTGTATACTTCCCCACAGAAAAAGCATCGAAACTTATGGACGCCAAACTTGGAGCACATATATCAACTGAATATTGTGCAGTTTTATATACCCCAAAGTTACCTAATTTCAAATTCTTGAGTTTTGGGGACACTATTTTCAAACTCTGCAAGCCCAAAATACCATCAAGAGACAGAAATTCAACATTAACACATAAAGCCATCAAGTTCTTAAATTCTTCTTCTGTTGCTTTAAATTCCTGTAGATGTATTTCTCTAATGGAATCAAACCTCATACCCAATGCAATAGCAGGCAAACAAAAGCTGCAGCAATGCAATTTCAAAACCTTAACCGAGCTATTTATAAGGTCAGAAAAATGAAATTTATAATAGTCATATTCTAAATCTACATCTTGATCTGCATTCTGAGTGTCTTTATCGACCGGATTTTCGTATCGGTCAAACAAGGGGTGCAAAGAGACGGCTCCAAAGTGAAGTTTGAGCTCTGTGGCTTTGGAAGTGATGGCGAACCGAACCCAGGAATCAACGTAGGCCCTGATGGATTTATACTTTCTATAGTTCATGAATAAACGGAATTTTTCAAGAGGTGAGCGGCGGGGGCGGTGGAGAATAGTTTGGCTGATAAATTCCGCAAACAGTTGGCGGGCATCCCGTAAACATTTGGCAGAAACATATGCAGGAAACTGAGAGACGCTGAAATGAAGGATGCGAACGGAATGCCAGAGGTTGCGCCATCTGCGAGAGACGGCGGTGGTTGTGACGGCTTCGTTGGTCGTAAGGAGGGAGAGGAAGAGGATGAGGATGTCATCTGGGAGGTCATCAATGGTGGTAATGCGAGATTCCATCAATTTTGCTGCCAATGCTTTCACGTCTACATAGACGGATTGAAAGCGGAATTGCGGCGGTTAATGGTGGCGTGGCGGGAAGAGAATGTTTTGTAAATGTTTGAATTGATTAATTATTGGGAGAACCACCCTAGAAGTCCCTCATATATCACACAATAATTTGTTTGGTACCTCACATTTAAAACGGGGCAAAATAGTCCCTCATAATTCAAAAGTGTACTTTTTCAGTCCTTTTGACGGAATCTGTTAAAAAATATGTTAAATGTAGTCATGTGCACATCACGTGACTCTTTTTCAAGGGCAAAAAAAAAGTACAACCCTTAACCCCAATCCTCTATCTTTTCCTCTTCCTTCTTCCTCCCCAACCAATCTCCACAAACCATGTTCACCTCCAATGTTTACTTACGAGGAGCTTGAGTCCTCCACAAACCATTTCGGCCAAAGAATTTAAGGATTTGGTGTGGAACATTATGTTGGAGGATGGTAAACCAAATCTTGTTGATTTCTTCCCCATGCTTGAAAAAGTTGACCCTCAAGGTATAAGGCGTCGCATGACAATTCATTTCGGGAAGGTACTTGAGATGTTCGGTGGTCTGATTAATGAAAGATTAGATAACGGGAAATCCTCTCTCTCCCTCCCTCCCAATCCCCAAAGGTTTCAGCCACTCTTGATTAAAACCCATTGCTTCATCATCACAATTTACAAAACCCATTTCAAAATCCATGGTTGTAACCTTTGCAGATCTCCATACTGAGTCTGGCCTCAAATCCCTTGATGAGTATCTTGCTGGCAAGAAATTTATCTCTGGGGATCTGCTTACAAAGGCTGATATAAAGGTGTATGCAGCTGTTTTGAAGCAGCCCAGTTCTGATCTGTAACCCAATGCCAGCCAATGGTATCAATCTGTCTCCTCAAAGCTTGCACCAAGCTTTCCTGGAAAAGCGGTTGGAGTTAGAATTGGACATGGAGCTGCTGCTACTGAAGCCTCTCCAGCTGTTTAGGTGGTGGTCGTTTTTCTACCAAATTAAATTCTTACTCTTAAAGATTAAAATAGTATAATGTGAGTAAGATCGATCCCACGAGGAACAACAATTCTTCTTAATTAATCAATTTGCAAATCGTCACCATAAAAATTAACAAGAAATTTATGTATAGGAAAATTGACAATTTCTCACTTTAATTACCCGACAATGAATATCAATAAAATACTGAATTAAATTAATCAATATAAAAGTCTGGCAAGTAAGCAATCCACACTAATTTCTACAAGTTGATCATTGATGCAATAATAATAATTCCAATTCAATCAGCTAGTTATAAAACACCGAGAATCAGCTCTGACGTGTTCAAATCCCTCCTTACTTATTTGACAATAGACAAGAATCAGCTTAATCCATTGTTTCCCTATTTTTAATGCAATTAAGCCGGAATCAGCCGATCACCCAATTCAACATCAGAAAAGCATTAATTCTTAGAAGGACCCAACTTTAACAAATTAAATTATGATCAGCATATATTAATTTGTTAACCAATTGTCTCCGTCTACCGAGACTGCAGCTTTGTCACTAATTAATCCTACTAATTCAATCCAGTGATTTAACTAGAGATTAATTGACTCTACCTAATCTTATTAAAGTTGATCAAGCTTTAATTCAATTAAGTAATAAACGTTATTCACAGAAGACTCTTTGAATTGAATAGAAAATTATTGATAAACACACTTTGATCTCACAACTTGATCATGATTAGTGTTTCTTACTTACTTTACCAGATTAGAAAACTACTCACTACCCATAATTAAAACAAAGCAGAATAATAATTGAAAAGGAAATTAAATTAATTTTGAAATAGAAATTCAAACCAGTCCGTCGTTTGGGCAAACGACGGTACTATGTTCTTTCTCTACAAATAAAACCGCAAAAGGGCTGCGTTCCAAAAGATGAAATCCCAGCACTCAAAGATGTTCTGAATAAAAACATAACTTTTCTATCTATTGTCTTCCCTTATAAATAGAATAGAATAAACTCCTTTTCCTAATTTGACTCAACAAACAAATCTTCCACTTTCCAAAAATCAATCAACCAACTGGGTTGTTACAAATCCTCTTCCAAATCTGATTTATCACTTTTGGTAACTACCAATATTCTTCTCTCTCTTGGTAGCCTTCCACAAACTCCTCTTGATGTCAAATCTTCCAATGCAATCTTCAGATTTCCCCCAATCAAATCCTTCAAACCAGCTCTATTTCAGCAGCCTATCCATTGTCTAAACCTCCATAATTCTGCAGCAAATAAACCAATTAAGTACGAATTCAACCCACAAAACACATTATTATGTGCATAAAATTATGAACTATTTTATGCTCATCAAATATCCCCACACTTAGAATAAGCTGGTCCCTCAGCAATTAAACAGAAAATAACAAAACACACAACTAACTAGACTACTCTACTACACAAACACTAATCTGGCCAAACTTAGAAATTCTTTACAAAGCTTAATCCAAGTATTCAGTCCATGCATAAACAAGTCTTCCATGTCAGAATACAAAATCCTGAACAACTTTCCAGGATCACTCAAACACTCAAGATATTCAAGATCGTGTTCAATCACTCAAGAAAATCGCACATAGAAAACTTCCACAAACTTGCAATTATGTCACAAGACAATCATAGTATTAAAATTAAGTAAGAATCAAAAGGTCTTTAAAAGGTTGTAATGGGGCTAAGGTTCACAAGGTATGGTTTAAGATAGTATAAAAGGCTTAAAATAAATTGATCAAAGGTGTAAGCAACACTTGTAAGAACATCCTCACACTTGAACTGCACCAAGTCTCATCTTTTGATTCCAAAAATACTTCAAAGCACATTGATCATTCTATTTCTTGTGCTCTTCTCATATTTTCTTCTTTTTTTTTCTTTCTTTGTTGCTGTTCTCTTTTTTTTTTATATATATATATATACTCAAACAAACAACACTAATCAAATTCTGTAAAAATTTTCCTTTCTTTGCCTTTTCTGTCCAGTGTCGTATAGGCAAACAATAGGCTTCAAAAAATTCTATTCAACAAAGCATACTGGAACATTTCCATCATAGAGACTTATGCACTTCTCTTCTTGTCAAACCCAAGGGAAACAAATCACACTTAAGTTACTTACACCTCAGTGGCAAAAAGAAAGCTAAAAGTGGTCTAAAGCAAGAATGTTTAGTGGTTTCATCACAAAGAAAAAGGTTAAGGCTCAAAAGGGTTGACTAAGGGTAAATGTACGGGTAGTTAAGAAAATTAAAGTCAAAAAGGGCGAAATCCTAAATGCCTTTATCATTTTCAAATTCAATTTCAACACATGACATCTATGCACAACAAAGCAAGTTTAAGAAATCAACTATGCGCGATTTGCACTCAATTCAAAGAATGATTCATATAAGCATGAACAAAGTGGTCATTCAATGCTTGGCTCAAAAATCCTCACATTTAGGTGGGAAAAATAAATTCAGAATCTTGTATTCATCATACCTGAAGTCATTCAAGTGCATACACACACTTATCACATTGAATTAAGCAAATGTAATAATGTCCAGTTTGGCCAAACAGTATTTATAAAAATGAAATAGTCTAGGATAAACAAAAAAAAACTAGAATAACACTAACATGTTTTTGTGAAAACTTTTCTGAACTTTTCTGTTGTTTTTGAAATTTTTAATATATGAGACAAAACAATAACACAACCTCCCCACACTTAGACAATCACATATCCTCATGTGAAGAAAACACAAGAAAAAACAGAAAATTCAAAAAAAACATAATATAAAATAACATAAAATAAAAGAGGGAGCAGAACAGCCTTATCAAGTCGATGGTGGAGGTGGTGGTGAAGGAAATCTCTCTTGCAAAAATTGGAGGATGGAGGCTTGACTATTTTTTATTTCAGTGATAGCTGCTGTTAGAATTTGAAATTGCTCCCTTGTATCCACATATCCTGGAGCAATCTTATAAACCAACAAATGAAGGTCTTTCACATCTTGTCGTAAATCAGCTATTCCTGCAATGGGCAAATTGCTCGAAGGTGGAACCTTCGGCTCATTGAAGTGCAGATTACCATCCTTATCTTCAATAACCAAACCAGCACTCTTTAAATATGGAATATCAATTTTGGATGAAAGACAATCATTTGGCCAAGATGAACTATATTTTGCATACAAAGAAACTCTAGCAAGCAAAATAGCAACTATATGTCCTAAAGCTAAATTTCTTTTAGGATTTTTGGAAACTCGTTGCCACACAAAAGAAATCCAATATGGAAGACTCAACGGATGAGAATTCTTCATTGCCCATAAAATAGCTAGCTCATGAGATGAAACAACCGTAGTTTGATCATTTCTACCAAAAAGTGTATAAGCAAGAAACCGATGACACAAAAGTAATGCAGGATCATCTATTAAATGAGCTTTTGACCTAGAAAGCTTGTATGATTCAGTATCAGAAGAGGCTATTGCCTTCCAAAATGCAGCATATGGAACATTCTTTGGTACTCCTGTGGTCTTAGACAAATCACCTTCAGGATACTCAGAATCATCAGGTTCAATACCCAAATAAACACCCAACTGTCTCAAAGACCAATGATAAAATTCATTCAACAATCGAAATTTAATTACAGGCACATTTATCTTAACAGTAGACTCAGTAACTTTGGAAGAAAAAGAAGCATAGAATTCCCTTAAATATCTAACTGGCAATTTATGTTCAGGGAAATTCAACAACCATGCCCAACCAACATTATCAAAATATGCACGAATTTTTTCTTCCATATTCAACAAAGCAAGACTTTGAAAATCAAAAGTTTTATAATAGACCACCGATTGAGTCTGAACCACTTCAAACTTCTTAAGCAATTCTTCATTAGTAAATGGTTTAAATTTCGGATAAAGACCATTACCAGCAGAAGTAGTGGATGTTGTGGAAGATAAAGCAGGACCTTTACCTTTATCTTCTACAATAGCACACTTGGTGGATGAAACAGGGGTTGTTTGTGGGACTGGATTACTAGTGATTTGGGCAGCTAGACGGCTGGATTGTCTCCTCCCTGTCATTGGTTTGGAAAAAGGAACTTGAATAGGTGGTATGTCCTTATCAGTGACCGGGTTTTGCGCCGGAGAGTCTGACTCAGTTTTCTTATTATAGCTGGAACTTGCCGCTTGGTCAGATGATTCATTCGACGAAGATGAACCAACAGCAGGCGAAGCATTTTTTATGGCCATTTGCTTCTGTCGTTTTGGTGGCGGTGGCTGATTTGGTGATGATTCAGTGGCAGGCGTGCTTGCGGCAGTTGGTGATGGAGATCTAGGAAGTGAAGAACTTTTGGTTCGGTCAGATGATTCATCCGAAGAGAGGTGTTCGACGGCAGTCATGGCTCTCTTCACGGCCCATTGCTTTTTTCGTTTGGGTTTTGGTTTTGGAATTGGTGAAGTTTCACCAACTGGTGGTGAATTTTCCACTGTTGGTGGTGGTACATTTGAAGGAGATGAATTCTCTAGTGAAGACGGTTTGTCTTGTGGCGATGGGCAAGCAAACTTGACAAGAACCATGTTTGCTGTTGATGGTTGGTTGATTCCGTAGACGGCGGCGTGTATGAGGGAAGCGGCGCGTGTGGAAGAGTTGAGAAGATAATCGGCTATAGGGTTTTGGGGAAGCTGACAAACAAAAGGAATTTTGTGGACCACTGGGATTTTGGGTTGACTAAAGAAACAAAGTGGGCCTGCTGACAAACATTCTTCCAAAAAGAATAAAATTTTATGGGCCCAAATCCCCAATAATTCGGTAACTTCACTTTAGTTAAATATTATTCTCCATTCTTTACCCGCATATGATATCTCCATCATTCTCACCAACTCCAAGAAACCTGGAACCAAAAGAAAAATTTGATTTATTAAATGTTTATGAAATAAAGAGTAAAATAAAACTTAAAAATAAAATAAAATTGGGTTGCCTCCCAAAAGCGTCATTGTTTAATGTCTTAGACTAGACAATCTCTGATCTCTCAAAGTTTGGGTAAAAAGAGCTGCAGTTCTTCCACCTTTTCTGCTAGAAAATTCTCATAAAAGATTTTCAATCTTTGACCATTAACCTTAAAGTCTTCCCAGTAGCTATTCCTTTGATTTCCACAGTGCCGTTTGGGCAAACGACAACTACTTCAAATGGGCCAATCCATTTGGATTTCAGTTTCCCACCCATCAATCTTAGCTTAGACTGAAATAAGAGAACTTTTTGTCCTACTTGGAATTCTTTCTTTCTCAAAATTCGATCATGGTAAAGCTTAGTTCGATCCTTGTACCACATTGCATTTTCATAAGCTTCCAATCTGATCTCATCTAACTCTTGGAGCTGAAACTTTCTTTCTTCCCCACACTTAGCTTCATCCATGTTGAACTGCTTGATGGCCCAATATGCCTTATGCTCTACTTGGACTGGAAGATGGCACATCTTACCAAAAATTAAGCGATAAGGAAACATTCCAATTGGTGTCTTAAAGGCGGTTCGATATGCCCATAAGGCATCATCAAGGCGAAGACTCCAATCTTTCCGAGAGGTGTTCACAGTTTTCTCCAGAATTTGTTTAATTTCCCTATTTGACACCTCTGCTTGGCCATTCGACTATGGATGATAAGGTGTGGTCAGTCTATGAAACACTCCATATTTCTTCAATAAAGATTCAAATGTTCTGTTACAGAAATGGGTGCCATTATCGCTGATGATCGCGCGAGGAATCCCATATCTACTGAAAATAGTTGACTTTAAGAACCCTGCAACTACTATGGCATTATTAGTTCGAGTGGCTTTTGCTTCCACCCATTTCGATATATAATCAACAGCCAATAATATGTATAAATTAGAAAACGAACTAGGAAAGGGACCCATAAAATCCATACCCCACACATCAAATATTTCACATACAACAATAGGTATTTGAGGCATTTCATTGCGTTAAGTAATATTCCCTAGCTGTTGACATCTTGGGCAGCTTTTACAAAACAAGTAAGCATCACGAAAAATGGATTTCCAATAAAAACGATTATCAAGAATTTTCCGAGCAGTTCTTTTTGGACCAAAATGTCCTCCACAAGCAAATGAATGGCAATGATGCAAAATGTCATTAACTTCATTTTCAAGAATACATCTCCTCAAAATTTGATCATTTCCAATATGCCACAAATATGGATCATCCCACAAATAGTACTTTGCATCACTTTGTATTTTTAATTTCTTTGCATGTGGAATACCTTTAGGAAATTCCTTTGTAACTAGATAGTTGACTAAGTCAGCAAACCAAGGATCCTTACCTGAATTACCTGCCAAATTGTATAATTCTTCATCAGGAAATGTCTCCCGTATGGGCATACGGTCATCATCAGAAACCAATCTGCTTAGGTGATCAGCTACATGATTCTCTGCACCTTTTTTATCTTTTATCTCCCAATCAAATTCCTGCAAAAGAAGAATCCATCTAATTAATCTGGGTTTCGATTCTTTCTTAGAAAAAAGATATTTTAACGCAGCATGATCCGTGTAAACAATGATTTTAGAACCTAACAAGTAAGATCTAAATTTCTCAAATGTGAAAACAATTGCTAGCAATTCTTTCTCAGTGGTAGAGTAATTGCACTGTGCCGTGTTTAAAGTTTTCGACGCATAATATATAACATGACTCTCTTTGCCGAATTTTTGACCAAGTACTGCTCCAACGGCGTAATCACTCGCATCACACATCAATTCAAAAGGAAGATCCCACTGAGGAGGTTGGACTATGGGAGCTGAAATCAGTTTGTTCTTTAGCTTGTCAAAAGCTTCTTTGCATTCAGCTGTAAAGGCAAACGGGATGTCGTGCTGCAACAGCTTTGTCATGGGTTGTGCAATTTTTGCAAAGTCATGAATAAATCTTCGATAAAAACTGCATGACCTAAAAATCCACGAACTTCTCGCACGTTAGTTGGATAAGGTAATTGAATCTACTTGAATGCTTTTATCCGAAACAACATGTCCCAAAATAATACCCTCCCTAACCATAAAATGGCATTTTTCATAATTCAAAACAAGGTTCTTTTCAATACATCTTACAAGCACATTATCACGATGATATAGACATTCATCAAATGAATTACCGTAGACAGTAAAATCATCCATAAATATTTCTATACATTTTTCAATCATATTAGAAAATATGCTCATCATACAACGTTGAAAAGTACCGGGGGCATTGCATAATCCAAAGGGCATGCGTCTATATGCAAATGTTCCAAATGGGCATGTAAAAGTGGTCTTTTCTTGATCCTCTTTAGACACATAAATTTGAAAGTAACCACTAAAACCATCAAGAAAACAGAAGAACATTTTACCAGCTAACCTTTCTAACATTTGATCAATGAAGGGCAAAGGAAAATGGTCTTTCCTAGTAGCTGCATTTAATTTGCGATAATCAATACACATGCGCCATCCTGTTTGAAGTCGCATAGGTACTAATTCATTTTTCTCATTCTTCACTACTTGTAAACCTGATTTCTTGGGAACAACATGAACTGGACTCACCCATTGACTGTCAGAAATAGGAAATATTATGCCAAGTTCTAACAATTTAAGTACCTCTTTTAGAACTACCTCTTTCATGTTGGGGTTGAGCTTCCTTTGCGAATCACGAAATGGTTTTGAATCAGCTTCAAGTAAAATCTGGTGCATACAAATCGTGGGGCTGATTCCTTTCAAATCAGCCAGTGTCCAACCAATGGCTTCCTTTCGTTCACGAAGAATTCGTAGCAATTTCTCTTCTTGGCCTTGAGTTAGGTGCTTGTTTATGATCACTGGAAGAGTTTCTTCAGTACCTAAATAAGCATATTTCAGATCATTAGGCAACGGCTTTAATTCAAGTACAGGAGCTTTAAGAATAGAAGAGAGAAAATTATTCTGTGCTTCCTGTTTGGGCAAACAATGAGGCTCAAATCTGGTTGCTTGCTCCTCCAAAGAATGAAGCGACATTATTGCAGATGCAATCTCCTCATTAGTGTGCTGGTTAATCTCAAATTCTGTCCAGCTCCTGGTTAATGCTAACTCGAATTTGTCCTGCACAAATTCCGTCTCAAGATGTTCTTAGACAAGAGATTCTACAACATCAAGTGAATACACATTTTCCACATCCAAAGGATAATCCATTGCATCAAAAATATTAAAGGTATGCTGTTCCCCATTAAATTCACATGTCAATGTACCCTTATCCACATCAATTTTCGATTTAGCAATTTTCAAGAATGGTCTCCCTAATAACAGAACTGCAGAATTCGAATCTTGGTGATTGTGTGAATCAAGAACATAAAAATCAGCTGGGTAAATGAAGTCATTAACTTTAACTAACATATTTTCCAACATTCCCTTTGGATAAACTAATGATCTATCAGCAAGTTGGATAACTACTCTAGTTTCAGCTAATGGACCAATATTCAATCATTAGTAAGTAGACATGGGCATGACATTTATCGAGGCTCCTAAATCTAGCATGTATTTTTCAATTTTTTTCTCACCAATAACACATGGTATAGAAAACATACCTGGGTCTTTGCATTTAGGAGGGAGTTTTTGTTGAATCACAACTGATACATTTTCTCCCACCACTACTTTAGTCTTTGCTGCATAAGGATTCTTCCTTGCAAGGAAATCCTTCAAAAATTTTGCGCATTTGGGCATCTTCTTAATGGCATCAAGGAATGGAATGTTGATTTCTATCTTTCTGAAAATTGTCAATATATCATCCAATTCTTCATCCTTGACATCTTTCTTCAACCTGTTAGGAAAAGGAGGAGGTATTTTAATTTCAGATTTTGGCAAATTTAAAATAGGAGTTACCTCAGCTTGCTGGGTTTGAGTCGTTTGGTCATACGAAGCTGTTTCCTTTTTCCTGTTTTCAGAATTTTTCTTACCAGTTGGTTCTTCAAGCTGCTTTCCACTTCTTAGAGTGATTTGGCTTACATTTTCACGTGGATTAACCTGCACTTGAGAAGGTAATTTACCCTGAGGTCCTTGTATCTCATTGATGTGTTTTGCCAATTGGGTCATTTGAGTGCTCAAACTTCCTATGGCAGCCCTTGTTTCTTGCTGAAACTTATGAAACTCTCCTTGGTGCTGGACTTGGGTATTCTGCATCATAGTGTCAGAAGTGGCCAAACTTCCTAGCATCTCCTCAAGAGGAATTCCTGACTTTGAAGTGGCTACAAACCCCCTATTTGGTTGGGCAGGAGCTGTTGGTCTAATCTGATTTTGCTGAGGTGCACGAGCTCTATAACTCAAGTTTGGATGGTCTTGCCAACCTGGGTTGTAGGTGTTGGAATGAGGATCATATGGTTTCTGTTGATATCCACCCATTGCATTGACTTGGCCATCCAATTCCTCTTGAGTCATTTGGCATAAATCAGTGGTACGGTTAGGACTTTTACAGATTTCACAAACATTTTCCAATTGTCCCCCATTCCTTCCATTGATCAGTTTCTCAACACTTGCTGTCAAGGCTTCCAGTTTACTTTCTAGAGAGGAACTGGTTATTTCACTCACTTGCTTCGTTGATCTTCGCAAGGGCTGATATTGCTGGCGAGATTCACAAGTTTTTGTGATCAAACTTGTAGCTTGAGCTGTACTGTTATCCATGAAGACTCCTCCACTTGCTGCATCAAGTATCCTCTTTTCTTCTGGCTGTAAACCTTCATAGAAATATTGAATTAAAAGCTCATCAGAAATCTGATGTTGAGGACATCCCTCACACAATCTTTTAAATCTATTCCAATAGGCAGTCAAAGATTCATCATATTCCTGTTTTATGCCTACGATTTCTTTCCTACCAAATGCAATTTTAGATGCTGGGAAATAATTCATCTAAAACACTCTTTGCATACCATCCCATGAAGTAATGGATCTAGGAGTTAAAGTTTTGAACCATGCACTTGCACTTCCAGTTAAAGACCATGAGAAACTAGCAAGTTTAATATATTCCTGTGATACTCCTCTATTATTAACTGTTTCACAGACCTTGATAAAATCATGCAAAAAGCTATGTGGGTCTTCCCCAAAATCTCCATTAAACTTAGGCAAAAGATGCCTTCAATTCATAATCAGTATTTAGTGCAGGCAAGACAATACAGGAAGGTCTATAATTAATAATGGGATTAGTAGACTCCCTCAATGGTCGATCTCGGACTGGAGGTGGAACTTGATTCTGTCCAGCTGGATCATTCACTCGAACTCTTTGTTGATTTTCGAATCCAGGTGGTGGATCGTTGACCACAGGTTGCTGGTTTTCAAGAGGGAGATTAGCCATAGGAAGTTCGTCAGAAGAAGAATCTGATTCAGCTGGGTCTTTGATTCTGCTCGTTGCCGTATGGTCGAACGACGTGCTTGGTGCTGAATCAGAATTATTTCCTTGGCCCTTTTCCTTTGTTTCCTTCTTTAACTGCATTGCTGTTTTCTCAATTTCTGGGTCGAAAATCAAGTCTGGATTGGAAGACCTGGACATTAACTAAAAAGCAAATTAACTAATAAGAAAAATAACGCCGTTCCCCGGCAACAGCGCCAAAATTTGGTGGTCGTTTTTCTACCAAATTAAATTCTTACTCTTAAAGATTAAAATAGGCTAATGGGAGTAAGATCGATCCCACGAGGAACAACAATTCTTCTTAATTAATCAATTTGCAAATCGTCACCATAAAAATTAACAAGAAATTTATGTATAGGAAAATTGACAATTTCTCACTTTAATTACCCGACAATGAATATCAATAAAATACTGAATTAAATTAATCAATATAAAAGTCTGGCAAGTAAGCAATCCACACTAATTTCTACAAGTTGATCATTGATGCAATAATAATAATTCCAATTCAATCAGCTAGTTATAAAACACCGAGAATCAGCTCTGACGTGTTCAAATCCCTCCTTACTTATTTGACAATAGACAAGAATCAGCTTAATCCATTGTTTCCCTATTTCTAATGCAATTAAGCCTGAATCAGCCGATCACCCAATTCAACATCAGAAAAGCATTAATTCTTAGAAGGACCCAACTTTAACAAATTAAATTATGATCAGCATATATTAATTTGTTAACCAATTGTCTCCGTCTACCGAGACAGCAGCTTTGTCACTAATTAATCCTACTAATTCAATCTAGTGATTTAACTAGAGATTAATTGACTCTACCTAATCTTATTAAAGTTGATCAAGATTTAATTCAATTAAGTAATAAACGTTATTCACAGAAGACTCTTGGAATTGAATAGAAAATTATTGATAAACACACTTTGATCTCACAACTTGATCATGATTAGTGTTTCTTACTTACTTTACCAGATTAGAAAACTACTCACTACCCATAATTAAAACAAAGCAGAATAATAATTGAAAAGGAAATTAAATTAATTTTCAAATAGAAATTCAAACCAGTCCGTCGTTTGGGCAAACGACGGTACTATGTTCTTTCTCTACAAATAAAACCGCAAAAGGGCTGCGCTCCAAAAGATGAAATCCCAGCACTCAAAGATGTTCTGAATAAAAACATAACTTTTCTATCTATTGTCTTCCCTTATAAATAGAATAGAATAAACTCCTTTTTCTAATTTGACTCAACAAACAAATCTTCCACTTTCCAAAAATCAATCAACCAACTGGGTTGTTACAAATCCTCTTCCAAATCTGATTTATCACTTTTGGTAATTACCAATATTCTTCTATCTCTTGGTAGCCTTCCACAAACTACTCTTGATGTCAAATCTTCCAATGCAATCTTCAAATTTCCCCCAATCAAATCCTTCAAACCAGCTCTATTTCAGCAGGCTGTCCATTGTCTAAACCTCCATAATTCTGCAGCAAATAAACCAATTAAGTACGAATTCAACCCACAAAACACATTATTATGTGCATAAAATTATGAACTATTTTATGCTCATCATTAGGCCAAGGAAGCACCTGCAGGTGATGATGATGATGACCTCCATCTCTTCGGTGATGAAACAGAGGACGACAAGAAGGCAGCAGAACAGAGGTAGGCTACTAAAGCATCCACCAAGAAGAAAGAGAGTGGAAAATCATCTGTCCTAATGGATATTAAACCTTGGGATTATGAGACTGACATGAAGAAACTTGAAGAGGAGGTTCGCAAGGTCAAGAAGGATGAACTTTTGTGGGGAGCATCAAAATTGGTTCCAGTGGGTTATGGTATTAAGAAGTTGCAGATCATGCTTACAATTGTCGATGACCTTGTCTCAGTTGATGACCTGATTGAGGAGGATCTTACTGTCGAGCCATGTAACGAATACGTGCAAAGCTGCGATGTTGTTGCCTTCAACAAAATTTGAGAACCAGTTCTAGTGGAAACTATAATTTTGTTAATTTTGTTGGATTTTCTGTACTTTTTATCATTTGCAAATTCTAAAGATTGTTTGTGACAACCCTGCATGATACTTAAGTTTGTTTGTTACAACTTGCAAGACTACTTTCACTAGAAGTTTGTTGTCAAATTGAGTTCTAATTATTAAATTTTGATCAATTAATGTTAAAAAAAAAAAAAAAGATAACGGGAAATCAAGAGGCGGAAACAATGATGTACTGGATGTCCTACTCAATGCAAGTGAAGAAACTCCAGATGAGATCGACCGGACTCATATCGAGCGTTTGTGCTTGGTTTGTCTTCTTTTTCCCTTCTTAAGTTCCATTTTTATAGGAACAGTGACATGTTACTGTTGATATCAGTGCCATTTTCTACTTGATTGTTTTTCTTATATTAATTTCCTGCTTTCTTTTCCTTAATGGTTTCACTTGGGTCGTCAAATATTTTGTCAAATGATTTGTGCTAAAGCTAGTAAACCAATGCAATTCAATATCAACAACGTGCGCTGCAACTTTTTCATTCACAGACATCAATTGTGTTACAGGACCTATTTGTAGCTGGGACAGATACAACTTCTAACACATTAGAGTGGGCAATGGCAGAGATGCTCAAAACTCCAGAGAAAATGATTTCTTGGGGTCTGAAGAATTGTACCCACAAGAACCATCATTAGTCCTGCAAGCTTTGCAGCTGGAAAAGTAGCTATCTTGGTCTTATCCCATTCAACCTCAACGCCTAAGTTCAAAGAATTGTCGAGAAATTCAAGAACATCACTTTGGCAGCCCTGTTGAGAGTCTTGGTGGTGTGAAGATCCGCATTCTTGGAGAAGCTGAATTGGGTTCTGGATTAACTTGCATTCCCAAGAGCATTGACTGCATTTTGGGAGGTTTGGAGGTGAACATGGTTTGTGGAGATTGGTTGGGTTGGAAGAAGGAGGAGGAAAATATAGAGGAGGGGGTTAAGGGTTGTAGTTCCTTTTTTGCCCCTGTAAAAAAGTCACGTGATGTGCACATGACTACATTTAACAGATTTTTTAACAGTCAAAAAGACTGAAAAAGTACAATTTTGAATTGTGAGGGACTATTTTGCCCCGTTTTAAATGTGAGGGACCAAACAAATTATTGGATGATATGTGAGGGATTTTTAGGGTCGTTCTCCCTTAATTATTTTATCAACAAATTATGTTAGATAATATTTTATTATTAAAATTTTTAAATTTCAAAATTATGAGATTAATAATTTATTATTTTAAAATATCAGATATAAAAAAAAAACCAGTGTAAGAAAAGTAATTGTTCTAATATTTTTTTTTCTAATATCGGATACAATAACTGCAGTCTTCTTTTTAGAAAAAGGGTCATGATTTTTCACAATATTGGACTGATTCTTTAGTCATATTTTACTTAAAAAAAAGACATGTAAACAAACAAATAGTGAGAAGAAATTGAAAAAATAAATTACTATTAACCTTATGTTTTTTAGAAAAATAATAATTTTTAGAGTCTGATTTTTATTTGTGACAAAACTAAGAAATTTGTAAATTGACAGATTATGACCGAAATTTTTTATTTTTTTATTTTAAAAAAAAAAGTTCAAAAATTTTCAGTTTTAGTGGCAACTTGTCCATATATCCCGAATTATGTTAGTTTATTATGGCACATTTTGAGGATTGAACAAAATAAAACATGATAATATTATAGTAATGATCCTATCTTGGTAGTGTTCTATATTACACATATTTATTTTTAACTAACAAGTATAAACAAATTAAGGACAAAAGACAAGTTCAATTCATCCAAAATTCATAGTTTATATCAGTCCCATGTTGCAAATAGAGTGAGGGAGATGAAGATAGCAATGTACCAATGTGGAATTGATTCTGACTTGATTTATGGTGGACAAACAGAAGCCTTCACCATTCCCTCTCTGCTCATTGCTCTTAATATATGGGACAATTGAAGAAGAAGGACCAACACTGTCTCAATTTTCATTACATTACTTTTGGGAGATTGAGTTGCAGCAGAAGAGGATGGGATGCTGCCTTACAAACCTGCATGGGCATGGCATTTCTAAGTTTCACTTTCTGCAGCAACATATGGATATGATCCATGACTACAAGTGCCTAGAGAGGCTGTAGAAGGGATTCCCTTACAAGTATTTATGGAAGTTTATGCAAATTCTTGCCACAATTGGAAGAGAAAACAAACAACACCAATATATGGCCTGAGATTTTGCAATGAACAGTAAGGCCACAAATGTACCTCATGATAACAAAATGGCAATCCATGTTTCTGAAACAAGTTTCAAATTTGGTTACAATTCTTCTCATAGCATATTACAAGACTTCAACACAATCTTAAGGTAGTCAATCAAAGAACAAAAGGGGGTGATGAAGTTTCACCCACTTTTGCAGGAAATGCTACAATTTTTTCCAAGACCACTCTATGCTTTTTTATGAGGCCAACAAGAAACAATTCATTTTTGCTGCCCTTGTAATTCTTCATCTTGACTAGCCTAAGGCATGGTATTTGCAAAGCTGTTCTCCTCTCTGTCATCTCTTTTCCCAAGTCTTCCTGAAAAATGAACAAATTGACCATGTCAGCATTCAAATACAATATTAAGAAGTAGCATGTTAAAAGCAAAAAAGGCTTAACTGCATACTCACATCAGGATCTGATTGATAAGAATACTGAAGGTGAAGGACCATAGTCTCAAGCTTTGGAGATTTTTGGAGTAAAAATTTCAGGCCAAGAATATCACTTCTTGAGTAACCAGTCAATAGCTCTAAACTTTTGAGATTGTTGAACGCAAAAGTTTTGGAGAAAACTTCCTCTCCAAGCTTTAGCTATTAGACAGAAAGACTCAAATGTGAGGCAATATCCACTATTTAAGTTGGTAATCATAGAAAGACATCTAAGAAGACTACTTTTTTGACAATTTATCGAAGAAGAAACACAAAACAAATAGCTGTTTTAAGTAGTGTAACGACTCTCCATCAGAATAGAAGCATCATATCTTAAAATTCCATGCACTTCTGGACATCAATGTTTTCTCATGTAATCCCTGAAATGAAAAAAGCTTTCATCCACCATCCAATTTCTGCACCCCAGAAAACTTTCATTCAGGAAACATTTAGCATGGGAAGGAGAAAATTTTTTAAGCAAATTGGAGCATGACTTGTGACTAAATCAAATGTAAGTGAGTACAGTGATACCAAGTTCTCTTCAGCATAACTATACATGACTCTCTTTAAGTAAACTTTAATCCCCTAGCAAATACTCTGTATTATAGGATACCAGATCACCATTCTTGGCCCATTAAATAACTAAATCACAAAATGAAAAGAATATATAGATTTAGCAATTCCATAGTGAACAAGAAAAATTTTAGTATTAAGGACATAAATTTCATAATTATTCATTCAACGATTACCCACTTCCTGTCAGGGAGGAAAGAATGAAAAGAATACAGAGAAAAGAGGCCTGACAAACTGAAGTAAACGTGACATGCATATAATTAGGTAAAAATGATAATGAGAATAAATTACCCTGTCTAATAAACAAATTAGACTCTCTTCCAGAAACACACACACTGCCAGACATATAAAGACATGCTCATACAAGAAAAAGGATAGTCAAGTACCTTTCCATGAAACTTATCATTCCAAATCACTGATTCATTCTTGCTTTCAACTTCTGCTTGCTTTTTAACCTCTTCATCATTTCGATCAATGTATTCTTTCTTTAGCTCAAACAAAAATGGAAAATAACATCAGAAAAATTCAACAATCAACAAAAGGTCCAGTAAATAATTATGCGGCTAACTAGATCATGTGCTAAAAAGATTTATTGTAAATAACCTTGCAATGGGACCCCATTGCAGCACTTGCATATAACTTAAATTACTACTTAAAGTTGCTCTGTTTAGCTACAAAATCACCAGCATGGATTAGTGTAGAGCAAAAGGCAGTGAATAATGTATACAATTACATCACATACATACCCAGAATCTTCACAAAGCTATGTTTTCATAAACAACCGTTAAAAAAAGGAATATATAACATCTCTGAACATTCTTAACGTGCAACATTATTCAGTATTCTGGTGAACATAGGTCTGGTTATGCAAATGTGCACTCTACTAGATCTTAATACAACAACTAAAACTTTCATCCCACTATGTAAAGTTGGCTATATAGATCATAGTCCTCCGTCGTATTCTATTACATGTATTTTCTTATTTATATCTAAGTATACTATTATTTTTTACTATTTTTTTGAATTCTTTTTGGGTCTTCCTCGACCCTTTTAAGTTAAATTAATAATTCTCCATTTTCTACACGGCATATTGGGGCATCTAAAAGTTTCCTACGCACATGTCCAAACCATTTTAAGTATTCTTCTCTCATTTTCTTTTTGACGTATTCATTACTTACTTTACCATCCTCATATTTTTTCATGTTCATAATTAGTCACCCAACACACTTTGATCCATAAAGCATCGATGGTCTTGTGGCTGTTTTATAAAATTTTCTCACAATGGTACTTTATGATCACAAAGTATAGATGACACACATCTTCTTCATTTGTTCCATCATGTTTGAATCATATGTATAACATATTGATTATACATAATTCAAGCCCAGAATCAGAAACATACAAGTCATTTCATCCATATATCGACCAATCTGAAAACAAACTCCCCAAATGTTGCAATAAGATATAACCAAATAAAGAAAGCATTTGTTATCGAAACAAATATGTATAGAACACTGGATTCTCAGTTCTTTATTTCAAATTAAATCCAATTTCTGGTATAATTATGTAAGAAAAATTTCCAGATCACATGAGGAAAAGAAGAACATTTACCACAGACCAAATCCGCATGTTTTGAATGGTTAAACGCTCAACGCCACTTAGTAGGCTTACTACATTAGTCCAGCATACAAAGTCCCACCAACTTCTACTGCCAAAGTCCACATATGCTTCAACCAAAGACGATGTATCTTCCATTGTATACTTCCCCGCGAAAAAAGAATCGAAACTTACCGACTCCAAACTTGGAGCACATATCTCAACTGAATTTTGTGCAGTGTTACGCCCCCCAAAGTGACCTAATTTCAAATTCTTGAGTTTTGGGGACACTACTTTGAAACTTTGTAAAAAGTGAATACAGTCAAGAGACAGAAATTCAACATTAACACATAAAGCCATCAAGTTCTCAATTTCTCCTTCTATTGAGTAAAACTGCTGTAGATGTATTTCTCTGATGGAATCAAACTTCATACCCAATGCAATCTCAGGCAAACAAAAGTCACATCCATGCAATTTCAAAACCTTAAGCGAGCTATTTATAAGGTCGGAAAAAGGAAAGTCATATCCAGCATTAATTTCGCTATTTTCTTCACCTTGATCTGCATTCTCAGTGGCATAATCGACCCGATTTTCATTTTTGTCCCTAAACAAGGGAAACCACGAAAGATGGGCTTCAAAGTCAAGTTCGAGCTCTGTGGCTTTGGAACTGACGACGAACCGAACCCAAGAATTAACGTAGGCCCTGATGGAATCATAATTTTTATAGTTAAAAAATAAATAGAATTTCTCAAGAGGTGAGTGGCGAGGGCGGTGGAGGATAGTTTGGCTGATAAATTCCGCAAACAGTTGGCGGGCATCCCGTAAACATTTGTCTGAAACATACGCAGGAAACTCAAAGGGGCTGAAATGAAGGTTGGGAACGGAATGCCAGAGGTTGCACCATCTGCGAGAGATAGCGGTAGTTCTGACGGCGTAGTTGGTTGGAAGGAAGGAGATGATGTGTATGAGAATGCCCTCTGGGAGGTCATCAATGGTGGTAATGCCAAATTCCATAAATAAATAATTTAAATTTTTGGAGATGTTTTTGTTTTTGCTGTCAATGCTTTCACTCCTACCTTGACGGATTGAAAAATGGAATTACGGCGGGTAACGGTGGCGGGAACAGAATTGTCATGCGGACATCGCGTCTCGGTGCTTTCCTTTTGTTTTTCTAACATAAAATTAATTGAGACCAAGGCTAACTCATTTCCATCAATTATACAGGTAACCCTGTTACTAATATGACATAAAACAATATGGTTTTGAACAATTATTAATGACATAACTTGTCAAAAGCAATCAAAAATTGGGAAATCAAAATATAATTTTTTTATAAAAAAAAATTGAGGATCAAAACAATATTCATGGCTAAGTTTATGGATTATTCACTCAAATTTTTAAAAATTAAATTAAAACTCTAACATCAATAGCGGATAAACAATTATACACATTGAACTTTTAAGGGATCAAAAAAATTATACACATGTCAAAATCTTATAGACGGATAGTAATACAAAATATCCATTAACTTATTCACTATTGTAGCGTAATAGATCTTGTGTATTACTTCCTATAACACTTTATAAGATTTTGACACATATATAATCACGGATTCACTAATCACTCAATTATATTTTAGTTTTATTAAAATTTTGACACATGTATAATCACTTATACATTTGGGTTCACTAATAACTTAGATAGAGTTTTAGTTTTATCTAAAAAGACAAACCTTCACAATTATAGAGAGTGTTACAAGATTGATACGTATTGTGAACCTAAAGACTAAATGATTGTACACATACCAAATATATTATAGATTGAAACAAAAATTGATATACAAATTGATACTGAAAACCCAATACCTCTTGACCCTAATACTTTTGTCTTTCAATATTGATATTTCATTTTCTTTAATTTGGATAGACCATGATTTTGTGAAAATTATGGAAATATAAATTGGATCAACCTCAATGTGATATGTTCATCAATTGTTGGTAAATATATATATAAAATCTGATGGAATTTACTTAGTTTACACTTTTAGTAACTTTATTCATTTATAAGAAACATTTTAAGTGCAAATCACGAGCACTATTACTCGTTCAAACTTCAAACAGCAGAGGGTACGAAACTTAGGCTGGAAATTTATTTTTCTTCCCGAGGCATGCCAAGTCGGCTAGAGATTTTGTGGAGGAACCATCTTCACTTATCGCGAATTTTGTTGCATCTTTCAAACTTCTTGTTTGTTCAAGAAGCTGCTCTCTTTGTTGTCCTTCCATCAAATTCTTTACCAATTTTTCAATTTCAATTCTTCCCACCAATCCGTCTGCATTGTTAACTTGAACCCTCTATTTTGAGATCCTCAGCTAACATTGCAGCATTCATCTTCTGTTCTGCATAGAGTGGCCAAGCAATCATTGGCACACCGTTCACAATGCTCTCAAGCACCGAGTTCCATCCACAGTGGGTTAAAAACCCACCTATGGATCCATGGCTAAGTATCAGTGCTTGTGGTGCCCAGTTGGACACCAAAGGCCTCGCCCCTTGGTTTTCTCCACGAAACCTGAGGTAGAAACGATTCTGGATTGCCATTTGGACTTCGAACCACCCAAAGAAATCCTTTCTTGCTCATTTCTAATCCAAATGCTAGTTCATGGAGTTGAGCAGTTGATAATAACCCGAGACTTCCGAAACATATGAATAAGACAGAGCCGCGCGGCTGATCATCCAACCACTTCATCATCAATGCACGTTCTGAATCTTCAATCTCAGTAGTAGTACTGGTGGAGACGTCCCTTTGCCGTACTAATGGTACAACCGGATAAATTGGTGGGTAATTATTATAAGGTTCTTGTTCCTGTCGCAACGCTTTTATGGCTCGATCCTCCATTTCATTGAATGTGTTCACCACGCACTACTACAGAATATATAATTTAAAACGGTATATTTAAAACGGTTATTAATAACCCGATTTAGATAATTGGGGCGGTGGCATTTTTGTAATAAGAATTAGAAAAACGCAAACTTTCTAAAACGGTTACATTATAACCGTGTTAGAAAGTTTCTTGATGTCAGTTTCTAAAACGGTTCGGGAGACAACCGTTTTAGAAACTGTTATCATCTCCGTTTTAAGAACGGTTTCTAACTAACCGTTTTAGAAAATGTACCAATAAAAATCTCCCCCAACATTTTCATCTCCTGTAGAACAGATCTATATATAGATCGATGTGCAACTCTGAAGAAGTAAAACCCGAGCGGTTTGGTAGTGTTGGATAGAATTATTTTGTTTTATTCTTATAACTTTGCTGAATTATTTCGGCGTTTTACTATTCTTCGGGCTGCGAGGAAGTCTGCACCTACCACCGGTGGTGTGAAGAAGCCTCACCGTTACCGCCCTGGAACCGTCGCTCTCCGGTAATATACCCTTCCCCAGTCGCAGTTAATTAAGTAATCCTTCCTTAGATAGTTGAATTAATTCTTATGTTTTCTTTCTTTTGAATCTTAAAAACATTGAAATCCGAAAGTACCAGAAGAGCACGGAACTTCTGATCCGCAAGTTGCCTTTCCAGCGCCTCGTCCGAGAAATTGCTCAAGATTTCAAGGTAATTTAATGGGTTTTTAGATCGAATCATAGCACTAATAACTAGTGATGATTGTGATTGTTTTTTAATGGATGGTTTGAAAATTGCAGACAGATTTGAGGTTGCAAAGTCATGCTGTATTGGTGCTGCAGGAAGCTGCGGAGGCTTACCTGGTGGGTCTCTTTGAGGACATAAACTTGTGTGCCATTCATGCTAAAAGGGTTACAATCATGCCTAAAGATATCCAGCTCGCCAGGCGAATTCGTGGAGAACGTGCTTAGAATATATAGATCATTTTAATTTTTAGGAGAAACTTGTTGGGGTTTATTTATTGGTATTTGAATAGTTAGGTATTTTTGTTGAATTTTAAAGAACTTAACTTTTTGTAAATCTATACAGTTTCTAGTTAAGGACAAGGATATATATTGTTGTTCAATTCCATTCTAGCCTATTATGTTTGTTGCAATTTCGTGATTTTGTGTGATGCTGTGGTTATCTTTAGAGTATAATTTGGGTAAGGATGAGTATGCGGATATTGTTTGAAATTCAAATGGCATTGTGGATTCTTATATCTAGAACGGTTATAAACCGTTGTAAAAAATAGTATTAAGAACGGTTTCTTAACCGTTTTAAAAAATGTAGGACTTTCTAGTCCGCCCATATCTAAAACGGTTTGGAAAATCTAAAACCCGTTTTAAATAACTACTTTTAACCGTTTTAGAAAGTGAATTCTGTAGTAGTGACGATTCCTTCAGCCATTGTATATCTCTTCACTTCGTTAAGGAACCATATGTAGTCAAAACTTTTCGATCTTGAAATGGCTGGGAAAGATCCCCGGTACGTAAGGGTATACATCCTGGAATTTGCAGCAGTCCCGGAAGGTCTTTATACTCGCATGAAACTGAAGCGTCAAGCCTGGGCAAATACAAGAACAACGCCAACGCCATGGCAGTAGAAGGAAAGAACATATAAGGGGAGACGTTAAATTCATTGGCTACATCAAACGCAGCTATGACCAAAGCCACCAAATTTGTTGTCTCAACTAGTGATCTAATCACATTGCGTAGGGATGGAAGAGATTGAACAATTGTAAAACAAATAACATTGGCATCAGTTTCAGTTTGGAAAGCTTCCAAGGTAGCCGGTGGAAAAAGGATGATATTCATTCCTTCAGGAAGTTCTTCTATGATCTTTGTGTTGAAGAATACATGTGCATCCAAATCAAAACCAATTGGCAAGGAGTGGAATGGCCCATATACCTTATATATTAGTTCAAGGGTTCTTATTTAACCGATGTGGGATATTATTATTTAACACCCCCTCTCAAACATGACTAGGACGAACATAACCGAATGCTAGCCCAACAATGGGCTTAGCCCAAATACTGACAATTATAAATTAAACCAAATGCTAGACTAATAATGGGTTTAGCCCCCCAAATACTAAAAGAAAAGAGGTGAGAGAAACCCTAGTCATGTTTGAAAAGCTCACAAATTCAAACTTGATGCTCTGATACCATGATAAAATAGAGAAAAAGATGCTAGGGATTCTTATTGACGTTTATAAAGTAAATCAGAATACAATAAAGAGTATATATAGCGAGGGATTACAATGAAAACAAAATAGACTAAAGGACTATTAAATAAATACAGCTAATCTAATACTTTGCTCATTGGGGTGAAGATCGGAATCAGGGATGATTAGGGTCACGGAGAAGTTTTTAAGGATGATTCTCTTTGCAAACTCAACCATTGGAATGAAGTGACCCATTCCTGGCGATGGAAGTATGGCTACATGAGGTGGTTGCTCCATTTAGGAAAAAGCAAATGAATTCTATTGAATATCAAAGGTTTGGTAAATTAATACGTTGAACTTCGAAAGAATGAATGTAGCGCTTGAGCCTCATGCTCTTTTACCTATTTACAGTGTTGGATAGAAATAATATCTAACATGTGTTTTATAATTACTCTTAAATTAATTATTTGTTATTTTTGGATTACTTTCTTCTTTCCAATTAATTTTTAGAAACTTGTTCAAATGTGCGACTTGGGTATAAATTAAAAAATTAGCCTATCATGTGATAATTTTTAGTCAAATATATTAATAAAAAAATTAACGTGTCAAATATAAAAATTTAGTGCATCAATTATAAAAAACAAGCGAATTAAATATCAAGTATCAAAGATTACGTATCAAGTATTAAGTATACAAAAATTAGTGTATTAAATATATTATTCACGTATCTGAGTATAAAAAAATTTAAGTATTAAATATAACAAAATTTGCATATCAAATTTCATATGTTATTCTATTTCACAAGAGTTTTTGTGTTAATTTTTAATTACATGTACAAGAGTTGAGTTTCAAATTTGCACTTTCCAACCATGAGTCAAATCTATCTATGCATTAGACTTGGTTTCATGCTCTATTTATTCTCTAACATTGAGTTTGGGTTCATTTAATTAATTTCGATAAGGATTTGACCTGCATCTTGGCTTAGTTTCGACCAGAATTGGATTTCGCATATTGCGCTTGATAATAGTTATCCATCTCGAGTTATGTTTGAGATGGGATATTAGAAATTTAAATTGGATACACAAGGTACGCAATGGTTCTAACCGTGTTGATTTGATCCCAATGAATTTTCAGTTACATTCAGTGTTTTATTCTATTCTTTATCTCATGAATACGGATTTGGGTCTCATGTGCCACTTTTGTGTGCTACTCTGTGTGTCACTACATGAGAAGATGACACATGTCTTTTTTAGTAGTTATCTAATTTTTAAAATTAAACTAAAACTCTAACCAAATGATGAGTTAACCATAAGAAATAAATGATTGTAAACGTATCATCTTTTTATAAAGTAGTACGTAGAGTGTTAGACAAAAAGTGGACCAAGAAACCCAAAGCCTATGAACACACACAACGTGTATTTAACACTTATCTTATAGGGTTCACTACTCACTCAATAAGGTTTTAATTAAATACACTTGGCGTGAATCTATAGAATAAAACACAAAATGAAATAGAAGATCATAATTGTTGTTTGATTGCATTAGATTAATTTGGGTTCATCTAATTGATTTCAGCATAGCAATTGAGTTAATATAATTAATTTCGGTTAGAATTGGATTTGGTATCTTCTACCTACCCGTGCTTGTCATTCTCGAATAATGTTTGAGTATGTATTAGAAGTTTTTAGTTAGATTTGATGCCGACTTCTCATGGAGTATAAAAAGGGTAAATTATTTTAATCTGTTTCAATTTTTAAAAAAAAATTATTTTCATCATTCGTATTATAATTTGGTGTAAAATTGTCTTTCGTCTAATTTATTTATTTAAAAATTGGAATTTTCAAACATGAAAAGTGAACCAACAGTACAACATAGGAGACAAACATGTTTTTTTTTAAAAAAAAAAACAGAGACAAAAATAAAATAAACTTCAAATAATAAATGGTTGAAGTAATTTAAACTTTGATAAAATTTGAATGTCCCAATTGAAACTCGTTTATATTATTTCTTAATTTTTTTAAATGAATGTCCAGTGTGAATGTAAATGAATGTTCCGTGTGAATGGAAATTTAGCCTTTTGTTTGTAGCCTTCATCTTATTCTATGGATTATGTAACTTCGTGTATATAAACTAAAGTTCTCGTGATCAGACGTTTGTCTTGCCTTATGTTTAATCCTATTCGTTAAAATTAAATTTATGTATTTTATTCTAGTGTTGCACTCGTTTATACCTTTGTGTGTCGAATTCCAACGATGATAAAACAAACAAACATATGGACACGGGATCTTCTGTCCAAAATTTTGTCTGTCTTAATTAAAATTAAGTCGTAGGGTTCATTAATCTCTTGGTTAGGATCTAATAATTGTAAAGTAATTTTAGTGATATTTATACATTTAGCCCCTAATTTTAATGAAACTACGGCGTTTTGAACGTTAGATAAAATAAGACATGATAAATATTGGACAGAGGATCTGGTCTCAAACATATGACCTTGTTTTTAGTGATTGTTTTTAAGGTTAGTAATTATGGTTTATAAAATCATTATATTTTTTAGAGGATTTTCTTAACTAAAATCGTTTCATTTGTCCCCATATGGATTTGATTGAACACTCAAATCAAAGCATAAATGTCTTCAATTTTTACCAATTTCGAAATAAACAAGAAGTTGAGTTGCCTAAATTTTAACCATAATCAGACACATCATATTTAATATCTTATATTTAATTGCTTTGTATGATAAATATACTGTATTTTTAACTTTTGACATTGTCTCTGCTATTATTTCATATGTTATAAAATGTGATGTTATAAAAGAAAAAACATTTTTTGTCATCGTGTCTGCTATATTACTTTACATCAAATATATATATATATATATATATATATATATATATATATAAAAGGTGATGTTATCAAGGGATAAAACATATTTGGCATGGATGTATGGAGCAGTGCGTCATTCTTGTCATATAGGGTGCGCCTCTTAATTTTAGTTAGTATTATTCCGACCTGACGGATTCAGGAAATCGAGTTTAGTAAAATTGTTTAAAACTATTAATATAAGTTGTATTTTAATTTTGTTTTGAGGAAACAAAAATATAATTTTCTAAAAGATTTAACTAAACATCTTTGATTTTTGGGTAAATGATTCCGGTGGTGCTTTAACAGCTTCGAAGTAAGTATTGTTTTGATCACCAATTTAGTACAAAATAATGTTGTTTTAAATGATTAACAGTGCGTTACATGACTAAAGATATTACTTGTCAAATGGATGAAAAATAAGTTTGGGATCATTTGTGTGACAAAATTCAAGTTGAAAGACTAAAACATAACTTTTTCAACATTAGGGACTAAATTAATGACACTTACTCACAAATTAAGGGATTATTGGAAAATAGAGAAACACTAACTCAAATTAAAAGTAGGAGAGAGACCTGAAAAGAATTGGAAGAAACTATAAAAAAAGATGTGATGTATTTAAATATAAATGAAAAACACTAACTCAAATTAAAAGTAGGAGAGAGATTTAAAAAGAATTGAAAGAAACTATATAAAAAGATGTGATGTATTTAAATATAAATGAGAAAAATACTAACTCAAATTAAAAGGGAAGGAGGAGATTTAAAACAAATTGAAAAGAAAGTATAAAAATAGACGTGATATACTTAAATATAAATGAAAATGTATATACAAAATATGATCACGAAGTATGATCCATTTAATGGTATAGAGGCTTAATAATTTTTAATATTTAATTATTATTGTTGAGTAAAATACTAAGGGTGTGTTTCTTGGCCAAAACCAGTAATACATAAATATAAACATCTAATATTTAGATATGACATACCTAGTATTAAAGTAATTTCAAATTCCCTTTCATGTATTTCGACATATCCCATACAAACAGGAACTGACATATATAAAAACTACAATATGCTATTGAACACATATTTTTTTTTTAAAGTTGTAAACATGACATAAAAAGTAAAGAAAACAATGTATAACAAATTTATTCACAAGATATTAGTACATTACAGATTATAATAACGAAGAAATAAAAATATTACTTAAATCTAATTGAAATTAGACAAAAAAAATTAGAAATAATAATAAAAGAAAATTCATATTTAATATTGAGTTACATTAACATTTATATATTTTTAATAAAAAATAATTAAAAAAAAAGAATATGGGAAACTTATTTTTCTTGTTTTATTTATTTATTTGTTTGTTTATTTACAGAAACTTGTATGTTTTCTTTTCTGTTTACTTTTTACAAATTTCTTTTTTTATAATTTTTGAGTTGTCCACTGTTGATATAGAATAAATAGTACTACTTGTAATTACTTTTAACATAAATTAATAAAATATTGTTTAATATTTAAAGTAAAAAAGAGCGAAAGAATGTGAGAGAAAATAAAGTTTATAAAATAAAAAGAGATAAAAAATTATATTCTGAAAAATGAAGAGTTTTTTTTTTAATTTAAAATTATTCTTTTTTACATGATAATCTAAGAATACCACCATGATTTTCTGATTACCTCAGCCTTCTTTTTTGGGAAAAAAAAATAAATTTTCAAACATTGAATTGATTCTTTTAGGTATATATTTTAGGTGAAAAACATGTAAACAAACAAATAATGAGAAGAAATTGAAAAAAAAATATTCCATTAAACATCGTGTTTTTGGAAAAATTACAATTTTTAAAGTCCGATTTTTGGAAAAATATACAGGGTTTGCCATAAAAAAGAAAAAGAAAATTTTATAAACTCAGTAAAATTATGGCAAAGAAAAAGTTTTTTTGCATGAGAGTTTTGCAGATATTTTGTAAACAACATGGAGTTTTCAATAATATGCCTAAAAATTGAATACTTCAAAAAATGCAAATTCGTTCAGTGACATCGTCCACAACATATCAATCAGGTTTCTGATATTGTGAACTCTACTATGCCACTGTAGTTTTTGTATCTGATATTACACTGATTTCTTTTGAACTGACAAGTAGAAACAAATGAAGGATGAAAGGCAAGTTCAATTCATCCAAAACTCATAGTTTATATAAGTTCCATGTTGCAAATAAAGATAGCAAGAACTTTGGATGTGTACCAATGAGGACTTGATTCTAATGGCCAACTGAAGTGACTTATAGTTGACACACAGAAGGCTGTGCCATTCCCTGGACTCATAATCTATGGGACAATTGAAGAAGGACCAACATTGTCTCAATTTTCATTAGATTCCTTCTGGGAGATCGAGTTGCAGCAAAAGAGGATGTTTTTGCAGGCTGCCAATCAAGGAAGAGGAACCACCAAGACCAAATACTTTGAGGTTTATCTCTTAAATGGATTCAATATGTATTGTTTCCAATTTTCTGTTGGGCTTGTAAACTTGCCAGGAAGACACAGGTGGCTTATGGGGCAATAGGCAATCTAAACACATCAACAGAGGTTCCATCCTTTTAAATGTAGAGTGAGAAGGATAGGTTAGTACGAGTTTAGTGATCGTGTTCAATTATTCTCCTCATGACAATGACACTCCTGCACAACAAGACTGTGATCATGTTGTGATATATCGCAATAATATCCCCATTTTGAGCTCAGAAATAAGTGGATTTTTGGGTAGGTGATCAACTATGTGTTAACCAGAGACCTTGGGTAAAGGCAAAAAGTAAATTTGTTGGCATTTCTCTCACCAAAAGCCTTCATAACAGCAAAATCCATCCTTGAAATGATGAAAGCAGTTTGTTGGCATTTCTCTCACCAAAAGTCTCCACAAGAGCAAAGCCCATCCTTAAAATGATGAAAGCGGTTTGCATCTCGAACGACTATCTCCCTGTTCACAAGTTTTGCTATCATCTTTGTTGCTGCATGGCAATTTACACATGCCCTAAGATTCTTTATAATCCTGAGGGTTGTCCCAGGAGGAGTACTAATGAGCCCATAGGCAATTGCCAATCTCTCACTATGATTACATAGAGACACTTGTTTGTCTTCTGTGTCCAAATCGTGCAAAGCAGATTCTGAATCTGGAACAAATCCTGCCTCCAGTAACTTCCTGTCCAACATCTCAAGCTCTTTATACATCTCCTCCGACCTCGGATGAGACTTGTCACCCATGCGAAATGCCTGAAGCTTTCCCTTTACCTCAATCATACTATATCCCAGATCTTTGGGCAATCCCTTTTCCTTCATCAGAACTCGAACCTTTGCCACTCCCCCCCACATGCGGGCCGAAGCATACAGATTCGAGAGTTGCACATAGTGCCCTGTATTTAAGGGGTCCAAAGAAAAGAGTCTCTCTGCAGCAAATTCTCCCAATGTAACATGACGGTAGATTTTGCATGCACTCAAGAGAGCTCCCCAAACTGATACCCCTGGTTCAATTGGCATCTTCTGGATAAAATCATAAGCTTTCTGCAAATGTCCAGCCCGGCCAAGCAAGTCAACTAAACAAGCATAGTGTTGGTGCCGTGGCTCAATGCCATAATCCCTGATGCTGTGGAAGAGTTCCCATCCCTCATGCACCAGACCTGAATGATTACATGCCGTAAGAAGCCCAATAAACGTGACATCGTTAGGATGCACCCCAGCACTCTTCATCTCATAAAACAGACAGATAGCTTCTCTGGCTCGACCATGCAATCCATAACCCACTATCATTGCACTCCATAGGACAACATCTCTATTTGTTGACCGGTCAAAAACCTTGCGAGCTAATTCTACACTTCCACATTTTGCATACATGTCAATAAGAGCTGTTACGACACAAATATCATCTCTAAACTCACTGTTACAAACATAGTCATCCATCCATCTTGCTTGCTCGAGTGACCCGACATGTGCACAAGCCAATATGGTGGACTGTACTGTTACAGAATCTGGTCTAACTTTTTTCATCATCATCTTTTGGAAAAGCTCTACAGCTTTATCAGCATGACCATTTTTAGCGAACCCTGAAATCATGACATTCCATAGAATAATGTCCTGAATCTCCATTTGATCAAACAATTGTTTACCCACCATCACCTGCCCACATTTTGCATACATAGTTGTAAGCGCTATACGCAAGTCTACTTCAAATTCAAGTCCCATTTTAATCACCAAACCATGGACACATTTACCTTGCTCCAAGTCCTTCGCATCAGTATAAGCCCTCAAAACACTAACCAAAAGAATCCAATCAGGGTCCACACTCAATTTTCTCATTTCACGAAAAACCCTCAAAGCCTCAATAGGTTGTTCATTCTGCGCATAGCCAGAAATCATCGAAGTCCAAGAAACAGTATTCCTATCATCCAACCGATAGAAAATAACACGAGCAAACTCAATTTTCCCACATTTTGCATACAACGTCACGAGCGCATTTTGCACAAACACATCCGATTCCAGCCCATGTCTAAGAACTTGGCCATGCACCGCTTGACCAAATTCAACAGCCGATAAACCACTACAGGCTTTGAGCACGTGAGGGAATGTAAAACAATCCGGACTCACATAACCCTGTTGCATTTTGTTATACATTTCAATTGCTTCATTGAACATGTTGTGGCTAGAATACCCCCTAATAATTGCATTCCACAAGAATACATACGGGTCCAGAAATTCATCGAACACCTTGCGGGCATAACTGATTTCTCCAAGATTACAGCTCACATGGATCAATTTAGTGATTATGAGCCCGTTATTCTGGAGCCCAAATACGCATAATTGGGCATGGATTTGACTAAGATGAACCTTACAAGTTGATCTACCGAGCAGGGATGTGAAGGACGACTCAGGTTCAAATATGTTGTAGACATTGTTGTTATTGTGGAAGCTGTGGTCAAGAGCGAGAGGCAATGGCGAACGGTAGTGTTTGAGATATTTGAAATTGGACGCGGGAAATTTAAATAGGGTTAACGGTCTACAACCTAACAGTTGCAAAATGGAGGGAAGAGAGGAGAGAGAAAGGAAGGAAAGTTTTGAGAGTGTTCTGAAGAAAGATTGGCTTAAAGCCATATGTTTACACGCCTCCAACTGTCTGTGCCGCCTATTTAACTGTTTTAAGAATACTAATATTCATGCAATAGTTGTTATTTTGAGTCATAATCAAACTTTAGTTGAGTTAATGGTTACAATTTACAAACAACTACTTTTATTAACTCGGATATATATATATCACATTTTGTTACTTTATTCTATCAACATATCGCAACTTTTTTCGTTTTTTTAATTTAGAACTAACTACTTATAAATACCTTCCTACTTTTTTTCGAATTTAGGACTAACTACTTATAAATGTATGTATTTTGCCACCTTATTCGACCAACCTATCGCAACCTTTGTCCTTTTGCCGATTTTAGAATTGACTAATTATATATACCTTTCTTATTTTTTTCGACTTTACGCACTGACTACTTACTTTTTCTAAGTTTAGAATTGACTACTTATAAATTCGAATTTAAGACTCACTACCTATAAACAGACATACTATTTATAATTAGGGAAAATTTAGCCGAGTGGATGATTATTAAGGAATTTTAGAATTTTTCTTTTGAACTCGAGATTGAATTTTTAGGATGTAGTATTTGGGATTCTAATGTACAAGGAAAAGATGAATTAGTTAGAGGTACGGTTAAATTAATCTGAAAAACTACCAAATTCAGTGTACGAAAGATGTTTACATAATGATGAGTAATGAGATTTGCAAATTACATAATTTATAGATTAAGTTTAACAAATGTTTTGGCTTCAAGTGTAGGAAGAGCAAGGCACTTCATTTTAGCGGTTGTTTGTTTGGAATACGTTTGATTGAATGGTAAAAAATTTGCATACCATCAATAGTCAATAAAACTTGTTGGCAATGTTATTCTTGTATTATTCTTTTCATAAGATGCCAACAAATTCTCTTCACCCAAAATTTTCTGCACTACAAATGCAGTTCTTGAGCAACTACTTCCCATATCATTGTTTAATGTTTCTAAACAAGCTGGAAGTAGTCCAGGCAGCAGGGTCAAGAGGGCTGTAGTTTTTTCGCCAATTGGTTCTCAACCATATCGTTTATCCGTTTTCAAGTTGACATAAGAATCATAAGGGTAATGAAAGCTCAGCTAAGGCTTGGAAGCTAAAAAGTGCCATAACTGGAGCTTAAGCTATGATTGCATCTAATTCTGCCCATCCTGTTAAGGGTCCTCGCGTGTTGGTGATTCTTTCGTAAAGCTTATGTGTAAATTCCTTCGAATCATGAAGCATTTAACATAAACAGCAAAGTGTAATACTGAGACATTGAAGTTGTTTGTATCATTACAGGACATTTACAAGTAGCAGATTCATTTCTAGCTGTTCTTTACCCAGGCGGTCGATTCTTCCTTTGATGGAGCTTGTTCCTGCAGAAGTAACTGGAAAGCTTCTAAAACTTTTCAATATAAAACAAACATCGAAGACTTTGCTCAAGGAGTACAATGATTGCGATCATTTTGGTTTGGTGCCTTGCTCTAATCTTCCGTTTTCTCTTGACCAGGTATCGTTTTTTTTTTTCCGTAACAAACCTGGTACTCAACATTATGAGGATATGTATCCGGTCTGTGATATGAACCAAAAGGAGAAAAGAATTTTACTCCAAGTACTCCCATGAAACATCAGAAGCGCCATCACTGCTCATAATTTGGTATCTTTACTTATCCACCAATGAGTTGCAAGCTGCACGCCTGGAGACAAGCGACAAGCAGAAAATCAATTATAGGGCATGTCAAATCTGAGAATCAAATCATCATGAACAGACTCAACTTCAACATCTACTATTTTAGCTATGTAAACTGCAGAATGGAAAAGAAAGGAATATAATACTGGAAGTAGGCAGAAAGGAATTGCAGGTGACACACACGGCAAAGACATGTAAAACCTTCAGACGAGATCAGTTAAAGTGCACAATGTGTTATGTTTAAAGATTCCAACTTAGGACTTAATTTAGGAGCAGATTTAACTTCTGATTTCAGTTGTAATAAATGATGACCACTATAGCAGCAAAATCTGTCGTGTTACAGCAGATATCTGCCATAGCATGCCACCATATGTGCAATAATAGCAAGCCTGTGGTAGCAGGATTAAGATGTGCTCTTTTAAGGGCTGTCCTCTAGGTTAATGAAAGATGTCCGGTTGTGAGAAATTTGGGCTATAAAATATCTGTGGCTTCACCTTGAGAAGACAGACAATGAAATGAAAAAATAATGAAAAATGTTTTCCCTCCCTCTTTTCTTAAGAGAGCCTAAGATTTCTGTTCTCTATTCACTTCTCTTCTTCCTCCCCTTGTTCTATTCTTTCTACCTTCAACACACTAATTTTAAGTCACATTCAGAACTTCATAGCAGCTAGCAAGGTCTGAAACTAGGCAAATTTTCCCAATTCAAAGCAGCTACCCAAAAATTTACACCAACTTCATGCCCTATAATATTTGTCATCACTTTACAACATTAAAAAAGTTCTAAATTTTTAGAGTTTTGGTACTGAAGATAAGATTCAAATATGTTCAAATAACTTTCTGAATAATATTGGCTTCGCTATAATAAACAGTTTCAACTGAAGTTTCAAGTACCTGTCACCAGTTCTATTCAAGTCCTAGACAGAGACTCTAAGAGCCATTCCCCAAAGTTTGAGATATTTAATTCAGACACTCAACTGTAAATGTAAACAGATGAAGATGTTCCAAAAACAAGAATAGATTCTTTAACCGATATGACTAGTTTCAACACCATGCAATGCTAAACGGGCTACTGTGAGTTGTTAATTCGATTTCCAGAAAGTTGCGCTTTAACTGGTAATCTAAGCATTTACAAACCAGCTGCTCTTATTTGTTTATAAAGCTAGACCTATAATTTTGTTTCCCACATTACTCCAAAATGGAATATAACTCAAGTCAAACTTTTCTGGGAAGAATTTTGAGAGCAGATTGGGGAGAAGTATACATGAACCGATCCAATTATGAAGTAATATTTCGTCCAGACTACTTCAATTAGTATATAATCAACTAGTATGCTCAAATGAATGTCGCTAAACTGCCAATGCAACTCAAAATGCTAATATGCTACTTACTACCTACCTGACGGATCTTATAAAGTTTGCTACCTAATAAACATCCCATATTTATATTGTTGGAATTTCTGACTCCAAATCCATTTCCAAGCACCTCCACCCCCTATTGGACAACAAAAAAATCTGCACATAAATTTCAGAAGTAACGAAAACATTTAAAATTAATGGATAAAATGCACATAATAAAAGAAGATAATCAACAAGACAAACATCTAAATCATCATTTGAACTCTTCATATCTTCTATGATATAAAGAATACTCTCTGAATAGACTTTTCCACACAGAAATATGCCGTAACTAAACTCAAATTCAAACATTCCATTTAATCTAACTTCACAATAAGTACAATCATCATGTACTGGTAAATCATGATCAATCAAGATTCACAATGAACATTACAAAATCAATCATATCAATGAATGAACCAGCCTATAGACAAACTATACAACTAAATCCCACCTCACAATTCTGTACCCACATCATGGAAAGAAGAAAACTTCGAGGAAAAAACAAGTTCATCACCTCTCATTTTTCGACTTTCAGAACAATTCTAGTCCTTTGTTCCCCAGCCAAGCTCACATTTTTAGCATCAAGAAACTGGGACTTTCTAAACAATTTAACAATATCCCTCACTTCGTCATCTCCACACTCCTCAACAGCCACCACACAAACTCCCCCAACCCTCACAGTCCTCTCCATCTCCTCAACATACCGGGCTGGAAACAGGGCCCGATCAAGGTACCCGCTAAACCCGAAGTCAAACGCATTGTCAAAAAACGGCAGATTATGAGGGTCAGCACGGCTCACCAACGGAGGTGAATCCGCCACCTCCACCCCGGTGACGTCCGCCACCCCCAAATCCTCCAAAGCCATAACAGCCTGGCCCGGCCCGGCGGACAAAACGAGGGCCCGGGAATTGTTGAAGAGGTAACTTCGGGCCTTGGTTTGGAGGGTGGAGAAGAGGTCTTTGTAAGACATGACAGTGTGAACCCATGTCTTGGAACTCCAAATGCGTTTGTTTTTCTTCTCTAAGGAGATGAAAGCGCGGTGGGTGTAGTCGCAGGATGACGTCGGGAAGGATTTTTGGTGAGCCCGTTTGGAGACGTGATGGGGATCGGGTGTTGTTGGGTCCACGCAGGTTGAGGGCGTTTGGAGGATGAGAAGGAGGAAGATGAATGTGGCTATGGCGATTGAAACGTACGACACTTTGTTTAGGAAAACCTCTATGTGTCTGTCCATTGTTTTTGTTTTTGTTTTTGTCTTTGATCGATCAATGAAGAAATTATGAAAGAGAAAGAGGTTGACGATGGAACTCCCCACGACGTCGTTCTTTTATTTTCCTTGTCGTTGTTTTTGTTTTTCTTAATTATTTTTTTTTACAATTTTTAGATTTTTTAAATTTTAGACAAGGAAAAATTTAAATGGGTAGTCTTGTTAAAATAATATGTTAGATAAAGTAAGGGAGCTCAAATTCTAATAATTTTATTATTTGAATGCTTTTTGTGATATATAGGTCGAGATTCATATATAAGACAGACAATCGTCGTTGAAACCGTGATTTTAATTTCTTACTTTTACAATGCATTCAAATAGTGATTAATTGGTTATTAGATACGTGAATCTATATGACTAGCGGTTGAATGCGTTTTGTCATAATTTTTACACAAATTTGATGACAAAGTATCCCCAATCAATACAAGAATTAAATCTTTCTACTGGTGTCTTGGATCCACAATAGATTCTTAAGTTTTTTGTTTCAATCCTTGTTTTATTTTATGGATACAAGCAACATTTAACACTTATCTCTTATAATACACTAATTACTTGATAGTGTTTTAATTTTCTCTCTCTGAATTCATTTACTTGAAATTATTCTATTTAAAATTTTCCAAAAAATTGTTGATGGTTTACTTTTTTTTAAAGTTTTTCTTTCGATTGAAATAGGAAACCTAAGCATTGTTCCATTAGGATTAAAGATCCATAGTTTCTGTGAATTGGATGAAGAAAAATGAAAAATAAGTTAGGGGATGAACTAATGACATTTGTAAATTAAGGGGATAATAGTAACTTTGTGTATCATCCAACTATTTTATTCTTTCTAGTGGTTTATATGGTTTATTTGTAATGAAGCTAGTGCAATTCAATAGATTTTGTTGTTTATCTTTTATTGAATGGAATAACTGTGAAAAGAAGCATGCAGATAAAGTATGTAGATGAAGGTTTTATGTCCTCAATGTGTGGACATTGAGATGATATGGTTTTGGCATGTTTTGATGCATTTCAAATGTGTGGACTGTGGACATTTGTGAGAGTCTGTCTGTCTGTGTAGAAAGCATTCAATAAATCTTTTTCCCAGAAGAAAAGGGCAAAGCAACAAGTCATGTCTGAGTAGAAAGCATTCAATAAATCTTTCTTCCCAGAAGAAAAGGGCAAAGCAACAAGTCAACAAGAACCAAGAAAAGATCAACAAAAAAACAAAACTTCACATTTTTAATGGCAAACATGGAAGGCAAATGTTTATTTAAGCTGGCCATTCAAACAGATTGGCTAATCCTAATCATTACAAGAAGTACCAAATATTATTCAACAAATACAAATATCATGTAGAAATCACCAATAAATCATGACATAGGCAGACCATTCAAAACCTTCAAGAAGAAAATGTGCAGACAACTTCAAGCTTTAATTAAATGCAAGTTTCAAGATCAAACTTCTTGTTTACATAGCCAAGATTCAATTTTCTTGAGAGAACATCCTGAGATATCGATCTTTTTTCTTTTGGTCCTTGTACCAGAATCCCACAGCCTTAACATCACAAGGAAATGACAACAGCGAATTGCACTGGCTAACTTCCAAGTATTTGATTCCAGGCATTACAACTTGCAACTCTTCCCATGATACCTGCAGTTTTTGGCAAAACTTCAAACACAAACCTTTAACATCCCATTTACGTTCTTCCTTGCCCCAGAAATCTTGGCTCATCTTATTGATTCTCGAGTCTTCCATGCAGAGATACTGCAGCTGTGAAAGTGAACTGGGATTTATCCATGCTGGTGTAGTTTGTCCAAAATAATGCTTGAGATACAACTCTTCAACAGAAGGAGGAGGTGATAAATTTTCCAACTTTGTCAAGATGTTCTTGTCTTCACAATCACCTGCATTGATAGATAAAACCCTGAGCTTCTTTAGATGTTTAAACACCTGCAATTCTTGATCCTGAATTTGACTGTCTTCAGTTATGTCTATCTGTAAGACCCGAAGTTCAGTCAGAGTCTCAAGCTCGCCGAGGTTGGAATCAGCAATTTTAAACCCATAAAGCTCCTGGAGATTGGAGAGTTTCGATAATCCTTTTGGTAAACATTTAATCATGGGACAATTTCCAACATCCAAGACAGTTAATCTTGGAAGTTTTAAGATTGATATGGGCAACTTCTCAAGATTCTTACATTCTCCCAGAATCAGCACTTTGAGGCCCCATAATTTTCCAATTGAGCATGGAACTTCAGTCAAATTCGCCACATCTCGGAGGTTCAAATAAGCTAGACGTTTCAGGGAAGTGATCCAATACCAAAGATCCTTCACACATATACTGTCAAGTTTAACCTGTGAGAAGTCCAGCACCCTGAGAGAATTCACTTTAGCCAACTCAATGTCTCTATTGAAACCAATATAATTGGTTGTGGTTAGAAGTAATGCCCTTAACTTTGAATTTCCTTTCAGGGTCTGGAAAGTTGTTTCACTTGTGACTCCCAAGCGACGAGAACTCTTATTAGCTATATGCATTCCACCACCATCAAAGCTGCAGAAGTCCTCTTCTCTTGAAATTTTAATCGTCAAATCTCGAACCATATCATGAACCTTGCATGTATAAACACGCCCATCAAAGTTTCTTTGTTGAGCTACTTCAACCAAGCATCGATTGATAAGCTCTGACAAACAATTGAGAGCTGATTCTTTTGCAGTTTCTATGGTGTTGCTACGTACAAATCCTTCGCCTTCCCACCAGCGAATCAGTTGTTCAATATCGATCTCATGATCCTCTGGATAGATTGAGAAGCATAACAGGCATTGCTTTAAGCGAGCAGGAAGCTCATCATAGCTCAGCTGCAGAGATGCAATGACAGATTCATTTCCTTCCGTATGACTCCCTTCTGTACTTGTCAACTTTTCATGAAAATTCTTAGAAATCCTTGTCCACTCAAAGTAAGATTTGTCTACTAATGATAGCAAACCGCCAACGGTCTTGATTGCTAGGGGAAGTCCCTTACATTTTGAAACAATCTCTTTTCCAACTTCTTCTAATGATTTTTCTTCACCATCGGTAGACATCCGTGCTACTTTGCAGAACAATTCCCAGCTCTCTTTATCATCAAGTAGCTTGGGATGAAGAATTCTTTTGTCAGCAACCCCCATTGTTTTCAGTACGTTCTTGATTCTTGAAGTGATTATAATGCAACTGTTGTTCCCCTCCGTCTTAGGTAATCCACTGGAAATCCGTTCCCACCACCCACCATCAGTGCTCCAAACATCATCCAGGACTATTAAGTAAGATTTATCTGAGAGTATTTGATTGATTCTACTCTGCATATCACCCTTAGATGATCCACTGTGATCTGCGTTGAGTTGCCTCAACAGGCTTCTCATTATTTCAACCTCACTGACAGGTTGGGATACTGAAATCCAGATTTTCTCCTGAAAGCGTTTTGTTAAATTTTCATCTCTATAAATCATTTTGGCAAGAGTGGTTTTGCCTAAACCTCCCAAGCCCACAATGCCAATGCGAAGCAATGGTCCACTCTGAGCAAGAATCCAGTTCCTTAATCTTGCAGAATCTTCTGTGAGGCCAACTATTTCAGATTGATCTAAAACCTGTGAAGTCCAACGCGGAGTGTCTCCATTGTTCCGATGAGCTGCAACTGGTTTGTAGTAGGACTTCAAGTTGCTACGCATTCGTTTAATTTCTCTGTTGATTTGATTTAACTTCTTTCCTGTTTCATAGAAAAATGACATTTCAGAAAAAGAAGGGAAACAGCAAGATTTTCCCTTCTTTTTCTGATAATCTTCACGAATCTGGCAGTCAACAACCAAATCATCTGCTTCATACATTAGTTCTCGTAGTGAAGCTAAGGTTGTCTTAACTGTTTCTTGATTGTCTTTTATCTTACTTGCATCAGAAACAAATGATTGCATGAATCGCAGCTGTTCAGACAACTCTTTGAATTGATTTGGAAATTGAGCCACATATTTTGTTTCTTCCTTGATTGTTTCAACCAAATTTTTCAGAAGTTCTTGAGTTATTGCACCTGCTAGTGCATCCGTCATTTTATCTGAGGAAAAGTTGAACAGTACTCTTAGTAAAACAAAAGAAGGCCTAAATTTAATGTCAGAAGATCAAAAAAAAAAATACGAGCAATGGATATAATCTCCTAGAATTTTAAATCCAATCTAGAACCAGTTTAAATCAATACATGTCAAATGCTAAACCTCAGCATATCTAGCCACTTCGGATCTTTTCATTCCCTGTTTCAATTTATAAATATACGTCACCTATATTTTACTCAAATCCTATCAAGTGATTAGTGAACCCTAAGGCATAAGTGTTAAAAACACGTGGGCTATATTTATAGATTGAAACAACGATTGAAACAGGGTATGTAACAGAAGATCTATTGGGATCTAGCTGGTTACTTTTTTCCTTCTAAGTTTTGGTTTATGCTAAGTCATGTTTTATTCTTGACACTTCTGCAGTAGACTGTACAAGTATTTTGGTAGAGTATATAGCTTACTTGAAAGTTGCTTTTAGTTCAACAAATTTCCAAAATATGGACCATAAAACCTTGATTTTACCAGTTCTTATATAAAATCTCTGAAGATTTTAGAAATGAATATAGAGATGTCAGAACAAGTAAAAAAGGAACATTTTGAGTAAAGATGCAAACTGTTCTTTCTCTGCTGAACGAGATTCATTGAAGCTTACATGTACTTTGAGTCATTAAAGCTCCAAAAGTCTCGTCTCCTGTTTTTTATTCTCTTCATTATTACTAAATTCTTGAATACCAAATAATTCTATTTAAGTATTTTCATCCATGTTCTAAACATTTATGGACTTGCATTTTTTTTTTTTTTTGTAAGATTCTGAAGATCAAATTACATTATTTTAATAATCATGTAAAAGCTGTTTACCGGAAAAAAAGTTTAATCCAAGGGAAGAATGAAGGAATTCAGGCTGAGACAATCTCCAGGACGCTAACTACATGTCTTGTAGATGCTGGAAGTTTCAGCAAATGAAATCTTCATCAATGATCATGGATGCATAACTGGCAAGACCTTCAAAAATAGAGGTAGATCATCATCATCATATTCAAAACATCATCAGCATCTTTCTGTCCAGGACAAGAGAATGAATTCAAACAGAAGGACTTCTAAATCATTATGCCATGATGGCACAAAAGCAGCAAGAACTACAAGAACAGCTCAAACTCACCTTTACTTTAATTGAGCAATTTCAGAAAGTAATTATCTGCAGTTGAACTCAATGGATTGATTACACAAGTGGTGCTGTATGATGAATGAAGATACAGCTTTGAAATAAAGCTGTCTGAATGATCTGGGATGCTTTTTAGCTTCAGTCTAAGTATGCAGAACTCTGAAACTTTACAAAATTTGGTTAAAAGTTAAAACTTTATAAAGCTCCAAGTCTTAATTAGTTTTGAGATTCTCTTTAAAGTATGGTTCTTTAACTGAGATTAAAATTCTGTTTTAGCTGTAGTTTTTTTGTTCATCTCATCATGCACTTCACGTGGAAACAATTCAATGAATTAGGGTCAATAGCCCACTAAAAAATATTTTTCAACCATAGTTGCTTTACAGGATGCTTTTTTTTATGATGCATCAAATTAAAGGCAAAAACTTGTCTCCCACTATTTCCTCACTTTACAAAGTGCAGGGTCTGCCCTGGACTTTTCACCAGTACTGGAGCAAGAAAGTGAATTGAACATTTTATTCTGATAATCTTTTCCAAAAGCTTGCAGAATTGAGGTTACGCAATCATGAAGTGTGACAGTTTGGACTGTTAGACGCTGATAAGCAGTGGCTCTATTGTATAAGAACAGAGAAGCAAAGGGGTTGATTCAGCTAGGAAAAAGTTCTGGTTATTCCAAGAGCAAAAGAAGATGGCCCTCCATGGCTCCATGGCTCCATACATCCCACAGGCACAATTACTCAATTATTGTAGGTTTCCAAGAAAGTTGCAAGGAGGGCTGCTAAAATCTAGGACAATAAGCACTACAACAAAGTCTTTGTTCTTTCCTACGTATTTCATAAATCTTTTCAAACTTCTTTTTTGGTCATGATACCATCACAAGACTTGCTAAGATAAACCAAATGAATCTCCTATGTACAAAAACGAAGTTTGGAAATGTTCGACAAAAAGTCAAAAACTGACTGCTAATTCTTTCTAACTCTTTTTGTGATCATAGTACCACAAGATTTGCTATGCATTAATAAATGGAAGTTCCCATTTGGAGAAAAACAAGTTCTGCAATTGTTGATTTTCAATAGTGACATACCATTCTAAGTACAGGAAAAAACCAAAAGTAACTTTTGACTGTACTTAATTTGACAGATTTAGGGACAAAGAGAAACACAAAATTTTAATCCTTGCTCAACTCCAAATCCCACTTGCTACAACAAAAAGAAAGTGAATGGTATAAAAAAAAATTAAGCATTCTGACATTCAGTTCTTTTGGTGATCAAAATCTGCAAATGTGACACTTTTACACCTATGAAATCCAATCCATATTACAGAGAGTTCTATAGCATTCCAATATTCGGATCAAGCTATCTTGATGCACCAGAAATCTTGTCTATACCCAGAGCTTCAGAAATTCCATGGATTATAACATCTTTACTTGCGAAAATTTCTTCTGCTGTGAGTTCCACGCCATCAATTGTCAGTAATCCAGAAGAATTGTTCATGTTAATTTCAAGATTCTCATCAGATAATAGAGTTTTCAAAGAGGAATTCTCAGGCAATAAGGCCAATTCTCCGTAACTAAATCTCTTAGGCAAAATATGTAACCTTACAACTCTATCAAGCAATGGTGAAGGCAGTGCTACGTAAGTGAAATATGGCGGAGCAAAGATTGTTACAGAGCTCAAATCAGCATAATCTTGAACAATCCCATCAAGAGCAGACTGCAAGCCAATTGCAAATGGCACAAATCCATTAGTACTAAGAAATTGAATTATCCTCTGCCAATGAACAAAGTTCTTAGTCTCCATAGCGTTCCAAACACGAACAGCATGATTGAAATTCTCACAACTGGGATCAGAATGAATATTAGAGTTCCAATCTTTTCCAACGTGATCATGAAGGTCTAAAGACGAGAATGATCCAAGAACACCATGAATTGAAACGGGTTCATCAAGAAACAAATCAGGATGAGAAATCAACACATTATTGATCTCAATCACTCCCTTTTCTTCATCAATCTTTGTAATCTTGATATACTTATTATAAACAAGAGTACTTAAGCAACTTTCTTGAGGTTTCTTGAGCAGTTCTTGCATGGAAAGTTTTGAAGGGGAAGTGTGGTACTGCAAGAGTTGCTTCATTTCCCAAGGAGGGAGGTGAGCTGAGATGTTAGAAATGGTGGAATCTTGGATGGCAAAAATGGTGGATTCAGGGGATGAAAGGAAGAGTTCAGGCGAGATTTGGATAAGGGTTGCCATCACATTGAAACCTTGGGATCTTAGAGCTTTGGAAACATTCAAAGAGAGGCCTCCTTTGATGGATTGAATTGATGGGGTCGAATTTTCGTTGGATTCTTCATGCATTACTGTTGAAATTGCTACAACTGCGAGGGCTACAGACATTCCAAAGTAGAAAGGTGCATGCCACCAATGTGAACAAGAATTCGCCATTTTTTTCAGAAAAGAATGGACAAATTGTTGCAAGATTCTTGTTTTCCACTGTGAGTATGTGCGTGTTTTTTTTTTGTTTTTTTTTTTGGGAGGGAAGAGTTTAATCTTCAGAAATGTTGTTATGTAATCATTAGGATATGAATCTTATTTTTAACTGCGTAGAGGTTGTGTGTGTGTGTATGTGTGTGTGTGTGTTTTTTTTTAATTTATTTATTATTATTTTTTTATATAAAAGATGGGCCTCAATAGCAACACTAGCGTGGCAAAGAAAGTAAAATTGGAAGAGGCCCACCATAATGATAAAAGGCGTGAATATATATGAAGAGAAGGCTGCACGCCTTTAAAGGGTGACCAAAGCTTAAATTCAAAATTGGGAAATTGCAAAAAATGCTTTCTTCACATTTTATTGAAAAACTTTTTTCATAACTCAACATTTAAAACGATACAATTTTGTCACTCAAACTAAAAATTTACATGAAATTGGTTGTTTTATCTAATTTCATCTACTTTTTTAGTTAAAAATATACATGTGTCATTGTTGGACGATGTACAAATGTATACTTTCTATTAAAAAATCAAACGATATTGGATATTTAGAAGGATAAATTTACATTTGGTATAATTTTTAACGTCAATGATGAAATTGCATTATTTCAATTTTTAAATGTGATTGATGAAAAAAGTTTTTCTAACAAATGTGAAGGATAATTTTTACAATTTTCCCTTCGAAATATTTTAGGAAATTAAATTGTTTGCACCATTTAAAAGCTTTATAATAAAAACAAATATTTAGTAAAATTAACTGTAAAGAATGATAATAAAGAATTACCCATTTTAGTTAGGAATGATTTGAAATCTAAATTTTGTTATAAAATATCTTTTTAAAAATTATATAGCATTGCTTTTTAAAAAACTAACAAGAAACAATATATGTCCTTTTTTTTAGTGTAAAAATGTCTATGTTAGCTTGGATTATGTAAATTTCCATGAATCCTAGGTACTATGAACTAGGAACATACAAATTCGACAAGAATCCAAGTAATGTTGGATATGACAAATTGCAAACTTGAAAAGTTACACATACTATAGAACATTATTGTTTCAGCATAAATAATCACTATCTTGAAATATCCCAAATGATATGTTAATTATCATAAGCAACAAAGAGAATTTGGACAGTTTATTAATTTATTCAATATGCTGAACTAATGAATAAAAAAAACAAAGGAAAAAGGTGCACGAAAATTTGGACGACATAAGAAATTTGTAATGAAGAAACACTTGCAGTTTCATCACGATCACTTCCATTTGCATCCCTCCAAGGAATAAACCAGATCGGATGTTTGTCTAAAATTATCCTGTTTTATTCTGTTCAATTATCAAAATAATGTCGTTTCACTAAAATCAGGAACTAAAAGTATAAATATTACTAAAATTAAATTTACAATTATTAGACTCTACCTCAAATATGAGTGAACTCTCACTACTACAGAATTCGCTTTCTAAAACGGTTAAAAGTAGTTATTTAAAACGGGTTTTAGATTTTCCAAACCGTTTTAGATATGGGCGGACTAGAAAGTCCTACATTTTTTAAAACGGTTAAGAACCGTTCTTAAAAGTCTGTTTTCTAACACGGTTGATGAACCGTTCTTAAAAGTCTGTTTTTTAACACACCCAAATTTCTGCACACCCATGTCCAATGGTACACGGAATCAGTTCTGCCATACCAATCTGGTAAGCTCCAAGACAACTGCATTTTTTACACTCCCACCAACCAACATAAAGATTTCATGCATGTTCTTGAACATTATTTCAATCAGTTTAGTAATCTTTAACTTTTCAAACTCATTCGCTTAAACTTGAAAGAAACAATAACAAAAAAACTCTTCAAACTCATCCAAACTATGTTAGCAAGATGCGAATTGCAGAGAAAGAATGGAAGAAGAATTTACGGGAATATTATTATGAAAATCAAACAAGAATATTATATATTCATATCAACCAAACCCAAACCTTCCTACAAAATTAAACTGCACCAAAAGACAGAAACATTAATCGATTTCTGCCTCTGATCAAACATCATCTTCTCCACCGCCGATCTAGTCTCAAAATCCAAATCAGAAAGTTTCGATCTCCACCTTCTGCGTATCAATTTCTGGACTGCCTTTCAACAAACTCTTTCACCAATTCATCCTGTCCTGCTTCGTCAACAAAATCGAAACCGTCTTCTGATCCTCCAAGCTCCAGAAACAGTCCTCCGGTTTCACCGCGTCGAAAAACTCGCCGTCGATTCTGAATGTTTTAGCATAAGTGTTCATGAAGATTAATGATAGATGAATGGAACAATATAAACTCAAAATTAAGGAGCTTACACTGGTGATGTGTTTAAAGATATAACCTTTGGAGCAATCGGAGCAAAAAATAAGTCGGCGAAGATCGGATCGAGCAACCTGCAAGGCTTTGGCTCTTGGTAGTAAAGATATAACCTTTGGAGTAATCGGAGCAAAAAATAAGTCGGAGAAGATCGGAGCTCTCTTCTTTTTGAGCCCAAAAATACCGCATACAAAGATTGTGGCTTTGATGAGGGAAAGAAAAAGAACAAAATATGGTGTTAAAAAAAATAAAACTCGACATTCTCAGTGGAGAGAGTCGGCAGAGAAAGGGGAAGGAGAGTGGCAGAGAAAAGTGTGAAGATAAAGAGGAGAAAAAAATTTCAGTTTTCTAACACGGTTACACGCTAACCGTACTAAATAATTTAAAATTTCAGTTTTGTAGAACGGTTAAACTCTTAACCGTGTTAGAAAACTGAAATTTTCTAAAACGGTTAGTTAGAAACCGTTCTTAAAACGGAGATGATAACAGTTTCTAAAACGGTTGTCTCCCGAACCGTTTTAGAAACTGACATCAAGAGACTTTCTAACACGGTTATATTGTAACCGTTTTAGAAAGTTTGCGTTTTCCTAATTCTTATTACAAAAATGCCACCTCCCCAATGATCTAAAACGGGTTATTAATAACCGTTTTAAATAGACCGTTTTAAATTATATATTCTGTAGTAGTGTCTACTACATGATTTTAGTAAAATACAGTCGTTTTAATCATTGGACAAAATAATTTTGAACACAAGATCCCATCTCGAAATAAATGCCTTGTTTATTAATTAGTGAGTAAATAGGAAAAAAACATGAATCCTCTCCTTTCATCAAAATACATCAGGCTAATTCTCAAAATTCACTAATATGCAGTTACTTAACTGAGTTTTAGTTATAAGCTCATTTCTGTATGGAATAAAATTATCACTTTTGACTAAAATTTTTTTTTCTCAAAATCTACAATCATTTGATTTGCTCCTACTTAATTGATACTAATCCTTGTCACATCTGAGTGAGTTTAACCTTAGAATCGTTTTAAAATTAAGTAGAAGTAAATTTTACAATCAATCTCAGTTGATTATGAATGAAAACTTCAACTAATTAGTGCCACTTATTCCCTAGATCTCTATAGAAAGGATTTATCTCCAACTTCAATTGATTCTTTACGAATTGAAAACACTTGAAACTCTCATACAAGCTCCTTTATTTGTAAGTACTATTACCTTGTTTGGTGTGTATCATCAAGTTTATTTACTTCACAATTTAAGAAAAAAAGAAAAGAAAGTCCAAGCATAAAGTTTGGAGAAAAGAACAACATGAAATGATTAGGAAAATAGCAAAACATGAAATAAAATAATTAAAAAGAAATAAAAGATGAAATTCCAAACTGAAGGTGTCGAAAATAAAAAAAAAAATGCAATTGTATTAATTGAGATCTTAACACAACTTTTCTTATTTTTTCGAGTTTATGATCAATTCCTCGTAATAAAGGTTACTTATAATTAAGCGAAAAAATAATTATTTTCAAGAACTGCTGACCCAAAATGTAAAGTGATTACAAGTTCTTTTGGGGGTTAGAAAAATGGATTGAAAAATAGCAAACCACACAATTGCATGGAATTTAGATACTACACAGTGTCACAGTCCACACTTCACACCGACAATTGACAGGCACCATATCTGATCCTGCCGACTGCCGTGATCGGGAGAACACCCCTGCAGCCATTAAGGCGCAGTTCACGGGCGAAATCGGACTATTTTACTTTATTGGAAGAATAAAAATGAAGGGATAAAATACTAGTAAGATCATATTTCCACTAATATTCTAAAATTTGTACATTAACAAAACATAAACAAACAATGCTCTACCTATGGCTGAATCCCATCCTAAATGTATATGAAAAAAAATAGAAAAATAACTCAATATGATTCTTGTAGTATATATAAACATCTATTCTTTCTATCTTTTTTTTTTTTAACACCATTAATATTGCTCCAAATAATATTCAAAGTAAACCTTTGATCACCGAGGAGAAAAAGAGCAGCAAAATATCAATGCTTGTCGTCACCATCTGATGATTTCTTTCTAGTGACACGAATATAACAATAAACTGCAGCAAAAATGGCAGTGATAAGTCCACCAATAATGACACCACCACCCGCCACAGATTTATCAGATGAATGATGCTTTAATAATTTTCTTGAATCTGGAGCTTCTGCTAATGTTTGGTCGTTATGATCTCCTTCTTCAAATGTCATTGACTGCTCTGCTGGCGGATCAGCTATGCTCTTCTTCAACGTTATTGGCTCTGAATTCTCTGATTTTTCGGCCATGGATTGTACCATGAAAATCCCAGATAGAATCAAGAAAACCAAAAGATCAGTTCGACCCATGATTCAATGTAGTCGTAGATAATTACTTACAACAAGATGTATTAGTGAAGAGGGATGCTTGAATTGTTCGTATTTGTAGTGTTTGGCGTGAATTTGAAGTGGTATTCAGTAGTAGTACTATGTGTGGTGTGTGTTTCAATAGACTGATGAAGAGGAATGATTTGAATAAATATTGTTGGGGGGATTGCTATGATATGAATATATGATCGAGCTGTGAGTTGGAGGGATATTTATAGGTCTTAATTTTCAACACAGGCGTATCGTAATACAGCTTGTTTGGAGTTTGGTGTTTGGTAGTGAAGTTGATTCTGTGTGACTGTGTGTGTGTGTGGGGGTGTTGCTGAGAAATAATGACGGAAACCAAGGCAAATGTCAATTGTCAACACGAGTGGGGGATTTGAATGAGCTGTGAGTTGGAGCCGAGCAATAAATAAATAGAGATTCCTCTCTACTTTTTGTGAAGGAAAGTGGAAATTGGTGTGTGGATTGAAACTCAAGAGAAGGTTCATAATTCACTCAAACTAGTAGATTACACCGCGCAGGCGCGGTGTGATTTGCCCTGAGAAAAAATTGTATGAGTAATTAAAAACAATTAAGTTGTAGTAATCAACCTTGCATAACACTGCTAAATTGTTGTTCTTTTAATAATTAAAACAAATAAGCAAAACAATGAAATGAACACTACTGAAGGTCTTTTGTTTCAAATGTACTCGCATAATACATAATAACATAAAAACAAAAGGATTGAAAAGTTCATGTTCTGAAATACGCAATGAGGCAACAAATAGCTTGTTATCATCAACCATTCTGGTTGTGAAAAATCTTGACATCCAGTATAAAAGTCGTCAGGCCAGCATCACCAATATGAAATAGACAAACATCATTTGTGTGTAAGTCACTATCAGCAACAAACTTATTCCATCCAGCAGTAAAAACGTAACTTTTTTCTCTGACAAGGTAGTTAACAGCCCACTGGAGTCCCTTCATCCTAAGGATTATCTGTTGGCTTTTTTTGGGCATGTACTTACGTGCCCATTCAGTTTGAATAGTCTACAATGGTAAAAATATGAACAGATTATATTAGTATAATAATAATAGTTATCAATTGTTATTGATCAGTAAAGAATTTAAAAAATGTAATATATGTCATTCTTATTAAGCAATTCCCATAAATTAATAAATTATGCAGAAGTAATTGATATTTTGATTATGCAATTAACATGTCACTGCAAGAATAAACATATGGAAAAAAACATCATAGCATCAGTAGAGTATAAAATATACCATTGAAAATCCATATTCCACATAGGACCTACGCATCAGCATAACCAAATCTCTTTTACCTGCTAAATTCTTTGCTTCCTTATAATGCGGCAGAGTTTGATTATTTTGGGAATTTGATGTCTTTGATGATTGGATGCTGTTGCCCTTATCAGAAGCTTGAAGATATGCAAACATTAAAAGTAGCAGACATTATATTATTTCTTTGTAATTATGTTTGGTCCTTATATATTGGGCAACAATTTGCCTTGAAAAAGCTAGAAAAAATGGAAAATAGAATAAATGACACATAAAGGGTGAGAAATAAATTTCCATGGTATAAACGAATCTGTTTTAAAAAAAGAAAGGAAGAAACAAAATTACCTTGTTTATGGCGATAGGAGGCTGTCTTGCAATTTTTTTTCTGTTTGGAGTTCAATGGTTCTACATCGACTTCAAATCGTACTCTCTTTGCACTCATGTCGTATTGCGCCGGGCTAGATGAGTTTGGTGGAGTAACCTCGTCGTTGTGCATAGAAGTCGACATTCTTGGAGACAAATCATGCCTCCCCTGATTATTGGACACTTTACTCCTACCTGATTGATTCTGAATTTTGTCTTCTGCAAGATTGCAATGCAGCAGTTTACTTTCCAAAGGCGAGAAAGGCATTTTTTTCCTGTTGCTTGCTCTTTTGGCCGTATGAGGTTCAGAAACATTTTCTGATTCTGTATTTCCCTTAGAACAATGGGCAGTGTTTGAACCTTTGAAGATGAGAAGAGTGCTCTTGACCTCATTTGTAGAAGAATCAACATTCTTGTTGGTGTACACACCAGTGCTTTGTCGTGGATCAATAAAATAACTTGATTCCTTTTCACAAAAGGTTTTACCAGCAAATACTAATGCATCAATTCTTTGATCTTTTTTGTATTTGAAAGTAATTATATCACCTTCTTGAAGTTGGTGGTCTCTGACAAATCCCTCCCATTCGCCCCCGAAATATAATACATCAGATATTTCAACAATATCAAATTTCCATGATAACATTCCTGGGTGCCGGACTGTTACATTTTCTGGCAAAATATGCCTCAAAGATTTAGCAAAACGCTCAGCAATAGGCTGCAATTATAGACACCAAGTTAGAGAGACTGATTTAATTTTGATACAATTTCCAGACAAATTTGCATGCTAAATAAATAAAATATTTGTAGCAATCTAATGGGCCTATATATTTGAATAGTTATTGCAGATAGTGGATTATAATTGGCATACAATCATAATTAATATTGCCTGTAATTCCATGTGCAAAAGAATTCTTTGGTTAGCTATGTCATCAGTATATGTATAAGTTCTCTATTTACACATGCCAGTATATAATCAATATGGAGTAACAAATGAAAAAAACCTTATTAATTGGACAGTAATAATTTTTTCTAATGGAGCATCATATGATAATAATTAAAGCTTAAAAGAAAAATTCCAAACGGGAAGATGTATTTTTTTTCATATAACTTACCAGTTGCTTGATGTATTCATTCTTATAAATTTGATAAAAGCGCATTTTCCCAAATTTTGTCCAGTAGATATCCGCGAAATAGTCATCGGGAAGATTGCTCATCTCTGCATATAAAAATTACAAAAACTTAAGGCGCGAAATAATAATCGGGAAGATTGCTCATCTCTGAAACAATTGCTTGATCATTGGATTATTCTAAAACAATTTTGAAAAAATGCTCGGATACTGCCATAAAAGATATTGTTCCTTTAGCACGTGCGGTGAGACCTAGAAGCACCGAAAAAAAAAGAATTAAAAGAAGGTTAGCAACATTATAGAAAGAATAAAACTCACCAGACACAATGGGAAGAGAAGCTTCGGTATTTTTTTTTACCGAATATACACTGTCCTGAATCTGCCGACAATGTAGATGAAGGGGTAAGAAATCAGCTGCAATCTAGAGCAAATATGATTAGGTTTACATAACAGTGTAAATGGTAAAAATGTATCAATAATGGAATTCATAACTGGTTGGGCCACTTACAAATTGCACAAGAAACATTTGTGTGGGCTAATTTTTTTAGTAAGAGCTCTTTGGCCTTTTAGATCGAAGGAAAAAAATTGCCATTCTTCTGACCCAACTCTACATGGGTTTTGTCTTTATGTATTCAGTTTGGTTGATATATATTATACTCACTTATTTAAAAACCGACCGAAAAAAAAATATATATATATATAGTAACTAATTAGAATGACGAATTAATTAGTTTTATTTAGCAAAAAAACTATATTAAGAAATTTTTTTAAGTTATATTCTTAAACATATTTTAAATCTGTCCTTTTGCACTGTACGAAGGGATCAATTGACAATTGATAAGTATATACAAAACAATTAAGCATATGCAAAGTCAACTCTTGATTTAACAGTTGATAATGCAAATCGTAAAGCATTACATGATTATTTGTTAATCAAGATAACAAAACACCATATATCGTCTTTCAATATAATAAAATTGTTTAATTACATCCTTAGGCCACAACATGCTTGTAGAACGTAGTGGAATGCAATTTGTCATTTAGGATAGTTGAAGTTCACCACAAAAGCGATACAATTCATCGATGCTAAACCAATCTTTGCGCATCTGTGATTTACAATTCAATAAAAAATCATTATTATTTAGTAGAACGAATAATACCTAATATTTATATTTATATGAATAATTGGCTATAACAAACTCACAAAGTAAGGATAACCCTTAGAGAGCGAAAATGTTTCAGGTGCTTTCTCCAAGAACAGCTTCACGTAATATAGAACAAACCTTCCACAATCGTCACCATTTGTTTGTTGTGGCACCTATTGTGTAAAGAGTTTTATTTTAAAATCTAAAGGATTATTGACATTTTAAAATTTAGATAGCGACAGAAATGTTACCTTGGGAATGCAAAGAGGAATTTTCTTAATTGCCTGCTTGCTCATTGGTGTACCAGCAATTCTATACATGTCAAATACGAAGCTATGCATGTACCAAAAATTAAAATGAGGCACACAAAATAAAATAAATATTAGCACATGAAGTTTTGAGTTTTAAATGCATACTTTCTAATTCCCGGTTCAAGTCTAGTAGGATCCAAGTTATGCAGCGAATCCAATAACAACATTGAGGGATATGCATTTGCTGATTCCAGGCTTGCATTGAAATTGCACAAGATTAAAAGACTCCAATGAGACTACATATTTCACATCCAGTTAATACAATAAGTTGAAGACTGAAAGGTATTGGAAAAAAAAGACATATAGTAAATATAACCAGACACACCATATTACAATGGGAATAAAAACATATCTTTTTTATAACAGTCCTTTCTTCTTTGTCCATTGCAACACCTTCTCCTTGTTAGAGCTGTTCATGTATATATAAAAGGACATGGAATCTAAATATGCACATGAGATTATCTTTCTTTCTGGAAGTGCGTTCCATATTTTCTTGTATGAGTTAAAATTAATATTCATAATATAAATGTGAAGAATAACTATGCATAAAGTTTCTGTGAATTACTCACTCAAAATAATCCTGGAATACATTCGAGCTTAGCCCTCCTGCTAGATCAACTGGATTCTGAAAATCTGGACATTCATTCTTTCGATCATGAGCTGCAACATGTGTAGTTTTTTTTGTTCTTTTTTTTGTGCGTTGCTCTATGTTTGAAGTTTCCTTCAAATGTTGGATAATGTTTTCGCTTGTTTCAATCTTGCCAACAATGCGCTTCGATGTTGCAAGCTCATAAGTACTGGCAGAATTCATTGTTTTCATGCAGCACTGAAGTTCGTTTTCCAAATCTGCAATTGCACTGTATATTTCGACATCTAAGGCGCCTTATTTTCTATAAGAAAACACAATCAAATCTGCCCCTTTTACAGAATGCTCCTTTACAAAAGCCTCCCATTCTCCCTCAAAACATAAGATTCAGGAATGCTTGACAACATCAAATTTCTAAGACAGCATTTTAGGGCATTGCACAATTATGCTTTTCGGTAATATATCCTTAACTCTTTCAGTAAATTCTTGTGGAATAGGCTATAGCAAATCAAAAATGAAAGTAGTTTAGATGAAGAATCATAAAATTGCAATGGAGGGTAAACTGGATAATTTTACTTAAATTAAATAAATGAGAATTTATATATTTGACCGTATTTACATGCATACTTACATAACTTAAATCACGAATGAAATATCTTATAATAAGTAAAAATTAAGTTGTGTTAGTAGACTAAACTGCAAAACTCAATTACATTTACGAATTATAAACTTACCAGTCTTTTTAAATATGAATCTTGGTACATCTGAGCAAACTGTACTTCTCCAAACTGACCCCAATAAATATCGATATGCTTATTGAGCACAGAATCCATATTGGCGAAAATCAATTTCGGTTTATTTGTCCTGTATTTTGGACAACAATCGACATAATACATATGAATGCATTAAGATACAATTTTAATTTTAGAAAGATGTATTCCAATTATGCTATTAGCTGTGTTTAGGAGAAAATAACATAAATATTTATCAACGGCATAATCAAGGGTGATTTCAGATAACTACAGATTTCGAAAATTCACCAGTACAAGCAAAAACATAACCCATCCATAAATTGAAAAACTATACCTTCGCGGCAGAAAAGATCGATAACTGGAAGAACAGGCCCGTTAACAATCAGTCGGTGATGTAATTGTTTTCAAATCTTCAGGAATAATGCACGAAAATGACCAGATCATAGATTTTTCATCCGGCGAATTGATTTGGAAATGAAGATGTTGCAGACGATTATATTATCCAAAAATCCGACTTCTGTTGAATCCGTTCGAAAGAGATGGTTGTGAGCTTTGAGTTGCGAGCAGCTGCAATAAATATTAAGTTGGGTAAAAGGATGAGTGGAGGCTGAAGGTTGCAGCTAATATGCTTTTGGTCATAAACCACAAAAGCAAATTTGACTAATCTTATATAGTAATAATAAATAAATAAACTATTTAGAAAGATAAGATGAGTAGGGAAGAGCAAAAAGAAGAGAGAAAATAAGCAAAGAGCAGTAGTCTATAGCCATTGAGTGAGTAGTTAGATATAGAGAAGAATAGGCTGACAGCAAACTTTGAGACTTCCAATGTTAGACTTGACATCTTCGATAAACATCACGCATAACCAGGAGCAAATACCCAGTCATTAACCTAATAGCACAGCGAGAAGTGGTTATCCAGCAGTCTGTAGAAAAGAGAGGTACGATGTAATATATATTGACTATGATAGCTGTCAAAAAAGCACAGCTGAGTTTGACAAATGGCAATAATTAACTTTTCTGAGAGATCCAATCAAGCAATTACAAAAACAGAAGCAGAAGGAAAAAAAGAAGAAGAAGGAAGAAGAAGAATTGTTTATTTAGCAATGAAATATCTGATGATAATGATGATGGAACGAACTAATATAATATATGTATAATAATAATATAAACATACATCTAATAAATAGTAAGTATAGAGAACATAACAATAACAATGGAGTTAAACCGGGCTAAAAATAACAATGGAGTTAGAACAGGCTAAAAAAAATCAGAAGGAAATGGCCACATAATCACTCTTGTCGAAAGCCCAATTCAATGGAAAAAAAAACCAACAACGAAACCACATTAAAGTCGAAACCCAACAAACACACAGCTCCAGAAATATTATTATTCGAGCAGTGAGGAAAACGATTAAATGTTTTTGAAGAACTTGTTTCAGGAGTAGAACACCAGAAACAACGATTACAGCATAACCAAAAAGACAAAAAACCACGATTAAAGGATAAAAAATAACCCAGACGAAAAAGAACGAGCATTTTGAAATCGAACATCTGCAGGTAGAAGAACAATTAAATGTTCGTTTGGAATTAGTTATTCCTATGGAGGAAAAGGCAAAAAGGAATGTTTGGTTTTTTTTTCCAGGAAGAAGCAAAAAGGTAAAGAAATTGGAAAGCAACAGAATAAAAACTGAAGAACGATCAGACACGCGGCTTTGACTGTAAAATAAAAAGAATCAGGCAGGTCAATTTCGCAGGCGGAATTGAAAAGGCAAAACCCAGAACGAACATAAAGCCGGTTCGTCAAGTTTCGTTCATGATAGCACATACGAATCCCGCAAAAGAATAAAATTTCACGAGCCCTAAAAATGTAAAACGAAAGGTTTATTTCGGGAGAAGAAAGAACGGAATTATAATAATACATACACCAAGAAGAAAAAAAGAAGGGGATTTGAGATTCCATTAAAGTATATAATAAGAAACGAAAGGAAACAAACGAAAGAGGTTGGCCAAAAGAAGGGAATCTGAGAAGTGGAGGAGATTTGTAAGGAAAGGGGTAAAATTAAAGTTCCACCCAAAACAGCACTGGGAGGGAAAAAAATGTTTCCGCTTCCAATGTAGTCTTCTAATGATGAACTGATTCGGACCAAAAAATTGGAAAGGGGAAGAATCTGGAAAAGTTGGATGAGAGTAAAAGGCCCGCAAGAATCAATCGGCACTAATGCAGGAAGACAAAGGGGCGAGAACAGCGAAGAGGCGGACAGGTCGAGGGACACACTTGAGCCAGCAAAGCACAAAGCAAAACACGTAAGCAGCGGTGCACGTGTACAGGACAGGTCAGCAGTGGTCCGCAGCTGTCCACCAAACGACGAAGACGACGAAACATTTGCTGCTCACTCTTTATAAGTATATACTCTTAAGGATATCCCCTTATCTTAGACTAAAGTTGCAATTGGCTTCTTTGGACAGTCCATATATGATTATGCATGGGTCAAGTAGGTCCTCCTATCCAAGTTTGGTTGTTTTGTGGGGGCATGATTTGCATGGGAAGAGAGGAGAAATTGGTTATTGCAACTTTTATAATGCACCTTGCCATCATTTAGGGTTTTTTTTTTTTTTTTTAACAAATCATTCCTATACTATTACTATGATATTATTGTGCAACTTGGGCGTTCCTTGATCTAGAACCTCTTGTTGGCGCCTAATGCTAACCCAACACTACTGCACGTAATATTTAAGTTTTACTTTTAATTTACATGTATATGATATGTATGGATAATTTACTTTGTAATCCATCGAACTATATTCAAATCGATTACTTTTAGTTACTATTTGTTTTGTGGTTTTATTCATGATTCATCTATAAAAAGGGTATATTAATGATTATTCTGTCAAATTTAGTTGTTATCTCCCAATAATGTACGCTTGATCAAGGGAACAAATTGTAACAAGACAAAGTTTCAAAGTTTGTTATAAATTTGGCACAATTACAAGAGTTGGATCCTCTGTCCAAAATTGTTGTAGGATTCACTTATCTCTTGGTTATTATCTAATAATTGTAAAATGAGTTTAGTATTTATGTTTTTAGTTTCTTCTTTTAGTAAAATTACGTAGTTTTGAATATTAGACACGATAAGACAGAATAATATTGGATAGAGGATTTACTCTCCAATTACAAACATTACAATTTAGTCATCCTTTATTTAAAACATTTGAACTTTTGAAGTTTTATCAACTGCCTTAGCCAATTTTTACTAATCATAAAAACTCCTACGAAATGAGTTTATATATGCGACGTGATATGCGAATTTTGTTGAAATTGATATGCTAATTTTTCTATACTTGATATGTTAATATTATATTTGATATGTTAATTTTTGTATACTTGATATGCTAATTTTTCGTATTGAATTGATACGTTTGGACTAAAAATTGATATGCTAACGTAAAAATTTGTTACGCTAGTTAAGGTAAAAATTTATTACGCTAATACTTGATAAGTTATTTTTTGGATTAATACTTTGAACTGATAATTAATACTTGATACACTAATTTATCGCGTATATTAACCCGTTTCACAGGCTCTTTCTGTCTACTAATTAAGTTGAAAGAATTAGTGAACATATAAGAACGTTAATTTCTAATAATAGTATAATTTTAAGAAACCAAGTTTTCTATAAAGAATTTGATCAAAATCTTTCTCATATGTCGTTCGGTCAAAGAATATACTTTGGGGGACAACTACATAAATTGCTCACAAATGTAGAAGAACCAACATAAAGGAGCTGCATGTTTGTTGTAAACTAAAACATGGATGTGTGTGTATTGGTTGTTGTAAACTAAAACTATATTGGATGTTTGTATGATTGTATTGTATCTTAAAGGAGCTGCATGCACCGTTGCATAACTGCACAAGTGAAGACTGAGGACTCTGGTCAAAAGAAAAGCTGGACGGTGTTCTATCCAGGGTCCATGGACTTGTTCAAACGTTCACACACTGAGAAAAATTAAAATAAACCAAAGCAAAGATCGATGTCTCTGAATTCTTTCATTCTCAACATGAGTGTATGACAGATCCCTTCTCCGTGGAATTCAAATAGTGACTAAAGACAACAACTCGGATTTTGTAAACTTTTGTTGCTTATGATTATTGAACTTTCTCTTGCATTACATAAATATTTTAATTGAAGCACTCGTATTGATAAATTAATTTTTAACTTTTCGATATCAAACTATTCACGATCATCTATTTTATTGTCTGTTTTAATTTATATTTTAATTTATAAATATACATTATTATATATTTAAATAAAATTCTATTAAGTGATTAATGAGCAATTAAGTGATAAACATTAAATACAGAATATCTATTGGAATATTATACTCCCTCCGTTCTTTTTTAAATGTCGATTGAGTCAATTTCACACTTATTAAGAAAATGGATAAATTATATTATTTGCCGTTATTTAATTCCTTATGGGAAAATGGACAAGTCTCTAATTAATATCATCATATCATAAAGATGAATGGAACAAAGAGTAAACTTGGTACTATATAGATTTTTTATATTGAAATCTGTAAAATGATACTTATTTAAGAACAGGAAAAGTTAGTCCAAACGACATTTATAAAAGAACGGAGGGAGTACTTAAGTTAGTAAACATGCATTAAATGAATAAATTTATCTGTCCATGCATTCAATGTATAAATTGTCGGTTTATATTTATTGAATTACCCTAATCTTATCATAAGCAACAATTCATGATGTGGACTAGAGGAATGTTATAAACGTAGCATGTGCTACACTTCAATGTCACATAATGCAATCATAGAATAATTGTGTACACGGATGACGGATGCATGCATGAATATATGATTTGATTTGAACGAAAATGGGGTATATATCTTGATTAAATCTTAATAGAAAACTCAAATACAACCAAACTCCATCAAATTTGGGGATTCAAGTGTAAATCAAATATTTTTTTTTGTTTTTAAAGAGTAATAATATTTCAATAAAAATGTAGAGTGATTGAAGAGTAGGTTAATTACCTATAAATTAGTGATAAATACGAATAGACAATTAGTGATAAATACGAATGGTCTTAGTGCATAATTTGTCAAGGGGGAGTCGTTTTCACTGAGATCTTTTAGTGTATATATCATTACTTTTTTTTTTTTAATTGGTACAATCACATATATTTATAATGTGGTCCAAAATTCAGTTCAGCAGCCATGGATAATTAAAGGGATGAACATCAAGTTGTAAGAGATGTATGAGATGTAAACAGCTGGTGGAGAGAATGAACTTCTGAGCAGTAGTTGTAGAAGAAAATTTTATGGATAAAAATGGAGGAAGCAGGGTTGGTATACCGTCTTTATTAGTAGTCGGAATCAACTATTGCCAATTTGGATACAATGGTTCTGTTAGAGTAAACCAACACTTCATTTGTTAAATTATATGTCAAAATCCAAAAGTTTAGCAATTTGCAAACATCTAACAACCTTTAAAATATTGATTCGAATCGGCATTAGTTTTGTCAAATATTGATTGGAATGATACGATATCATGTGCAAAATTGCCTGCTCAATGAAATTGAATCAATTCATTAATTTTTCTCTTTATTAATTATTCTCCTCCAAGTAGTATATCCATGAACACCTTTGTTTTATTGTACTATTTTTGGTATTATATCTCATTAATTTTGATATAGATTATTCTCATTCTAGTTATTTTTAATGTTATTATTTCTTTTCTGATCAGTTCCAATTACATATAGTCATGCATCCATTTACAATGATATAATAAAGCTTTCTTAATTTGGTGTAATTGATATCATTAGTAAATTAAGAATCAATTGAGGAAGATAGAGTGAGATGACAAGAATTAATATAGTTGACAGTCTAAACAAAAGAATTCCTTTTACAATGGATTTTAAAACCATATTCGAAAACATCTTCCTGCTTCGCTAGGTGTTTTGTATATGTAACTTCTAATGTATCAATAAAAAGTTTAACGAAGAAAATTCAACACTTGTTGAATTTGTATGTGTTGCATTGTTTTCTCAATTTTAAAATACTTATTTTTTGAATTGGATTGTACAATCAATTGTGATTTTTTTCATCAATAAAATATCGTTTTTGACAAAAAGAGAAAAAAAACATATAGCTCCTACTCTTTCTTTATATTAATTTATAATCCACTTATCCTTGCATAATATTGGTTGAATCTTGATCGAGTTGATCAAAGGCAATTGAAGTTGCAAATTGAGAAGAAAATGCAAATAATAGTGCAGAATCTTTATTTTGCGCTCTTGAAATTAATCAAGAATTATGGAGGCATTAATTTATTTAATTTTGCCTGTTCAGCCTTGGAACCCTACCTGTTGAGGTGTCTGTCCTTGATCCATTGAAGTCATTTTGATCAAATATGAAGTGTAGAGTATTCTGTACTAATGAACTTAGGACCATGATCAACTGTCCAGCAGCCATTGTCAACCACGAAAATTAAGGTAACACACATGGGAATGGGACATTTCATGAAGTTTGTTTGTCATCAAGAATTAAAGTACAATTGAAAGTGATAATCAAAAGTTTAAAAACCTCATACTCGGTATATTTTCTTCTATTATTAATGAATTTATCGATTTTGATTAGAAAAAAAAAATCTCTACACTAAGGAGACTGTCAAGCATCTTTTCAGAAAGGGTTTGAAATCACGCCTTTAAGAATTTTGTGTACGACATGATAAGTTTATTTTGGTGGAGTATTACCAAATTGTTCTAAAACAATTGCATTCCCTATCATTATTATTTTCATATATTCTCTTAGTAAATTTCTTTTTATTTTTATACTATTTGGATCAATATTTCCATCTATGTACAACAGAATTTCTAGAGTCACAAAAGTGTTCTTGTTTTTCATAATCATATGTTATGAAAATTGATCTAAAGTTGAATAATCATAATTGCCATTTGTGAAAAATCAACATTAATTGAAGAAGTCCCTATTATACTACGGACAAACTTAAAGAGACAAGATTTTTGTTCAAAATTATTGTCTTATGTTGTGTTTAAAATCACATCGTTTTACTAATAAGTGATTAAAAACATAAATATTATTAAAATTAAATTTGTAATTATTATACTTTAATCCAAATATGAGTGAACTCTGTTTATACTTTTACTCCCCGATTTTAGTGAAATGACGTCGATTTGATTATTAGACATGAAAAAATAGAATGAGCGTAAATAGAGAATTTCATCTCAACTAAAAAAGAGCATGAGCATATATACTAACTTTACCCAATACTTAACAATTAATTTGAAATCTTAGAGCAACATTCACATTTTAAACTAATCTCATCTGTGAAACGAGTTCGTGTATACAACGAGATTTTAACACACAAGTCAAAAATTAGATGAGATGAACAAACAAGTCAAGATAACGAGATGAGAAATGAGTAAAAATGCTCTATCTAAACACATCAAATGGGGATATGATTTTTAAAATAAGCCCTAGAAAGTGTAGATTGACGGAGGAATAAGCCCATAGCTCAATAGAAGAAAAACTTCAATTAGGATATTAGGTCCATGCCCATTCAAGTAGGTTTCTCCTACTTTTTCTAAATAAAGTTTTATTTTTTTACCTTCACCACGTGGTTTATTGGTTTTTAAGAATATAAAAAATGGATTTTCTTTTTCGCCATTAACCATGTTTATGTCTTGGGCTGGAAATCAATTTGACAAATCCGAGTTGGTTAAAAATGGCCGATCTGAAATCTAGTCATTTCAAAATCCAAATTGATCAATTTCAAATCCAGCTTCAAATAAATTATCTTCCTTAAGGAAATGTGTTACATCATTTCAAACACACCTAAATTTTGATTTTCAAATATATTTTGAAAAGTAGAAAGGATAGTGAGTACACATCTTACAAATTGATTAAGGTAGTAACCTATTTTAATTATTAACATTTGTGAAAATAAGACGTGAATTGCATGTAGTAATTTTATTTTCACAGTTATCACTTAACTTAATTTCATATTCAACTAGTGAAATAATTTATGTGATAATTTGTATTTTCTTTTTTTTTATCGAATGTAATAATTTGTATTTTCTTGGATACAGGGATGGTGAAAAAAATATCTAGTATTTGCATAGTCATAGTTTTGTTCACCGAAACATGTATAATATGTCACAACTATTATGTTGATGATAATATTTCAAAGGTTTTCTTAGCTTATTATATATATATTTTTAAATTTGTTATGTTTTAATATACATGACTTACAATGAAGAAAGATTATTCATATCTTTCTAGTATTCCAATATTATATTAACACTTAGTTAATTATATGAGTGTCAAATCATCCTCGTACACTTTTAAACATCTTATTATATGTTTGTATGTATATATGATAGTTTTTCAGATATACATATTGATGAAGCTCAAATCTGTACTTCTGGAAATAAATGGCTAAGCTGAAAAAGTCCGAGCTCCAAGCAATATATTCTGGATATTCGTATTTGACCGACCTGAAATAACCGAGCTCCAAGCAATAATCACGAACTTTATCTGTAAAACAGAATAGCGTTAGAGTAAAAGCCCGAGGTGATCCCCGGGAGTTCCACTCCGATGCTAAAGTCAGTAAAAGTTGTATATCTCTTTAATTAATGCATTCACGTATATATAAAAACTGAACAATATTACCGTTAAACCGCATCCATACTTTCCTCCTTGATCCCTGGTGAACTGTTATAACTACTTGATGGCTTGTTCCTTCATATTAGGGAATATTCAAATATTTGTTATATCAATACCTCCTCAAGTCGGCATAAATATGTTTATCCCGACTTGATAATAACTTCCAAATATTTCCGAGTTGATCTTCTTGACCCTTCTTACGAAGAATGATGTTTCGATATCAGAGAAGAGATAAACTTGTTCTTCGTTATGATGCTTATCAATAACCCCTCACATCGGTTGAGATTCCCTTGGATCTTATCCGATCTGATCAATGTTATTCTCATTTTTCGCACACAATATATGTTGTCTGATCTGTGTATGCTTTCTTTGCTTTATATGGCCCCAAGCATATTAAGAGCTATATCAGCAAGTAATACGGAAATGACGAACTCCGTAGGTCTCCATAAATACGATGTATGTAATTCCGAACTAGATATCTAAGGAGGTATCCGACCTCCAGTGTTTAATTTGACCCCAAGCTAAGGAGTTATAGCACCTCCGAGCTAAAGAATTTTATGACCGAGCTGAATAATCTGACCTCCAGTGCTAAAGAGTTTTATGACCGAAATCCGAGCTGAGGATTTATCCGAATTCCGAGCTGAGGATTTATTCGAAATCCAAGCTGAGGATTTATTCGAAATCCCAGCTGAAAAAATTTATCCACACTTGTAATAATCGAGCTTTCTTTGTTTTAGTTTTATTGTACTTTGGATTTATGTTTTCCAAAGTTTATTAACATTTTATCCTTAGAGATTTTGTCCCTGGATATAAATGTTTTGCTTTCCCAGAATTTTATTCTCGGGATTTTATCACCTTTGTTTCTCTAGAGATTTTTTCTCTGAAGTAGTTGAATATTTTCCCCAGAATTTATTCTCGGGGTTTTGTGTCATTTGCCCTTTCTAGAGATTCTGTTCCCCAAAATTTTGAGCTTGCCACGTATGTTGGGATTTTTTCACAGAGATCTTTTCCTCCGGAATTTATCACCAAAAAATATTTTATTCAAAAAGAACTGAATTGTTCTTATTACATTGCTGAAATGAACTTAATAAAACTTCCGAGCTAATAATACTTCAAAATTCCCGAGCTCAAGTAATTCTTCAAACTCCCGATCTCAAGTAATTCTTCAAAATCCCGAGCTCTAATAATTCTTCAAAATTCCCGAGATCAAGTAATTCTTCAAACGCCCGAGCTCAAGTAATTCTTCAAACTCCCGAGCTCAAGTAATTCTTCAAAATCCCGAGCTCTAATAATTCTTCAAAATTCCCGAGCTCAAGTAATTCTTCAAACGCCCGAGCTCAAGTAATTCTTCAAACTCCCGAGCTCAAGTAATTCTTCAAAATCCCGAGCTCTAATAATTCTTCAAAATTCCCGAGCTCAAGTAATTCTTCAAACGCCCGAGCTCAAGTAATTCTTCAAACTCCCGAGCTAATGATACTTTCAAAATCCCGAGCTCAAGTAATTCTTCAAAATCCCGAGCTCTAATAATTCTTCAAAATTCCCGAGCTCAAGTAATTCTTCAAACGCCCGAGCTCGAGTAATTCTTCAAAATTTCCGAGCTCAAGTAATTCTTCAAACTCCCGAGCTCAAGTAATATCCGAGCAGCACGCATACGTTTTTGCTGAGCAGCAACTTTATCCTCGGGTAGATTCCCCGACCTTAAAATATAAATCGGGGTCATCTAATTTTCGGTTCCTTTTCCCCTCATCTCGGATTCTTATTCCTCTTTTTTCGTTATCCTTTTTCCTTTGGTACGCCTCTGCTCCTTTAGCATATTTTTCTGCTCGGTCCAACAACTATTCCATATCACATGGCGGATCAGTGGCCATTTTTGTGTAAAAACGTCCGGGTCGTAATCCATTGAGAAATGCCCCCACCAGAACATCTTCAGAGCAATTTTTCACTTGCAAGCTTTCGTCATTGAATCTACCCATATAACTCCGAAGGGACTCACTCTCTCCTTGACAAAGATTTAGTAACTCTGCCGTAGACTTGTCAAATTTCTTACGTTGCAAAAATCGGTTAAAGAAGAGATTACATAATTGGGAAAAGGAATTTACACTCCTTGGCCTTAAGCCTTCATACCAGAGGCGAGTTTTTCCTTCCAATGTGGTAGGAAATGCCTGGCACTTCGTTTCCTCTGGTGCCTTCAAGAAATCCATTGTGGATTCAAACCTGTGAATATGATCATTGGGATCCGTGTCTCCGGTATAAGCCTGCAGTTGTGGTAACTTAAAACGTGGAGGTAGAAGGAAATCAACGATTTCTTTTGATAAGGGGCTATTTCTCCTTGGTCTTCTCTTCCCGGGTCTTCTTTTCCCGGGATTTCTACCTTTATCGCGGTTTGCATTCTCTCCACCTCCAGTCCGAAGAAAAGGGTGTGTCTCAGATCTCCCTTCATTTTCTCCATTGGACTTGTTATCAATCACCAGGGGTCCTTTTCCCCGGGTTTTCTATTGATCGTCTTTCTTCTTCCGAGCATCCTTAACCAAAGGCTCCATTTGATCGTAATGTTCAGCAAAAATCTTCATCATCTCCGGAGTGATGGGGTTGCCTCCTTGCTGCGACTTTTCAGGATCCTTTTGGTGAGAGGGTGACGATTGTCCTTCTCCTTCTCGCCTGCTAGTCTGAACATTTCCTCTCATGGATCTCGTGTTTGCCATCACAATGATAAATTCGTTGTGTGAACCTTTTGTTTGGTTCCCACAGACGGCGCCAATTGATGAAGCTCAAATCTGTACTTCTGGAAATAAATGGCTAAGCTGAAAAAGTCCGAGCTCCAAGCAATATATTATGGATATTCGTATTTGACCGACCTGAAATAACCGAGCTCCAAGCAATAATCACGAACTTTATCTGTAAAACAGAATAGCGTTAGAGTAAAAGCCCGAGGTGATCCCCGGGAGTTCCACTCCGATGCTAAAGTCAGTAAAAGTTGTATATCTCTTTAATTAATGCATTCACGTATATATAAAAACTGAACAATATTACCGTTAAACCGCATCCATACTTTCCTCCTTGATCCCTGGTGAACTGTTATAACTACTTGATGGCTTGTTCCTTCATATTAGGGAATATTCAAATATTTGTTATATCACATATCATAATCAACCTAGATTATATATATAAAAATTCAATTTTGGTCCATTATTCACAGTGCGAAGTTATTGGATAATAGATATGCAATATTGAACTTGTGCCCGATATTGTACATCCAATAGAGCCCCTCCCTTACCCTTGTTTTGGTATTGCGAGAAGTATAAAAAAATAAAAAATTACACACAAAGCTATTTTCTTTCAATGAATTAGACATTTTTTTCATATACTCAATATTGTATATCAATAGATACATCAGCCTTTCCTTACTCTTTTTTTTTTGGTATTTTTGAAGAATAAACAAAAAAAACTATCTTTCTTTTTAATTGCGGAGATGTAGTATTAGATATGCACAAATCTATATTTTTTTTAAGGGCGAATTCCCTTTTACCCCCCTGTGGTTAGGCATAATCCCCCTATCGCTACCTCGTAGTTTCAAAATACCCACATAACCCCCTCATGTTTTGAACTAATGTGGAAAATGGATGGAATCCGTCTAAACTGACGGATGTGTGCTACACGCGCATGAATATGCGTGTGGAACAATAAAGCGCTATTAAAATATAATTTTTGTTACAAAATTACCCTTATTCACATTTTCTCTTCTTTTTATTTCTTTTTTTATTTTCTTTCTTTTTCCCTTCTTCCCTTCGTCTTCCCCGTCTGAATTTCTTTCATTAACACACCACCTTATAATCAAAACATCACTTCATTGGGAAAAACTCATTAGCCAAGCCCAAGCTTTTCATCTTTTTCTCTGTATAACTAGCAAAATCATGATCACACAACTTCTAGAAACAATGAATTTCAAATTAGACTCCTCCTGCTGTTTGAAGCTGAGTCGAGAGCTGACAGATCGGGAAGCTCGAATCTCAACGGGGTAGACCTGCATAGACTGCTGACAGATCGGGAAGCTGCATCTCGCCGACTTCGACTGGCTCTGGCGACATCTGAAAGACTGACAGATCGGGAAGCTGCTTCGGCGACTTTGATTTGCTCCGGCGACTTTGATTTTCTCCAGCTCTTGAAGACTCCTGTTGTTAGAAGCTGATCGACGCCCCCTGAATCTGAAGTGAGCTCTGGCGACTCCGATTTGCTTGACCCCTGCATCTGAACGACGCCCTCGAACTTGGGCTGCCAGATCGGAAGATCCGGCGACTTTTGCTGGTGGATTGGGAGGGCTGAGGATCCAAAACGCTAGACTCTGGAACTGGTTTTGTTTTGCCTCTACTGAATGTGGATTCAGTAGAGGCTCTGTCGAATCACTAAAATCTGTACTACACTTTTTCGAAAGTAAACTCTCAGCTCATGCTTTGTCCATTTGCTTGAACCGATTTGAGAGCTTCGAGGTTCTGCCGCATGCTCCCTTGAATTCTTGCTTGGTCCTACTTAATTGATGAATCATTCACATATTTCTCTCTGGCAGCTATGAGCAGCTTATTGCCGAGGTGACTGTAAGTTGTAGTTTGGAAGGATTTGTGAATCTGGATTTTGAATTGAAGCTCCCAAATGCTCTGCTTTGTTTGATAACTGCTCTTCATGTGAGCATTCTGTTGTGGACCTTTTGCTCATAATTTGGAAGCGAGGCTCTTGCGCAACCAGTAGATTTTGGTCTCAAGAAGTACTTACTCTCCAGATTCTGGAATTGATTTTGCTAAACTTGCATGTATTTTGGTCCTATGTGGCTTGCTAAACTTGCATCTAATTGGATTTGCTATTTGGCTTGCTAAACTTGCATATGAAATTTGAAAAAAAAAAGGGAGGAAGAAGAGGATGAGTAGAAGCATATAGGTTCTTTGACTCGTCAATGTTTGACTATTTAATTAAGGGTGTTATTGTAATTTTGCTTACATCCGTCAGTTTAGACGGATTCCATCCATTTTCCACATTAGTTCAAAACATGAGGGGGTTATGTGGGTATTTTGAAACTACGAGGTAGCGATAGGGGGATTATGCCTAACCACAGGGGGTAAAAGGGAATTCGCCCTTTTTTTAATGAACCAAACTTTTTTTATTATGGTAGATGAGATGGATTTGAATTATAATATTATACAAGGGTAACTCTGGGTATCATCCTTCCCAATTTTGTAGATAGAACTATCTTTTCTTCTAATTTTGTATTGATTAGTTTTTCTTTGAGGAATCCTTCTCATACTTAAAAAGAAAAAAAACAATTGAATTGTTAAGTAAGAATGAAGATCTTATCTAAATAAAAATTTTTAAAAGTAGGAGAGAGAATAAGAAAAAATTAAACTGTAATTAAATAGCATAACTTTTCGAATTTAATTCCGTCAAATTTTCTATAATTTCTTATAAACTTCATTAATTTATTAGATCTGATCTACAACCCCATGTGGTTTAGGAACATAAACAGTTCTACTCATTTTATTCTTGTCTTTCCGGCAAAATGTCATGCATTTTATTGTCTTTTATTCCTGTTTTATTGTCTTTTATTCCTGTCTGTAACAACAAATTTAAAAGCAATCTCTGGTCTTATCTAGCTACGAGAGAACGAAATGCTCAACCCAATTGGTTCCATAGTTCCATGGAGTCATTAATAGTTTGAAGGAATTAGTGCATGGACTGGCTCAGCTGTGTAGAGGGCAGCATTCTTTTTATTTTTGCTTGATGGATCAGAAGAATTAAAACTAATTGGGATCCACTTGAATACTCAAGCTGCGTCTCAATCTTTTCCTAAATTTTCTAGATTAAAATTTCTAAAAAAATTTAAAGAATCTTTAAGATTCTTCCTTTATTAGAAGAAGCATTAGTACTACTAATCCATGAGACAAAAGAAAAGGGATGGTTTTAAATAAAAAACTAGAGTACTTAGTTGATAACTCAACTTATATATAATTATTATTTCAAGAACTTGTTTGAAATAAATACAGCCAATTAAATTCAGTTTTGGTTAAGAGATAAATCATTTAAGTTGGAAATCACATTAAATGAAAAATTTATAAATATAAAAATTAAAGAAATATCAATAGTCAAAAGTAAAGAGCTGATTATCTCCTGTTATAACTTAAATTGAGGAATAAAAGCTGATGAAGACTTTTAAGCTCTAATAAATATGTGCCTTTGTTTAATTAATCCTTGTATGTGGCTTGAAGCATCCCTCCATATATAGCCAATGAAGACTTTTAATGACTTCTTTATTTATTTAATCTCTATAATGTGGCTTGAAGCATCCCTCCTCCATGGCCAAATATTGGAGGGATTTAAGTTCTAACCTGTCATGTTTAATATGGCTTGAAGCATCCCTCCTCCATGGCCAAATATTGAAGGGATTTAAGTTCTAACCTGTCATGTTTAATGTGGCTTGAAGCATGCATCCCTTCTTTTTGAAGTGCCAAAGGTGAGTAGACTATATGGTCTATGAGTTTGTACATTATTGCTTAGTTAGTAAAGTAAATTAAACATAATGATAAAAATTTTAATAAAAATACAAATGACGCCTTTAAATATAGAATCACTAAAGCCAAATGATGTGTTAATTTTCAATGGAAAAAGATAATTAAAGGTAAGGTTATATTAATTGCCATTCTCTTTTGACAACTGGTTTTCTTTAATTTTTGCGTGTGCCCACAGTTTCTTCATGGTGGGTGTGTGTATATATATCAATGCACCTTGATCCTTCTGCCATCAAGATTAGCATTGCCTCCTTTACCTCAGGTGACCAAATACAAGGAGGAGGCTTGATAAGAAATTCTGCAGGTATACCCCTCTACCTGATTCCTACTGTTGTTTGCCCTGTCCAAGAAACAATCCTGCAGGTGGAGATCAAGTGCTGCTTGGAAGGCATCAGATTCTGCAAAGCGAAAGGATTACACAACATCAACATTGAATCACACTTAAGGATACTGCACCAGGCCTTTAAGTCGCAAAGCCTTTGGAGACTCAAGAAGTGGGAAGCACTACTGCAGCAAATCAGAGAGCAAGTCACCTTATCCTTCACTCCCAAGATTGCCAACAAAACTGCCATATACTTGGCCCATCACAAAGATCCAAATCAGGATATCCTCAAGAAACTTCTCAAGAATGACAGCTCTCCCTTTCCTCACATCTCTAGGAAACGAAGCAAATCATATATTATATCATAATTGAGTTTCCCTGGAGATGCGCCTGTCTGGGACGCAAGCACAATTTAGTGTAATCAAGGAAGCTGTCCTCAAGCAAAGAATCAATCCTGAATTTATGTAGGCCAGTAATTAATTTCAGCAACTTTATCATTTTGCCTAACCTTTGTAGCTGCATAGATCCCTCTCCATTCTGTGGAGTTTTGTTTTAGGGACTTCTTTGCTCAGTTTGTACAGTTTGCAAATGGAGTAGTACTCCACCTTTGCTTTACGCTATTGTTCAATGCACCATTCTACATGGTATATTGATCAAGCGCTCCACACTTTTGTAGGTTGATTTAAGGTATGTCCATCACCCAAAACATTAATTCAATATAGTAGGGAGTGGCTACCCACCTCGCAATAGAGAATATTAAGCAAAAAAATATATATATATATATATATTGTCCAAAAACAGTTTGATTTTTAATTCTCATAAAAAAAATTATCTGATTTGAATATAATTAATTTAGATGAATTTGAGATGGCTCGACATTTCAGCTTATTTTTAGGATCTCAATTCTCAGGTGTATTTGTTACAATTTTTCTTTTGGAATTTACGTACAATCATTCAATATTTTGCAAATTATATTAATCCTTCTTGGTTAATTGGTGACTGTTGCCATTTCAAGAATTGACTGTCACTAATTTTGTAGGACAAAATTCAATCTCGATCGTTATGGACTTTAGGATAATCTGATTATTTTGATCATACTTATCATTTTGGATTATCGCCAATTAATGATATCAAACATGGTTGATGATTCGACTTTAATTTGTTCCCTATACATTTGTGCAATATATAACTAAACTAACCATTATTAAGTTCTATAATTAGAGCATAATTTGTATAAAGTTTTCTTTTTCAACAACTTTTATAGATTTCCATAACAGAGATCAGTAAGTTACATTACTTCCAGCAACAAGGAGGATGATAAGTGTTCATTGTTAGTCAAAATATGTTAGGTATTATGCCTAACTAAGTTTGGTATGTTAGGCATAGTATGAATGCAAATTTATATTGAATTTGCAGATTTCTATAAATAGAGCTCTCACATCCTCATTTCATTCACGCCAAAAACAAGCAAAATCAAGAGCAAACAAAGAAGAGAGAAAGACGTAAATCTTTGGTGCAATTTTATTAACATCATGATCGCTCCGGCCTTATCCATAACATTCATCCATATAAGATTGATTAGAAATAATATCCCACCTCAGGCCTTATCCATAACATTCATCCATATAAGATTGATTAGAAATAATATCCCACCTCATGGAAGTTTATAAATTACTCCTTCCGTTTTCTAAAAAGTGTCGTTTTAAAGATGTACACACTAATTAAGAAAATTGACACCTCAGGCCTTATCCATAACATTCATCCATATAAGATTGATTAGAAATAATATCCCACCTCATGGAAGTTTATAAATTACTCCTTCCGTTTTCTAAAAAGTGTCGTTTTAAAGATGTACACACTAATTAAGAAAATTGAGAAATTTTCTTTTTTACCTATATTTATAAGGGACACAGGTTAAAATTGAAAATTTTTAGACCTTTTAAATTGATATTTGTAAAATGACACTTATTTGAGAACAAAAAATATGAGCTAAAATGACACTTATTAAAGAACTGAGGGAGTAATTAATAAGATTATTAGGTGGGTTCAATCTAATCAGTTTTGAGTTAGATGCATAAGAATTATTAAGAAAGTATCAAGTACTTAAAGTTAAACCTTTCAAACATGACTTGAATATATCCTATAATTTAGTAATAATGGTTAAAGAGTAGTGATTCATCCTGCCTGTTTGTTTATAACTAATCAGGTCTAGGTTCTAAACTCTCGGAGGAAGGAGAAATTTTGCGATATCGTTGATATTAGGTGTAAATATTTTGTCATACCCTATGATATATATTCATATTAGAAATTCCATGGCGAATATGATCCATATATTGAATGCTACTTAGTGGGATAAAACCATAAAAGGTTTACTTATTTTTGTTGTTGTTACTAAAGTTGTGTATATTAACCTATTTGACTATCCTATTATAATTGTGCTACTTAATGATTTATTTTGTCAACCACACAATCTTTTAATCTATTTCTTGAGAAAATCAAGAGTTGAATAATATTAGACTAGCATTGTCTTTTGAACTCATAAAAAAGTTGTTCCAATTTCAATTTGCTAGTATATATAGAGTGCAAGCCACCCAAAATGTCATTGCAACAATCAAAGTTTCCAATTTGCCTTCATAAAAACAATGGAGTTGTTTCTCCAAAGCTCAGAAACTAGACTTGCTGGAGCTGCCCTTGCTTTTCTCCTTGCTCTCTACTTCGTTTTTGGGAGGTTTAAACCTTCTAAAAATGCCAAAAACTCATCACCGCCAGAAGCTGGACGTGCATGGCCAATCATTGGTCATCTTCCTCAACTCTTGAGAAGTTCGCAGCCATCCCAAGTAACATTTGCAGGCTTGGCCGATAGATACGGGCCAGCTTTCATCTTTAGACTTGGGCAGCATGCAGCCCTGGTTGTGAGTAATTCGGAACTTGTTAAAGAGTTGTATACCACCAAAGATTTGGTTGTATTAACTCGACCAAAGTGTGTCGCAGGCGAGCATCTTGCCTATGACTATGCCATGTTCGGCTTCTCCCAATGTGGTCCGTATTGGCGTGAGATTCGTAAACTAATTTCTATAGAATTACTCTCTGCTCGCCGTCTTGAGCTGCTCAAGCACATCCGAGTTTCTGAAACCGAGACTTCTATCAAAGAGCTTTACAATCACTGGAATGAGAAAAGAAAGAATTCTTCATCATCCTCAGGATCTGTTTTGGTTGAAATGAATAAATGGTTTGGTGATTTAACTTTAAATGCAATTTTAAGAATGGTCGTGGGAAAAAGATACTCCGGTTCTGTAAATCCCAGCGAGGAGAAAGAAGCAAGGCGATGCCAAGAAGTGCTGCGGGAGCTTTTTCACTTAACTGGGCTCTTTCTAATGTCCGATTTGATTCCTTCGCTACGATGGTTGGATTTGGGAGGGTATGAAAAGAAAATGAAACAAAGCAGTATAGACACCGACCGGATTGCTGAGGAATGGTTGAAGGAGCATCGTCGAAAGAAAGAATTTGCAGGCAAGAACAATAGTACTGATCATCATCATCAAGACTTCATGGACGTGATGATTTCACTCATGGAAGGAGCAGAGATTGCAGCTGGATATGATGGTGATACCATCATCAAAGCAACATGCATAGTATGAGCATTTTCCATTTTTAAGTCATAAATTTCAACATCCCAACGATTTTCCATTGTTTAATTTGACTTGCTGTTTCTTGCGCGCTTTGCAGAATTTGATTGCTGGTGGGAGCGACACAACATCAGTTACGTTAACATGGGCTCTAACTCTGATCATGAACAATCCAGGAGTCCTGAAAAAAGTTCAAGAAGAACTAGACAAACAAGTTGGCAAGGAAAGACAGATAAATGAATCAGACATTAACAATCTCGTCTATCTTCAAGCAATTATGAAAGAAACATTGCGATTATATCCAGCTGCTGCATTGGGGGGAATTAGAGAATTCACTGAAGATTGCACTATTGGTGGTTATCAAATCCCGAAAGGAACAAGATTGATACCGAACCTGTGGAAACTTCATAGGGATCCCAATGTGTGGGATGAACCATTGAAATTCAAACCTGAGAGATTCCTCACAACAAATAAGGATATTGATATGAAAGGCCATCATTTTGTGTTAATCCCATTTAGCAGTGGTAGAAGAATTTGCCCTGGAATGAATCTTGGCATACAGATGTTACACCTTGTCTTGGCTAATGTCTTGCATGCTTTTGATTTCTCAACTCTATCTGATGAAGCCATTGACATGACTGAGACTGCTGGACTTGTAAACCGTAAAGGAACTCCATTGCCACTTCTTGTAGCTCCACGCTTGTCCCCGACTCTCTATTAATGGAATCAGCCATGCATGCATTCTGGGAAGGATTTAAAACTTCTACGACTATACTGATCAAGTGGAAAATCTTACATAAAACGGGTTGAACTGAAAGTTTCCCCATTGCTCTTTGTTTTAAAGCTTTTTTTTTCCCTTCATGTTTACGTGATTTTGTGATAATTGTTCACAATCAGTGACTCTTCTCTTTTCCTTCATTTCTTTCATCTTCTACCCTAAATTGCCCAATCTCTATGTTTTACTTTATTAATAAAATTACTCCACTTGGCTTTCTAAATTGTTTCCCTATTGCTTTGTATTAAAATTCTACTTGGAATGTTAGTCAATAGTGTTAACATGCACATTCTAATAAGTGCTTCGAAAATCGGATTAATCGGTTCTATCGATTCAGTAATCGATTCGATTTCGTTTTACTAAAAAAATCGATCAAAATCAGTCAAAATCATGATTCAACCAAAGATTGGGTTGAACCTATCAACCCTTTTTTTTTTTTTCGGGCTTTTTTTTCTTTCATATAATACGTTTTTTCTTTTCATTTAAAATTATGTTTAATACTTATATGATATGTAATTTTTGGATGATGAATAATGTTTTATTAATATTATGTATTTTAGTTATACTTAGTAAATATTTGTAGTTGGATATAAGAACTTTTTTTTAATTATTAATATATTTATAATTATATTTATCATGTAATGATGACATCATCCAACGTTTCCTTATTGAATTGATCCAATGATTTATTTTTAATCCAAAGCGATAATTTCATTTCACAAAAAACTTTATACAATCAACCCACTGGTTGAACATCTTTTTCAGTTGCAGTTTCAACCATCTAGGAAAATCACATTCCCAACACTTGATACTTACATCCTTTACTGCCTCATTTGCTAACAATAAAGGGGCTGAGTTGAATTTACTATAGATATAAGTAAATCTACAACCACTACTACAAAAATAGTCTGTTACACCGGTTAAAAAATGCTAATTTACACCGGTTATTTGAAAATTGTACCGGTGTATATACAGGCGCGGTAAAACGTGCATTATTTTTACATCGGTTAATCAGACCGGTTTAAAAAATCTATTTTTACACCAGTTATTTATCAACCGGTGTAAATTTTTTATTTTTACACCGGTTTTACTAACCGGTGTAAATTTTCAACTATAGTAAATGGTGCATCATTGATCCTTTATTCGGCCAATTCATATTCGGCTTTAATTTTCAAAATATTGATCTTGATCATTTTGCAATAAGGTAAATGATGAGAATTTCACAAAGATAAAGGACTATTTTGACAGAGTAAGAAAAAATTAAGGTTTGCAAACATTAGAAAGTAATTAAGAAGCAAACACTTCAAGTGGGCTTTCTGCCTTTCCATTTCTTTAATTTTTTTTCACAATTAACTTGTTATAAAGAGCTCTAAAAGAGTTAACGAAAGAACTAAACCATCCTCATAACAATATATATATATATATATATATATATCAAAATTCAAGTCTACAATCTATTTGGAAAAAATTCCAAAAGTGGGCTCTTCAAACTTGAAACCATGTAGAGATATTTCTGCAGAATGGAAGTTTTGCTCATAAGACGGCGTATTGGATTGTACTGTGTTTGCAAAAACTATCAAAGAGCAAATGGATGCATATTCAAGTAGAAATCTCATATCTTCCTCAGATCCACAAGAAACAGTAAGGCCCATCAATGCTTCTTGGGAATTCATTTTGCATACAAATATTTGAATGCTCCTTAAACCCCAACTCAGATGATTGAGCAATATTGTCAAATTCAACTTTTAACTGGAAGTTTAACGATATGAAAGCATTTTGCAAGACAAAGTGTTATGACTTCTAACTTTTAACACAAAATTTTCGAAACCAATTCATATATAAAACGTAGTATGATTCATATATGAATGCATAATCAATAACAGTTGAAATTTTAATTTTAATTAATTTCTTACCGTTTTAATTGTAAATTTAAATCGAGATTAACTCCCAATTTATATATAAACCACAAGATATCACATAAACTTTTAATATGATAAGAGCAGGATTGAGTTATCCACCATAATTCCTAATAATTAATATTTCCAAACTATTTTTTTCTTATGCCTAATTAGAAAGTTTTAAACTAGAATAATTGCCATAAAAGTTCAATTTATTGTAATAAATTCAATTTATAGTGGCACATGTTTTTTTCTTTTGAAAAAATTATTTGGAGACTCTTGTCATTGGGGAAGACATGTATGTGAGACCAAAAAAATTGGTCCAGTTGAATCATAAAGGGAATAAGAAACTAATTTATCTTCAATAATGTTGTCTAATCATCTTTAATATTAGATAATATTTTTTCAATTTTTTCTTTAAAAAAAAGAGTAAATTGTGAAATACCACCATAAGCTATAGTTGGGTTATAATATACCCCTTAAACTTTTAATTTTTGCCATTTTACCTCCTTAAGCTTTTTTTTTTCATGTTAGCTCAATTTAAAAAATTCATGTGAATATTAACATGGAAAAAAGGCATAAATAATATTTTCTATTGTACCCTAAAGCTTGCAATTACTAACAACTATTTTCGAAATATTTTCTATTTTTTATTTTCTTCACTTTAGTTTTAATAAAATCATTCCTAATTCTTTTTGTTTAGGGTTTAAATAATACAACATTAAAAAGGAAGTGGGTTTGAATCATTGATATTTAACCTCTTGTTGGATATTTTAAAAAATACAAAATAATTAACAATGGTAGATTGGTCTCAAATATTTATTTTTTTTGTAAAATTATTGTATTTTGCAAAATAGAAAAAAAAAGGTTTAAGAGTGACAAAATTGCAAGTTTAACAATTATATTACAACAGTTTAGAGTGATATTTTGCAATATACCCTCTAAAAAAAAGGTAAAATTATTTCTTAATTTGGAATATAATTTAGGACTCTAGAGCTATTTTTTTCCACCCTAAATAAGAATAAACTCATATAATTAACTTGTAGCCTCTTCATCCTATACCTTAAGAATCTCAAGTCCAATATTTCTGCAACTTTTGTGTAAATTCCAATTCATCACTCCATTTATTGGTTCTGGTCCACACTTCCTCATATATCCGTTTGAGAAGATAAACATTCATGTCGATCGTCCTAGTCATTTTACCTTTGTCCTCCTCCCTCTTCTATGCAAATTGCCATGCATGCATGGAAGCTTTTACGATCAATTATTGCTGTCTGCAAACCACACAAATCAAAAGCAATCCCTTGTCCTATCTATAGCCAATTAGCCATGGATGGATGGCTTGAATTAAACACCGAAATAAAAGGAGAAGGCTTCTTCATAGGCAATTAAAAACATGCATGGTCCACCCTCATGACCCCGACATGGCTCCATCAAATGAACGCATCTAACTTTGGTTCATGATTCTATGTAATCAATTAGTGTTTGTATCATTGTATGGACTGGCTCCAGCTGTTTAAAGGGCTGGTCAGCATTCTCTTTATTTTTGCTTCATTTTATCAGTAAAATCACTCTATACTAATATGGATCCACTTGGATATTGACTCATTGAGAACTGAAGATTCCCTTTAAAGAACCCTTAAAATCTTCCATTTTTTAGGACCATTACAGTTAAACCTACGAGATGAAAGAAGGGATGGTTTTAAATTGGAGTTAATACAACTTTCTTTGCTAATTCGACTTATTGTTTCGAATTTGAAGTACTTGTTTGATAATTAGACTCGTATTGTATGTAAAATTAAGTACGGTCAAAATCTTTTCTTTTTTTAATGGGTAAATCTCGTACATGGGAAAGATGTCAACTCCAACTTTTATACATAGTAAAACTCAAAATTACACGCAATTCAAATATGAATTATTCAAAATACACGAGAATACTATAAGGTAATTGTATCCGATCAAAAAAACATAGTCATTGACATCTTACGTCATCTACATTTTTTGAAAGAAGATTACTTTAATCTATCTACTCTAATTGACCTCTCATAACTTTGCTTCAATAGTAGAACATTTAGATGATTCTATTTGGATTCCATAATTTTAGGTTAAGAAGAGTTAAATCAATTGAGTTGGAAGTCACATTAAATGCCAACCTCATACATAAAAAAAGAAATAATATTCAAAGGAAAGAGCTCTTCTTTAACCATACATTGAGGCTAATAGCTAGTGAAGGCTTTTAAGCACTAAAATGTCTGTTTAATCTATTTATGTGGCTTGAAACATTGGTCCTTTTTGAAGTGCAAGAACACCAATGGCAATGGAGATGATCAAGAGGTCACATATCCTAATGGCCTAGATCATGAGTAGACTTGGGGGAATTTTTTTACTTGTCCAAATTGATACTACTAATTATTCAAAATCTTTCAAATAGATCATGGTCCTAATGATGATTGTGCTCTAAATTTAATAAGATATGTTTTTGAGATTGCATTATTGATGACCATATAGATAAAAACTTTGTATGCAAATCAGAACATTTGATCTACTTGTACTTGAGAAGCAAAGATTAATTAATATATAGGAGCACTATTGTTGTGGTCCAATGGGTGGATTGGTTATTATTGTAAGACCATTCACATATCATAATGTGTTTACTGTTTTACACCAAGAATTAGTACAATATTTTGAATGTGTCATTATTGTATCTTTTGTTTGATTAATGCTTTATGAACAACACAGTTGTAATCCATATTGGTTTGATGTAGCATTCATCATTAAATATTTCTTATGGGCATCCGAATGTAATGATTAACCAATATTCCAAAGTAGAAATTTGAAGTATTTAATTTAACACTATGAACCCTCCCAAAAGAGTATAATTATGCAATGATTTTGTTTTATAATTAATACCGACAATTTGGCAATATGGAAGAAAGGAAACACTACTTGTAGTTTCTATTCTTTTCTTTTAATTAGTTTTTGTATTAGCCACTTAATAGATATTGAAAAACTATTCAAAATGAAAAGATCGAGTTACTCCCCTTTTGTGAAAGCATTCAAAGCAGTCATATGATTTGAAAATTTATGTTGTTTTTATGAAAAATAGAAAAATTCTCAATTCGGTACTTTAAAAAAAAAAATAGAATTTTGCTCACTCTCTGGAGATAAAATATAATTTTTGTACAAATTCGTCTCCAAACTCGATTTTTCGAATCCGCCACTACCGTGTTATACTTTGAAAAAACACTTAAAACTTCAAGTAAACAAGATTTGGCCAACTTTTAGCAATTATGTTTCAAAATCATGGAAAAATCCTAGGAGTCGCTTGTTTGAAGAAGATTATGTGCTAGAAGCTGTTATATTGATTAATATCATCACATTTCTTCATTTTCAGAAGGAAAAAAAAACAAAAAAAAAGCGAAATTCGTAAAGGTTCTTTTGAGAGCACGCTTTTGAATTGCCATCATATTAGAGCATTTTTAACCATATTATTTGTGCACTTTCAGTAAAAAATGGAAAGCATCTGCACTTTGCGCAGCTATCGTACGTATTATATGTGTTTGAGTTGAATTTGGTATATTAAACAAAAGCAATATCAACAAACCATAGTGCATTAAACATAAAATATTCTCAACTTTTTACTCTCCTATTTTTGAGTATGCTCTTTTTCTTTCTTTCTTTCTTTTTTTTTTTAAACCATGAAACCAACATCTCATATTGTGCTAATAACAGCCCATTTCTTTCTCTTTTTTTTTTATTACAAGCTATAATTTTATTGAAAAGATTTAATTATATAGAAGCAACTAACTAATTGAAAATCATTTTGTTGTCTTATATTATTCTTATATTCTATCTATAAGAATAATATATTATACGTAATTTAATAATTGATGTAAAGTCACCAATGACCGCGAATCATAAGGTTTAATATAACCAATGACAAATTCAATTGACAACCATGCTAGTTTTTCCATTCAAACTAAAATTGAAGTTAGACTCCTCTCTTTAAAAGTAAAAGTTAAAGTTGAACTGGAATCATCTTTTTTTAATAGTTGAGTAAAACCAATACTGAAACTCAATAAAATTGCTTTCATATTAAGTACGGCTACGTTTGGACGAGGTATTTTTGAATTATATCATAAATTTTTTTTTCTTGGGATTTGTTATGAGAAAAGAATATTTTGGGAGTGTTTGGAATAAATAATTTTATTTTGTTGGGATTTGTATTGAAAATTTTTTTATTAATAAAAGTTTGAAATTTAAATTTGAATTAGTATTTATTAGTTTATTTTGGTGGGAATTGTGTTAGGAAGAATTGTTTATTATTAAAATTTAAAATTCAAATTTAAAATCAATATTTTATTTATAAAAATTACTGTAGCAAAAATAATTAATCTAGCATTGTTTTGTTTTTTAAAAATTTTGATGAAAAAATTGAACAAAACAAACACCTCATTTTGCAATTGTGAAATAAATCACAAATTTATACGCTTCCAAACAGTTTTTTCAGTGTATGTCGGCAAAAAAAGCCAAATTAAAGCTACCTCCCAACATATCAATAACATCTCAATTGATTTACTACTTTTATTTCTTGTTCTTGATCCAATTTTTCCTGCCGGGCACCCCCAAAAATATTGAAGAAACCATTTCCACCGACAGTTTTGCTGTTCATCACTCGAGGAACCGTCCAATTAAGGCAACTTTCAATGTTGTTTTCATCAAAATGTCCATGTCCAAGTCCAAGACTAGGACCTCAAATATTGATTAATCTACATTCCCTCCAAGTAACAATATTAATATTCAACAACTTTTCAAGTTATATATTTATAAATATTTATCCCCCATCCCATGAAAACAAAAATCCAGGTAGATATATGCTGCAAATGGTTTCAAGAATTGAAAATGGTCGTACTTAAAATAAATCCCAGTAACGTTGTATTCAAAATTAGGTTACCCCTAGACAGGGACAACCCTTTCGTCCTGAATAGCAAAATTGAGAGTCGAGACACTCATTTGGTTTAACTTTTTCCTTTCGGGCTGTGTCATCTTGTCCCCAGTTTTGCACGTCCCTTTTGCCTTCATGGTCCAGACTCCAGTGAGTGGGGGACTGCCCGTGAGAGCATTGCAAATTTGGAATAGTTTAATGGCTGCTACTAAATCTCCATAAATGTTTACACTTCAATAAATCATTATAAAATGCGAATGAGTTTCACATGGCTTGATCATAATGTTAAACATTTTTGTCTATTGATAGAGATGGCTTCTTTTTTTCTTTCCTTAATTGGTTTTTTTATCTTGATTGCATGGTGGAAATATGGCATACTTCTTGTTAAAATCGACCACGAAAATTTGTCCATATGAATAATATATCCAATTTAGACTAGGCATTCCTCATCCATTCAACATAGCTTGAGCTGTGTTGGTGATGATTGCATTCTCTGTGTTTTGAAATTTTGATTGGATTTGAATTCAAGTATGCACATAAATAAAATCAAGAAAAAAAAATGAAGTAGATAAAGGAATAATCTGAGGATTCATATCTTACACAAACTGAAAACATAATAGTGATGAAACTAAAATTATCTAACATGGAGTTCCATGTCTATGGCCATATATATTTTTACAGTGTGATTCTGAACCCCTTTTTCTTCAACAAAATAACATGCACGGCCGGGCGGCTGATGTTGGTGGTGCTTGCTGCTTAGTAACGGTGCTGGTGGTGCAGGCACTCAGGAGGAGCAACAGGAAACCTAGCAGTATCAGTGCAATAATCATAGATCATATGATTAGCCCTAACCCATAAGAGCTGATGGGTTTGATGGAGGTTGAGTTCTCCCATTGTTGGTTCATCCCACCAATACTTCTTGTCATTGCTGCTGCTACATTTCTTGGCATAATCTGCAGCTGCCACTGTTGCTGGACACTCGCAAGCATCAACCTGAAAGCCTGTATAAGAGGCTATAAATGGTGCATGGCTCCAATCAGTCTTGACCCTACCACCCTGTGTGGCCCAATCATCAGCATTCCATATGGAACTATACACACCCATCGCTTGATCCTTGGGAAATGGTATGCCTCTATGCTCCAGGTTAGAATGAACTCTTATTGGTGTCTCATCCACCGAGAATCTGAAAAAGTTTAGGACATAAATCAGAGATTAGCACAACAAGATTTGTGAGTAAAAATGCCAAAAAGCCAGAGTTTGAAGACAAGTAAGAAAGGACATTGAGCATTTATATCAATATACACATGCAGGGAGATTGTCCATTATCATAATTATGCATGGGTCCCTTATGGAATATCATCATATCTCATTTGCTTCATTGTCTTTTCATTTTGTTTTTATTGAAGGTTTGTTTGCATACTATGCAAATTTGGCTCAAATGTCTGAATCTCTAAAATGATACTAGTACAAGAAGTATGAGAAACTGGTCCAAAAGGATAGAAAGTAAAACAATAATCTTTGTAGTGGATCAACAACTATCAAGAGACAAGATCCAAGCTTGTTCACTATCCTGTAATCTTTCACTTTTTGCACTCATGGTCCTATTTCTTTAAATATTCAAGGCATCATACATTATTACTGCAAAGTAAAGAAGAATGCCCATTTTCCATCAAAATGTCATTAAGATATTATTGTGCACAAAAGGTCTCACACACACACACACACACACAAACACAAACAAAGAATAAGGATGGAGAGCTTACACAACTTTGCGAGGGGTCCAGCGAATAGAATAGGAATGGAAATCCTTACTGGGATCAAACCAAAGGTTCAATCTTTGCTCTCTGTTACCAACGCCATTAACATACACATTAGTCTGGATTGTATAAGGTTCACCAGTAGTGTTGCCAAGAAACTCGAAATCAAACTCATTATGAGTTGGACCATCCGATGACATCTGCATACATGAAAATCATTAAAAAAATTTAACATGAATCTATCTCAAACCAACATTATTAACTCACCAACACAAAATCATAAGGATAAACTAATGTTTTTTTAACTACAATAATGACTAAAGTCAATCCAATAAACTAAGGTAAAAAAAGCAAATGATTATCATACCAATAAAGCCACTTATGACTTTTGTGCTAGTTGAACTGAGAATCTATAGTATACTAATCAATATACACAATAAGTGGACAAAAGAGTGGGTGGATAATACTGGACAAGGCTTAATTAGAAGTAATGATAACAATAACCACTGTATGATCAAGTTCAGAGGATTAAAAGAAACAAGGAAATAAGAGTATGACTCAAATGCATGCATTCCAAAAAAAATTCAAATTTGATTTCTTTCTGCCCCTAAAACATCCAACATGAATAGTGCATTCAATGAAGTTTATTACCATCAACAACCAGTGACAATGAAGATTGCAATTTTACATAATGAGAAACACAAAGCAATAGTGTTCCTTGTGTGACATCATGCTTGTGTTGTCCATATGAAAATTACTACAGAGCTTCATTTATGGCAATAAGAGAGCAAGATCAAAAATAGTAAAATAGAAAACTCACATAGAAAGCAGTGACAGTTCCAGCAGAATCACCCTCTACAAGCTTGATCTGAACTGTGACTTTTCCAAACATATATTTGCTCTTTGATTGAAATCCAGCACCTTTTTCAAACAAAATAAACGATAATCACTTGAATAATCAAAATAGCCCAAGAAACTCTCGATAAAAAGATTCATGATGAACCCGTTGAGCCAAAAATTAAAAAAAAAAACACACACACACACACAGAAAACGAAAGAGATGAGAATATATATACCAGATGAGTAATCCAGCTTCATCTTGAGAACCTCATCACCTTCATATATGAAATGGTCATATGCCCAACTGGGCTGAAAAAGCGCATCAAATTTTGATGATGATGATGATGAGCTAACCAATCCCACCATCGAAAGAGCTAAACAAAAACCCATCAAAACCCACAACGTTTGCATTGCAAATGGATTGAAAGAAGGCATTGTTAATGCAAGAGAGATTCAGAAACTATGAGAGCGAGCTCAGTGTGTGTGTGTGTGTGTGTGTGTGAGTGTGAGGGCCAATGTAAGCATTGTGAGGGGATTTTATAGCCAAAGAAAAAAAAGTTTCAGTCTTTCAGAGAGGCTTCAATGGCAAGCCATGCTGCCACGTCATACAAATGAAAGCCACGTCGGAATAACGTAGTACACGTCATCAGAGGGTCCAAACATCGGACTCAGCTTCTTCCTATGAATGAAAAACAAAAAATCAAAAATGTTTTAGCCGTTGGGGGAATCGGCTTAGCTGGCTTGGAGCTGGTCCCTTTTGTGGGGGCAAAGTTAACAAGGACGAGTCGCTGTCTTAAAAGAGAGGAGTACTGATACGATCCAATAAATGAATGCCACGTGTAAATTCACAGCTGGGCACTGTGCAGTCCAGCTGTCAATGGCAGTATGAGTTAAAAAGAGAGGGACCCTCTCTCTTTACATGTTTTTTTTTTTTTTTTTTTATCCTATTTGCTTTTCTCTATCCCTTTGCTTATTTATTCAAAACAGATATTTAGAAACAAACCTTTATTATTCAATTTTAAAGAAAAACGTGCATAATAGTTGTGATTATTATTTTTTTTTAAAGAAAATGAAAGAAAAAACAACTAATAAATAATGACCATGGATTTTATATACAACAAGACTCTTCCTATGTCTTTCTTGTGGCGTGAATAGAGCATCAGATAAAGAACTAGTCCATCGGCCATGACTCGAAGGCAAGTTTTATATTTATTTAAGAGAGAATATTGTGAGTGAATTAAAAGGCTTCTATTTCCGTTATTAGTTTTGGGGGCTTTTGGACACCGATCTATATGTGAATCACATTTCATCGTTATATTTGGTTTAAATTTTATTTTTTTCTCATTTATATTTAAACGTAACATATCTATTTTTATGCTTTTCTCAAAAAATATTTCCTTTTTTCTTTAAATTTGAAGTAATACTTTTTTTAAAAAAAATAAATTCTATAGGATATTTTGTGCATTTGAAGGTCTACTATACGAGTCCAGATTCTCTGTCTAATATTTATCCAGTATTATTATATCTAACGTTTAAAACTACGTAGTTTCATTAAAAGTATGGACTAAATGCATAAATATCATTAAAATTAATTTAAAATTATTAGACCATTAGTGAACCCTACGACATAGTTTTAATTAGGACAGAATAAGACAGACAAAATCTTGGACAGAATATCCCGTGTGCTACTATACAAATGTCTAGCCCAAAAAATAGGAGAATTAGGTAGTATGATAATTAAAGCAAAATTTTGTGACCCTAATTATATAAATTACATTAGAAATGACCATGGATTTTATGAATAAAAAGAAATTATACCATCATTTGAGTCTTAATATTTTTTAGTTAATTCCATCTAAAATATATGTTTTGATATATAATTTGATATTTTTAAATTAGTCGATATATATATTAAAGTAGTTTGTGATTATGATTATATTTATTTGAAAGTGTCGAGTTTAATAGACTAATTAAGAGTGAGAAGCAGAGATTTACAAGAACACAAGTCATGCATATTCCTAAAAGATTTTCATTCAAATTAAAAATTCAGAAATCTTCTAAAATGTTTTAGGAAATTAATTTGCATTAAATATAAAAAAATTAATTCCATCAAATATTTATTTGAAAATAATGTTTAAAAAATTCTTGAAAAGGACAAGATCTATGGAAAATTTGAAAGGCAGAGTAGAGTATAGAATTATAGATGTGGGTATGGGGGTTGGGGCCTATAAAGAATGAACAATGATGGGGAAAGGGAAGCTTTCTTTATCCACTTCTTTGTTCTTTGGTTTTTCCTTTAGCTCAAGCCAATAATGCCAACTGGATTATTGCCAGGACATGAGCACTCAACACTCACTGTTCCATAGTCTTAATTTCTATATTATATGCTCTTTTTTTTTTTTTTTTTTGAATTGAATTCAATTAAATGCTCATTTAATTTTAATCCGTGAAAAGCATTAATTCAAACCTAGAGATGTGTGCCATAATATTTTTTATTTTTAAAATTTTGAAATGTGACTAAAAAAAATGATGATATTATTTTGCTATATGTATATGTTGATTTGACTAATATTATGATTTTTTTTCCATCCAACATAATAAATGTATGTTTATTATTAAAATGTATAAATTTGATTCTCATCAATCATCATCACCAGTATTAAATTTAAGTGAAAATCAAGAAACATAATTCATGTGCTAAAAAATAATTGATTAATTTCGTGAATTTTTAATAGAAGATCTTATATGAATTATATAAGTAGATCCTTCGATAACCTTATAAATTAAATACTTTTATAACTCTTATTCGATGTGAAATATTTATTTTCCTTACTACTTCACTATATTTGTATGAATTACTGCTTCACTATATTTGATGTCATTGAAATATCTAATAAATTTTCAAAGCTAGTATTCGAATAGTTATATTTAAAATAAGGTTAATTTAGGGGATGTATAATTTTTTTTTGATTTTTTTTTGTTTAAAAAGAAATTGTCAAAAAGGAATCGGGGTAGGTGAGGTACTATAAATTAACTTAAAGTACGGAGTATCTAGAACTACTTCTGTACTAGAGACGTCCAAAAAAATATCTCCTCAGGAAGATGACCATTTGGTCTACCTTTTTTTATTTATTTTTAATAAGGATATGAGTATTCAATAAATTTCACAATGCAATTTTACGTCCTATATTTTTCTAAATTTTTATTTGTAACCTCAACATCTTTCGTATATAAATAAAATAAACGATATTTGAATGATAAAAGATTTCCACGAGAGTGGATTATGTAAAGCGCGAGATATGAACGCAATGGGTACAAACTTACAGTAGTAGCCCAAGGTGGGTACCAGGGTCAGTCTCCAATAATTGGTCACCAAGTCACACACCTCCCGGCCCAAGGTGTTGACGATGCTACTCCGACGAATTCCGACCCCACACGGCCTCACTCCTGCGCACAACCACCATCATTGATCTCCATTGCGTATATGCCCTGGGAGAACTTGGAGCATCTCACAAATACTCTTTCTCCACCTATTTATCCATAAATGGATGGAGATTGTTCAAAGTGCGATTCGAATCATGGTTGTCATGGTTGAATACCAATTGATATACCAATTGAGACAATCTATATTGTTGATTGGCTATTATACATTTGATTTGCGTATGAGTAGTGGAGTTGCAGTAGCACTGTTGTACAAAACCCTGTTGACTTATGAATGATATGATCTTCAAGAATGGACAGAAAGAGACTTCGCTTGTGGGAGATGAACTCTTGCGCATGCATGCATATATATGATCAGATAAGGAAGAATGGGCTAAATTAAAGCACATTATGATCATCAACGAAGCTCTGGCTCTGCAATAAACATTATTGCAGTTCCTAAAAAAAAAAGAAAAAACACACATATTATTATTACACAAAAAATGTTCATATATAAAATGTATATATATATAACATCGTGATTTTTAATTTTTTATCACTTTTATTGTGCATTAAACTCTGACATATTTTTATTGTGAAATTAACTACCATTTCATACATAAATCCGCTTAACAAGAATCATTTATTATTATTATTATTTCAGGTTTGTAGCCTTACCATATTTCACCCCAAAAAAATTGGTTACAATATAAATGAAAATAAAGCAAAAAAATTATGTGGGTTTACTTTTGTAACTTGTGAACTTGTTGCAATGCTTCTTTGAACTTCAATTATTGAAGGAGAATAAAAAATTTTATTTGTTTTTTAGAGGGAAAAAAAAAAAAGAAAAACTGTAGACGAATTTAAATGATAGAGAAGTGCACGCATGTTGATGAGGATGGCAGACATGTCTAATCAGAAATGACGTATCTAATCTTTTATTTCAAGCTTCTTACTAAATCCAATGTTGCATTATTATTGGCGATCATCACACTTTGTTAAATGTGCCATCTGCTCGGCTCCCAGCTTTAGTTTATTTTACTTCAATGGAAACACAGCCACGATTAATATTAATTAAATATATAGAACCAGCTGTTTTTATTTATTTTTATTCTATATATATTTTTTAACAATAACAAAAATAAGCAATTCTTTAAGGGTTAGTAAGGATATATAAAAGTGTTAGTTTCATATTGTGTTTTATAAAAGGAACAGTTTCCAATTGAAAATCAATTGTTTAGATTAATAAGTTTCGTTTTTATTAATATTTATGCTAGAAAATTATTGTATTAAACAAAATTTAAAACTAAAAGTAAAACAATAGTTTCTTTTCTGTTATTGGTGGCGGTTAACGATTGACTGTCATAGTTCAACGCCATTAAAAATCCACCGACTGTTGTGGACTAGTTGCATTCTGGTCAGTTTTAATTGATCGACATTAATCAACTTGTTGATAGTTGGATATTGAATAAAAAAGGAAAAAAAAATTAAAAAGCCCAAAACACCTTTGTTTCTTATTTTGAGAAAATTAAAAAAAAATTGATTTGAGAGTCAGAGACTAACATACAAATCATTTTGTTTTGTAATAAAAATTGGTCAAAACAGTCTATTCAAATATATCATAAACTTATTGTATGAAATTGATTATATGAACCATATTTCATCATCGCGTTCTATCCACTCATATTTCCTATACAATAAATTAAAAGTTCAAAAACAGTAGATCATTAATCCAAAAAAGCACAACTTAAAAGATAATAAATCACACGCACCACAAATATTGGCTTCAACATTGTTTCTATTAAATGTTTGAAGAAGGAAAAAAAGGTTTTCCTATACAAAATCTGAATTTTGTTTTTCAAGAAAATAGCCAATGAAAATATTGAGAGAATCCAATTCCAAGGACTAAGTGACACAGCAAGCACTTCTAGTGGTGTTGGAAATAATCAAAGCATAGCGGTGACGGCTGTTCCATTCAGAAAAGAAAATGTATGAACTTACCAATACCAGCAAAATGAGAAATAAATATTAGATTTAGTTATCCAAGAAAAGTAAAAAAAAAAACATAAAAAAGGAAAGGCTTTGGATCAGTTTAATTGTGCACAAACTCGCATGTATTCCTTACTTTCCAAGCAAAATAAAAAAATACCCAAAGAAACTTTACACTTTTATTTTCAATGTTCGTTTTCTTCAAACGAGATCACACGCTCATGAACAGTTGTATTATCGTCTTGGAGAAGGATATGGTGAATACTTTAAACCCCCCAAGATTCTTAGAGTTTGGCATGCATTGGCACAGATGAAAATAGGGAATGGTGCATGCAATGGGAAGAAATTGAAATCAAACAAAACATTAATAGAATCAAATTGTGTCCTTTTGGGGTTTGAGCTCAAGGGTTTAGGTGTGTCATCCTTAATTTACTCCCTTTTAGCAACTTATGTGTAAATGAATAGTGCTTATTTTGAAGTTAAAATGTCTTGAAAATGAGTTAGAGATTTAATATTTATATATATATATATATATATATATAGCAAAGGAATTTAATATATGTAACATGAATGTGGAATTCTAGCATTGTGTTGACTGTTGAGCAGTCGCGAATTCCGGGAGTTAAGTTTGAGAGTCGAAATTATATAAAATTATTTTTAAAATTATGTTTTAATTTTTGAAGTGAAAAAAATTCTAATTATCTAATTAATTTTTTTATTTTTTATAAGAAAAAGGGACAGTTGCATGGCTGTGGATCTTCTCTATTATTTGGTGTATCACTCTATTTATCAATTTTTATAAATAAGACACGTATCTTTTTAGATAAAACTAAAATTCTATTAAGTGATTAGTGAACCTAAATAATAATAATTCACTAATTACTTGGTTAGGATTATAATTTTATTTAAAAGGACACGTGTCACATTTATAGAGAGAGTGATACATAAAGTAATACACTAAATGATACAAAACATTCAAAGCGGTTGCATCCTCTCTCTCTCCTTGCATCCTTGGCAGTGGTTGATCTTAAAGCTTATCAAATTTGAATTTCAAGTCCTCTTTAAAATTATCAAGTTATTTTATTTGTGTGGTAATGATTAATTTTTTTGAATAAAATACACTAAACTCCTCTATACTATTGCTCTGTTCCACCTTATCCCCTATAGTTTTAATTGCAACAATTAACTCCCTTAACTTTTCAAGTTAAAGAAAATCAATAATGACATTAAATATAGTTGATGAAAAGATAATTTTCATCCGACTAAAACTCCTTAATACATACGACAACCAATTAATTTATGAAAAAAAAAATAAATAGAGCCAATGTAAATATAATTTTAACCTTATTAGAATTGTTCAATATCTACAACACTAATTGTATTCCTATCAAAATTGTTTAATATTTAAAACACCCAATTAAACTTTAAAAAATATAAAATATAATAAATTGACATGAAACTAACCCGCAATGAAAGAGATTTTTCAAGATATATCCTACAATATTTGTCATGATTTCTTCCTTAGAAAAGCGTAAAGGAATTCCTTCTTATTCTTTTGTAAAATTTTTAGATTTTTAGTTATTAATTACTTTTATTAAATAATTCTTTATTTTGAAGTTAATCTTGTCATTTTATTATCTTATAATAAAGTCATGTGTTCAATTTTATTTAATTATTTAAGTACAATTAATATATTAGACTAATTATTCTAAAATTAGAAAATCAAGGTGGTTAAATATTTCAATTAAAATTATAAAGGGAGATTGTGGAACGAAACAATAGTATAAGGGAATTTAGTATATTTTACACTAATTTTTTATGAGAGAAATGAAGTAAATCATTTACTGATAGCTTTTATAGAAAATATTTGTATGACACTGGTTAATTTCTTATGAGAAATTAAAATGAAAAAAATATCTACTAATAGCTTTTAATCATTTAATCATCTACTAATAGCTTTTATATAAATGTGGCTATGTCCTTTTATTTAATTATCTAATCTTTAAAAAATAAACTAAAACCCTATCAAACCCTAAGAGATAAGAGACCAGATTATCTGTCTAATATTTATTCTGTCTTATTCTGTATAACATTCAAAATGACATAGTTTTATTAAAAGTAGGGACTAAATGCATAAATATCACTAAAATTACTTTACAATTATTAAACCCTAACCAAGAGATTAGTGAACCCTAGGAGGTAGTTTTAATTAAGACAGAATAAGACAGACAAAATATTGGACAGAAGACCCATGTCAAGAGATAAGTGATTAATATTACAAGGAGTGATACACGAAAGTGTTACAGAAAATCCATTAGCGTCAATTTTAAGAGATAAGTGATTATACAAGTGTCAAAATCTTTTTTAGAGTATTACAAGAAGTGGGACATAAAAATGTTACAAAATAAATCCACTGACCCATTTGTCCACTGGCCTGATTCGCTTCTTAAAGTCCATGTAAAGATATTCAGGAAATTTAAAACTCCTGATGGACCTGGAATCTTAATGGGTTTAGGTCCATCAAATTATTCTCGGCCCAATAAACTCGCACTTTAAATTTATATTAAAATTATGAAATGTATTTTGAAATTAAGGAAATCTTTTAATAAATTATAAAGAATTTTGAAAATTATTTTCTTTGGTTTTGGGTAAATTGAGAAAAATTGGAGGAAGAAGTTGGTGATAGTCTAGGGGATCTTCTTTTATGCTAAGAAATTTCAGTTTATTTTTTTCCTTTGTTGACGAAAGGTGTCATGGAAATCCCATACCATTCCAATTTTTTAAATGAAACTTTGTCTTTTATTCAAAAAAAAAAAAAATCTTATTTGCATTAAAATATTTTCTCAATTCTTTAGTGCTACTATATATGGGTGAGAGAAATATTAAAGTAACTTTCATTTCAACATACTTCCTACTTGTTAATTACCACACCAAAAAAAAAAAAAAACTTTCTATTTGTTGACTTACATAGTAGCATACCAAATTAGCAAGGAGTATATTTTAAAAAACAAGAGTCTATTTTTATGTTTTAACTTTATGATTGACTCAAACGAATGCAATTAATCCGGCTAGAATTCATGCATTTGGTAAACTCAATGATATTTCATAAAGTTGGGATTTTTTTCCCAAGAAAAAAAGCTAACACAATTTTAGTCAAAAGTAGAGATGATTTACAAAACTTTTGGACTGTTTTACATATCAAATTTCAATGTTTAATTAATTCTGTCTAATTATAAGCAACTTGTTGTATATAAATAGCCGGTATTAAATTTAGTAAAAAAGATGAAATTAAGTTGCAATAGGTTGGCAATCTATGTAAATGTCTGCCACATCTTATGATATGTATCATGTTAAAAATGGTGTAACACGTTCTATGATATGCATCACCAAGCTTATGATATGCATCACATTCGAAATTGTGTAAAAATTTAAAAAAATATGATCATTATAGCTATCTCATTTAATAGGAGAAACGCTTGTTGTTGTAATCAACCTTAGTATATTACAGAAAGCACGAGGCTTATTCACATTTCATATCATTCACTTAATCTCAATTAATTATAGGAGTGAAAAACAAAGCCTTTACATAATTATCCACACTAGAAAAGTAACTGTCTTCTTCATGTTGGTACACAACTTGGGAAGCTCTGGCCATGTTAAATGCAGCTTTGATGATTGCAAGTGGCATTGCATTTCTCGACACTAACTCAGAATTGAGATCTTTCCATAAGTTGTGTATAAGTTGCAAGATGCCTTTGCGACCTTCTTCATCAGATTTGATGTTGTTCTCCTTCATGAACAATTGTATGCTCGATGCTAGATCCCCTCTTTCTTGCTCCTCCTATATAAGATTATGTTAAAAAAAGAAAATGAATCTTATTTTGATTATATTTGTATCCAAGTTGATTAAATATTCTTGATTTGGCTGTTGATTTTTTTTTCAAAATAATATTAATGAATTGAATGCTTTAAATATTATACGACAACAACTAACCCTTTATCCAATTAAATCAGATCAGTTATATGGATCACATATCGCCACCGTACATACTCTATCTTTATCCCACTAAATGAGAACGGTTAAATGAATCACATTTCATCACTATACTGAATCGAAACATATTTTTTCATTTATATTAAAATATAAAGTAAGTTTTATTTTAGTTTAATGTTTTAAATAATACGCTTTAAAAAAAAAAACCCTTTTAAACAAACTTAAGGTTATGTGTATGTCATCCTTTTGTTGTAATTGTGTGAATTATGTTGATGAAAGGAGCAATGTCTTTTAAAAGGGATTATGCTGTTGAAGGGAACTAATTAGTAGATTGAACCCTTTTATGATATATAGTATGCAAACAATGAATTTTATATAAAAGGATTTGAAAAACCATTATTTTCTATATAAATGATCATACCTTTGCAGTTCCCAAATCATCCCAAAGCCGAAGAATTCTTCCGGAGCAAGAAAATAGCTTTGGATATGGTTTCATCAATAATTTAACACTTTCTTGTGTAACTCCTTGTCCAATTAGAAAGAAAAGATGTACCAAAGCCATGTATGCTCCTGCTGTTGTAACACCATTTTCTACATATTCTTCCATGTTTGGTACTACATCATTGTTGTACCAACTTGCTTCCATCATAAACCCCTCAATCATATCAATCCACTGTGCTTGCAAAAACAGTTTGAATAATGAAAAACTTTATTTGTTGCATAGTGTAATTAAAGCAGATCAGAATCATCTAAATTGAGGCACAAATTCACAGTTATACTTCCTGAAAATAATCTTTGAATGATTTCTATGTAGAATGCAAATAATCCAAAATGATCATTCCTTTTTTTTTTTAAATGATTGAAGAAAGTGCTACAATAAGCTATGAGGAATGTTGTTTATGTTACCGTGGCTTTTAGGTATGGAAGGACACTCCATCCATTTTCCTTGAGAACTTTGTAGCAAATTTCATTAGTAGTGTTGTACAATGCCATGTAACATATTCTCATGTATTCAGGTAGTTCTTCCATTGCATCAAGATCCCACCTGTGAATTTGATTTACAATGTTGTTAAAATCAACCAAATTCTAATTCTTTTAAAGCAGTTACAACAACAATTGATCAGAGGAGTCATGAATGAACCTTCGAATTGCATTAGTGAACATAACAAGTTCATCGATGGTGCCATGAGTATCGAAAATGTCATCAATCACCAATAAAATTGCTATGGTTTTGGCTAACTCAATTCTGCAGGCTGAATACTTTGGTTCTGGAAGCAATCCAACAGTCCATAGAAAGCATTCCAGCGGTCTATCTCGAGCAAAAGTCAGCTTATCAACAAGACCTAATTGTTTCCACCACCTAAGACAATATATCCAAAGGAATTCAAATGAAGCTTACTATTTTGTTTGAGGGGTCAAACTACAACTGCAAGTTGTGCAGGATTCAGTACATATATTGAATTGCTAGTAGGGTCATACATTGTATCTTTTGAGTAACCATAAAGAGTAGGAGTTTTTCTAAGTGAGACTGTAACTTCACTCACGTGAATCTTATTATCATTACGTGTGTAGACTCATAATCTTGCGTAAAAGAAATTCGTATCCTTTATCATTACACTTAACTTTTAATCAAGAGATCAAAACAAATTTTCCTCTCCTTGTATTTTAAGAGACAAGACTAATTGCAACTTTCATTATTTTAGTACTTATATTACACAATTCTTAAGATACATTTAACCTAACCCTTCATTTTGTTAATGGAGTATTGTGTTGTGATTTGAAAATATTGTCATAAAACTTAACCAACCAAATGAGATATATGCATATTTGTTACCTGGATATCTCAGACAACTCCATTTGGTGCAATGACTGAACTTTGTTATAATCCAATTTGGCTAACTCCAAAAGGTCAGGATTGTGCCCACTTTCCTGACCATATTCTTCAATAAACCTTCTGGCTTCTAACCTTATCATTCTTCTATGTCTAGGAAGTTCCAAAGCCTGAGATACTTTTCTTGCAAGTTGGGGTTGCAAGCTAGAAAGTGACCTTCTTATGTTGGATTCACTGAATTCCAATGCTTCTAATAATATATCTTCTCCATTTGCACCCATGTGTGAAGCTTCATACAAGCACAACAATCCTATTGTGTCTTCTTTCAGGGATTCTTTAAATTTTCCATTACTGTCCATGAATTTTTTGAAAATATCTGGATTTCCAAAAGATAACCAATATAAACACACAGAAAAAAGCATTAAATATTCATCATGCATGGAACATCATTAACATAATCAATGCCTACCAGGGCTTATTTTTTGTCCATTGTGTCGAAGCAATCGAAAGCGTAGTCCAGCAGTGAGGAGATCTTCATGCTCATATGGGATCTTTGATGAAATCCCTGATAATATAGCATTCATTTCATCTTCAAAATGGTACGCTAATCCCAGTCGCTGAATCGTGTCAATCAACTTCATGGCCTCCAGGGGTTCTGGAGTTGATATCAATTCCCTCCTTGTAATTTCCAACAATTCTTTCCTCATAGTGCCATCATCAACTTCATGTGGCAGCACCTGCATTAAAATTCGCCAAACCAACAAATAAATGCATAGATTTTTATAAAAGAAGACACGAAAACAATCTGTAAAATTCTCAAGAAGGGTTTGGGATATGCAAATGAAATACAGATGAATTCGTAACATATATACCATTGGTTGGCGCAAATATTTGAGAAGAGATTCATTATCTCTGATCAATGGCGTTGCTATGAGCTGAGTAGAAGTTGTTGATGGCATCGGCATGCACATACAAATGTGTGAAGGTTTTTTGGAGCTGCAAAATTGCTTTCTTAGCCATGAACGAGTAGCTCTAGGAACACCACGAGGGACATATAAAATTGTCCATGGCTTAAAAAGAAATGCAACGTTGCTTGAACATGCCATTTTTAACTCAATTTCTGAGAGACAATAAAGCTCAATAGTTGTGGCATGATATATATACACACACGCAGAGACTGCACGATAGATTGCATTTAATGATTAAAAAAAGGCAGCGCATGACTCACGGGCGGGCATAACACATGAATATAATAATGGTTTGTATTACAAGAAAATAATGCAACAATATTGGGATGAAACAGATCACATATGAATAGTAGGATACATTGAATTCACATATAGTTGGAATCTTCAATCAATTGACTGTGACTGTGATATATCCAGATTGATTTTAGAATTAATGCAGAAGGCCTCATGGATGCTTCCATCAATTATATATTGTCAAAATAGAGAATTGTCAAGGTCTAGTTTAACTGCCATTACTATTAATTCTTCAGAAAACTGTGAAATTCCAGACTGAATTTTCAACAATTGTATTGGTAATGAAGTCAACTTTTGACGAATCTTTACAAAATTCAATTTATAATTATATAAAGTAAATGCAGCACTCACCATTTGGATCTACTTTACCACTTTTGTATATAACTTCACGTTTTACTTTAGGAAAAGATGAAATATGTTAATTTTAGTTAGTTATTTAATTTTTAAAAATAAACTAATAGTAATAAAAGAGAATAGATAACTTTTACAAGAATTAATTGGGAAGTCTAATTATGTGTAATCCTAATTGTTATAAAATAGGAGAGAGACTTGATTATTTAGATAGAACTTATCTTATTGATAAATATGTTATTAAATAAACTTTCAAAATTCATTAATATTGATAATCTTTTTTTAACTAATTATAATTTGAGTAATGATTAGGGGAGTGAAAAATTAGAGTGAAAACGCAAAGTGAATGACGTGGCATGGATAAAAAGACAAACTAATCCATTACCCATTAGGATTCACTCATCATTTGGTTAGGGTATTAGTTTGTATTTTTATAACTGCCACATCAGTCACTTTGGGTTTTCACTCTAATTTTTCACCCCCTATCATTTCTCTTATAATTTAACTTTGGGTTTTCACTCCCCCTATCATTGCTCTTATAATTTAACTATAGATGCTGTTATTGCCAAAGCAACTATTAGCTTTCAGAGCAATAAATCACACTTCTTCCTATTTTACCCTTAATCAATCAAACTTTTTTTTATTTTCTTCATTTATCTCTACAACTTATCTTTATCTTTTTTCTATCTTATCATTACAACTTATCAATTTTTTATAACATCTTCCCGTAATTCTGGTTTATTCTCCCAAATTTTTTTATTAATATAACATTTATTTTCACCCTCAAATTATAAAAATAATATGACACTTATTTCTATTAATAACTTTTATTGTTATCTCAATTAAATTATAAAATATTTGTCAATATATACTTCAAAAAATTTAGACTCCATTTGTTTCGTGTTATTTCAGTATTTTATTTTACAAATTCAACTTGATTTATTTGTTTTGTCTATTTTTTTCTATCAAATTTTATAAAACAAAAAATAATATTACAGTAATTATTTTTGCTATAACATTTTTTATATTTTTATAAATAAATTATTAAATTTAAATTTGACTTATAAATTTTTAATAATAAAAAATTCTTTCTAAGATATTTTTTTACCAAAATAAACTCATAAAATATTAATTCAAATTTTAATTTCAAATTTATAAATAAAAAATTCTCAAATATAAATGCCCACCAAAACAAACTCTTCAATTCAAATACCTCCAAAATATTTATTTCTTATAACAAATCTGAAGAATTTTTTTTTACTATAAAATCAAAATCCAAGGCGAGTCATACTTTCTGTTAAAATATTAATACATAAATATATGGTAACTATATAAGTTATTGTTTTTGTTGATAAAATAATTTGTATAACTTAAAACTTAAAAGGAGGAAAACACCATCACCATATATATAATAGAAATCTCGATTTCATATATTTTTTCATGCTACAATCTAATTCATAAATAAGTTTAAATAATAAAAAATAACAAATTTTACTTTAGAATTTGGATGCATATATTCACTTCTATTTCTACTTATCGATTTTTTTCCTTGTGATCTATTAACATTTTGAAGTGTTAATTTGCTCATAATATAATTAACTAGCTCTTTTAGTTTTTAAATCTTCAATCGCTATGTTATTCAAAATTTTAAATAAAATATATTAACTTGTTGTTTTCTTGGTATTATTTGTTGATTAATCAAGAAGTTGAAACTACTTTTTTTTTAAATTTACATCATTAGCAGTTTTAACATTAATTGAGAGTAACAACTCCTCTTATCATAAACTTTGGTGTGTGGATTCTATAATTATTAATCTATAATTATTAAATCATAAATATCACCAAAATAAAATTTATAATTATTAAGCCCTACCCAGATGTGACTGAACCGTACGTTATATTTCTACTTTTAGTGAAACCACGTCATTAAAACCATATAGTAGGATTCACTCACATTTGGGTTAGGACTTAATAATTGTATATTTAATTTGGGTGATATTTGTACTTTTAATCACTCGTTTGTGATTTTGGTGATATTTTAGTTTGTGATTTTACTCTTCAATTTTAGTGATATTTTAATTTTATTTCATGATAAATAATTAAGGGTGTAAGTTAATTATATTAGGGTGAAAATATTTTAAAAAAAAGCTTACTTCGTACTCAATGATTGGATGCTTGATAAAGGATTTATCAGAATAATCTTGATAAACTTTAAAATGTTTATAGACAAAATTTTTTTCCTATTTTTTACCACTTGAGTTCCCAAATCGCGTAAACTAAAATCATAACCAAGTCATTAGTGAAACATATAATAAGCCATAACCAAGTCATTAGTGACCCATACAATAAGTGATTGTACAGTGTTAGCTCTTTTATAAAGTGGTAGACGTGGTACAATAGACCCATTACGAGCACACACACATATATAATTTTGAAATGGACAATTTTTTTTAGAGAAAATTTTTCGAAAGTGTACGTTAAACAACTGAACTTATAAAAATCAAATAATTTAAAACCTTTTATTGTAATTAATAGTAATTTTTTAAAAAGTATATATATATATAGTTTTTGAATACAAAAAATATTAAAGATATTCTTAACAGTAAACTTAAATTTGTGTTGCACCCTCGCCAAACTTGTCTATTTAATTAAGTTCTGTACCGGTGTATCCTGGCCAACTTGTCAATGGTTCATTGTAGACCCAAACTGTTTGATTGTTGAAAATTATGTACCGTTGTATCGTGTACCCTCGCCAATGGTTCCTTATAGACCCAAACTGTTTGATTGTTGAAAAATTCGTATTGCAACAATGCAGCCGTAGTCTTGTCAATGGTGACAAGTCTGATAATACAGCCAGTTGTCAATATTGTAAATAACTTTTTGTGAATGACTACAACAATCTATCGCGTTTGAAAAAAAAAAAAAAATGCAACCGTACAAGTGAATAGGGTCAGGTTGACCGGCGGCTATGTATTTGTTGACGCCACTTGCTAATCTTGTCCTTGTAAGAATTCTCTTTCTTGTGTTTGACTCTAGAGAAAATATTGGGGAATGGGGAATATCCACCAGATTGATTGTATCCAATTTATCATTCGAAATCATCAATGGTTTCTATGTTTATAAGGGAGATTATACTCTCCCTTGAGTTAAATTCTATCAGTTATGTTTTATATGATATTATTAGAATTCAATTAGAAGTCGTGTGTGTACGGTGAAATCTTGATGAAGAATTATGTATACATAATATATGATTAATGTGATTGCATTTATTAGAGTTGGTGAACTTTTTATGCAATTTCAACCTAACAACAAACATTAAATAAAGGGAAAACTGCCAAACTAGTCATTTAAATTACACAAAAAAATTTATTTTGTCATTTACATTAAAAATGATGCATTATAGTCACTTACATTCAAAAAACGCACCAAATTAGTCACTTAACCAAACTCTATTAAGTTTTTTAACAGAAAAAATACACGTTCACATCATGAGAAACTTAATGAAAGAACAAAAGTTGAAAATCGATTTGTTCTTCCAACAAAACCCTTTAATACAATGATTTATTCATTATTCGCTACCTTCTATCGGTGGATGGTTTATCCATTAGCGACAAAATATGATTAAATCATGAAGATTTTTGTTTGAAAAATAAATCAATTTTCTTTTTTACCTATTTATAGAGTGGTACATGATATGAACGTGCATTTTCTTTGTTAAACAAGCTAACAAAGTTTGGTTGGTGACTAATTTGGTGCATTTTTTAAATGTTAATGACTAAAATGCATTATTTTTATTGTGAATGACAAAATAAATTTTTTTGTACAATATCAGTGACTATTTTGACAGTTTTCCCTTAAATAAAATATGACTATGTACCTATAAATACGAAACTCTATTTACTTGTGATGGTACATTTTTAAAAAAAAAAACCATTTTCGTCTATCTAGAACTAATTTAAGCATAAGAGTTTTATTAGAACACGTGGAAATACTTACCCTTGTTAGTCTTGCGGATGGTAACTTGCTTCTCACTTAACTATTCACATGAAGTCGGAGGTCGACTAGGGCAATTTGTCAGATCTATACTTAGCGAATAGCTCCCAACTTGACTTCACATTACATATCATTCTTTAGATGTATAAATAAAATACGATACTAAAATATAAGAGCAATGATAGGGGGAGTGAAAAATTAGAGTGAAAATCCAAAGTAACTGACGTGACAGTTATAAAAAGACAAACTAATACCCTAACCAAATGATGAGTGAACCCTAATGGGTAATGGATTAGTTTGTCATTTTATACATGCCACGTCAGTCACTTTGGGTTTTCACTCTAATTTTTCACTCCCCCAATCATTACTCAAAATATAATTCGTATAACTGAATCTGTATTTGTTATTCCATTAATTCTTTTCGTTTTTTGTTTATTGCATAATGAAAACATAATTGTAGTTTATCCTTTCATTTTTCGTTTATTTCATAACGTAAACGTATATAATCATAGTTTACTTCTTTAATAGTGGCGGATCTAGAAATTATGATTTGAGGTGGCAAAATTTCATAGTAGAAGTTATATTTTAATTTTTGGATGCAAAATTCTAATTTTATTAAGGATTCAATTGAATTTTTTAAAATTTTTACAGAGACCTAGTATAATTTTTTAAAGTAATTTTAATGATATTTATGCATTTAGTCCCTACTTTTAATGAAACTACGTAGTTTTAAACGTTAAACAGAATAGGACTAGATAAATATTGGACAGGGGATCTGGACTCCCCCTAGATGACACGAGATCTTCTATCCAAGATTTTGTCTGTCTTATTCTGTACTAATTAACACTAAACTCTTGGTTAGGGTCTAATAATTTTAAAGTAATTTTAATGATATTTATGCATTTAGTCCCTACTTTTAATAAAACTACGTAGTTTTAAACGTTAAACAGAATAGGACTGAATAAATGTTAGACAGGAGATCTGGACTCCCCCTAGATGACACGGGATCTTCTGTCCAAGATTTTGTCTGTCTTATTATGTCCTAATTAAAACTAGTAGGGTTCACTAATCTCTTGGTTAGGGTCTAATAATTTTAAAGTAATTTTAATGATATTTATACATTTAGTCCCTACTTTAATGAAACTACGTAGTTTTAAACGTTAAACAGAATAGGACTGGATAAATATTGGACAGAGGATTTGGACTCCCCTAGATCCGCCTCTGCTTCTTCTGTTTTTCGTTTATTTCATAACGTAAACATAGTCATAGTTTACTTGTTATGTTTATTGACGTATTGGTGTTCAAAAGTAGTACGTATCTGTGATTAAACTGCTAAGATTCCCAAGTCCTCAAGGTTGGCAGTCAAAGTGAACAAAAAATAATGGCGTCAAATCTAGAGGAGGGACTCATTAATCCAACATTCAAGATGAGAGATCTAAGCATACAAAGGTTAATTACTTTGGCTTAATGTCGCTTTTATGTTAAACGTGTCACGCTTTGTTAAGAGAAGTCACGTTTTCAATAGCAATTGCATATATTGGGATAGATGTCGTTTCAATTGTAAGAATTGCCGTTTTGTTTAGCTGATTAGATGAGACACAAATAACTGTAGTGCCAGGTGGCAGCTTACGATTGGAAATTGTGGAGTTATATTCCAACAGAGACCCTTATGGAAGATAAGCTTGATCTGTAGAAACTTCTTCTGAACTAATCAATATTTCTCTTTTCTCTGTCTTTTCTCTATTTTCTTCAGTAATCGTGTTTCTTGATCTTTATTCCTTACAAAACGCAACCAAATTGAGGGATCAAGAAAAATTGGTCCTTTTCCTCACTCAACCATTCTTCTAGAATAAATATTATTAAGTGATTAATAAGTAATAATAATAAAATTTATGTATGTAATTACAAGATTTTATTTTTACATAATATGTATTATAAATAAAAAGAAAATTGTACAAATAATTTTTTTGTTATTAAATATTAATTATTTTAATTGATAAGTAAACTATGTGTAAGTAATTATTATCAGAGAAAGAAGTTAGGCAGAAGAATAGAATATATAGAAGCAGCCATACAATGTTTAGTGGTAATTGTCTCGAATGTAATAACTTTATATAGAAGACAATAGCAACAACTAAGGCGTTATCCTATTAAGTAGGGTTAACTATGTATATCACACTCATCTTTCTTAATTTTATATAATTTTTAATGTGATTCATATTACAAAATGTAACAAAATCTTACGTTAATTGTAACTCAGCTCTCCTCTTTTTCTCAGTTCGAAATCGATTACTCATAAACAGAAAGACTACTTATAAGTAAGTGAAATAATAGTTTTATATAGAAGGCACAACCATAAAATCACGTAGAAGCCACCACTATAATTACAACAATGGAACTAGTCCAAGCATAAGTTTCCAACAGGCTGCCACCTCAATTAATGTATCAAAAATGCTCTTTGAGTTTTAAAAACACCACCACATGCAAAAACTACGACAAGTAGTGGAATACACTAAATTCAACATCTAAAGACTTTAGCAAAATATTCCAGTCGTTATAAAGACTCGAATTTAAATGATTAAATATATATATATATAAATAAAAATATATGTTTAGAGAGAATATGATATCGAAATGCGATTCATATAGTTTAACATATATATACATAGTAGTAGGAAAAGCCTTAATTGTTGTTGTATTCAAGCTTTCATATGTTTCAACATGGATTTATATATGTGATTATGTAATGTGATAGGTATTATATATATAGATGAAACATTCGAAGAGGTTAGAGAATTATATTTTTGTTAGTCTATTTCAAAGTCATTCCACGTGAATTAGACCTTGAACCGTAGAGTAGACACATCAATGAAGCTTTACAAAAATGAAAACTACATTGGGGAGTGAAATTGTATAAAATTATTAATAAAAGTTATATTTAAATTTTTGAAAATATCACAAATTCTTTTTTTTTTTTTAAAGAATCGTACTTTGCTAATGGTTATACAAGTTCTGAGCATTGCCTTAAAAAATTGAAATAAAATTGTTAAATTAATTAGTAGAAGTAACAACTAAAGGGATAAATAGAATAATCTCAAATTCTATATATCTTTTGAGTTTTGACCATAAAAAATATGATTAATTTGATAGCATTTAATTTACATCATACTTAATTAAGGTTTTCTAGGGATGCCAACGAGAAGTGATGACAAAACATCAGAATCATTCAAAACCAGAATCTGACTTCATATGTTTTGCCCAATTTCACAATTATAAGCTTATGCTTGATGACTATATAGGAATTCTGATTTGGAAAAAATCACCCTTGCATGACTTTTTCCCATTATTTTTGGGTTCAATGTACAAAGTTAAAAAAATTATATATATTAATAAAAAAAAAAAAGATTGTCTCTTAAAAGACGGCACTAAACAATCGACTTATTGTTTGATTTTCAATAGACTAAATTAATAACAATGGTTGATTGAAGCCAAAGGCTATCACAATAAATAAGAAGTTCTTTTATTCTGAAAAATATTGATGAATTTTTATTTCAATTGGGACTATTATTTCAAAAGGAAAAGCTCTAGTTGGACTAAAAAATTAGTGCTAAAATAGCTAACCAAAGTCATATGATAAGTTGAATAGAATTCTGGTTTTGATTTTCTGACCCAATATATATAACACCCTAAGAATAGGAACTAAAATAGAGTAATACACAAACAATGCTTTGAGTTTCATGCAAATTATTGATGATTATATGACTTTCGACATGGATCAAACATCTTTTTGGAAGATTTTGGAATATGGATTAAGACTGACTATTCTATGCAAACTGGGAAGAGAAGTTAGAGTAAAACAATGATGCATTAACTTCTAAATAAGAACAATACCCACAATGCAATTCACACATAAATGGAAATAGAAAAATGCGCGCACTAATCTAATATCAAGAGTAAATTTGCATCTTGTCTAGTTGAGTCTTAGGTTATCTTTTTGTCTTTCCTTAGTGTTAGTTCATTAATTTCATTTCCAATTCCTTAACTAGGTTAATTCAATTGATCATTGACAACAAAGTATAGATTAAGTGGTTTGCATCTTCATATGTGAACCAATAAGTCACGGGTTGAAGTCATCAAGAGAGTAGGTGGAGTTCCACTATTAATCAGCTTTTGAAAAGAAAAAAAAAATCAATTGATCACATTTTAAACACTAGATAGAAAACCTAAATTCCTTTCTCTTGTGAGATTGACATCTAATTTCACTATTACACTAATGTAGTTTAGGATATAATTATTTATTATAGTGAATTATTGCCACATACTAGGAATGCAGGCACAACAAGCATTTGAAATCATCAATGGTTTTTATGTTTATAAGGGAGATTATACTTTTCCTTGCGTTAAATTCTATAATCACTTATGTTTTAATATGATATTAACAATTTAATTATTCTAATCACTTATGTACGCTGAAATCTTGATGAAGAATTATGTCGTATATGGAGGACATGGGATATGATTTATTGTGATTGCATTTATTAGAGGAGTAATGATATATAGAGTGAAAAATATTAGTGAAAATCAATAGTAATTAACGTGACAGTTATAAAAAGATAAAATCATCCATTATGTATAAAAATACAAAATTATGTATCAACTTATAAAAACTGACATGTGTACAATCACTTATCCTTTGAGTTCAATTATCATTTGATTTTTTTTTTATACCTTTCAGTTACTATTGATTTTTTCTAATATTTTTCACTTTATCCATCATCACTTTTATTTTGGTTAGATTTTGCTTTAAGTCAAACTTAGTGATGTAAATACGTAGCCAAATTGAGGGATCAAGAAAATTTGGTCCTTTCCCTCACATGACCACTCTTCTAGGATAAATATTATTAAGTGATTAATAAGTAATAATATATATATATATATCTAATTACGTGGTTTTATTTTTGCATAATATGTAATATAAATAAAAAGAATATCGTACATATAATTTTTTGTTATTAATTATTAATTTAATTGATAAGTAAATTATGAGTCATTAATTATTATCACTGAAATAAATTAGGCAGAATAATAGAATATATAGAAGCAGCCACTATAATATTTAGTGGTAATTGTCTCGTCCGTAATAATTGTACAAAGGTTTTATACGAATCATATTTTTTAGTCTTTTTACGTGATCTTTAATATGATAACATCATAAAGTATGACTAAACTGTTTCAGTTTATCGCAACCCTCAAATTATTTTTTAATTTGTTATTGACTGCTTATACATAAAAAGCAAATATGTTGTAGCATATAGGTAGGTGGAGTAAATAGTTTTATATAAAAGACATCAACATAAAATCAGACACAGGATCTTCTGTCCAAGATTTTGTCTGTCTTATTCTGTCCTAATTAAAATTACGTCATAGGGTTCACTGATCTCTTGATTAAGGTCTAATAATTTTAAAGTAATTTTAATGATATTTATGCATTTAGTCCATACTTTTAATGAAACTACATAGTTTTAAACGTTAGACAGAATAGGACTGGATAAATATTGGACAGAGGATTTGGACTCATAAAATCACGTAAAAGTAAGCATGACCACGGTTCCGGAACCAGAACCGAATTGTCCCTAGGCGGTTCCGGTTCCGGTTCTGGAACCGGCGGTTCCGGTTCCGATTTCGATTTTGGTTCCGATTTTGTTTCAATTTCGATTTTTAGTTTCGAATTTCGATTGTAATTCTACTTTTAAATTTGATTTCTATTGAAATAATGATTAAACAATTAATTGAAACTCAAATAATACAACATAATAATATAATTAGAATAATAATAGTTACAATTGAACTTAATTAATATATAGTTTTTAGATAATATAACTAGGAAGAATTCAATAAGTGAGATTCAAGGATATAAAAATCATAAGAATATTTGAATATTTGAATTATTAATTAGAATTCAACTAGTATAATATAATAACATAATTAGAATAGAAGTTAAAATTAAACTAATATATGAATTTTTTAGAATAATAGAATTATGAATTTTAGATAAGTGAGAAAGAAAGATATAGAAAGAATAAGAGTATTGAGAGAATGATCGAACTATTAATTGGAATTCAAATAGTATATTAGCATAATATAATAATAGAATTAGGTTAATATAAATTAGAAAATTAAGTTGATATATAATATAATTAGATTAATAGTTGAAATTGAACTAATATATTGAGGTTTTAGAAAAATAGAATTATGAAGGATTAGATAAGTTAGAAAGAAAAATATATAAATGATAAGAGTATTGAAAGAATGATTGAACAATATAATAATATAATTAGAATAATTAATTAAAAAAATGGATACTTTAAACCGTAAACTATAAACGTTAAAACTTACAATATAAAGATTAGAAAACTAAGAAATTATGTGATAAAAATGAAGTGACATAGAAATATTTATATAAATTTTTTTTGGCCGGCTCCGGAACCGCTGGTTCCGATTCCACAAAATTAAGAACCGGCTGGTTCAAGTTATGTGGGTCCACAGTTCCGGTGGCCATCTCTACGTAAAAGCAGCCATGATACTTACAACAATGGAACTAGTCCGAGTATACGTATATGGCACGTAGCTGAAAACTACGACTAGAATGTCTCAAAGTTGCGCGGTTGAAGAGGTTAAAATTAGATTTTTCGTCAGTCTATTTCAAAGTCATTCCACGTGAATTAGACCTCGTACCCTATGTTGTTTGTATTAGTCACATAAATGGCATATAAAGAAAGCTTTACAAAGATGTACATGAATGATTATATATATGTTCGGTATAGAACAAAAATCTTCAAATATACATCATGCAAAATTGGTGATCGATCTAAAAAGTTTGGAAGTGAAATTTATTGTATAAAATTATTAATAAAAAGTATATTTTAATTTTTGAGAAAAGGGAGATTCTAATTTTTTTAAGGAATCACACTTTGCTAATAGGTAATAGCTATGCCAGTTCTGAGTATTGCTCTTAAAAAAAATGAAATAAAATTGTTAAATTACTTAATAGAAGTAACAACTATAGAGGTAAATAGAATAGAACAAAATATCAATTTGATCATTAAACTCTAACAAATTATGAATTTTTTAGTTACTAAAACTTATTTTCAACGAAAAAGTCATTCAATTCATGTGATCCGTCTAAGCAAATGAAAAAAAATGGTGATACGAGGTGCACTCATATTATTTCAAGTGATAAAAAGAGATATCAGATCTTCCGTCTAATATTTATCATGTCTTATTCTGTCTAACATTCAAAATTACGTAGTTTTATTAAAAGTAGGAACTAAATGCATAAACATCATTAAAATTACTTTATAATTATTAGACCATAACTAAGAGATTAGTGAACCCTACGACATAATTTAATTAAGATAGAATAAGACAGACAAAATGTTGTACAGAAGATCTTGCGTTACAAAGAGAACCGTACAAGTGATAAAGAGAAGTGTCTCTGGTCAATCTCTTAAGCCACTTAACCTTAGAATTTTCGCCTGAAAAATGGGAAAATCAAAATAAGAATTTGTCGTATTCTTAATTATACGTCAGAATCCTCGGTAAAATACAACGCCGAAAAAAAAAATGCAAGCATATTCGTTACCATGAGTATTTTGCCCTTTGTTGACGCCACTTACTCAACTTGTCGTTGTAAGCACTAAGCAGTATCTTGTGTTTGACTCTGCAATTCACTGTATCCAATATATCATTTGAAATCATCAATGGGTTTATGTTTTTATGGGAGATTATACTTTCCCTTACCTTAAATTCAATAATCACTTTGAGCAAAAAAAAAAAAAAAAAATCAATAATGTTATGAAATAATTAATGGTGGATGTCAATTCAATAGCTTTGAACTCTAAAGATAAGTTGTTAATGTATATTTAATATTCTATCTTATCTTTAATATATAAGTTACACATGAAATGTAACTATAAAATGATCACTTCCCATGTAATTTGGGTACGAACAAAGAGGTGAAGGAAAAGCATTTTGAATGAGAGAATATCTCATTATCTTTCTTAACTTTTGTTTTTGTTTCCATTTATTTTATTGCTTATATTGATAACTCTCAGCATATATTACCTTATAATATTCTATATATATTAATATTAGTATTAGTTTTATAACACGTTATCAGCACGAGACTCTACCAGCTAAGGAGACTTTTGGAATAAATCGAGTTTTCAGGTAGTATTCCTCCTTTTGTTTTAATTCATTTTAATGGCTAATCTAACAAAACAAGAATTTGTGCCTCTTGATATTTCTGGAAAAAATTATTTATCATGGATATTGGATGTTGAAATACATCTTGAATCAATGGGTCTTGGAAATACAATTGTTGAGAATAATGATGCAACAAACCAAGACCGTGCCAAAGCTATGATATTCCTTCGTCGTCATTTAGATGAAGGATTAAAAACGGAATATCTTACTGTCAAGAATCCGCTTGACCTTTGGCATGATCTGCAAGAAAGATTCAACCACCTGAAGTTGGTTGTACTTCCAAAGGCCCGGTATGATTGGCTCCATTTACGACTTCAAGATTTTAAATCTATTAATGAATACAATTCAGCTATGTTCAGAATTACTTCTCAATTGAAATTATGTGGAGAAAATGTTACTGATAATGATATGTTGGAAAAGACATTTTCTACTTTTCATGCATCGAATATGCTCCTGCAGCAGCAATATCGAGAACGAGGATTCAGAAGATATTCTGAACTAATTGCATGTCTTCTTCTGGCTGAACAAAACAATGAATTGTTATTAAAAAATCATGAATCTCGTCCAACTGGTACTAGTTCATTCCCTGAAGTGAATGCGACTCAAGCTCAAAACTATGGTCGTGGATATAACTGTGGTAGAGGCCGTGGACGTGGACATGGCCGTGGTCGTGGACGCGGTCGTGGTAGAAATATGCCTTATAATCAAAATGATTATTACCGTGGCAAAAAACATAATAACCCCCAGAAGTGGGTTGATGAAAAGAAAATAGAAGAAAAGAAAAATGGTGAAAATAAATGCTACTGATGTGGCATGGAAGGCCATTGGACCCGTACCTGTCGTACGGCTGAACATTTTGTCAAACTTTATCAAGCATCATTCAAAAAGAAACATGAAGGTGTTGAGACAAACTTTATTGATCAAAATAATGATAATGATAATGATGATGTTGATATGACAAATCTCGACACAGCAGATTTTTGTGAGCACTCTGAAGATGCAATATGATCATATTTTATGAACACCCTAAAGGTGTAATATGATCATGTAATAAATATTTAATATTATGAATTTTATTATTTTCGTATCTTTTAATGTAATTTTCTTTTAGTAATAAAGTTTACGAATTTTATTTGTGTTTATTGATTAATGTTTATTTATTAATGTTTACTTATTAATGTTTACTCATTAATTTTTATTTATTAATATTTTTTTATGATTTGTTATATTTCTTCCTGAAGAAGGAACTGATATATTCTTCCTGAAGAAGACATGAATACCAAATACTTGGGATTAAAAAATAGTGATGATGACATTTGTCTCATTGACAGTGCTACTACGCACACTATACTTAAAGATAAAAAGTATTTTTTCTTCCTGAAGATGGGAAAAACTAATGTTCATACAATAAGTGGTAGTGCTGAATTAATTGAAGGCTCTGGAAGAGCTACAATATTTCTCCCTGAAGGAACAAAATTTGTTATAAATAATGCACTTCTATCTACAAAGTCTCGAAGAAATTTATTGAGTTTTAAAAATATTCGTCGAAGTGGATATCATATTGAGACTATGAATGAGATAAATGGTGAATTTTTATTAATTACAAATACTATTTCTGGAAGAAAATGTATATTAGAAAAATCACCATCTTATTCATATGGTTTATATTATACAAAAATAAGTGCAATTGAAAGTCATCACTTAGTAGACCAGAAGTCTACAAATCCCGATAATTTTGTAATATGGCATGATCGTCTGGGACATCCTGGTTCCATTATGATGAGATGGATTATTGAAAATTCAAATGGCCATTCATTGAAAAATCAAAGAGTATTGAACTCTAATGATTTCTCCTGTGTTGCTTGCTCCCAAGGAAAATTAATAATTAGACCATCACCTCTTAAAGTGGGAATTGAATCCCCTGCATTTCTAGAACGAATTCATGGTGATATATGTGGGCCTGTAGATCCACCATGTGGACCATTTAAGTATTTTATGGTATTGATCGACGCATCAACAAGATGGTCACATGTATGCTTATTATCATCTCGAAACCTAGCGTTTGCGAGATTGCTTGCTCAGATAATTAAGCTACGAGCACAATTTTCCGATCACCCAATTAAGAAAATTCATCTAGATAATGCTGCTGAATATTCATCACATGCTTTCGATGATTATTGCATGTCGATTGGAATAAGTGTTGAACATCCTGTAGCTTATGTTCACACACAAAATGGTCTTGCTGAATCATTTATTAAACGGCTGCAATTAATTGCTAGACCGTTACTTATGAGGTCTAAACTTACTTTATCTGCTTGGGGATATGCTATATTACATGCAGCAACACTTGTAAGAATAAGACCGACAAGTTATCATACTTATTCCCCCCTGCAATTAGCATTTGGCTATGAGCCTAATATTTCTCATTTGAGAATTTTTTGTTGTGCGGTTTATGTCCCAATTACACCGCCACAACGTACTAAAATGGGCCCCCAAAGAAGATTGGGAATATATGTCGGGTATGAATCACCTTCTATTATTAAATATGTTGAACCATTAACAGGTGATTTATTTACTGCTAGATTTGTTGATTGTCATTTTGACGAATCACATTTCCCGACATTAGGGGGAGGAAAAGATCAACCGAAAAAAGAAATCACATGGAAAATATCATTGAATTTCCTTGATCCTCGTACAAAAGAAAGTGAACTGGAAGTTCAAAGAATTATACATTTGCAAAGAATTGCAAATCAATTACCGGATGCATTTAATGACTCCAGAAGAGTTACTAAATCACATATTTTCGCTGAAAATACTCCTGTGAAAATTGATATCCCTGAAGGGAAAATTACAAGTGCTAATGAGTCTCATGCACGTTTGAAGCGTGGAAGACCTCTCAGTTTCAAAGATAAAAATCCTCGAAAGAAAAGAGGATTAAATAATGGTAAGAGTCAAGAACTCCAAAATATTGCTAGTGACAAAATTTAACATCCTGGAGAGGTTGCTCCTGAAGAGATTGCTCCTAAAGAGCTCGCTCCTGAAGAGCTTACTCCTGAAGAGAATAAGATTATAGAAAATTCAATAAATTTTGTCACTACAGGAAAAAGTTGGAATCGAAAAGATATAATTATAGATAATGCTTTTGCATATAATGTAGCACTTGATATTATGGAAGAAGACGAGGATCATGAGCCTAGATCGGTTGATGAATGTCGTCGAAGAAATGATTGGTCAAAATGGAAAAATGCAATCCAATCTGAATTGGATTCACTGGCAAAACGAAAAGTATTTGGACCTGTAGTTCAAACACCAGAAGGTGTAAAGCCAGTGGGATATAAATGGGTGTTCATGCGAAAAAGAAATGAGAAAAATAAAATTGTGAGATATAAAGCACGGCTTGTAGCCCAAGGATTTTCACAAAGGCCTGGATTTGATTATGATGAGACATATTCACCTGTAGTGGATGGAATTACATTTAGATATCTTGTGAGTTTAACAGTGCATGAAAAGCTTGATATGCGTCTAATGGATGTAGTCACTGCTTATTTATATGGAACACTGGACAATGATATCTATATAAAAATCCCTGAAGGATTTAGCATGCCTGAAGCATATAAATCAAATCCTAGAGGAGTTTATTCCATAAAATTACAAAGGTCTTTGTATGGACTCAAACAACCTGGACGTATGTGGTATAACCGTCTTAGTGAATGTTTAATTAAAGAAGGTTATATAAATGACCCAATATGTCCATGTGTTTTTATTAAGAAAGATGAGTCAAATTTTGTTATCATTGTCATATATGTTGATGATCTCAACTTAATTGGAACTCATGAAGAGATCCAAAAGGCAGTTGAATATTTAAAGAAAGAATTTGAGATCAAGAATTTTGGAAAGACCAAATTTTGCCTTGGTTTGCAAATTGAACATTTGCAAGATGGGATTTTTGTTCATCAAACTACATATACCCAGAAGGTATTAAAATGATTTTATATGGATAAAGCACATCCATTGAGTACTCCGATGATCGTTCGGTCACTTGATCCTATTAAGCATCCTTTTAGACCAAAAGAGGAAAATGAAGAGATTCTTGGTCCTGAAGTACCATATCTTAGTGCTATTGGTGCACTAATGTATCTTGCTAATTGTACAAGACCAGATATATCATTTGCAGTGAATTTGTTAGCAAGATTCAGCTCTTTTCCTACAAAACGACATTGGAATGGTATTAAGCACATTCTTCGCTATCTCCAAGGAACAATTGATCTTGGATTATATTATTCATATGATTCTCGACCAGAATTGCTTGGTTATGCTGATGCTGGGTATTTATCTGACCCGCATAAAGCAAAGTCACAGACTGGATATTTGTTTACATGTGGTGGTACAGCTATTTCATGGCGATCCACAAAACAAACAATAACTGCTACTTCTTCAAATCATGCTGAAATTATAGCAATTCATGAGGCCAGTCGAGAATGTGTTTGGCTAAGATCAATAACCCACTATATCCGGAAGAATTGTGGATTATCTCGAGAAGAAGAAAATCCCCCAACAATATTATATGAAGACAATGCAGCTTGTATAGCTCAATTAAAAGGAGGATATATCAAAGGAGATAGGACGAAACATATTTCACCAAAATTCTTCTTTACTCACGATCTGCAGAAGAATGGTGAAATTGACGTGAAACAAACCCGGTCAAATGATAATTTGGCAGATTTATTTACCAAGGCATTACCGACAACAACTTTTGAGAAATTAATAAGGAATATTGGAATGCGTCGGTTGAAGGATCTCAAATGATTTTTGAATCAGGGGGAGAGATTAATACACAAGAATAGTGTACTCTTTTTCCTTCACTAGGACTTTTTCCCACTGGGTTTTTTCCTAGTAAGGTTTTAACGAGGCATATTCTTTGTGTAATTGACATCCAAGGGGGAGTGTTATGAAATAATTAATGGTGGATGTCAATTCAATAGCTTTGAACTCTAAAGATAAGTTGTTAATGTATATTTAATATTCTATCTTATCTTTAATATATAAGTTACACATGAAATGTAACTATAAAATGATCACTTCCCATATAATTTGGGTACGAACAAAGAGGTGAAGGAAAAGCATTTTGAATGAGAGAATATCTCATTATCTTTCCTAACTTTTGTTTTTGTTTCCATTTATTTTATTGCTTATATTGATAACTCTCAGCATATATTACCTTATAATATTCTATATATATATATATATATATTAATATTAGTATTAGTTTTATAACAAATAATCACTTATGTATATTAATAAGGGTTAAATACAATTTACCTACTCAACTTGTATATAAAGTGCAGTTTGCGCTCAATAAAATAAATAACCAGTTTATTTCCTTTGATTTAATTTAACTAACTATAAAATTAATATAATATAATTCTTTAATATAGTGTCATAAATACCCATTTTACTTGGAGTTGATTTTCCTTGTTATCATTTAGAATTTCATTAAACATTGATATAATTTTAAATGTTATAAAAATTGTCTTTTACCAACTTCTTTAAAAGATTCTAAACCTGTTATTCTTTTAATATTTTATTTATAAAAAAATATAAAATAGTGTGATAAGTTCTTTTGGTATTTTTAAAATTTTCATCTTTTATTTATAAAAAACAAGTGTGATAAATACTTTTGCTATATTTGGAATTGTAATTATTTAACTTCTATTTATACATTCACGAATCTCACAAACATATACTTTCTATATTCTATATAAATGATGTTGATCATATGTAGAATTTTTTTAACAAACTATTTCATCATATAAATCATTTAGTAAAAGGATAATTTGTTGTTTATATATTTAGAATTTATAGATTTGAAAATACCTTGTTCTCAATAATAATAATTGAAAAAACTTACAATTAAATATTATCAAATATAATTGAGAGCCAAAACCTCCATATTCACTTAGTCAAAAATTTTCATCATTGTCAAATATCTCATATTGGTAAATATTACAAAAAAAATAATGTTTAACTATGTATAGAATCTTTTAAAGAACTTGTTAAAAGAAAATTCTCAAAATATTTAAAATTATACAAATATTTAATGGAATTCTAAATGATAACAAAGAAAATAAACTACAGCTAAAAAGGGCATTTATGGCATTATACTAAAAAATTATATTATGTTAATTTTAAATTTAGTTAATTTAAATCAAAGGGATAAACTGATTATTTATTTCGTTGAGGGGCAAACTGCATATACAAGTTAAAGGGGTAAGGTAAATTGTATTTAACCCTATTAATAATTTGTCCTATTCCAATCATATCAGAACTGGCATGTGTACTCTGAAATTTTGATAAAAAATTATGTACGCATAAGTAATGAGCTATGATTGATGTGCTAACTTGGCTTCACATTACACATGAAGTCGGAGCATTATATTACTAGAATTTGGCCAAAGTTAAAGACTGTTTTTTTTTTTTTTACACAACAACTTATTCTAAATTATTGGAATAGACTACTTTTAATTCTTATTTTTTTTAATTTTAATGTGTCTATTTGTCTATAAAAAAATGGTATACTAATGGTTTTAGTTAAATTTACCATTTATCTTTGAATTTTTTTTTTTGTAAAGTTCAAATGTTTGTTTTTCTTAAAACCAGTTTTTAAATTTAAATTTTAGGTACAACTTTAAAACATCCATTCTTCTAAATTTAAAATCCTATCAATTAAACTCATTTTTAGTTATAATAATACCTTAAAAACCCTATCATTGTCACTGCTCATATATATATATATATATATATCTTTTAAGGCAAATCATGTTGTAAGAACAAGTGAACATGTCTTCTTTTGAGTTTATTTCCGAAAATATGAAACTAAAGACTAGCCAAGCATGGTTATTTTGGCTGTTTTCGGATTTAATGAAAAAGAACATCTCAAAACTAAGATCAACCAAACGCTCCTATGTTATTGCCATGAAAAGATTTTTTTGTCTCCCACAATGAGATTGGCTCAAAAATCACTGACGTGATTCGGTTTCCAGCTATAGTATCAGGGGCACTGTGAGCATCTCCATACTGGTATTGACACAGAGAAATTCGAGCAAGGTTTATAGCAACCTCAGCAAAATTTTCATCAAAAGGCGATGATGGAGATAATATCATCATCGTTTCTTCATTCATCTTCATCCAGCATTCTTCAATCATTTCACTTATGTTATGTCGAGCAAGTTCTTCAGATTGCCCACTTTCATTCATGTAACACGTGATTGCATTTGTAGTTTCACCTCTCTCTATCTCTGCCTGCAAAAATCACACACACACACACACACACACATGGTTAATTAGTTCCAACAGTTTTTGCTATGTTTTGATTTATCAGAAATTGTTGTAGTTCTGAGTTTGATCGCATACCGTCGAGGAACTAAAATCGTTGTAAAGGCGAAAAATTGTGCATGGCCATTGCAAGAAACCGTAATGATTGTTCAAGCGCTGTACAGCCTCCTTGGAGATATTTTCAGAGACTAAAAAGTAACAATGCATTAATTGAACAGCCCCAGATGAAGAAATCCGTGCATTTTCTATGTATTCATCAAAGGTTGGAGTGCCTTTCTTGTAAAACCATTTGGCTTCCTGTAAGAATGATCTGCATAAATCTGCCCACTGAAAATAATAAATCCAAGTTAAAAACGAGTAAGGAAACTATTATCATGCATATATAAAAATATTGATGCTAATAAAGAAATCAAATCCAGCTTCAACAGTGAGTACTGAGGAGCAATGGAATTTATTCATTTCATTTTTTTTTAAACTTACAATTTTGATCCCAAAGTTTTAACCAATAACACTTTTAATTAGTTTTTAATAAATTTGGACGATTCAATCTAAAATAATTGACGTATTTTCTTTGATGATTGACAGAAATTATCACGTGTTTAACACATTGTGGTCAACCTACGATTTTCTCTAATAAAACAACAGAAGTTTTTTTTTTTATACAGGAAAAAAATAGCATTCTGAAACTAATTTTCATTAGTGTGAATTAGTCAACTATTATAGGGTTTTATTTTTTATTATATATAAAGAAATTTTTGTTTTTTTATTATTGAAAATTAAATAGTAATAGATTTACCATTAATAAGACACATATATATGTTAAACACGTGCGTGGCAATTTCTATCCATCAACAAAAAAAAAAATCTATCAATTATCTTATATTAGTAAAAAATTACAACTATGGGGATTAGATTGAATAGTTCCAAATCATCAAAATCTAAAAGTGCCAATGGTTAAAACTTTTGGATTCAAAATTGTACTTTTCCCTTTAAAAAAAAAAATTGTTGGATGATTTATATTCACTCACAGCTTTTCTCAGGTGAGGAATAATCATCTGGCCATCATCTTTAAGAGTATCATAAGCCAATTCATTGACAGTGTTGTAAAGAGCAAGGAAGAACACTTTCATATAGTCAGGAAGATCTTTCATGGCATCAAGATCCCATCTAAAATGGCATTTTCATAATTATTAGAGTAAGAAAAAAAAATAAATTTAAAGAGTAATGTTTACACTAGCAAGAAAACACACAGAAGATTCCAAACCTCTCAACAGCATCTGTGAATTGCTCAAGTTCATTTAGAGAACCATAAACATCATAAATATCATCCAGTACAGTTATCATTGTAAATGCTTTGGTTATTGCCATGCGACATTTACTAAATTGAGGCTCAAACACCATTCCAACTGCCCAAAATAAGCTCTCCATCAGCCTTTCTCTTGCAAAGTCTAATTTGTCTGCCAGTCCTAAAGCTTTCCACCACCTAAGAATTTTGTAAGACAACAAATTAGTTTATCATATATATGGAAATGATCTTCATGTCTTGTACTAATTCAACAGCATATTGAGAGAAATATATAGAGAATAACTTCAAATTAAATAGGATATGAATGTAATAGTACCAAAACAATCCGTCTTTTGTTTCATTGTTTTGTAAGTTAATTGATACTATGCGAGAAGATCAGTAGCAGGAACTAAAAGATTGAAATACTCTTTTTCTCGCTCGATACAAGATTCTAGGTTTAGTATCCCTTAACAAATAAGTGTAATGAAGTGAGTACGTCAGGTGAAGAAGTCACCTCCATACTGGAGAATCGGTGACTTCTTCATTCAAACAAACTTCAGAAAACAAGCAACAACACTTTAGTAGTTAAGAGCTAGCTCGAGCTAAAAAAAAGGGTACTGCCTTAGCTAATTTATTCAAATTAGCAACACGAAGTAATCAGTAGCTCATTAAAGGAAAATTAGTCCCCTACCCAATTTATGATTTATTGCCATAAATTAGGACAGAAGGAACTCAAATAAGGCTCAGCCTTGTATAATTTCTAACAATTTAAGTTAACTCTTAGCCCTTTTGTCTTTCAATAATAATCTAAATGCAAAAGACGAACAATTATAAAATGGACTTCCATTTTTTTTTATTTACGCATTCTCAACTCATGTCATGTTGAACAGTTACCTTGACACTTCTTGAAGATCATTTTGGAGGGTTCTTTGGATCATGTTAAAATCAAGCTTGGCTAACTCGAGAAGAACTTGATTTTTCTCATCTCTTTGATCATACGATTCAATTCTCCATCTAGCTTCCAGCCTCCGCATTCTGTGATGATATGGAAGTTCCAAAGCATGGTTAATTTGTTCCAACATTTTTGGATCATCAACAAACTCCTTGGAATATTCTTCAAGATGAAAAGTTGTGAATGTTTTGGCTTCATTTAAAATGTTCTCTCCTTCATATGCAAGATGTGATGCTTCAAACAAGCTCAACATTCCTTGAACGTCCATGGCAATGCTTTCCTTAAAGTTGCCATTCTTGTCTCTCAATCTCCCAAATACATGATCTACATATTATACAAATTTACTTAAGCCAATTGCGCACATACATTAATGTATAGTTTGCATTACTGAAAATCGCAAGAATTTCAAATGGATCACCTGGACAAACACGATAGCCATGCTGCCTAAGCAGCCTAAAGTAAATGGCTGAAGCATGAAGATTATTCTTGGTTAGAGCTTCTCCTGTTGATTCTTCCAGTTTTTGAAGTTTTTCAAGTGCGATTTTAATACTGTTTTTGTATCGATAAGAAAGGCCAAGCTGATCGATGTCATTAATCAATTCAATCAAAGCCAATGGCGGGTTCATGTCTTCAACATCAAACATGGATCTTACTTCGTCCTCTAACTTCTTTAGAATCTTCGTTTGATTTTCCAACTACAAGAAAAGACGAAACAATATTAATGAATTACAGTAACAGAAATTACAATCCCACAATCCCATTTCAGTAAGATGAAGGACATCAATTACATCAAATCTTTAAGGTTGATAATATAATTTACTGAATTTTACTAAAAAAAAAAGTTGAAACCTCAACGTCTTTCTCAGTGATTGACCCAATGAGGATATGATTCCAAGAACTGGGTTGATAATTTGCTGAACGCCGATTGATGATAGGTTCTGAATGATGATCATGATAAGCACTTCCATTAATACTTGTTCGTTTTTGCCAATTTATTCCAACACCATGAAGGTGATGAAGAACATCCCTTGACTTACCATTGGATAGCCTGCCATTGAAACTAATGCAATGTAAAGGCATAAATGCAAGAATTTGAGACATTTTAAGATAGTTGCACGAGGGATGTAATTAATTGTGACAAAGACAGTGCTTGTACGAGGGACTCTTAATCTCTTATATAGAATTTTGGCCCTCAAATAAGCTATTATCATATTAATTGAAGCGAGTTTATATATGAAATAAAAGTTAATCGCAATTTCAACGAACAATAAAACCCAAATGAGATTATAATCACGATTTCAACAATTATTAATTATCCGTTTTATATATAAAACATTTCTTATATATAAAATGATTTAAGAGGAGTTATTCTCATAATGTAATTTAGCCTAACCTTCTACTCCTTTCGTTTTTTGTTCATTGCATAATGAAAACAGTCATATTTTACCTATAGTTATGTTTATTGACATATGACATAACGTAGTTATGATTAAACTGATAAGATTTCCCAGGTTTGCAGTCCATTGTAATAAGTGGTGATCTCCACACCATGCCATATGTCATGTCGCTTTTTTTGACTTTTGATTATCTTTGGCGCGAGATCCAGCACGCAAAATGGAATGGTCGAACATTAGGAGTTTAAGAGTTAATGGAAGAGAGATTGAAGAAAAGTATTAAGAGAGAATTGATCCTTTCCCTCACATGACCATTCTTCTAGAAGAAATATTATTAAGTGATTAATAAGTAATAATAAATAATATATATATATATATCTAATTATATGGTTTTATTTTTACATAATATGTAATATAATTACATGGTGAAATTAAAGTTGATCGAATTGGCATTTTGTCTTTTCGAAAAATATTAAAATCATGAGGTTTTCAATGTAAGCTTTAAGGTTCTCTTTTTCAGAGGCGGATCCAAGGGCGCTTCAGGTTGCGGCCGCCCCCAAAATTCGAAAAATTATATTACGTCTCTTCAAAAAATTTTAAAATATTTAATTGAATCCTGAAGAAAATTAGAATTTTGTCCCCCCAGAAAATTAGAATATAACTTTTACTAACAGTACTATGTAATTTTGCCCCCTCAAGCCATAATTTCTGGATCCGCCACTGCTCTTTTTCTAATCATTTTATATTTAAGTTATTTGTTTTGTTATTAGATGGGAGTTTTCTTCTCTATGCATTATTTTCTCAAACATCGCGTTTAAAGGTTTTAGTCTATATCTATTTTAAATCAATAAAATTGGGTTTGACATCTTCTTTCTTTGTCGAATCTTGCCAATAAAAAAAGCTAGTGAGTGTTGTTATGATGTTAATTGTAGATATGGTATCTTTTGTTCAAAATTTTGTTTATTTTATTCTGTGTTAATTAAAATTACGTGTATGGTTCACTAATCTTTGATTAAGATCTAATAATATTGTAAAGTAATTTTAATAATATTTATGCATTTAGTCTCTAATTTTAATGAAACTACGTCGTTTTAAATATTAGACAGAATAAGATAGGATAAATATTGAACAAAGATCTAGTCTCTTAATTGTAAGGTTTGCATGAGGTTTTTGATTCTAAATTGAAAATATAAAATTTAAATGTAGAGTTTATATGACTTTTTCTTCTTGCATCTCATTAATTAGTTAACTTTTAAAGTAGACTTTCTCACACATTTATATTAATTAGTATTAGAAAATTTCACTATCTCTCAAAACTGCAATCATTTTGCGCGGTTGAAGAGGTTAAAATTAGATTTTTCGTTAGTCTATTTCAAAGTCATTCCACCTGAATTAGACCTTGTACCCTAGGTTGTTTGTAGTAGTCACATTAATGGCATATAGAAAAAGCTTTACAAAGATGTACATGAATGATCATATATATACGGTATAGATCAAATTATTAATAAAAATTATATTTTAATTTTTGAGAAAAGGAAAATTCTAATTTTTTTAAAGAATCATACTTTGCTAATAGCTATGCAAGTTCCGAGTATTGCCCTTAAAAAAATGAAATAAAATTGTTAAATTAATTAGTAGAAGTAACAACTATAGAGGTAAATAGAATAATCTCAAATTCTATATTTTGACCATAAGAAATATGAATTTGGATAGCAATTTACATCATACTTAAATAAAATTTTCTTGGGATGTGTACGAGTAGTGATGACAACACATCGTTCATAATCATTCAAAACAAGAATCTGACTTCATATGTTTTGTCCAATTTCACGATTATAAGCATATGCTTGATGACTATAGGAATTGGGGCAATTTCCTCGGAAACTTATTTATATATGAAATTTGCGTATAAATTTTATTTTAATGTATAAAATATCAAAATTTAATATACAAAGTATCAAAGATTAGCGTATAAAGTATAAAAAAAATTAGCGTAATAACATATAAAATATCAAATATTAGCTTATAACGTATAAAAAAAGTAGTGTATTAACGTATGAAGCATAATTCAAAAATCACGTCTCATATATGACATGGTCTCATAAGAGTTTTGCTATAGGAATTTTGATTAAAAAAAATTCACCCTTGAATTCTCTCCATTATTTTTGGGTTCAATGTACAAAGTTCAAAAATTTATACAGTCTCTTAAAAGCCGTCACTAAACAATCGACTTAGATTGTTTGATTTTCAATGGAATAAAATTAATAAAGGTGGTTGATTGAAGCCAAGGGCTATCACAATAAATAAGAAGTTCTTTTATTCTGAAAAATATTCAAAATCGTCATCAAGATAAAATTTTAGTTCACTTGGGACTATTATTTCAAAAGAAAGAGCAATAGTTGGACTAAAAAAATTAGTGCTAAAATAGCTAACCAAGTCATATGATTAGTTGAATAGAATTCTGGTTTTTTTTTTTTATTTTTTGACCAACCAATCTAACACGCAAAGAATAGGAACTAAATAGAGTAATGCACAAGCAATGCTTTGAGTTTCATGCAAATTATTGATGATTATATGACTTTCTACATGGATCAAACATCATTTAGAAGATCTAGGAATATAGATTAGGACTGACTATTCTATGCAAACTAGGAAGAGAGGTTAGAGTGAAAAATGATGCATTAACCCCTAAATGAGAACAATACCCACAATTCAATTCACACATAAATGGAAATAAAAAAAAAGTGCCCTAATCTAATCTCAAGAGTAAATTTGCATCTTGTCTAATTGAGTCTTAGGTTATCTTTTTGTCTTTCCTTGGGTGTTAGTTCATTAATTTCATTTACAATTCCTCAACTACGTCAGTTCAATTCATCACATTTAAACAGTCATAATTGGGACACATTATTAAATCATTTAATTTTTAGTAACAATTCATAAAAATTAATTTGTTGTCATTTTCTGCCCAATTTAATTCGTTAGCATTTTTCATTCTCTTGTTGATAAATAACACAAAGTTATATCTTCTTTATTAATTGATGATCTTAGCAATGCCGCCCTAAATAGAAATTTCCATATCTTTGAATATTTAGGTATGATCAAACTTTCAAATAAATTTTGAGTCACTCAGTAATTTGATCAAACTTCAAGGTATCTTTATGTATAGTTTATGCTATTGCAAAGCCCAAGAATGATCGCGCGTGTAAACAGACAAATGTTATGGTGCTCAACGTTGACAAGGCCCATGAATTAATTTTTAGCAGAAGATTATTGGGCTGATCCAATTTAAGAAGCCTTGCATACATTGAAGTCTTTTTAATTTGTCGCTTTTTCTCTGGAATTGTTTTAAGAGAAAATGAACAAAATGTCAATATTCCCATTTTGCCTAAAAAAATAGAGAAAAAAAGTACAATTTTAATTCTCAAAATTTTAAACAATGGTAATTTTAGTCTCTAATGATTTGGAACGACTCAATCTAATCTTTAAGGTAATTGTGATCAATATAAGATAACTGACTTTATTGATTAAAAGAAACTGTCATATGTTTAGCACGTGTCGGTTAGTAGTTAACATCCTACTATTTTTGTATAAAAAGAAAAAAAAAATTATTAAAGAAAATGACAAGAGATTGATAACTAATGGACATGTGTTAAACATCGTACGTGACTACTTAATTATGATATATAATTAATAAAGAAAATTCTTCAATTATTTTATATTGAATACAAATTGAGATTAGATATTTCAAAAAAGATTTTAAACTTTGCAAACGAGAAAGAGAGAAGAGAAAAGTTTGATATATTGTCGAACTTGAAACCAACCAAATGATCATAACACAAGGAATGAGCAAGGGGACAATAACTTGATTGTAAATTTTGGAGAGGAAAATGTAAAATGAGAGAGTTTGAAAGTCAGAAATTGGAACCAAATCATCATATGTAAACAAATTAATGCTGTAAGTAATTAGTTGATTTAATGTTTAATTAAGGGACATATTTAAACCTTAATCTTGACACTGAAATACATGTTAAACGTTGGAAGATGTGGTAAAGTTGTAAGAGTGGCGTTGAAGGAAATTATAGTTGCATACTTATTTAAGGTTTTAAGCATTGATATTTCACGATTTTCTTAAAAAAGAAAAGTGAGTCGAATAAATCTCCATTGGTATTAGCATATTCATTGCTACTCGTTAGTCATACCTTGGAAAGGATGATTGCTTTGGATAAAATGTCCTTCAAACCTAAGCAAACCATTTGACACGGCAAAATCGGAGTATGAAATTTGATCCAACTCATGACCCTAATGAGAATTTATTTCTTCTGTTTTTTTTTTTTTTTTAAATTTTAAAGGATGTGGCCAATATGTTGATATGTCGCATTTGTTCAATTAAAGGTTTGTTTGATAGAGAGAGAGAACAAGAGAAGAATCAACTTGATTTGCTTAACTTCGTTACTAGTAGTATTTAGGTATAACCGGTGATCGGTTTGAATAGGAGAAAAAACGAATCATTAACTTCAAACAATTCTTAATTTTATTCTGAACTCAAAATCGTTATTGTAATGAGATATTTTGAAAGGAACGATGAGACTCTGATAAGTGTCGTTTTAGCTTTTATTTTTTGTTTTCAAATAAGTGTTATTTTACAAATTTCAATACAAAAAGTCTAAAAGCTTTTAATTTTACCCTTTGTCCCATTTATTTATGTAATGTTATTTAAATTAAGAGAGAGAAAGTGATTGTTATAAATATGGGTAAATAAGAGAATTTATCACTTTTCTTAATTAATGTGCACTTATTAGAAAACAGAGAGTATATAGGATATATAACTCCAAGAAGTGGACCGTTTTGAATTTATATTCCCTTGTTTTAACCACATTCAAATCTATTTTCTTTTCTTACCTAATCAATTTCCATTTGCCTTTTGATTTAGTTTCGAGTATGTTAAAACTATGTAAATGAGTTTTGGTTTCCATCACGATATTAGTATTATTTAATAAAATTTTTCAAGTTTCTGAATTTGTGTCTTGTGTTATTCATTTTTCTTTCATCAATCTATCTCTCCTTTGTTAAAATATATAGGAAATTAATCTTTACCTTTGACTTTGAAGAGGGGTTTAAAGCAATAAAAGGATCAACATTGATATAACTCAACAACAAAAAAGAATAACATTATTACACTTTTAATTTTGGCTATTAGGGAAGAGAAAATTATTTTGGTTTTATATGATTCAAAACTATTTAGAGAATGAATACTTTTCTTTTTAATTGTGCTCGATTTTTTTTTAATTGTTTAAACAACTCAACTTCGATTGAGTTATTTGTTGATTTAGACAAAAGTTATGCAATGTAATTTGATTTTGAGTTAGCTAGCTTATTTGTACACACTTTACTTATATAAATGAAAATAACTACTTTTTTAAAAAATAAAAACACAATTACATATATAACTTCATCATTTCAATACACAACTTTTGGATTCACCACCGACCACAATAAACTCATCATAATGCAAAATTTTTATAATAATAAATGCAAAGTAATCATTCAAACATGAAAAAAAAATCATCAAAGGAACCCAAAAAAAAAAAAAGAGTGACAACTTTCTTATATATAATTCATAATTAGGGGTGTAATTGAGCCGAGTCGAGCTCGAGTACACCCCTAATCGAGTAGCTCGTTTTAAAAATTTCCCTACTCGAGCTCGAGCTCGACTAAGAGCAATCGAGCTCGCGAGAAGCTCGATCGAGCTCGAGCTCCAAACGAGCCCAATCTCGAGCTCGAGCTCCAAACGAGCCCAATCTCGAGCTCGAGTATTTTATTTTTTTATTTTTTATTTTTTTTTAATTTTTTATTTTTTTTATAAAAATTATAGTATGTATTTGTAATTTTTTAAAATTTAATGAGGTCAAATTATAATTTACTATAAATTAAGGACTAAAATATAATTATAAATAGATTAAATTATAATTTATTAAACTACAGGGACTAAAACATAAATATAAATATTAAAATATATATATATATATATATATATATACTCGAGTAGCTCGCGAGCTACTCGAGTATGTGTATTCAGAGCTCGAGCTCGAGCTCAACTCGAACTCGGTCAAACCGAGTTCGAGTCGAGTAGTTGACTGAGCTACTCGCGAGTAGCTCGCTCGTTTAACATCCCTATTCATAATCATGCATTTCAAACCGAGTTCGAGTCGAGTAGTTGACTACTCGCGAATAGCTCGCTCGTTTAACATCCCTATTCATAATCATGCATTTCCCATTATTAGTAGGTAAAGGTTATGCAGACTGCTCCTTCATAATTGATTCATTATTGTGCTGTACTGAATTATTGAACCACAAAGTTGACTTTTAGTGTGTAGTAGTATTGAGCAGTAACAGATTGAATGCCTTCTTACATGTTATGCTTAAAGGTACAATGATAAAATAGCCCCTAAAAATCATTGTCATGTAAGCTTTGCTTTGCTTTATGATTTTTGAATCATAAATGGCAGATGAAAATTAAAAGTTTCTCTTAGCAATTTTTTTTATGTGGAAAAGTAGTTTGGGATTGTGGGGTTAATGATTACTCTATACAAGATTATCTAAGACTAATATTTACTGGGATTTTCTATAACTTTTTTAGTCAAAAGCAGTAATTTTCCATTGATAGAAAAGATTAGATAAAATTAGCCCCTTGAATCTAACCACACTGCTTGTACAAGTCACGGTGAAAAATGTTTTTACCATTTCAGTTGGGACATTGCACTACATGCTGATGCTAATTGTAAAGAATCTAAACATGCAGAATTATGTTTTCTATGAATCTCTCGTGATCTGCATTCCTCAAAGCAATGTTGCAACAGAGAGATGTCTATTTCTCTAAAATTGAATGACTTAGAGAATCACACTGGGATAAAAATTTATCTCCTCAGTTTCATTTAAAGGTGTTCTTGTTATGTTTTCCTTCTGTTTTCATTCAAATTGACTCCTGCACTTTTTCTGTATTCATGACAGAAAATTTAAACAATCTCTGTGTCGGGCAGAGTTGGCCAACAATCCCTTGTTGATCATGGAATGTGCTTGTGGTGTAAGAAGTGAAAAGGGGCTCAAAGAAAGTTCAAATCAACTTGCTCAAATTTCTATATTCATGACAGTAAATTTGAAATTACAGACATGTAAGAAATGTCTTTGCAACTTTATGTAGTAATTTCAAAAAAAGTAAAAGGCCCATTGTGATAATGACAAATGCCAACTAATGTCAGTGTAATTTGCCCTCTTTTTTTTTTAAAAAAAATAAAGGTTTGTGTGTGTGTGTGTGTGTGTGTGTGTGTGGAGATGCGGTGGAGGCAGAAAGGATGTTTATAAAAGAATAACAGGAAGAGAGTAAGCAAAGAAGCAGAAGAAAATTGTCTTATTATTAGTTAAATCTCTTTCCATGCAGTCCCCCAATTGCCTATGGTATCATGCATTGTCTGCATATGAGAATGATGTTGAAAGGGACCTAACCTTGTGCCTGTTTATACACAAACTAGAGAGAATAAACAGTTTTTGCAAGAATATACATCACAGCTTTTTCCTGTTTTTCATCTTATGCTGTTTATGTACATCCAAGAATTCATTCTCTGTAAAAAGTAGAACCTAAACATTGATGCAGAAAATAAGCTGTTGGCTATGTACATAGATATGGAAATGTAAGAGGAATGAAAAATCCAATTTCATTGATAAATCTTAATCATGAACATAGCCTTGGTAAAGATTTAGCATTTCTTTGAGAAGACAACCTTGATTTCATCATCTTTGCCATTTGGAGTTGCATTTTCCTGCATACTTTTTCCAATTCCAACACTCTCCATTGCATTCCTTGCAAATGTGCTCTGAGCCTTTGGTTCTCAGTTGAAATGTCAAGTTTTCCAGCATAGAGCACAATTTGTTGACAAGATTCATCCTTTTTCGCCTTCTCTTTTCCTCCCGCGAGGCGAGAAGCTGATGGAACAACGAAAGAATTCGGTTGGTTGGTTTCTTGTAGCAAGCTTTTAAGTTTACATTTCTGAGAAATAAGAGCTTCTGCAGCTGATTTTGATGGGAACTTTCTGTTCTTAGTAAGATGGTTACAAACTTCTGATGATAACTTCTCATAATTTAATCCACCACAAACTCTCATCCTTTCTTCTTCAGACAATCCTAAATGAACCTTCAGCAAATCAACAAATTTTATCATAAACCAAACAATATAAAACACATGAACATGTTACTACCTCTAATGTTGTACATACCTCCAGATAAATATCAATGGCACCGTAGATTCCGTCGTATGAGACTCTTGCAGAGTCTGGCAGGGCCTTAATTAGAGCCAAAAACTTGGATGGTTTCAGACAAGGATCTGGGGCTACTTCTGCTATGTACAGATCCATCAATGTAGCAACTTTTCGCAATCGAGTCAAAGGCAAACAACAAGCTCCTTTACCAATAAATGACTTCAAAAGTCTAAGTACCAAATTCACATCATAAAGATACTTAGTTCCAGCTGGAGATGGAATAAGAAGATTATCCAATGTTGCTTGATCCAACAGTGAACCAATCATAGTCTCCAACTGGTTCCTGCAGCATTTGGTTATGTCCAAATTTAAAGCAACTCTAAGCAGGCCAAGTAAACTCTTGAATGACACTAAGGTCTGATCAAGTGAGTGAAGCATCTGAACAACAGCCTCAGTTATTTTACATTTCTCATTAGTTGTGGAAGCTGCAAATCTTGATTTTTGGTAATACAAGAGGAACTTACTGATAATCCCATGATCCACATTTTTCAATAGCATTGATTTTACCAACATTTCAATCAAAATGGGGTCTAAAGCTACAAAATCTTCAAACCACCATGTTGCTCTAAATGAGCTGTTTTTCATGCTCTCAGTACTTCTTGTGTCGCATGACAACCGAAATCCAGAGCTATCTGGAGAAGAAGTAGATGGACATGGACTTGGTTCAGCACAGGATGATGCAATCCGTCCGCCGAGAGAATCAAAATACCTGCCCAGTATACCAGAAGTGCTTGCAACAGGTTGAAGATCTTGACATTGCCTCAAGACTAAGATAAGCTCAGACCATGTCCAATACTTAATTTCTTCAAGTGATTTCTCTGTTTGCTCAAGTAGATTTGGGGTTTCAGGCACAGATTCTTTCATCTCCATGAAATGTGCAATGCAGAGTAAAGTAGAAACATTCAAGGGATTGATATTAATTTTGCCTTTGTTGTAGCAGAACCTTGTCATGAGCTCAAAACTCTCAGCTCCTCCAGGAAAGTCGTTGAAAATCACCTTCAAACTTTTTGTTAGCCCTTTTGATTTTCCAAACAATTTATTTATTCTTCCTGAATATAAAGACACAACTTTCTGCAAAGGTAATCACGAATGCCAATGTCAAAACGAAATGAAAATATTTACCTGGGAAGATAACCAAAATGAAATTTGAAAACATTGAATACTGATCTATCTAGACTAAGGTAGTTATATTGACCATTAAATGGAACATTGATTTGTGCCTTAAAGACACAAATGGATTGCTAAATGCTAATTGAAGATCCCAAAGAAAGATGACAAAAATTAAAAGAACAACATGTACAATTTGCTGCAAAAATGAAAAGAATGAGGAGAGGTCGTTGTAGACAATAAATTTCTGAATGAGAATCACAAAAAGATGTCTGCTAACATTCCCAGCAAAGAAGGGAAAGAACAGTAATGGCTACTGACAAGAGAGTGAATGGAGTTGACAGAATTAGAGCATTCCTTTTACTCTTAAAAGTTGTGAAAGTAACCAAAAAAAAAAGGCATGAGCATTTAATCTCCATAATAACACAATGATACAATAAAGAAGTCATGTAAGAAACAAAATGGTGGTGGACTACTGTCTTGCCACAAAGAAGAAACTAGTGGCTTATTACCCAAAGAAAACAACCTAAGAAACAAGAAAAAAAAAAAAACCCCACATTCCCAGCAGAATAGGGGCAGATGTAATGGTAGGTTCTGATAGAAATAAAAGGTTATAATGAAACACAATTATAACACAATAACGCAAAATGCAGAAAAGTTAGTCCAGGGGACTTAAAAAGGTTTCATTATGAACCCAAAATTTTGAACTTTACACTTGTGAACTTGGAATGGAACTTTCTTGATTAATGCATGGAAATTTCTTGATTTATCATCAGCTGCTAAAACTTTTATGGAGATCAAACTTACATTCCACTTCAGAGAATTACTCCAATCAAACAATCAAAGCTCAAGTGAGAAGAGATTCAGATTGCTGTTACTTTTAGTTATTTTGGCATGAAAATAACTTCAAAATTCAAACTTTACTGTTTTACCACATTTTCTTAGAACCAAATCAGTAGCAGAGAAAATTGCAGTTCTGACAGAAGCAGACGACAATCAGTCAGAGTACAATAAATGAAGCAGAATAGATTTGGACATGGAAACAAAAAAAAAAATGGAAGAATTTGGCTTCACAAAGACAAAACAGAAGAAGGAAAAGAACAAAGAAAAGACACAATTTTTACCTTATCCACCATGAAAACTTCCTCTCCATTGACATCCACCTCAAGATCACAACAGACATCCATAACCCAAATAAAGAAAACCTCAGAACCCAAAAGACCAAAAAACCCACCTCAAATGAATAATCTCTTCGGCAGTTTATCTTGGAAAAACAAAAATTTCTGGGCTAAATGAGAAGAAGAGATGGCAACAATGCCATATTCTTAGAATGGACAAGAGGACAAGCAGAAAAGTCCAGTTCTTGGTTCCCCAAAATGGTTAGTCAATTAGTGCAAGCAGTTTTCTTGTACTATTGTGGTTCTTGTCAACTGGGATTGAGAATTGAGAGACAAGAGTGTATGTGAAGCAATATTGAGTGTAAAAAAGGACAGAGAAAACACACATATATAGGCTTATAATAAGAGGATAAAACAAAGAGAGATCAGAGCTGAGACAAGTAATATAGGTAAGACTAAGAAAGAAAATCAGAGTTGTTGAGACCCCACTAATCTATATCAATATGACTATATCTGACATTATTCCTGCCAAAAATTGGAACAACTGATGTGTTATGATCATAAAACATGTGCATTAGGAAGACCCTTTAAGGCTTAGAATGCAAGCTTTTTGGCTGGCCTTGTGCTATCTCTATCATCAATATCTCCTATTCTATACTCATTACAGTGAAGTATCTTACTTAATGACTCTTTTTAGTGCTTAATTAATTCTCTAAAGTTTTGTTGTGTCAACTTTGCAGGCTTTAGTTGGTTTAGATTAATGAACAAATTGCTGTATACTGCAGTAGTACCTTTGGTTTTTTTTTTCATTTATTTTATTCTTGTTGTGGATGAAGTGGGATCTCATTTTTACTAGCAGGGACCAGGGAAGTGGTGAGAGTTTCCAATGTTTGTGTGGCCATCACAAAGGTATTAGTGTTAAATTAAGTACTAAACATGGTTTCTCAAGTAATGTTTGTTGATCTATTTCTAACTTCATATAGATGTTAGGGATGTGGATTTGAATAAAATTGTTTTTGGTTTTGGTAGGAATTCTGAGGTGAACATTTCATGACTTCCAATGGGTGAGGGTAGTTCACTTCATAGGTGTCAGTTTGTTACCTTTTTGTTATTCTACAAACATGTGAAAGCTCTGAGTTATTAAGTAAAACAGCTTGTTTCTTTTGAAGCGGGTTCATATATGCAACGATCAATTAATCGTAATTTTGAGAGGTAAAAAATTAAAATTAAAATTTTAACGACAATTAATTGTTTATTGCATATATGAACCAGGAAAGGTTTAACAGGAGTTTTTGTATGAGTCCAGATCCTCATTCCAATATTTACGACGTAGTTTTAATTAGGACAGAATAAGACAGACAAAATCGAAAACAGAAGATCCCGTGTATTTTTGTATAAGCAAAAATAGTGTCTTGAACCATTAGATTGCTCAGAAGACCAAACTGGGCTTAGACAAGGAGAGTTTGACACCCATTTCCTTCTCTTTACTACTCTTTCCCAATCAAACTCTTCATCTTCTAAGTTTATAATGGAGTCTCTGGCATGTTCTCTTGCGATTCATAGCCAATATTAGTTAGACAGAAGTTTCAGGACGAAAGGTTTTCAACCACAACTCTTATAAGAATACAGTTGTAATAGCATATGCCTTTCAAGAAAAAAAAAATCTTTGAAAAAGAAAATCTCACAATAGAATGATTTTTCCTTCAATATTTCCTTTATTTTCATTACTTCTTTTGTTTATTTGCTTGCAAAAACACATGTTTTTGTCATTGACGTTAATTGACATGCCACAAAAACAATTGAGCAAATAAAGTAAAAACAAAAGAGTTAGCATCAAAGTGAATAATTAACAGTTAGTCCCTTATGAAAGAGAGTTCATATATGAAATCGCGATTTTAACTAGTTTCCTTATGAAAATAGTTCATAGATGAAACCACAATTTCAACGCTAGATAAAAGAAGTAGAAATTAGAATCGCAATTATAATGATAATTAATTATCCGTTTCATATATAAACTATGCCTCATATATAGACCGATTTCACATGAATTTTTGTGAAGAATTAAAGGTCTTCTCTTTAGGTTAAGCCTAAAACTCTTAAATTCACATGGCTAAACTTAGATGTCATGGGATAAGTCAATGTTAAACAATTGTTTTTTTCACCCTTTTTCCTCAAAGGAGACTCCAACTAACACGGCATATATTTGTAGAAAAACAATTGTATTCGCAAAAGTTATAAACTTATAGAATTTAAAAGATTTATTGAATAAAAAAAAAGTCATAATAATAAAAATAAAGGTTTATAGACGTCTATATAATTATTGAAAACCCTACACCAAAACATAAAACAAAGTTAAATAATTAGAAAAACTTAAATGGAATCGAAATTGGATTAAACGAATGAACTTTGCTAAAATATAACATATATTATAAATCTCATCGAGAGTTTCGAAACATCATATCATAAAAGTGATTTTGAATCAGAAAGAGAAAGTTACACTTGCTTAGAATTAACGTCATGATTTATATGTCAATTTAACTCGTTTTATATCACGAACCAAGGGGGATGGTAATGAGAACTTGAGACTTGAGAGTCCACGTAAGAGTTATGACCTAATTGTACTTGTGATAATCCATAGAACTCCCTTTTAGTCAAACAACAACATGCAATTTTCCTCATTTCCCCAAACCATTTCTGATCATCCATTCCTCCATGCTCCAATTCAAAAGATGGGGTTGTGAGATCACATCATCAAATAATTGAACATATAATTATTTGACGATTGATGCTTTTGGATAACACTCTTACTAATATACACTACAACACACCTAATATATTCTCCTAACCCACTACCGACTCTAAATTATAAAATTAAAAAAAAAAAAAAAAAAATTCCAAACATAACGTATGATGACGCAGCAGAGCCAACCGTACGAACGGTGGTTAGCTCGCCGGTTTGGTTCCGTTCATGCATCAGTAGGGTCAGACCGACGAGGAGCACGTGATTCACCTTTTACCTGAAATGGCAATTTTACCCCTTCATTGTTTTCTAAACTATAATTCACCCTTTTGGGAAAATATTTATTTTAGAAATTTAATAAAAGACAACTACATGAAAAGGTGTAACTTAGAACTTTTGGGTTTATGATGCACCAAAAGTTGTGAAATGATTGGCCAATTATATGTTTTTAATTTTCAAAAGTGAAGATTCCTTATAAGAAATGTTAAAAAAATAATATGAAAATTAGTTTTGATTAATAAAATTTTGAATTATTCCACTAGTTTGCAAATTGATTTTGAATTGTATGCAACTCAATTAGAATTTCAAATTTAGACTTTCAAATATGATTTTTGTATTTCAGTTGGATTTCTCTATGTATAACATTAGATTTGGCTTTCATATGATTTTTCAATGATTGTAATTCACTTTCTGCCATTAGGATTAAGTTATTAATCTTGACCTACTAATGCTCTCAATTCAACCTTATTAATGTGGCATTTTACCCTTATCAATGTTTTGGTCCGAGATTTATATGTAGTTGAGACGGAGTGTTAGAAATATATAATATTCGCCTTAATTGCGTAAAAATTCACAAAGTAACGAATAACATCATTCAACCATTTCATTTATTGTCAAATATTTTTGAATTAGATAAACAAAAATTGTATAAAAAATATCACATACTAACATGTGGCATTATTCAATGATAATAATATCGTAATAATTTTAAAAACTAGCTTACAAGTGTTTATATAGTATTAAGAAATCCTAATCTGAATTAGAAAAGAAAATAAAAATAATTTACAAAAAATTATATGGGCAGAAAAGTGGGCGAAATATTTGAATTTTGCCAACAAACAACACACGATATGAATTTTCGCCCGATGGGTCTTGAATCTCTTTGAGAGTTTCTGAACGGTACATCATAAAAGTGATTTTGAATTTGAACGTAAAAGTTACGCCCATTTGAAGCTAACAACTCAAATTCATCTTTTTTTCTCATTTTCCGATCATGCAAAATCCAAAAGTCATACCAAACCATTCCACATCATGGAAAAGTGTAGACTAGATAAAGTTTTCTACTGCTAGTAAAGTTAATTAGGGTTTGGAATTGAAAAAAAAAACCATAAAGTCTTGTGCTTGTAATGTACAACACTCAAGGTTTAAACAATCCAAGACAGTGTAAATAATTTTAATCTAAATAGTTATTTTGTATTATTTACAATCTATCTTAATTAATTAAGTTAAGCATTTGGCAAAAAAAAAAATCCTAAATTCCAATTGAGACTTCTTTCATGAATTATTAACACAAATGATTACTTAATTTCTATTGTTTAAAAATGAGGAAAATGCAAGTTGCATTTGGAATTGGCGATACCATGGACCATCTTCTGTGTAGCTTTAAGTCAGTTTCTTTTACAAATCATTAGTCACAATCAAAGATTTAATTCGATAGGAAATGAAACCATAGTCCCAAGCTACTTTAATTTAAATACACCACAAATGAAATCATTCATAAAAAATATGAACAATTTGTATATTCATGTGGGATCAACAATGCTACATTTTGCTTAGACAAGCCCAATACAAATTTTAGTGGGCATAAAAAGGGACAACTTGGAACTCCATGGTGTTTGCATTTCTTTATTTGCATGCAAATTTCATTCTACTCTTTTGCTATATGTATAGAAATTTTTTACATACTATGGGAATTATTAATTAATTAAACATCATATTTTAAAAACTTGCATTTAGAACATGATTCACAGCCACTTCTGCATGCACTAATTTTGTAGGGTATATACATTCACTACTACAAAATGACCTTTTTAAACCTCCCTTTTTATAGCGGTTAAACAAAATCCGATGTAAATTCTAAAAGCGCGGTGGCATTATCGTAACATTAAACAAGAAGGAAAAGAATTTACACCGGTTATAACTATAACCGGTATAAAAAACAAGATAATGTCAAATATTTACACCGGTTATCATAAAACCGGTGTAAATTGTGAACATATTACACCGGTTTCCCATAACCGGTGTAAATTATGTTTTTTTACACCGGTTATTAAAAACCGGTGTAAATACATTTATTATTACACCAGTTTACGTATAATAACCGGTGTAAATTGTGTTATAAATTACATCTCCTAACATTAACCACACATTTTTCCTTCTGCTGTCAGCATTATCTGTATCGTTTTTTTTCCAAAAGCTGCGCAAGAAATCTTTTTGAAGACCAAATCAGAAGCTACAAATTAACTTTTGTACATTCAACTCAACTATCTGAGGTTAGCCAGTTTTATGTATACTGATAACTTTTGTATGCGTTCTTCATATCATTCGTTAGAGCATTGACATATATATATAGATCTGCATTTCATTTTTTAAAAAAATTTTACAATTCTAGATTTCAATATATATGCTTTATATTTGTAATAAATGTAATAATGTTATGCTTTGTTACTTCATTTAGGAGTTCATGTGTATATTTTTTAGGTTTATTGATGGGTTTGCATAATACAAATTTATTAATTATTAAAGAATTAATTTTGACCTTCATTTAAATTGTGAAAGTATAGTGGATTTTGCATTTGTCTACTTTACATGGAGATAGAAACATGGATAGTAATTAATTAGTTTCTTATAATTAAAGTTATCTACCATCTGTGTGGTAATTAATTAGTTTATTTTCTTTTTCATATTGTACTCAACCACGAAAACAGCTTCAACAGCAATTGACGATGGAAGACAAAAAAACTTCTTCCGAAGCAGTGAAAACCCAAAAAACTTACTTCTCTCCAGAATCAATACAAGAAAATCACCAAACAGAAAACATCAATCTCCCTACTAATTATGGACTTGATTTGAATAAATTACACTTTGATGAAGGACAACTACATGGCGACCCAGAGATGCAAAAAGTTATTGTTACTATGTTGAAGATTATGTATCCAAAATTTTTCTAATATGAAATTGGTGTAATCATGTAGAAGTTTTATCATGTGCCTTCGTTCTATGTCATGTGGCTTTTTTTAATTACACGTTATTTTTTCTTGTTAGTTGCTAGCTTTTGATGGGTAGATGAAAGTATGTTGTGCGCTTCTAAAGTGCTTTTCTGATTGTATTACCCTTTAAAAGAATTTAAAGTATGTGATTTTGTCATCTTAACGAAACATCTAGAGTGCAGTACATTGTGTCTACCATGAAGACTGGATGCAAACGCATGTACCTAGCTCCGTATTTTCTAAAGTAATTAAATATCAAATAGCTTTGTTTTTTCAACCACATTTTCAATAGGTTTACTCATACAAAAGTTGGAATTTTTTATGTTATTATTATTTTTCAGTGCACACTGGATGCTAATGGCAATAAGGCCACAGGACATGAGTGTGTACTGGTTTGATCCAGTACATTCAAGCCCACGAGATGACGCTACGGAGTTGATGAACACGTATTTATATTTATTCATAATTTTCCGAATTATAAATTACTAATATTATCACATGTTGAGTTGCTAATTCTTAGTTTCTTATTTTTAAATGTTGTCTTTTACAGTGTATCGAGGGTGTATCACTCAGAAACTGAAGGGGATCACTCGTCCACGCAAAAATCAATTCAATAGATAGAGATGAATGTAAGCTTGTTCAATTGTTCGACTTAATTTTATAATGTAAACAATGTTATTTATTTATGACAGTGGATTTTAATTGTAGCACAAGAGGCAAGACTCAAATTGGGAATGTGGGTATTATGTGATGTAGTACATGCGAAGGATTATACTTCGAGGAGTCATAGAGCATAAGGATTTCAAGAAGGTTATTGGGTTTTGTTTTATTATTTCATTGTAATTATAAAATAAGGAGTTCATTATCATTTTAATAATATAATTCAATTTTTTGAATGTATCAGTGGTTCAAAAAAGATGTGAAAGCATTAACAGAATCAGATTTGATGATCGTTTGACAAGCATGGGCTGAGTATGTAATGCATCATGAGCTCGAAGCGTTGATGGGTACAAACTGACATGTAGAGTTGATTCCTTATTTTCTTAGGACATCATATAGATATCTATATGTAAATATATGTATATTGAATATTTTTGACTTTATAAGTAAATATTTGAAAATATTTGTTAATTCAAAAATTTTTGTTACTTTTAATGGTGATTGTTGAATGAATTGTTTTCTGGATGTATTTTGGGGTGTTTTGTTTTGTTATGTGAATGCATGCTTTAAATTAATTCGTAGGAAAAATACATATTAAATTAGTTTATGAAAAACCGATGTAAATGTAAAAACATGTTACACCGGTTGAACAATAACAGGTGTAATGAAGCAAAGCAAATATTTTACACCGGTTAGCACAATAAAACCGGTGTAAATTGTCTCTTTTACACCGGTTTTAAATAGTCATTTTTACACCGGTTATTGTTGATCCGGTGCAACATGTTTTTACACCGGTGTAAATTAAAACATGTTACACCGGTTGAACAATAACCGGTGTAAAAAAGATAATTTACACCGGTTTTATGACCCGGTGTCAAAAAAATGCACAATTTACCGCGCCTATATATTCACCGGTTCATTTTTTAAATAATCGGTGTATATAGGTGAATTTAACCGGTGTAACTGGGTATTTCTGTACTAGTGATTTGATCTTGCCTTGCAAAGCTTTAAATTGAAAATAGTCTTAAATTTCTAATAATTAATTAATCTAAGACCTCTCTCATTACTAAGAATCTTGATTTTAGTCCAAAAGTGAGGAAACAATTAAATCCATGATTCATTAGAATTGAAATTCTTTGTTCCTTTTGTATCTCTTGAACCATGTCTTAGGGCATCTTAAATATATTATATACGCACTGCATTCTTTTGGGAGACAATTATTTCAAACAAAATTTGATAATCAGTAGATATTAGAAGCATCATAAATATGGCCTTTGAGAAATGAAGGCAAATGGTATGGGCACAACAGGATATGGTAGTTTGATTCACCTACTGTAGATTTTCTTTCTAAATCTTGTTGAAGTTCAATTGTATCATCTTCTCAGAAGATTTTCAGGGCAAAAATCATGGGTTACTCATGATGCAGTTAATGTCACCAAAGTAATTATTAAGAAAATTCAGGAAAAATGTAAAATGTCCTCAATATTTTTTTTGATTTTTTTTCATCACTCACATTTAAAATGATTCAATTTCGCCACTCACATTAAATATATATTGAACTTATCCTTTTATCTTATTTCATCTATTTCTTTAACGAAAATTTTACATTTGTCATGCCCGAACAACCTACACACAGATATTTTTTGTTAAAAAATAAGAGAGAATTGGATGCAGGATAATTAAATTTGGTGCAATATATTAATGTGAGTGATGAAATTGCAACATTTCAAATATAAGTGATAGAAAAAAGTTTTTTTAACAAATGTGAAAGATATTTTTTACAAATTTTCCAAAAATTTCTTATAGATGAGAAAGTTGTAGCTAAAGCTAATTTTTTACTCTTAGAAAAAGAAAAAGCAAAAGAACAGTAACAAAAAAACAGAAGAAAAAACAACCAGTGTGTGACTATGTGCACAGTCAAGGTGGTTGCCACACCACATAATAGATGCTGAATGTACCATCCCCATCCTCAAACATTTAACACTTCACTTGTGAACTTCTTGTGATTTTATTGATTGAAAGATGAATAGTGGGATAAGGACCAAAATGAATTGAGAATATTGTGTTACAAAATTTAAATTAAAGGATCGTTATATAAATCTTTTAATCATTCATATTTAAATTGACATTATTTCTTTACTAACATTAAAAAATACATAATAAATTGGTCCTTTCTCTAATTTTGTATTATTTTTTTAATAGAAAGCATGCACGTACATGTAGTTTAACTATGACATGCATGACTATATTTTTTGTTAAAAAATAAATAAAATTCAATAAAAGAATTAATTTAGTATGTAGTTGTAATGTAATTAAATAAATTGCATCAAAGTGATGAAAAAAGTTTTTCAGAAAATTTTGAAGGATACTTTTTGCATTTTTCTCAAAATTACAAGTGAAGAAAAGCACTTTCATCACACTCTTGCAAGAAGTCATGTTTATATTACGAGTCATTTAATTCTTAAATTCAACATACATTTTGTAAACCGTGTTGAATGAAGTATATAATGTTTAGTATTAAGTAGAGACAAAAAGGCACAAATCACGAATTAAATCTTATAGAGTTTCTTAATTTGTTTTAGATTCTATGCCTTTTGATGATAACCTAAAGAAGTTAAACAAATATTGTATAACCTCCATTAATGCTAGGAAAATATCCAGCATTGATCAATCATCATATTCATAAGAAATTTAAGTACTACTATTGTTAAAGAAAAAAAAAACCTGAGCCAATCAAGATTAGTTGCTGCTTCAAATTAACTTTCCATTACAAAACCTACGACAGATGACAAGAAAGCAAATTACTAAAGTAGAAGAAAAGCTTTTGTCTTTCATGCAAAGACCATATGAATGTTTAATACTTTGTCTATCATGCATGAATAATCCATTTCATTCATGTGACCATAGGTAATAAGAACTCGAATGCAAAGGTTTTTGCTGATGATCGATCATGATATTGTTCTCATGATCATTCACACCTTGCATCGTCTTGTCTCTTTTAATCTGCCACCAAGAAAAGGAACATATTTTTGTCAACATTGCTACTTTTTTCCCTCTCTGGAGCCACCACCATGACAGAAAATTCATGTCGTGGTAGGCCATGGAAGACATGGAAAAAAAAAAACTTATGTACAATTTGAGTCCACCCCTTGAATCAAATTTCTATTCAAATTAATCTTCAAATCCACAAGGGACCCAAGCTGTAGCATAGACAGAATTATGACCCTTCCATGTTAGCACTAACATGTCATCTTCCTTTTTCATTCCCCAACCGCTGGCATGTTCATCTAGCAAAGATTTAACTTCACTAATGGTATCTTCACAAAATGGAATGCTGAAAAAACCATTGTTTCTCATCCGTTGTAAACATTTGACCCCGGATTCTAATCTTTCGATCCTTTGAATCCCTTCAAATCCAATGATGTTTTCGATTTTGTGACCGATATCGGCTTCGTATTCGATCCTTTGGCTATTATCCTTAGACAAGAAGGTTTCCAAGGCATCAAAAGGGATCCATAAATAATTGAAACTTGTGGTGATTCTTGAAGTGAGGTTTAATGCACCTAAATCCGAATCCTCATCAACCACAGTGACAATAGATGGATTTAGATCCTTAATTGTTTCGAGAAAAATATTGCGACATGAAATATCATGATGAGAATCCCCATTTTGTTCATTAGGCAAATAACGTAGCCAATTTTGGCAATTGATCACCAAGGCCTCATCATCCCTAAGTTTCAATGTTGAAGGATTAAGTTGATTTAGGAGCAAATCATAGTGCGAATTGGATGATTCTCGAGTTAATGGGGATGGGGAGATCATGGTTTGATCTCCAATAACATGAAACTCAAAAGGGACATCTTTAAATTTGGCAAAATTTCCCAAACGCAGGCCAACTTCTTCAGTTGACACGTTAAGCAAAGGAGGAACTTGTGGCCGCCAAGAAGGGACGGATATTCGGACCGAAGGCGGCCCTTCAGGTCTTTTAGCTAATGCATCTATAAGAGTAGGCCATTGCATACAATGAGTTATGCTCAAATCTAAAATATGAACTTTGTTGTATCCTTGAATGGCTTTAAAAATGGCACCATTTGATGCACAAAATCCAAATCTGTGCCAAGGGATTAGATCAACATACCCGGCTAGCTCAGTCACAGACATTAATCTCCTTTGAAGAGGAGAATTCCCATTCAAATTCATTGGTGTGGGACAAACCCTTGAAACTCTTGAAATAAGAGCTCTTAAAAACCACGAAGTTAGCCTTTGATTGGGATCACCAACAGGAGAAGCCACGTTATTCAGAACCCACATAACTTGTTGAGCCAAAGTTACATCATTGCTTTCAAGGGCACTTGCACAGTGAAGCAAAAGTTTCTCTATGCATGCTCCATCAAGGCTGCCTAAGCATCCTTTGAGGGCTCCTGAGAGTACTGGATTTTGTGGGGTGTTAAAAAGACTAGGATTTTGTAATGGCATCGGAGTTGTGTTCCCTCTTAGTTCTGTTTTCATAGTTTTTGTTTTGATTATGTTTGATGACGAAGACGAGGACGATGATACCTTTGGTTAATTGGATGAAAAAGAACTAGGGTTTTTCAGGGATAGTGTTAATTTTTTTGCATGGAAGTTTTTAGGATTCAGGGGAAGAAAGGGAGAAGATAGAGGTGCCAAGTTGCCTTTTATAGGAAAAGGTCATGGCTGTTGAAACATGAGCATTTGCATGAAGAAGCAACATCAGGGAAGGGGGGGAGGTACTGTAGTGTGTGACTGTGTGTGAATGGAGAATTTAAATTATATATTCCAACAAGCAAAAACAATGTATATACAAACCAAGAAAGCCATAAATGGTTAATTATCACAATGATGAAGTTCTTGTATAGCTAAAGATTATTATTTAAATTGACCCTTTGAGTTAATTGAACTAAAATGACAAGACTGCTTAAAATTTTCACTTCGCCATCTTGCCCATTAGCCTGCTTAGCAGACAAGTTGGATTCGTCATATTTTGTTTGTTTCTTTTAGTTTTTGTAGCATAAAAATCATACTGAATCTGAATGATCAAATATATGCCTTAGTTTTTGCATAATTAATTACAAGCTATATCGTGTGTAATTGGACCACGTTTTCACACACATAAGCACAACTACATACATCTGAATCTGACAGCGGTTTTGAAGAGATTAGGATCAAATGTTTATATTGATGACTTGGTATTTTGAGTTGATTAAGTGTCTTTTAACTTGCTATATATTACCAGGATCAAATGACAATGCATATAAACATGTTGCTGCCATGGTATATATATTCTACATATATAGGTTCCTTGTGTGCATGGATCTTAAATTTCTTTTGTTTTCATTTTGAGAAAATTAGAAGAACAAAAAACATCGATCCCATTTTTTGTTGAAAAATTTATTTAGTCACTTACATTTAAAATAAGAATTCATTTAAGCACCTACATTTAAAATAAGGCATATTTGTGAATGTGATGGAAGAAGTAGATAAAATGTAATGAAAGGACAAAATTAGTTTGATTTTCAAATGTAAATGACAAATATGCATCACTTTAGAAACTAAAGAAAATTTTCAATAAAATGCAATGGATTCATGTTTTTTTCCCAAAATTCCCTTTCATTTTTGGCCAAATCATGGAGCTTAATTTTTTGTTATAGCCAGTTTCATCAATTGTTAATATATCAAGCTGGTTTTAATGTGTGAGTATCAAAGTTTAATTGGCTAGCTCTCTATATATGTATCTTTCCATCCATTATCTGCATGAGCTTTTGTGTATGGATTATTGAATAAATAGAGACAAGCAAACCTTTAAAGAAACTGTCTAAGCCGGCCATTTGTTTGTCCAATTCCACTCAAAGAATGCCAATTAGGACAACATTTGGATTAATAAATTAGTTAATTGGATTTGCCTAATTCAGTTTTTTGATTGATTGGTACCATTCATTCCCATCCTTCCACACATATGATGTCAAAGTTTTAGTTGTTAGTGTCATATAAAGCCACAACAAAAGACAAATCGACCTCTTTACAGACGAGGACAAACTATGTTATTTCACTTAAAATGTCATTCCATTTACCTTGCTCAAGGCCGTAGAATATTTGCACAAACTTTCCAAAATTTTGTTTCTTTTCTAATCAAGATTGATAACCCTTTTACATATCATTCATGTGTTTTACTTTTGAATCATGATGGTTGTACCAATATTTATTCGGTTTTTGTTCTTTTTGATAATGCAAACTAAGGAAGATTAATTAGTCTTCATTTTTTAATTTCCCTGTCTTCTGCCTATGCATATATGACAAATAGGTTTCTGCAGTTTTCGTTATTGTTCTTGAAATTAAAATGAGACTTTGCTCGTAATGAAGTTTATATTTGCCTAGTTGAAAATTGTTGCCCCTGCCGAGTTCCGACGTCGCATGTAGTGTTCGGCCCGGTGCAAGAGCAGGACCAACAAAGGTAAGAACTCCTATGGAATCTTGTTCTAAAAAGGATCCGATATTTAAGTGAAACTTCAAATAAATGAAATGAGTTAAAAGTACTTTACAAATAAACAAAATATGTATTTATAGGTCTAAAATTATACATTATGTAATGTCCCTTAATTATTATGTGAGATTTTTCTCATTGGGGCACTCCAATAAGGTTAACCATCTCTAATCAGTTCGATGGTATCAATCAGATTCAATCACATCCACGCCCATGATTACGCACCGAGATTTCAGCACGTACATGTCACGTTCTTATTGAACTTAATTATTAAATATTATTACAAGTATCATTTTTTTGTAATATCGTCTCATATATAAAACTTGTGTATTAATTTTACTTTAGTATATAAATTATTAAAAAATTAGTATATAAAGTATAAAAAATTAGCATATAAAGTATAAAAATTAGCGTATAAAATATCAAATATTAGCGTATAACGTATAAAAAACATATAAAATATCAAATATTAGCGTATAACGTATAAAAAATTAGCATATAAAATATCAAATATTAGCGTATAACGTATAAAAAATTAGCGTATAAAATATCAAATATTAGCATATAACGTATAAAAAATTAGTGTATTAACATATATAGTATAATTCATATATCACATTTCATATGTGAAATATTCTTACAAGAGTCAAGAGTTTTTGCGTTAAACATATCAAACAAAAATAAAAATGTTAGTACCAGACTATAGTCTATCTTGTACTTTTCCTAGCAATATTTGAAAGGGATATAATGGCGTTCTTATTATTTGATTCCTTGAACCATGGAGGTGAGTATTAAGATCATCTATATACATAATTTCACTTTCATGTTATAAGAGAAAATGAGAAATCTTCCTTTTGACAAATTCAATTGCGTACAACTAAAAAAGTACAATGAAACATGAAAAAGGCCAAGTCCAGTGTCTGAAAAGGCAATAATCAAAAGTGAAAGAGGCACTATTAATATTGCATGCATGTTCTGATTGATTGATTGATTGATTAGAGTTTATTATAATACTGAAAATCTTGGAACTCATACAGGATTCCCTCTTCACCATCCATTGAAATTTATAGCCAGGGATGTGTTAAATCTTCATGGTAAATAAATAAACAAACACCACGATATACTGATATAGTACTGAAAAAACCTAACCATGAATCTGCAGAAACAGTCATGTTTAGTCATTTCAAAAGGGTAAAATTCAACTGGATTCAGTTTGTTTTTCCCAGTAACAAAAAAGTACATAATTATGAGGCCACCTTGTTAATTACATGCAATGTCATGTGATAATTACAACAATAACTATGTCAGGCATGGGCGGAACCAAGGGCCGCTTGGCCGCCAGGGGAATAGTACTCTTTTTTCGTCAATTTAGCACATCTTTTTCTGTGAATTTGTCAGGCATGTGACACTATCCAATAGACGACAAAAATATTTATGTAATGAAGATGAAGGTGATTTATTGCCTTATTTTATTTATTTTTTTACTCGATAGTAAAACAACATTGTTTTACTCCGAATAAAAAAAACTCTTAAGATGTCGTTTTATGTAAGAGTAAAAACAAAATTCTAAACGTAAATTTTTAAATTCTAATTACTAAAATATCATTCACACTCTAATTCCTAAACTCTAAATGTGAATTTCTCTTCCCCCACCCTAATTCTTAATTCTAAATTCTAAACGCGAAGTTGTTGTCTCTGATAGTGAATTTTATTTTTTTTCTAATATTAGTAATGTTTAAATTTTTTGTGTATTTTTTAATATTATTAATCTAATGCATTTTTCGTGTATTTTTTGATATTATCATTTTGATGCTTTAGTAATTACATAATATTTATTTTATGAAAAAAATTCTAATACAATTGAACCCCCTTTAAAAAATTGTTCTGGTTCAGCTGCTGATGTTAGGTCTTCTATGAGTATTATACTTCAAAATCGTATCCTATCTATATATAAAGTGTTTTAATTTTTATACGATTTTTAATATATACATGTCATTTAATTGACAAAGTTTTAAGTCAAGTGTCATTTTAATTTAATACTCTACTTTCTCTGAGTTTATAATCGACTACTTAAAGATAGACAACATACTTATAATTAAGAATGCCATTCGATAATTACAGCTCAATTAATTTAAGAACTTTGATTGAGCACTCTAATAATAGAGTCTTCATACATATTCCTTTAATTTTAATTACTTGTATCAAGTTACACATATGCTACGTAACAAGATTTGATTTTGCTCTTTAAAATTGTTGGATGTTTGTAACGAGAGAATTATGGGATGCATGAAAGACAAATTTTTAATTTGTATTAGTGATTAGAAGACGTACTTGGAAATGCTTTGCTCAGCATATTACAATTAGATCATTATCGCAAAAACAACAACATGCAAGGCTTTGAACGCTATCTTGTTTTATTTGTAGAGATTTTTGTTTATTTTGTAGTGATTGAAAGGGCTGTGCTGCTGAATCAGCACATATAGGTTTCCCAAAGATATGATATTATATGCAATGTGTAGGAGCGATAGTTGAAGACACATCTAATTAACCAATATTAATGATCAAACATAAACCTACAAATTAATTATTATTCTTTCATGTTTAATTTCTTGTGATTCTTGAGAGACTAACATCCCAATTTTATTTAAGGGAGTCTAACAAAATTATCTGACTGAAATACCATAATTTGAAATGATGATATACAAGTTATATATGATTTTTTTTTTAAAAATACTAATATATTTAAAAGCTTACCGGTAAATTACTTCAATCGCTCTAAATTTGGAAGTTCATTTCTCTGTTATCTTTATTCTATAAAAAGTTTGTTTTTGTTCATTATGTTGCAATTTTAATTTTCAATGGTTCTTGTGCACTTTTTATACAAGAAAAATTCAATTATTATAACTATTTGATATGTAGATGCTCAATTTGATCAATTTTTATATTCTTTTAATTGTCACATATGTGTTAGACAGTTGGTTACATTGGATTTTAAGTGAAGAAAATAGACAAAAAGATTATTTGAAACCCAAATTACATTTTTTTTAAGAATTAGGACAAAATTGAAATGAATCTCCAATTGAAAACAATTTTAAAGTAATTTACCCAAAACTTAAATAATGGTGCTCATATTTGGAGAAAATATAACCATTACATTTCAAGTTAAAACAAAATTAATAGCCACGTCTTTTGAGTGATTTAGTAGAAATTAAGGCATATAATATTCCAATATGGATATTTGTGTCATGCAAATTTGGGACATTGTATTTGTGACCATTTTTTCCACTTCATAGATATACACATACCTTTGATCAACCTTACCATTTAATTTGTCCTTAGGTAAAAAAATTCATCTCTGTAAGGAAATGCTTGTTTTCTTGCATCTCTAAACATCACAAATGGACAGTTAAACAAATAAGCCCTCCAATTCACTAATTTTCAGTTGCATTTGCTTAAGTTTAATTTGGAAGTTGGCACCATGGAGGGAGGATCTAATTAAGAATTGAGCAATTCATTTGACGGTTTTTTTTTTCTTGGATTTGTCGTAACCAAAGAGAGAAAAAAAAAACACAGGAATAAGTGAAAGCTAAGGATTCGTTTGGACAAGCTATTTTTGGATTATATCATAAAAAAAATTTTCTTGGGATTTGTTATGAGAAAAGAATATTTTGAGAGTGTTTGGAATGAATGATTTTATTTTGTTGGGATTTGTATTGAAGATTTTTTTATTAATAAAAGTTTGAAATTTAAATTTGAATTAGTATTTTATTAGTTTATTTTGATGGGAAGTGTGTTAGGAAGAATTATTTATTATTAAAATTTAAAATTCAAATTCAAATTCAATATTTTATTTATAAAAATTACTGTAGCAAAAATAATTACTGTAGCATTGTTTTGTGTTTTAAAATTTTTGATGAAAAAGTTGAACAAAACAAACACCTCATTTTGCAATTGTGAAATAAATCACTAATTTGCATGCTTCCAAACAGAGCCTTAAAGGCCTGCAAGACAGCAATGAATTCATCAAGTGGAGATAATTGACAAAAACAAAAAAAAAAGGAATTCAGTAGAAACTGCATTAGGTCATATATTTATGAATGATTCAGTCCGGCACATCCAGTCACTATACTAATTAATTGTTTTCATAGGAAATTAAATTAGCTTTTTCTAGGTTAATTAATGTACTTAATTATGGCCAATTGGCTAGTAGTTTTTGGTATGATATTTTGAGGAGCTGTGGTGCGGATAGTCGTGTACCGCCAATTTTGCCCTAATTACTACATGCAGTAGTGGTAAGACAGATCGTATTCACAGGAAATGGTTAACTATCGGATGACTGTTTGTTCACAATTATTTAATGGTGTATGAAAAGCAAGAAGAGTAAAATAAATTCGTGATGATAATGTTCAAACAAAAGTTGAGATACTGCCTTGAGGGGTTCCAATGTTCAACAGACCTTTCATAGTTTCATCGACTAGTGCAAATTGATGAGGGAATTTCACTGCTTGTGAAGTGAATTTCGAGTAGCCCGATGGCTCACTCACTACTACAAAATAGCCTTGTTAAATCGCCCTTTTTAAAGCGGTCAAACAGAAATCGATGTAAATTAAAAAAATGCGGTGGCATTATCGTAATATTAAACAAGAATAACGCCTGTTTACACCGGTTATAAGAATAACCGGTGTAGAAAGTTATTGAATTTTTTTTAACACACCGGTTTTAAGAATAACCGGTGTAAATTATTTTTGAATAGTTTTTTTAACACCGGTTATACGAATAACCGGTGTAAAAGTTTTTGAAAAGTTTTTGTTGCACCGGTTTTAAAAATAACCGATGTAGAAATATTTTGAAAGTTTTATTTACACCGGTTATAAGCATAACCGGTGTAAGAAGATTTTACTATTATTTGATTCAACACTATGATTTCTTAAGTTCTTCTTCTTTATCTTTATATCTACCAAAAAAATCTCTTTGATTTAAACTCCGAGCACTATAGACCTTCAGTAAATACGAATATTTCAAATGTAATGTACATTAAAAGTTTAAAATTAAAACTGAATGGTTTTGCTTAGGTGGTAGCGGATACGTCGGCAGAGGAAAACTGAAGGGGCATAATAAAATTGAAGGGGCTGAGGGAAACTGGAGGGGCAGAAGACAGCTGGAGGGGCTGAATAAAACTGAAGGGTTTCACAGTATCCTAGTTGGCAAATTCATTCTCCGAGATAAGTCACGACCCTTGATTCCCATAAGTCATGATCCTTCATTCCTATAAATAGTCATGACTTTTTGCATGTGTTTATCAGAGTTACTGAAGATGGAGGGACTCGCAAAGATGCTACAAGAACAGCAAAACGAGCTTATAGCTCGGGAGGCTGAGTTGGAGAAACAACAGCCTGTCGATGAAAAGGCGATGCAATTGCTTGAACTTGACAAGCAAAAGGTACCAAATTGAGGTTGCTATGTCAATCTCAATTATAATGGAATATTTTAGTTGTCAACTTTTGTGAATGCTGTTTATTTGGCATGGTCAGCAATTTTTTGTTATTTCAGAATGCAAGAGCAACATCGGAACTGAAGATGACAGTTGAAAGGGTTATGCAGTTGGAAGAAAGGCATAAGGTACTGTTTGTATATGCTTTTAAAGTAAGCAAACTACGACAGTTTTACTTCAATAAAATCAACTGGGAGTTATAACTTTGCAGATCGAAAAGGAGGAATTTCGCAAGCAATCTATTGAACTGGGACATTATATTGACGCAAAGCATGCATTAGAATGGGAGATACATCGTCTAGGAGGTCAGATGACGCAAAGCAAGAAGCGCACTAGAGTTGACATAAATGAGGAAGAAGAGAAGCTGGAAGAGAGTCCAATGAAAAAATCCCAAAAATAAGCATCTAAAATCTGTTTTTATGGACAATTTTAATTATTTTATTTGTAATGACATTTTATTTAAGTAATTTGATATGGTTAGTAATTTTCTTTCCCTAGTTTTCTTTATTGATATGCAGAAGCTTTTACACCGGTTATCAAACAACCGATGTTACAAATGCACTTTTCACACCGGTTTTCTTATAATTGGTGTAGAAATTGTTTCTTTTACACCGGTTTCTTATAACCGGTGTCAAAAGTGGTAGTTTTTATACACCACTTTAACAACGTCGTATAACCACATATATTTCCTTCTGCTCCAACTTAAGTCTGTGAGCTACTTATTTTCTGTTGAGTTCTATCCTGTACAGGTACTGAAATTGGATCATCTCTGCCGTAAGAACAACGGATTATTTCGAAAAGGTGCGCACGAAATCTTTTTGAATCCATCATTAGAAGCTACAATTTAACTTTCGTTCATTCAACTCAATCATTTGAGGTTAGTGACTTATAACTTTTATATTATTTCTCTTCTCATTCGCCATATCATTGACATATATATATAGAAATGTTTTAATTAAAATCAGAAACTGATTTTGTTAATTAATTTATATGATGTAATATTAGGTACGCAATTATGTTTTTCGTTAATTAAAGGGATCGTAATTAATTACGTTTTTTAGCATATAAGATAACTACCATCTGTTTGGTAATTATTTAGTTTTTCTTCTTTTTATATTCTGCTCCACCATGAAAACACCTTCAACAGCAATTGCGATGGACGACATTCAAACTTCGGAGGAACTTGATTCGTTTGTCTCTGAATCAATAGAAGCAAATGACCAACCAGAATACATCAATCTCCATATTGACGATGGACTTGATTCGTTTGTTTCAGAATCAATAGAAGCAACTGACCAACCGGAAAACATCAATCTCCATATTCATGATGGACTTGATTCGTTCGTTTCAGAATCAATAGAAGCGAATGACCAACAGGAAAACATCAATCTCCATATTGATGATGAACTTGATTCGAATAAAATACACTTTGATGCAGGAGAGCTACACGCCGACCCAGAGATCCAAAAAGAAATTATAACTATGCTGAAGATTATGTTTCCAAAATTTTTCTAATCAGAAATTGGTGTAATCACGTAGAAGTGTTCGTTGCTGGCTTTTGATGGGCAGATGATGAAACTTTGTTCTATTTGACTGTAAAAAAATTTAGACTATGTGATCTTCTCATCTCTTATCGCAATGTCTAGTTTAATTAAAATTAGAAACTAATGTTGTTTATTAATTTATATGTTGTAATATTATTATGATAATGCTTTGTTGTAAATCAATTATTTCCGACATCGAAAAAACAATATTTGTCTATTTAATAGAAAAACAATATTTGTCTATATTAAAGAAGGTTTTATACTTATTACACCGGTTGTATGAAAACCGGTGTAAAATAGTTCACTATTTACACCGGTTTTTCTAGAACCGGTGTAATTATTTGTCTATTTACACCGGTTTTGTTACAATCGGTGTAAAAAAGTTAACAATTTGCACCGGTTTTCTTACGACCGGTATAAATAACAAATATAATTACTCCCAACAGCTTCATCAGCATTATCTCCATCGTAAGAACTACGACTTTTTCCCAACAGCTGCACCTGAAAACCGGTAAAATAACAGATCAGAAGCTACAATATCACTTTTCTTCTTTCAACGCAACCATCTGAGGTTAGGTAGTTACATATGAACTGATCAGTTTTATATAGTTTTAATTCTCATTCGCTGGATTTTTGACATATATTTCTAGCTCTGCATTTCATTTATAAAAAGCCTTTGTACAATTGTAGATTTCAATATATATTTGCTTCGTATTGGTAAAAAATTTAGTTAAATGTTTGTTTTGTTGTTTTATTTAGGCGTTCAGGTGTATACTTTTCTACATCATTCACACAGTTGCATAACCAATATTTATTAGTTTTTCTTCTTATTTTGTTGCTTCAGTCATATGATGTAAAATTACGTTAGCATCGATTAATGCACTTATTTTGTTGGTTAACTTATTATAATTATCTTTGGAATGATTCAAAGGGTGCGATATTCATGGATCGTAATGATATTATATTTGGTGATCGGACAACATCTGCGTATGAAGAAGAGGTTGAGAAATTTATTAAATCTGCTTATAAGAATTCCAAGTACATCTACTGTCCATGTAAGGATTGCAAGAATTTTGCTTTGTTCGACGACCCTGACATTATAAGAGACCATTTGTATCGGAGGGGTTTTGATCCGGCTTATAAAATATGGATCTGGCACGGTAAGACTGAATATGCATCGAAACAAGGAGAAAATGCGGTAGAAGATGATGTCGCGATGAAACATGATCGATTGGATGATATGGTTGAGGACATGGTCGGTAGTTTTGCGGATACGCCAGATATTCTTGCTTCGTTATTGAATGATAGGGAAAAGCCTCTATATCCTGGGTGTATTAATTACACCCGATTATCCGTTACTTTAAAGCTGTATAATTTGAAAGCTGCACATGGGTGGACTGATTCTAGTTTTACAGCACTGTTGACTTTACTGAAGGATGTACTGCCAGAAGGTAATGAACTTTCGAATCGCATTTATAAGGCTAAAAAAATCTTGTGTCCTATGGGTATAGAGTATAAGAAAATAGATGCCTGCCCCAACGATTGCATACTATATAGGTATGAATACCAAGATTCATTGTACTGTCCTAAATATCATGTTTCTCGTTTCAAAAAGAAGCAAGTTCGTGATGGTTTTGAAGACAATATAAATGCAAAGAAGAAATCATCGCCGGTGAAAGTGTTATGGTATCTCCCTATAATACCGAGACTCAGACGATTGTTTTCCAATTCTGGAGATGCTAAAAATTTGACGTGGTACGCACATCGCAATATTTCCACAGACGACAAGATGATAATGCATCCTGCTGATTCTGATCAGTGGAATAAGATTGATTCGATTTACCCCTCATTTGGTAGAGATGCAAGAAATCTGAGATTAGAATTGTGTACGGATGGGATGAATCCTTACGGTAGTCTAAGCAGTACACATAGCTCTTGGCCAGTAATGTTGGTTATTTACAATCTACCTCTTTACTTGTGTATGAAGCGCAAATACATATTGATGTCATTACTGATTTCAGGTCCACGCCAACCTGGAAATGACATAGATGTTTACTTAGCCCCCCTAATTGAAGACTTGAAGAAGTTGTGGGATGAAGGGGCGTTGATGTTTGATGCACATCGTCAGGAGTCATTCACATTGCGTGCCATGATATTCTGTACTATAAATGACTTTCCTGCATATGGGAACTTATCTGGATTTTGTGTTAAAGGACACCAAGCATGTCCTATATGTAATGAGAATACAGAATCATTTCATCTTGTACACGGGCGCAAGACAGTCTATTTTGGACATCGTATATTTCTTCCTCAGGCCCATGCATATCGTCGATTGAAAAGAGCTTTCAATGGAAAATAGGAGTTCAGACGTGCTCCAATTGCCTTGAGTGGGAAGGAGGTTCATAATCGTGTGAAGGATGTCAATGTGGAATTTGGAAAACATACAAAGTCTCGCAAGAATCATAATAAAGGTTGTTGGAAGAAAAAATCTATATTTTTTGATCTTCCATATTGGGAGACACTTGATGTTAGACACTGTCTCGATGTGATGCATATTGAAAAAAATATATGTGAAAGTTTGTTGGGTACTATTTTGAATATACCTGGAAAAACAAAAGATGGTTATAAAGCGAGACTTGATTTGGTTGATATGGGTATTAGGCGAATTTAGCACCTGTGATTCAAGGACACCGCACATACCTGCCCCCCGCTTGTTATACATTGTCACAGAAAGAGAAACAGAGCTTCTGTGAGAGTCTCAAGAGCATAAAGGTCCCATCAGGATATTCTTCAAATGTAAGCCGCCTAGTTTCTTTGGGAGATTTGAAATTGGTTGGATTGAAATCACATGACTGTCATGTGTTGATGCAGCAGTTCCTACCTATTGCACTTCGATCTATCTTGCCTAAACATGTCAGGTACAGCATAACTAGACTTTGATACTTTTTTAATGCGATATGTAGCAAGGTAGTTGATCAATACAGGCTTGATGAGCTACAAGATGAAATTGTCATAGTTTTGTGCCAACTTGAGATGTATTTTCCACCAGCTTTTTTTGACATTATGGTGCACTTGGTGGTTCATTTAGTTAGGGAGATAAAGATTTGTGGGCCTGTATATTTGCACTGGATGTATCCATTTGAGCGATACATGAAAGTTTTGAAGGGTTATCGTCCTGATGCAAACATTGTTGAAAGGTAAATAGCTGAAGAGGTTATTGAGTTTTGCACTGGATACTTGCATGATACGAATGCTATTGGACTACCAAAGCCTGGCCGTGACGAACGGATCACATGAAAAGGGACATCGGCAGGTAAATTATTTACTCCTTCTAATGATGAGTTGAACAATGCGCATCTATATGTATTGAGAAATTCTGAGCCGGTGCAGCCTTATGTGAATGCTCATATTTGTGAAATAAAGGAAAGTCATCGTAGCTGGATTGACAGGTATGTACTCAATGAACACAATCGAACATTTGTCAATTGGTTAAGTGCTGCTGTTCGTGACCAAACTGTTCATGACACATTAAGTTGGTTAGCGTATAAGCCCAGTCACGTTGTGCTATCGTATTCGGGCTATGACATTAATGAATTTTCATTTTCTACGAAGGCTGCAGATGACAGTAGCGCAATGCAAAATAGTGGCGTTACATTAGTGTCTGAGGCTTTACACGAGTCTAGTTTGAGAGATAGAAATCCAGTGTACGCCAATATGTCTTATTATGGGACGATTCAGGAGATATGGGAGCTGGACTATGTGAAATTTAAAGTCCCAATTTTCAAATGCAAATGGGTGTACAACAAGGACGACGTTCGAACTGATGAATCGGGATTTACACTTGTGGATTTGAAAAGGGAAGGTTTCAAAAGGGAACCTTTTGTACTTGCTTCCCAGGCAAAACAAGTATTTTATGTCTCAGATCCTATTGACAAAAAATGGTCCATTGTCCTACACGGGAAGAAAAATTAGGTCGGTGATGAAATTGATAATGATAATAATCCCGATGTCCCCCCATTCTCATCAGGTTTCCCCGCACTGAGCACAATTGAAGAGGACCGAAATATGGATGCATTCATTCTCCGAACTGATCACGTGGAAGGCATATGGGTTGATGATCCTCTGTCAAATAAAAGAAAGACCTTGACGTAAGATGTAGTGTTTAAGTTATTATTCACGTATTTTGTAATTAGATTTGAATTGTACTGAATAACTTTCATATTATTCAAGGAAATTATTGTGTAGGGTGTAACTTTGATTTTATTACTGTTTAACTATGATTTCATTAGTGTTGTTATGCTTTACAGTTCACACTTTAGCATATTAATTACTGTCGTTATTACACCGGTTATGTCGTAACCAGTTTAATAAATTTTTGGTAATTTAAAATTTGTTTTGATAAATTAGAATTATTTTTGTATGATTAACTCATTTACATTAATATTATGTAAATATGCTTTTCTGGATTATTACTACGATTTTAGTAGTGTGTAACTATGAATATAGCATACATAGGACACACATAGTTGAAATTACAAGTTCACAAGTTCAAATTACATATATTTAATTATGCGTTTAAGATTTTGTATGATTATTATGATATTGTATTCCAAGTCGAATTGGAACAACAATTATATGCAATTTTTGTTAGTACATTAAAATAGTTGAAAACAATTTCAAAACGTGGAATTGAAATGACAATATTAAAATAGTTGATACACTTGTTTTTTACACCGGTTAATAAATAACCGGTGTAAAAACTGTCTACGTACACCGGTTATTTAGTAACCGGTGTAAACACTGTTAATAATACACCGGTTATTTAGTAACCGGTTTAACAAAAACGTTTCATTTACAGATTTCTTGGTAATTAACAATTTGTTTTGGTACATGATAATTATTTTTGGATTATTAACTTAGTTACATTCATATTGCGTAACTATGCATTAATCTTATAACTACGGTTATAGTAATGTTTAATTATGAATTTTTATACACAGGGCACAGAGTTTTTAAATTACAAGTTTACAAGTTCCAGTAATTATAGTTCATTATAACTGTAACTTATATATAGTTTACAAGTTGCATTATATTTGCATTTTACAAGTTTTAAAGAAAATATCAAATTATGTCTAAAACATCACAGTTACCACATAAATTAACAAGTTTAATTTTTTAAACAAGTATTTATTATGGTTTACACGTAAGCATATTGGTACGAATTTTTAAATGGAAATAAAATACAATAAAAACATGTTATGTTATTTATTTATTGTGGATTTATTTTATTGTGGATTGTTGTACCGACACTGTAATAACAATTTGAAAAATTAAAACACAAGTTTTAAAAATCATTTGTTACACCAGTTATGTAATAACCGGTGTTAAAACAGACGTTCTACATCGATTTTTTCGTTTAACCGGTGTAGTAAGTATTTTTTTAATCAGCTCTGGCGCCTTCTCCAAAGTCTGTCCATTTCAGTCGGCGCGCCCTCGTCTTTTTAGGCTCCAAAATACACCGCCATTTTCACCTCTAATTTCACCTCCATCATTGTGAAAAAAAATCGTATACACCTCCGTCGGCGATATCTTTTGCAATCTCCAACGTCGACGTATCCGTCACATCCGTCGACACCGCCTCCGACTTTCGTTCAATTTTTATTACTCTCCATTTCCAATTATTTGACGCTCTTCCAGGTATTGTGCATTCATCATGTAGCAGAATGAAATGATCATAATGTATGTTGCTTTTCATTTGTTTTTCCTTCATGACAGTTTGGAAAGGGAGTATCTTTGACTTTGATTGGGGGAGTTGATGTAATATTAGCATGCCGAAAGAAATAATTGCAAATTTAATAGTAAAAAAACTTATCGGTTCATCTTGCTGTGTTAATGTTGGTGGGTTCTTTGACAAATTGGATATGGTAATAGTGTAGTATACGGCTTGCATGCAAACGGGTTTTCCAATTTCGATTGTTAATACATATATGTAATTTGGATGATAATAGTGAGGTATACTGCAATATGCGTTCTTATGAGACTCCTGATTACCCCTCGTTATGCACAAGGAATGTTATATTGATTTTGGAATCTGGATATTACAATTTATGCTCTCATCAACAATAATTTTGCTGCAGTGCCTTAATTAGTATGTCTAGTAATGAATATTTCACAACTATGATCAAAATCACGCAAATCACTACAAGGAATTTCATTACTGTTTCTGGTGATAGTTTACATGATAAATATCCTTTCCTGACATTAACTTTTGTATACTACAAAAGCTTTCTCATGGATAATAACCCAAAATCAAACACCGGGGATAGGGCTGATCAAACATTTGCACAATATGGAAGAAAAGGAACCAAATATCGCGCGATCTATTGGAAAGGAGGCACGAGGAGAAAAGACGGCTATTTCTTTCGATGATGACGGTGAGCCGACGACTGACAAATCACATAATGAATGGGTTAATTTTATTGCCTTGATGACGCGCAGTAGAGTTAATGTTGTGCAATTTAAGTCGTGGCGTGCGGTCGATGCCAACATCAAGTAAATGATTTGGGCTGAAGTAATGGTATGTGCAACATATTACTTGTCCTTCTTAATGTGTTTTCACATATTTTATTTGTATATATATATTATGGTTTCCGTTCAGTAACGTTATTTTGTGGTTTATTTAGAATACCTTTGACTTTGAGTCCTCACCGAAGCTGAAGAAAAAGTGGTTAGTCCACGCTGGGGAACGTTGGCGGGGGTGGAAGACAAGCTTGAGCAGGTTTATATTTGGAAGCCTAACGCATGTAGACCCATGTGCTAAATATCCTTATCTTACTAGGGATACATGGGATATGTTCCGAAAAGTTCAATTAAGCAAAGAATGGCAGGTACTATTTTATTGTATCCAATGTTTATTCATTTAATGTGACGTTAGAATTTGAATGATATGTGTTTCCTGCTGTTCGGAGAAATAGCCGAAGCGGCTTGCAAGCCAAGAGAGTTCGAACAAAAACAAACTCCACCACACAATGTCTCGTACTGGATATAAGAAGTTGAAAAAGAAGCTTATGCGTGAAAAACTTGAGGCAAAAATACAAAGTCAGATCCAGTCCGGTAAGACGGAAGAGGAGGCCCGTGCAACAACCTGTCCGCCGTCACCGATTCCTCGTCATATTCTCTTCAAGGAAGGGCACAAGAACAAGAACGGTGAATTTTCTAGCGAAGCGGCCAGAGACGTTAGTGCCATAATTGTAAGTATAATTTATTGAATTAAATAAAGTGTATAATAATATTAATTTGTAATGTGAATTATGCTCCGATAAGTACATTAAAATATTTATCAGGATGAGTTGACAAATCGCTCAAGTCAAGGAGAGACCGTTGGCGAGGGAAGCACAGACATTCTTGTGCTGGCTACTGGAAAGAAAGATCACCCTGGTCGATTACGGGGTGTTGGGGGTCAGATGAGGAAGTCTGAAGTATTCGGGGCCTCATCTTCCAGTGGCAGTAGTAATGTAGACATCACGCTCAATGCAGAGCGCAGATGCAGTTCTGGTCTGAGCAAATGCAGAAACTGTTCAGCGATTTGGGCAGACCAGTTCCTGTTTTTCCTACACCAGATGTCTTACAATTTCCTAGCACCGAAGTATCAATGAAACAACAGGAGAATATAAGCATTGAGGTGGGGACAAAGCAGAAACCGGTATGCTCCGGTGATGGACCCCCAGATTTATTGGGAGAGTTCGAGGTACCAAATATGAATTATTTCCTTTTCAAATTATTTCAAGTTAGACAATTATAAATATATACTATAATTGTTTATTATTCACAGGAGGGATCACAATGTAGCCTTTTTGTCATTGATAACACCGAAGGGAGGCGGCTTGTGGCTAAAGGGACGCTGTATAAATTATCTATGCATCACGGGAAAGAGGTAATGCAGAACAGAGTGAAGGTAAATATCACTACCTCTATCGAAGATGATGCGCCGTTGCCGTTTCCGGACGAGGAGGCCACAACAGTTAGGGAAGGATCTGGATTGTTTTTAGAGTGGCCGAGAGAATTGGTTGCGATTTGCACCGATGCGGAGTTGGAGGTGTAATTACCGGTTATTCATTGAGTTTCTTTGTATATCTTTATTAATGAACATCTCTAATTACTTATTTAATGTTGTGAAGGTACCGGACCCGAAAGGTTCGAACGAGGTAACGAACTCTCCCCAACATAAGAAAACAAAAGTGGTGCCCCAACCGCGAGAAACGGATGAGCCATTATTATCACAACTCGAGGGATCACTACGGTTATTGTGCAAGATGGTGACCACACATACGAGTGACGCTTTCTACACAATCAATATGCCGGAAGTAATAGCGGGCACTGAGTTTCCAATATTGCTTACTAATGAGAGCCTCAATGACTTCTTCTTGTGTGAACAGGTGACGGGTGATTGCATGCACGTGTTCATAAAGTAAGTTCGTATATGTTATTAAAGTTTCAACTTTATTTTTTTTATTCGTTATTGTGGACAATATAGTTTGACTAATCACGCATGTCCTTATATTTGTCAATTTTATGTCGTAGGACAATGTATGCATTATGTATAGAACGGGGTCAAAGTGGGATAGGGTTCCTATCACCACATCATATACAACCGTACGGGAATGTCATGTCAGATAGAGTCGAGTACATCGCGTTGCACCTGAAGACTGGATGCAAGAGCATATACCTAGCGCCGTATTTTCTAAAGTAAATAAATTTCAATAGATTTGCTTTTTTAACCGCATTTTCAATAGGTTTATTCATTGATATGTTGGAATATTTTATCTCCATATAATTTTTCAGTGCACACTGGATGCTAATGGCGATAAGACCACAGGACATGACTGTGTACTGGTTTGATCCAGTGCATTCAGGCCCACGAGATGATGCTACGAATTTGATGAACACGTATTTATATTTATTCATACTTTTTCGGAAATTTTAGTTTGATATTAACCCATGTTTAGTAAGTAAATCTTATTTATAAGATTTTACATGTTGTCTTGTACAGTGTAGGTACGGTGTATCAGAAAGAAATTGAAGGGTATCATGTGTCGACGCATAAACCAATTAAATGGATAGAGATAAAGGTAAGCGTGCTCCATTTGTTCGGAAAAAGGTTCTAATAAATGTACAGGATTTTTTTTTTATATGACAGAGGGTTATTTAATTGTAGCACAAGAAGCAAGGCTCAAATTGGGAATGTGGTTATTATGTGATGTGGTACATGCGAGAGATCATACTCCAAGGAGCCATAGAGCATAAGGATATCAAGAAAGTTATTGGGTTTTGTTGTGTAATTTCATTTTCATAATATTTTGATACTCAAATCCGGATGTTGTTTTGCATATCAGTTATTAAGAAACTGTTGACTTTATTTTGAATGTCTCAGTTCTTCAAAAAAGATGAGAAGGCATTAACAAAATCAGATTTGGAAGGTGTTCGAGAAGCATGGGCCAAGTATGTACTGATGAATGAGATCGAAGCGTTGTCGGGTAATAACTGACATATAATGTAGATTCATACTTATTCATCGGACATTTTATAGATATGTAGATGTAAATATATGTATAGGCAATACTTATGAAATGTAGACAGATTCGTTTCGAAATATAAGTGAATGGTTCTTGTTACTTGTAATGGCAATTTTGTATTGCATTGTGAATGTAATATAATTGTGGATTGATGTTTGTAAACTGTGGGCTAATAAAACAATCAATCAATACAAAAAATTAAATCCTTTTTTTAACACCGGTTGATAATTAACCGGTGTAAAAAAGATGTCATATATATTAAACCGGTTTCTATAACCGGTGTAAGAAAAAATTCAATCAATATATTACACCGGTTTTTTATAACCGGTGTAAAATATCTAATGATTTTTTTCACACCGGTTAAGAATAACCGGTGTAAAATATTTTTTTACACCGATTTATGGAGAATCGGTGTAAGATTAAATTCCCACGAGTCTAACAAATCAAGACAATATTACAGCGGTTAATAAAATCGGTGTAAAAGTAATTTATTTACACCGGTTAGGAAAACCGGTGTAAAAATAAATAATTTACACCGGTTGATAAATAACCGGTGTAAAAATATTTTTTTAAACCGGTCTTTTTAACCGGTGTAAAAATAACGCCTGTTTTACCGCGCCTGTATATACACCAGTACAATTTTCAAATAACCGGTGTAAAATAGCCTTTTTTAACCGGTGTAACAGGCGATTTTTGTAGTAGTGACTCTAGCTCAGCTCACGTCCTTTAAGGCTTCCCCGGGCGAAGCAAGACTTAGCACAAGTTTAGTTCCCCATATCCCTACCCAAACATGATATTTGTATTTTACTTCTTGATCTTTCCTAGGGCAAGACAAATGATCAATTCATGACTTCAAATTATCTTACAAGGATTTTTCTAAGTCTTTTTCATCAGATCTAGTAACATTTGTCAGTGGGCACCGCACAAGTGTAACATCGAAACAAAACAAGACTAGAAACTCATCAACAATGATTCAGCAAACTCGATTCATGCATAATTCAATACCTATTGCTTAGATCTAGACTCAATTCCAGTTGATACTACCAATTAAGCCAGATCTCATCAATTCAAGACATTAAGAATAAATTTCACAATCATTGAGTAGATAAAATCATTCAAACACAAATAAGATAAATTTAAGCTGTCTCAACCATTAAAGAGCCTAGGAAAATCAGATCCTCAAGGCAGTAACAATTATGATCGGCCCAAGAATTCGTGTTGTAATTACAGAATCAGACATTTTTCTCAATGTTCTAGGGTTGTACCAATTACAGAGGGTTACGATTTTGGATGTCTCCTGATACGTTCGTATTGTCCCTCTTTGCAATGTTTCCAGCTCTAAACCCTAGATTTTTTGCTCTCTATCTTTCTTTCTTGATCTGTTTTTCTCTCTCTCCTCATCTCTGTCGCTCCTTTCTGGTTTTTATATCATGGATTCTCCCTTTTGAGCTGATGTGGCAACATCCTGGTAACCGCATGTGATACGAACCTAGAAAGCCTATTATTTGGATGTTCAATAAGGAAGTGGTTCGTGATATTCATTCCATCCATTTCTGACGAATCATTTAGTTGGAAGCCTGGAATCATGTTGAAATCACAGTATCTAAAGGTTCCATAGAGGTTTGGCGTTTCACGACATTTAAAGTGTTGCCACCATGGAAATTACATTGCTGAGGACTTCTGCCACAGTTCAGTGTTATGGCAATATCTCTCTCATATGATCTTCAAATATGCTGATTCAAGCGGCTGTAGAAACCTAAGAGAATTATCTACAACTTTGATGTTTTACACTTTTCCAGATTCGGAACGCATCATGGTGAAATCGGCACGTGAAGATGACGTGGCGTACTGGAATTTCAGAAGTTCAAAAATTGGAACGTGTTTGCCTCACGTCGCGACCCGCGATCTTCCACGTCGCGACGTCCACGAACGTCGCGACGTTCATACCCCAACGTCGCGACGTTGGTAATTTCGATAGTTTTTAGAATTTTGATTTTTAGTTCTTTTTTTTGTTAATCTTTATAATAAAGACATGACTAAATGTTCTTGCATAAACATTGGTGTGTTATTTAACATTAATTCACATGGCTAAGGACCTTGCATGGTTCAATGCATGTGTTAGTTTTATTTTAGGAGATAAATAAAAGTTGACTCATTTTAGGAAACTTCTTTTTAGGTTCAAATTAGGGTTTTCATTGTTTGGCAGTCTTTGTGCCTATTTAAAGACTTGTAAACCCACGAATTTGGGAGCCAAGTTGTAGTTGATTTTTGATATTGAAAGTTCATTATTTTGCAAGAGCAAAATTTGATCCCAACCCTTAGAGACCTTAAGCTAAGTTTGAGCTTTTGTTCTTCTAAACCCTAAAGGGAGATTAAGCCAATAGTCTTGCTTTTGTTCTAAGTTTGAGAACAGCCAAATCTGATTTGATTTAGGTGCCGCCTGAGTCAAGTTGGTTTTATAATAGCGTTGGGGCTTTGGACAAGCTTCCATTGAATCACGCTCCATATCTTTCTTTTTGTTTTTCTTTGTTTCTTTCTTTTTCTTTGTTTGTCCTAATCATTGTTTCTTCTTTGTGTTGTTCTTTGTGATCTGTTTCGTGGAATTTTCCAAGCTAGACATGTCCTGTGGATAAATAAGGTTGTCAATCAACCCAAAGGTGGATCATCCTAACGAGAACCTTATCAACGTGTTTTCTCTTCATTAAAATCGGTGACACATATTCTACATAATTCAGTAAATAAGAATGAGGTCATCTCATTCCAGATCATCACCAAGGATTGCTTAAGTGTTAAGGAAGAGAATATCAAGCACTTGAGATAATTTGTCAAAGTGCACTTGATGCTTGATGAGTGCAATGCATGTGTGGAGAATGTGCGCAAGCTGTGCGAGTGTGCTGCTGATTGTGATGAGTGAAGTGCTAAGTGTGCGAGTGAGACGCGTTGTGTATGGGCGATGAGCGTGCGGTGTCGAGTGCATGTGTGCTACGAGTGCAGTGAGGTGAGTGCAAATATGTGCGTGTGTAATGCTGAGTGTGCGCGGTGTGCAAGTAGAGTTAGTAGTGCGGTGTGTGCATGCTTGGTGCGATGTACGAGTGGAGTGAGTTGTGCACGGGGTGAGTGAGGTGTGTCTGCTGAGTGTTGTGCGATGAGTGTGTGAAAATGTGTGTTGTGCGATGCGGTGCAATAAGTGCATAAGGAGTGAGTGGTGTGCGTGCACCCGTCCGTGTAAGAGTGTGCGTCCGCCCCAGTGTGGGTGCGTCTGTGCATCCGCACCCTATATGTGTGTGTGTGTGAGGGCAGACACACGGTGCAAATGCCCTATTGTATGTGCATGCATGGGCGCACGGTGCGTCCACACATGTGTGTGTTTGTGTGTGGTATTTGAGTGTTGTGCTTGAGTTTTTTGTGTGCTGTGAAATCTCTGAGTGCTTGTGAGTTACTCGTGTGTGCTATGAGTTTGTGAGTGCGAATGTGTGCCAACACATGCAATTTACTTGAAGCAAGTGAAAATGATAGCATTAGTGCACCAATGCTTACACATTTTTCACAAACTCCACTACTGTTACTCATTTCATGATCTAACGAAAACAACACCAAATATGTCAAAAGTACATCTTAGAACTCACAAATGCTCAGCAAATCATGTTATATAAGTCAGTATAGAATCAGTGGCGGAACCAGAACCAAAATTGAGGAGGTGCTTATATATATATATATATATAACTAGTATAAAATATTTTTTTTCATTAAATGTATATATATATATATAATTAATAAAGTATCAAATTAATTGACAATCATAATAATGAAAATATAAATATATACACATACTACCTACTAATAAAATACTTATTTATTAACATTTGAACATAAAATAAAACATATGTGTCATATAAGTTTACCAGTGTTATAAATTTTGAAAAATTTATTTATTGTATTCTTATTCTCCATGAATACTAAAATTGTCATAAAAAAAATCATAGAATATCTTTAATTTAGTGTTTCAATATATTCAAAATATTCAATTTTGATGAGATACGTAGAAACAATTCAAATTTAGTTCATAGGCATATAGATTTCTCAATTTGAACACTTTGTTTGATTGTCTATTTTTCTAAATTTAGTGGATAATTTTAACTTCTTTTTTATGATTATTCAAGCTATCAAAATAAAATTAAATTTTAACTTTGTTATTGTATGATAATCGATTAAAATCAAATTTGACATGGACTTTTAGTTACTACATATTAAAAAATAACAAAAAAGGGGTCCACATTCTATTTCCTAAATCTCAATCATCTAATCAATTATAAGTTAATATCTAAAACCCAATTCCCCCTTCTATCTCTATCACCTCTAGTTACGTACCACCATCAAACACTGATTGATATGTTATATTGTTATCGGATTCTTCACTGTTATGTTATGTTTTTATCGTATTTTTCACAGTATTGAATAACAAAGTGGATAAAATTACCGATGCTAAAACAATAGAGATAAATGTACTAACCCTAACTTTTTGGAGCAATGGGGGCGGCCGCACCTGCTCGCCCCCCCTTAAATCCGCCCATGTATAGAACTAACTTATCAACCTACCAAACAAATTAATTAGCAATTTAATCCACATACCTCAGTAGCTTTAGTTTAATTGTCTCAAGCCTATGTAATGAATGAAGAGATAAAATATAATTTAGAATAAAAAAAAATTACTTTATTTAGGCAGAGAATTGAATTTTTGCTTGCAGTGAAATTAAAATTAAAAGAAAGTATGTATATCAAATTATAAATAAATAAAGGACCACTACATATTAGATATTCATCGGTTGACATATTAGGTTGTATTTTGCAATTTACCTTTGAGTTAAATTATAAAATAAATATAAGATTTTACCATATTATAATTTGTGCTCTTGACCAAATGAAGGTATCAAAATGACAACAAAAAAAAATCCTGAGTTGAAATTTTACAAAATCACAAAACTCTTGTGAAATCGATTAATATATAAAACGTGATTTATATATGAAACGGACAATTTAATCGTTGTTGAAATTACAATTCTAATTTCTTACAACTTTTATTGTGAATTAAAATCGCAATAACTCGCCGTTGCATACACGAATCTGTTTCATAAGAGACCACTGTTTAAAATATTACATTTTCCTCCATCGTAATTAAAACTTATTAAAGGTAATACAAGTATTTCACAATAAAAAATGTACCTACTCAATTAATCAACTCTTAGTAAACTAACAATAGGGAGTAAAATTGTTATATGATTAACCAATCAAAGGGGGATGACTATAATATTTGTAAATATAAAGAACCATTTTGTAATATGACTTAATTACTTCAACATAAGTAAATATTATTAACCTCAAAATTGTTAAAATTAATACATTAAATTGTACAAGAATATATAGCAAGAAGTTTGAAATCATCGTCCAAAACAAAAAAAAAAGGGTATTAGATTTTTTCAACCACATATAATTTAAGCCTAATTGATACTTTAGAGATAGCACATGTAGTATGAGAGCAGATATCTAGAAAGGTATGACATTTGGAGACATTTGGTAAGTATGAGAAGAAGTAGAATGAGGATTGAAAGTTTAAACAAGGCCTTGAATTTGATCGGTTGTTAACCATCTTTAGAGAAAAAATTAAGTTATGTCCTCAAAGGAATGAGATAATATGCAAAAGTATTGGTTGTTGTTAATGGCAGAGTAAATATTAGCATTCAAATCAATAAATTACTCAATTTTTCAATTTATCCTTAATGAGTCAAACTCCTGATTTTCTCTTTTCACATTATCCTGATTTTCTTTTTTCACCTTATTACAAGAGCTTATCAATTCTTTCTAATATCTTTTTTTTTAAATTAGAGTTTTTTTTTCTTTACACTAATTTCCTTTCTAAATTTTTATTAATATAACACTTATACTAAAAAAAATTATACAACTTAGTCAAAAATTAGTTTCCAAAAAAATGAATTTTAAATTATATAAATTAATGTTTCATATTTAGTGTAAATTAAAAAGGAATTAGTTCAAAATTTTTAATTAATCAACAAATAACACCAAGAAAATAAAAACTTAAAAATTTTTGTTTAAAATTTTCACTAACATGTCATCGAAAAATTAAAAACTAAAAGAGTTAGTTAGTTTCAATATATTATGAGCAATTTAATATTTAAAAATGTTAATAGATCACAAGTAAAAAAATTATTAATAAAATTTTAAAATTCAAATTTGAAGTAATATTTTATGATTTTATTTTGGTAAAAAAATGGTGTTAGGAAGAAATTTTTATTACAATAATTTAACAGTCGAATTTACATATAATGATTTATTTATAAAAAAATGTTAATAGGTCACAAGAAAAAAATATTAATAAAATTTTAGAATTCAATTTTGAATTAATATTTTATGATTTTATTTTGGTAAAAAAATTATGTAAAGAATTTTTTTTATTATTATAAATTTAAAAGTTAATTTTAAATATAATAATTTATTTATAAAAAATACAAAAAATATGTAGCAAAAAAATTTATTGTAACATTGTTTTTTGTTTTAAAAATTTTGATAAAAAAATGGACAAAGCAAATAGGTTAAATTGAATTTGTGAAATAAAACACAAAAACAACTCTAAACAAACTGAGCCTAAATTTTTTTGAAGTGTCAATTGATAAATATTTTATAATTTAATTGAGAGAACAAAACTATTAATAAAAATAAGTGTTATATTATTTTATATAAGATTTATTTTTTATAAGTTGGAAATGAAAATAATTTTTATATTAATAAAATTTTTGGAGAAAAATCCGTGTAAATGAGAAGAAACTGAAATATCAGAGAAAATATGTTAAAAAGAATGGATAAATCTTATTGATAAGGTGGGAGAGAGAAGATAAGAATTTAATTAATTAAGGGTAAATTAGTAATATGAGTTATTTGTTACTCTGGATGCTAATATTTTCTAACATTAACAACTCCCAAAAGTATTATAGCAAGTTATTGATAGACAATGATTTGAATATAGCAAATTATTATATTTTGGATTTCGTATCAAAAGTTTTAGAAAAAATATCTAAATTTATAAAAATATACTACAACTTGTCCAAATATATAAGGAATGAAATCTATTACTCATGTGTGTTTATAACAAAGTTAAATCCATGCCGTGTAATGTATTTTAATAAGGGTGAAAAAGAAACTGCATAAAAGGGATGAGAAATAACCTTACATCTGTTAAACTAACACTATTAAACCATTCTCAAGTTGTATAAGTCATGTTGAAAATTATTGGTAAGGAATGATATAACTTATAATTAAATAAAATAATTCCATTTTTTTAGGTAATGTTAATTATATATATATTTGTTATAATATATTACTAGGAAATAATTAAGAGGAGAGGTATAATATTCATATTTTGATGTACAAATTAGCATCAATATTATTAGGATACGATATGTTACGTTAATTACATTTATTTGAATTATTAAACATTTCTTTTTTACCAAGAAAACAAAATCAGAATAAGTACCCCTAATGCATAACTATGTTCCCCTCAAATAATATTTGGGAGAAAAATCTTTTGGGAGAATTAATAGAAATGTCCTATGTTTTCTGCAAACCCAATCAAAACAAAATCTCAACACCCATTATTGATGATGTTGTGACGTAATTTTATAAATCACAAAACCATTTTCTTGAATTGATCAATCAATTAAATAACTATCATAAAAAACAAAAAGCTTCACCAAGAAAATCAACAGCCAGCATCCAAGTAAAACAAACTCATATATATAACAATTCAACATATGTAGATTGTTGTGTAGAATAATGACATCATGATTAATGTGAAGAAATAGAAGGAGGAAATGGTGCCAAAATCTTGACTTTTAACTTCTTAGGTCTGTCTCATTCGGGATATTTTGTCACTCTTCGTGAAAAAGGGGATTTTGTCCAAAGATTATAGGAGTCATGATGTAAATGATTATTTGATGAGAAAACTCCTTTCTGAGTCATGCAATGCACATAAAATCTGATTTTGCCATAGACTGGTTGTATTATTTATTAACTATAATTGTAAATAGAGGGAGTCCTCCCCATTTTCTTTATGCTTTGAACAGTTTAACTATAATTGTAAATGGAAAAAGTCCTCCACATGTACTTTTTGATTCCCATTTGAACATCTTTCTATTAGGTCTTAGGTATGTAAATGGAATTTTGTTCAAAATGGGCTTTTGTGTAGGAGTGATATTAGGGTAAATCCATCACTCAAAAATTATCTAATAAATAGGGAGTGGCGCCCCACCTCGAAATAGAGGTTCTGTCAAAAAAAAACATATGTATATTGTGAGTAACAGTATCCAACAATTCAAACCATTCTTGCGTTGAGAATTGCAAGTAGAGAAGTACTTGGGTTTGGCACAGTGGCACTTCACCTATATCCAAAATTAGATTTGTCTCCTAAGCTGCATACTACTAATTACATATCCATCTCATAATGGAAAGAGGTAGAGAAGCAATGGGACAGGAGGGGGTGGTGGAGAGAAGGTTAGGTGGAGTTGGAGATGTAGAGTGAGAAGATGGGGGCGGCGATGGTTGAGATGGAACGGGTGAGTGGGGGTGGGGGTGGGGGTGGAGAGAAGGTGGAAGTGGAGATGGTGTAGAGGGAGAAGATGGAGGCGGCGATGGTGGAGATGGAACGGGTGGGTGGGGTGGAGATAGTGTTGAAGGAGGAGATGGAGGCGAGAAGCTATAATGGAGGTGGAGATGAATGGGGAAGAGACAAAACTCTAAAAAAATTGTTCTTCTGTTTTTACCCTTAAAAAAAGTTACACGTTGATATCAATTGGACTAAAATTATACAAATATTAAATGTGAGGGACTATTTTCTTTTACTTTTTTAAATGTAAGGGGCAAAAATATTTAAAGGCCAATATATGAACACATTTCTGTTGATTCTGCCAAATCTTTTAAATCCCTTTGTTCCTGCAATTGCCACTCTGTTATAGACAAAAGAGTGGGCCTCGGGCCCAATTGTATATCCCTCCCCTATTACTAATTACATGTTTATAATATTTATTCTAAGAGCTAGATAGTTTCAATTACTAATTATATGTTTATAATATTTATTGAAGCAATTTTCATGGAGGAGGAAATTCTTGCGGCAACCTTCACTTGTTGAAAAATTTTCGTGGGTTGTCCATCAATGGAAGCAGTTGAAAAAAAATTACAGCCATAGACTTCAAGTCTTAGTTATTTCAAAAATATATTCAAGTATATATGAACTTATGAAATTTTTGTATCATTTCCAAGTTTTTATATTTGTAAAATTATTAATTTATTATAAAACCTTTATATTTTGCAAGCATTGTTATAAGTTTAAAAAAGTTTCCAACTTAGTAGCTTAATGGACTTGCTCCCATTAAGATCTATTAGTTCTTCCGAATCATTAAGAACTGTCTCAACGTACAATTATATAGTAGATAAATGTGGTTGACGTAAAATAGAAATAAATCCAACCATTAATTCAAACGTTTGTGGAGAATAATGGAACATTTTTTAGATTCAATGTCGTAAAATAATGTGAATATTGAATTGAATTTGTCAATATCTTCAAGTCAATTTTTTTAAAATCTTTGTATTTTGTTTTGGAAGAACATATATAATAGTCAATACAAAACAATTTCATGCTTTTTTTTAGTTGGCAAACCCCTAGTTGCGGGAGGATATTAAACTCAATTTTATAGATGAAATAAAATTAAATAAGATATAATCCAATAATGAATTGTTCAATATGTTGTACTGTAGTGTCAACTTTTCAAAAAGTAAAGTCATTCGCAATTAACATAATATATAATATATTGAGATAGAGTTATGTACATATTTAGAACATGAAAAACCTAATCTATCAACTCTCAAAGCTCCTCTTACTTTAGGTACAGTGGCGGATCTAGGCGGGGGCTGGAGGAGGCTGAAGCCCCCGCCATGGTGGCCGGAAGTATGGAGATATAGTAAAAATTTGTTGCTTTGCCGCTGCTGTCCGCCACTGCTCCAGCCTCCAGAGCCCCTGCTGGCCGCTGTCGCTGAAGTGAAGGAGTAGAAGAACTGAATAAGATGAGTTGTTTTGTTAAAAAAAAAAATTTCAACGCGCCTCCTGTCCGCCGGTGCTCCAGAGTAGAAGAAAGTAGAAGAAGAAGACCTCCAGGCTCCAGAAGAAAGAAGACGACTTTTTTTTAAGGAAAAAAATCACTTAACAAAACTACGTCGTTTTGTTAAAGTGATTTGGAAAAAAAATGCAATATTAAGTGATTTGTTCTGGACAAAAGGGAGACAATCAACTCATCTACTCAAAGAACAAAATCTCTTCTAATATTTCCTTTCCAAATTCCAACCCTTCCTATCTCCCCCAAATTCCCAAATCTTATTTCCAAATCTAAACCCTTTCAATTTGGCTATCTTCCAAATTTCCAAACTCAAGTTTCAAATTCACTAGCAAAGAAACTTTTTTTTCTTCCCTCATTATCTCTTTTTCTTTATCTTCATTTTTTGTATTCAAGATTCAAGAAATGTTAGTTTTACTTCTTCTTTTTTATATTTAGAGTTTTTTTATTTAAATATTGTTAATTGTAAGTTAATTTTAATTATTAAGTTAATTTGAGTAATTTTATTAAGAATTTTATGGACTAAATATTAAGAAATGTTTTAATCTTATTACTAGTGTGTTTTTTTGTTTTATTTATGAAATGAATTTATTGGGTTTTGTAATGAGAAAGGAATATTTATAAAATGATTAGATGTGTTTAGATTGATAAATTTGGTTAATTTATTGAAAATAGTGTATAAAAAAATTATTATTATATATATGTAGATTATTTTATATTGTTATATAATTAATTATTTAAATAAGTAGGACCCACATTTTTGACTTTGTACAAATTTGAAGCTCATGCACGGTCACTGTCACTGAGCATAAGATGTAATTTTTCATACATTACAGGAGGACCCACAACTGAAATTGGTAGGAGGAGGCTTTTGTCAGCCTTTCACATGCATCAATCTTGTCCAATTCGTTATTTGTGGGTATCAGAAATAAAATTTTACTGTAGACGTATTTTGCAATCGTGATTGCAAACAATCCAAATTAGCAGTGCCAAACACTATTTCTTTTGGTTTTACAAATAGGTTGAAAATTTATGAAACCAAACGGAGCCTTAGTGATTTGGAATTTAGATTAGGGTTTTTGAATATGAACGAATATTAGGAATTTTGAATTTAGACAATATATTTTAGATATAAATCATAGTTTAGAAACTCTAGTTTGTTTAATTTATTTTCTTTATAGATTAATAGTGAATTGTGATTGAATTATTAATTTATTTAATTATAAATTAATTGTGATTGAATTAATGATTGTAATGAATTTATTTTCAATTGTTTATTTATGTAGATTATGGAGAGGTTTTTTAAACCTAAACGAATTTGTAGTGGTGCATCTTCTAATGAGCCTAATGTTAGTGAAAAATGTGGAAAATCAATCTCGTGTAGAATTAAAGCTAGTTCATCAAGTGTCAACCAATAGTGCAGTTATGTGTATTTATACATTTTTATCATTTTTATTATTATTTTTTAGAAATTTAATTGTTGAATACATTTATTTAATCGCAAAAAAAAAATTTAAGTAAGCCCCCCGTAAAATTTCTTTCTGGATCCGCCCCTGTTTAGGTGGTAGCTCAGATTCGGTCTGGTAGCACAGTGGAGATTGGAGTTCTCTTCTATGGTTTTTGCTAGGCAATGGTACGTTAATTATCTATCAACAATGATGTTATGCTTATTGCTATATGACAATTTCATGCATTCAATAACCCAAAAAGCAACAAAACAACGTACAATATTTCAAATTTGACACATATTTTGGATCAATGAAAGTACAGAAACCATCAACTGGTCTGCATGTATATCACAAACACATGCAGTCATGACTTTTATTCAATTTCTACTTCTGTGTATGTGTGTTCTTCACTGAATTGATATGATTTTTGGGAAATTATATATAACTGACTGAATTGTCACAATGTCAAGTGACTGAAGTCATTAATTGAATGAAACCAAAAACAACATTGCCATAAAAATAAGGGATCGATCCATGTGCATATGATCAAGATTCAAGACTCAGAACTCCATCGAGTATTAATTATTGTACAAAGGATGATCATCATCAGCTTGAATTCCCTTTACTGCATGGCATGCAACAATATTAATGCAATTCGAAACAATTCTGGACATTGAAGATCGAACATTTTCGAAACAACTTCAAATTTCTGGACAATTGTGGATTTTCTTGAACTAATCATACGGCCTTCAGCATTGAAGAGGGCCGGTACAAGAAATTAATAAGTATATTGTTGCTCGAGTTTTGCTCAGGCTACTTCATCGATCCTCATTTCTATTATTTTTTTTTCTTGTTCAGATGATTTCTTCTTATTGTCCAAATAAAGAATTTTAAACAAAATAAAAGAAAAAAAAAATTCCTTAATTCGACTACTTTTTTAGTTTTTTTTTTCTCGTTATTTTCCTAAGCTAATAAATGAAAAGAAAATTTTTCATAGGGAATAAATAAGTCAAGTCACTAAAAATATTTATTACTAAAGATCTAGTGGAAAATAAAAAGTTACGGATTTTAATATGATGTTTGAAAGTGTAAAAATATTTGGTTAATTCGGTTACAAGTTAGAGTGTAAAATACAAATTTATTTTGAAATATCCATTTTTTCATAGAATAAAGTTAGAGTTGGGTGAGATAAGATTTAATTGCAATTGTATGAGTCCAAAGAACATGTAACCCTTTTCTAAATTAAAAATATATATATTATCAATGTAAGTCAAATGTTTTGATGATCAACTATCAATTTGCCTTTATGTTTAATTAGTCTATAAATAAAATGAAAAGAACAATAATCTTGAAATAATCTAACTAATAACTTATTAAATTATCTTCCTTAAAATTTTAGATTACTTTAGTCTATTTTTCAATGACTTATTGATTATGCAAACGCTACAGAAACTACATAAACAAAAGACTAACAATGGTTTTCAATTTATGTTAGGTGAGAAATTACAAAGAAAATATGTGATGGAGATAATCCTCCCAAATAAAATATTACTACAAGATTTATCAAACCATCATTGATGGAACTACATGTAGAATTAATACACAATAAAAATTGATGATCACCACAACAATGAAATGCCATGCTAACAACTTTTAGAAATGGAAATAATAAAAATTGAACGACCACATTAAAAATGTAGAGAATCCAGAATTGATTGGCTTCATTTTAACCTACATATGTGCTATTGCACGCGTGGAGTGGCATTTATTTTAATTGGCATTGATTTTTTGGCAAGATAAAGAAAGATCTTATTTGAAGCATAAATCAAATTAAATTAATCTATGCAAGGAAGATTGATTTGGAGATTAATGCTATCTTGATATTTTTGGGCTTATCTTGGTATTCTTGGAATTTATCATTGGAGAGCTATCTTTGGAAGAGATAAGCATGGAAGGCACAAAGGTTTCCATCTTTCTATGGGATTTACTTGGAAATAATCTTGGAGATAAACATGGGAAGATTTGGTGTGCCTATATGATCTTTCCACACCACACGGTTTTGGGTGTGCAAGACGTGCGAATTGTTTGAATCGTGTGGAGGTTTCATTATTCTTTCAGTCTTTTACAAGACTGTGAACACACTTCTTTGTTGAAGATCTTTGATCAAAGTATGTTGGCTTAAGCATCTGAATGCATTATTTTTGAAGATGTCATCCTTGTATTCTTTATTATAATCCAGCCTCGGGAGGAGGTTGTTGAGGAGCTCGGGAGAGTTCAAATGTGGGCAAGGGAATCTTGTATCAACCACGGATTTCGGGAGGAGTCACCATTGACAAGGGGATCTTGTCTTAATTGTGGGCAAGGGGATCTTGCGTTAACCACAGATTCCGGGAGGAATCAACACAAGTCGAGTGGAGTTCGCACAATCCATTCACTGTGGAGTTAGGAAGAGGCGGCGTCAAAGATAAGAGGGAGTCTTACTTTATGTCAGACCGAGTGTCTTGTAACTTGTGAACTTAGTGGATTGTTTTATCTGGGAGTGGCCCGCAGACGTAGGCAGATTGTCGAACTGCGTTACCAACCTCATATCTCTTTACTTTCCGCATTTTAATATTGTCTATTATCGTTTTTATTATCGGTGTCACACCTAATGTTCCAAAATACTAGAACACCGCGTATCTAACCTAGATCTTTCAATTGGTATCAGAGCGGGTCGTCTTTGTTTCTTAGGCGGGATCCGCAGGACTTGATCTTCGTTTGTGTGCGATGGACTCTATGAAGGAAGGAGGTTTAACAATGCGTCCACTATTATTGGTCGGCAGTAACTATGCTTATTGGAAGGCGAGAATGAGAGCATTCATCAAAGCTGTTGATGAGAAGGCTTGGAAATCAATCTTAACAGGATGGGATCCTCCAATGACTACTGTTGCAGATTATGTCAAATCTCTCAAGCCAGAAGAGAGTTGGTCTGCTACTGAATATGCCTTGGCAAACAGTAATTCAAAGGCTCTTAATGCCATATTCAATGGAGTTGACCTTGCTCAGTTCAGACTTATTTCCACATGTGTAACTGCCAAGAAGGTCTGGAAAATTCTCCAAACTACTTATGAAGGGACTTCAGCTGTGAAGTTATCAAAGATGCAGATTCTGACTACAAGATTTGAGAACTTAAGGATGCTTGAAGACGAAAGTATTGCTGAATTCAATGCCAAACTCTGTGATATTGCCAACGAGCCATTTGTTCTTGGTGAAAGTTTTTCAGAAGAAAAACTTGTGAGGAAAACTTTACTGTCATTGCCTCAACGTTTTGCTTATAAAGTTACAGCCATTGAGGAAGCAAAAGATGTCTCAAAGATGAAACTGGAAGAACTGATGGGATCCCTTAGAACATTTGAGATGAACCTAAGAGTAGACTTGGAAGCAAAGAAAGACAAAGAGGTTGCCTTAAAAGCAGAAATGCAAAAATCAGATATTCCTGATGAAGATAATCTTGAGGACTCCTTGGCATTAATATCTAATAATTTCAGCAAAGTAATGAAAAGATTTGGCAGAAACAATCAGGGTGTCAAGGGCAGTGTCGGTCACACAAAGAATGAGTTGGCAAGCAATCAAAAGTACAGGGAAGAAAATCATGCATCTGATCAGTGGTTCAAATATAAGGGCATCAAGTGTAGAGAATGTGATGGCTTTGGGCATGTCCAGGCAGATTGTGCAAATACATTAAGAAAGAAGAGGAATTCTCTCAACATTGGAGCGAAGATGATTCAGATAAAGAGGAGGATTTTCAGAACAATCATGTGGCTCTTATCTCTAAGACTGAATAGTCAGATCATGGTCGAAAATCTGATGTTACACAAGGTGTCACTGGAAGTGTAGCGACATATAAGGATGAAGATGAGGAGTATGTCACAGAAGAAGATATTCTAGTTGAATATAAGATTCTTCATGATAAGTGGACTGAACTAATTAAAGTAAATCAGGAACTTCACACGCGGATTGGAGATCTACAAAAAGAAAGGGACAATCTTCAACATTCTAATACTGATTTGGGAACCAAACTGAGAGTAAGTCAAGAGGAAGTAAAGTTTTTGACCAATGAATTGAACCATCTAAAGAAAGGTGTCAAGATGTTGAATTCAGGTTCTTCCAAGCTGGATGAAATTCTTAAGACTGGTCAATCTAGTGGTGATCACTCAGGACTGGGATATAAAGGAGAAAGCTTGGTGTCACAGCCAATGTCACAGTCAGTGTTATAATCAGTGCCACTACTAGTGGATAAATCCAAAGGAAAGCAAGTTGCTTTGGATACTGCAAAGAATGCAAAAAGGATAAATCCTCATTATTCATATCATGCTCCTAAAGGAAGAGGTAACAGATTTATTCCTATGTATCATTATTGCAATCGTCGTGGTCATATTCGCCTTAGATGCTTTATTTATCTTGCTGAATTAAGACAAGGTACTGCTAGAAAGTCTTCTTCTCGCAGAAATTCACAACAGAGCTGGGTGATAAAGCCTAATTTCAGGTGCAATTTCACATATGCCTCACTAAAGGCTGCCACAACTGATTAGTGGTACTTCGAAAATGGATGTTCCAGGCATATGACTGGTGGCGACAAGTTTTTGAAGAATGTTGTGTCTAGAAGTATGGGAAAAGTAACTTTTGGCAATGGTGTCACAACTCGTGTCATTGGAAAGGTACTCTAGATGTGCCATGGTTACCAAAGTTGGATAATGTACTGTTGGTAGATGATCTCAAGGCATATTTGCTCAGTATCAGTCATTTGTGTGATCAAGATTTGGATGTTAATTTCACTAAGAAAAATTGCAAGGTGATTGATCGAAACAACATGTGCATCATTGAAGGAGTAAGATCGAGAGATAATTGCTATCTCATCTCTACCTCATCTACATGTTTTCGATCAAGTATGGAAAATTCACTTCTATGGCATCGAAAATTAGGTCATATGAATATACGGATGCTGCAGAAAATTATTACTAAAGGAGCTGTCCGTGGGATTCCCCTACTAAAGTTTGATGAAAATAGAGTGTGTGGACCATGTCAGATTGAAAAATAAACAAAGGTGTCACATCCCAAGTCTCAGACACCAAGAACAACCCGTGTGCTAGAGCTGCTTCATATAGATTTGATGAGTCCTATGTCAGTAGAAAGTATTGGAGGCAAACGGTATGCCTATGTGGCTGTTGATGATTTTTCTCGATATACATAGATTGAATTTCTTCGAGACAAATCCGACACATTTAATGCTTTCAAGGCATTGTGTACACGTCTTCAGCGTGAAAAGAGTTGTGCTATCATGAAGATTGTACGGATTCGGAGTGATCATGGAAGAGAATGAAAACTCAAATTTCTCAAATTTCTGTAATCAGCATGAAATTGGTCATGAGTTCTTTGCACCTAAAACTCCTCAGCAAAACAGAGTTGTGGAAAGAAAAAATCGAACTATAGCAGAGATGTCACGCTTCATGTTACACGAAAAGAATGTTCCACAGAAATTTTGGGTTGAAGCAATGAACACAGCATGCTACACTATAAATCGTGTATATCTTCGTGGAGGAACTAAAATGACTCCCTATGAAATATGGAAAGGTAGAATTCCAACTGTTAACTATTTCCATCCTTTCGGTAGTACTTGTTATGTGTTGAATGACAGGGATTATAAAGAAAAACTTGATCGCAAGAGTGATGAAACTATTTTTCTTGGATATGCTGTCAATAGTCGAGCTTATCGAGTTTACAATAAACGAACTCGAACTGTCATGGAGTCTGTAAATGTTCAAGTCGATGACTCTCTGGGAGTAACTGCTGCTTGTCATGAAGATGTTCCAGAATCTTCACATGAAGTAAGTTCCAGTGTTCTAGGCAGTGTTTCCCCCAGTGTCACAAGTGGTGTCACTTCTCAGAGTATCGAGGATAATAATGCAAAAGATGTCCTCTCACCTCGCAGACAGCTATCCACTCGTGTTTAGAAGAATCATCCTACTGCTGAAGTTATTGAAAATCTGGATGATGATGTTCGGACAAGAGAAAAGCCAAGAGTGAACTATAGAGACATGATTCAAATGGCATGTTTTACATCATCTATTGAGCCTAAGAATGTGAAAGAAGCTTTATTAGATGAATATTGAATTGATATGTAAGAAGAACTTGATTAATTTACTCGTAATCAAGTTTAGGATCTAGTTCCATGTCCACCTAATGTGAATGTCATTCGCACAAAGTGGATATATAAGAACAAGAGTGATGAGCATGGGAATATCACTCGCAACAAGGCTCGGTTGGTTGCTCAGGGATACACCCAAATTGAAGAAGTTGACTTTGATGAGACATTTGCTCCAATTTCTAGACTTGAGTCTATTCGGTTATTGCTAGCCATTGCATGTGTGTTAAAATTCAAATTGTATCAAATGGATGTGAAAAGTGCTTTCCTTAATGGTCTTCTTAATGAGGAAGTATATGTTGCTCAACCAAAGGGTTTTGAAGACCCTCATAATCCCGAGTTTGTCTACAAATTGAAGAAGGCCTTATATAGACTCAAACAAACTCCTCGGGCATAGTATGAACAGCTAACGCATTACTTGTTGGCCAAGGGATATGAGCGAGAGGGAGTAGATAAAACCCTTTTTTACTAAAGGTCAGTTTTTACTTGCTCAAATATATGTTGATGATATAGTGTTTGGCTCAGTGTCACAGGCGATGGTGGATGAATTTGTTACTCAAATGACTGAGGAATTTGAGATGAGTATGGTTGGTGAGCTCACTTACTTTCTCGGACTTCAAATTTAGCAACGCCATGGTGGTATCTTTATTTCGCAAAGCAAGTATGCCAAGAATTTGTTGAAGAAGTTTGAATTTGAGTATGCTCGTCCAAGGAGAACACCTATGGGAACTCATGAGAAGGTATCTAAAGATGAGAATGGAACTCCTATTGATGCAAGTCTATACAGAAGTATGATTGGCAGTCTCTTGTACCTAACTGCTAGTCGTCCTGATATCTGCTTCAGTGTTGGTTTATGTGCCCGATTTTAGGCAAATCCTTGCGAGTCACACCTGGTGTCAGTCAAACGAATTCTCAAGTACATTAGTGGGACAACTGACTATGGGATCTGGTATTCTTTTGATACAAACACCAATTTAGTTGGTTATTGTGACGCTGACTGGGCTGGAAGTTCAGATGATCGAAAGAGCACTTCTGGTGGATGTTTCTATTTGGGAAACAATTTGGTGTCATGGTTCAGCAAGAAGCAAAACTCTATTTCTCTGTCTACTGCTGAGGCAGAATATATTGCAGCAGGCAGTTGTTATACTCAACTTCTCTGGATGAAGCAAATGCTGAAAGATTATGGTGTCACACAGGATGTCATGACACTCTACTGTGATAATATGAGTGCAATCAATATCTCTAATAATCCTGTTCAGCATTCTCGGACAAAGCACATTGATATTCGACATCATTTTATTAGATCTCTTGTGGAGGATAAAATTGTTGCTTTGGAACATATGATGACTGAAAAACAAATTGCTGATATTTTCACCAAAGCTTTGGATGGAACAAGGTTTGAAGAACTAAAGTCTGCCTTAGCCCTTTGTGTCTTATGAAGAGGTTCTTCAAGTGTTGTAAGTTTTTCTTTTGTATTGTATTTGTACTTATAACAATATAAAAAATTATGAAAAATACAAAAATATTGTAGAATAGCTATTTTGTCTTTTGTGGTTTCCCGCCTCACGCTGTTAGGCGGCATTATAGCTGTGAATTTCGTGTTTTGAGGATTTTGATCGTCAACACCCCGAGTGACACGTGGAATTATGGGGATTCTCGGCTGAATCTATGGAATTGAATAGTTGACCTCAAATACACAAACTCTGACTGCAATAATTTCGGCCCTTAATTTCCTACTTTAATATTTCAAGGGTTTCTGATTTTCTGAGTCTCCTCTACTCAAAGTATTGAACTCATCTCAGCCGTCTTCATCATTGTGAATGAAATCAAAGTTTTTGAGAGTTCTATTGAGTTAAGCGATCCACAATTTCAGAGATGTCTCAGCGAAAGTCTTCATCACGAGTGAGCAAGGTGACTGAAACTCTAGATGATGATGAGGTTCACGTGGTTGTTACTCATGCCTCTCCAGAATCATCAAATAAGGATGAAAGCTCAACCCAGTCGCAAGAACAAGCTCCGGATTCTGAGGCTGATTTAGCTTCAAGAGCAATTATAGTCACTCCAATTCAGTCCATTGACCCCTCTGGAGTAAGAACACGGTTTGGACAGGCAAGTAATGCTCAATACAAGACCAGTGCTGTACCTCCCAAGGCTCCGGATGTTTCTAAGGTTAGTGTTAAACCTAAGAGAAAAAGATTCTAACTGGTGGATGAGAGTTCCTCAGATGAGGATTGGACTGAAGAAGGTAATGTTAAAGGAGATGTTTTTGATAATGGTAAGAATGGCCCTTCTGATAGTGAAGAGGGATCTTCTGATGATGATGTGCTGGAGTATGAGCTGAAAGCTTTGATGGCTCAGCAAACTGAGATTGAGAAAAGGAGAAGGGAGGTCTCTTCTTTACTTGATGACCTGGCAGCTGTAAGAATGACTAAGGATGTTGCGACAGAAGCTGCTAAAAGGAAGAAGGATGTTGCTACAAAGACTGACACTGCTGCAGATGATGGGGCTAGGTTTTCGGACAATCCACCTGATGTCACACCGAATGTTTCAGTAGGTATACCTCAAAACCTATCTCCTGTTCTTACAGATTCTGCAATGGAGACAGATAATCCTATCATTCAAGAAAATGTTGAGTCTGATTCTACTGAAGAAGTTGTTGCAAAGGAAACTCCTGTTCCTTTTGCTGTTTCTGGTTAAGGCACTTCTGGTATCACTGCTGGTGTCATGCCTGGTGTCACTGACAGTTAGGCCACTTCCAGCTCCCAATCTGGTGGGTATGTTGCTGGTTCAGATGAAAGAGCTCCAGGAGAAGCTGCTGGTGTTCAGTTGCTAGCAGACTCCGTTGGCTTAGTGCCCATGATGCAGAGGATTCTGATTGATATGGCTCCGATGTTTGTTTATGATCCTTTGCTTAAGACAATTTTTATGTTTTATTGTTGTTTTTGTGCCCTTTTGTCTTTTTGTGGTAAAAAGGGGGAGTAATTTGGGATATTTGGGTATTTGTTTTGTAATCCCTTAAACAATTGTATGCTGGGATCTTTGTGTCTCTTGATGTGTCATGCACAGTGTCTTGTGCAGTGATGTTTTGTTGGTAAGATCCGATGCAGGGGGAGTTCGAATCTTGATGTCTTTTGATGGGTCATGCACAATGTTTTGTGCAATGATTTTTTTTTGGAAGTTCTTATTCAGGGGGAGATTCATCGAACTTTTGTTCAGCATACTTGGGGAGTTTGGATTTTGCCAAAAAATGCCAAAGGGGGAGATTGTTAATGCACACGTGGAGTGGCATTTATTTTAATTGGCATTGATTTTTTGGCAAGATAAGGAAAGATCTTATTTGAAGCATAAATCAAATTAAATCAATCTATGCAAGGAAGATTGATTTGGAGATTAATGTTATCCTGATATTTTTGGGCTTATCTTGGTATTCTTGGAAGTTATCATTGGAGAGCTATCTTTGGAAGAGATAAGCATGGAAGGCACAAAGGTTTCCATCTTTCTATGGGATTTACTTGAAAATAATCTTGGAGATAAACATAGGAAGATTTGGTGTGCCTATATGATCTTTCCATACCACACGGTTTTAGGTGTGCAAGACGTGCGAATTGTTTGAATCGTGTGGAGGTTTCATTATTCTTTCAGTCTTTTACAAGACTGTGAACTCACTTCTTTGTTGAAGATCTTTGATCAAAGTGTGTTGGCTTAAGCATCTGAATGCATTATTTTTGAAGATGCCATCCTTGTATTCTTTATTATAATCCAGCCTCGGGAGGAGATTGTTGAGGAGCTCGGGAGAGTTCAAACGTGGGCAAAGGGATCTTGTATCAACCACGGATTCCGGGAGGAGTCACCATTGATAAGGGGATCTTGTCTTCATTGTGGGCAAGGGGATCTTGCGTTAACCACAGATTCCGGGAGGAATCAACACAAGTCGAGGGGAGCTCGCACAATCCGTTCACTGTGGAGTTAGGAAGAGGCGGCGTCAAAGATAAGAGGGAGTCTTACTTTGTGTCAAAGCGAGTGTCTTGTAACTTGTGAACTTAGTGGATTGTTTTATCTGGGCGTGGCCCCGCAGATGTAGGCAGATTGCCGAACTGCGTTACCAACCTCCTGTCTCTTTACTTTCCGCATTTTAATGTTGTCTATTATCGCTTTTATTATCGGTGTCACACCTAGTGTTCCAACACACTAGAACACCGTGTAGCTAACCTAGATCTTTCAATATGTTTTTCTCTCACGTTTCTTTTAAGGGTAAATGAGATTATCCATAAAACTCTTTTGTAAAATGACATGTATCATTTTCTTCTTACCAGCTCTGATATTGTATCTAAACTATTTCTCTGGAACTTTGCAATTCCATTAAGACATGGAATTTTAAAGACTAAAGAACCCCTTTATGCCTGACTTTTGGCTTAGATCTGGATTCAGTTCCGATGAGAACTTTTTTTTTTTAACAAGTCTCACTATACCGAACTCTGGTATAATAATTAATGTAACCGCAAATTATAATACCTTTTAAGTCTTCTTATATAGTTCTCTTCATTCTTAGATCATTATACCAATTCGTATATGATCTATGAATGATACCGTTTTTAGAACTTGAGTTCTTTAAACCAGTTTGATTAGTGTCTCATGAATTTAGGCATAAGTATGGGTTCGATCCCTAATTTTAAAAAAGTTATAATTTGATTGCTCAATTTGAATTTTTTTAGCACAAATGGTCTTCAACTCACTTTTCATCTATTCGACAAGTACCGAACGCTATTAGCTAGTCACTTGGCACAAAATAACGTCATTTTGAATGATGAACAGTGTCACATAACTAACTGTATTATTTGTCAAATAAATAGAAAATGAATTGAAAATTATTTGTGTGACAAAATTGTAGTTGAGATATCAAAGTGTAACTTTTTCAAAATTGAAAATCAAAATAATACTCACTCCCACATTAAGTATTGATGGGTAACTCATTAACCCTTCTTTTAACTTTTAGGTTGAAAATGAACTCATACAAGGTATCAATTTTATAATTAATGTCAACGCATGATTTATTCACCTTATTTGATTACAATATTCCTCGTGTGGCTGCTAATTAACGCAATAGACATTGATATATTAACAACTTATACATCAATTCTCTCGTACTCAAATGTTTATGAAAATTTATCAATTCGTTTCTTTTAATTTAATTATCATGTGGCTAATTAAATGCATACATTTACACCTCATATAGAATTGACTCCAGCAGACACGGACCATACCGGCCCACGGGCTACTTAATTAATTTGCATTAATTTGATCTTGGCTAATAGAGTAGTGTTTTTACTAATTATTAATGCGTAATAAAATATGGTCAGTCAATTAGCAAATTGTTAATGCACATGCAAACTTTGGTTAATCAACATTGAGGATGTAAATGAATCACGTTTGATTGTTTTGAGTATTATTAGTCATAGGTTGAGATTTATTTTACGTAAAATATAAATAGTTTATCCTAAATAAAACATTTTACGTAAAAAGAAAAGTTAACAATTGACTATATATGGTTGATAATATTATGTCAAAAGTTTAATTGTGATACACAATATGAAAGAGAATGACCACTATTGCCATTGAATTGGAAAAGAAAATTAAAAAACGTACCATTGAGTTTCAAGTTTCATGTCATCATGAACTTGACAAAATATTATTAGTGGCATAATTTTTTTTTCTTTTATACAAAAAATGTTTTAGTTAAAATACAATGGTTTAGTGATTATTAAGTAGCTGAGTTTTATAGTTTAATAAAACTTATATAAGGTACAACCACCAATTTGCTTGTGATTCGAAATATATAGTTCAACAAGAATTGTTTTGTTTATTTGTTTGCTTACATGATCAAATTATTAGTATTTCTTATCTTAGAGGAGACTTTAATTAAGAAAAAAAAAATAAAAGTTTGAGAATCAATAAAGGCACTCCATGGGACAATTAATGAGGTTGGATTCAAAGAAAATTCTTTGACTCAATGTAATACACAATTGGCCAAATTCAAAAGACCAAGAATGGACTAGGATTAAAGAGAAGGTTAGAGATCTTGAAATGACCAGTAGAAAGTAGAAACTCCTCTCTTATCACTCTAATGGCGGCTTCCCAAACCAAGGCTGACTTTGAAAACATAAACAATGTCAATATCACTAAATTAATTCTAATCCTAATTAATTACTATATACATTGCATCTCACGATGTTTGGCATATATAATCGCAAGAACTTCTCTTATTTTAGCTTTTAAATTTAGAGTTATATCCCTACAAGTTTTTCTATTGCATTAATTACATAGAGTCATAAACCTCTCTTAATAAATGTTGATGATTTGACATCAACTTAAAACAATCTTTTAATCTTTTCTTATTATATAAAGGAAGAGGGGCAGATCCAAAGGGGAAGCATGAGGAGCTTCAAGATTTGAAAATTTAATTGTATATTTTGTTTTTGGTAAAAATTTAATTTTTTTTATTAGCTCCTTAAAAAAATTAAAATTTTACTCCTCAAGAATTAAAATATAGTTTTTACTATAATGATATATATTTGTCGTGTCACATTCCTTAGCATTCAAAATGATGTCGTTTAGTGTTAAAATGACCTACATAGATGGATTAATAATCATGGACATTACAAAAATCAAAATGGATCGAGGACCATTACATAATTTTTTCAAAAATGTGAATTAAAATTATGTGTACCCTAAATTGAAGAGGGTCCAAAACGATCATTCACTCTAACCTAAAACACAAAAGAATGTGTTCAAGAGGGAGTAAATTATTTCAACCGTATATCAAATTACGAATATATTTCCCTTTTGTCTCTTTTAAAAAATATATATTTCATACTTTGTGTTGAAATTTTGATTTTCAATAGTTCTTTATTCACTTTTCATACCAAAAAAAAGAAAAGAAAAAAATTCAACTATGATAACTATTTGATATGCATATATATGCTAATTTTATCAATTTTTATATCTTTTTATTCGTCAAATGTATATTAAATAGTAGTTCAAATTAGATTTTAAGTTATTAAAAAATAGACAATGGAAGATTTGAAACTGAAATTGTAATATAAGGGATAAAAATTAAATTTTTTTAAAGATTGGGAACAAAAAAAGAAATGAAATTCCAAGTCAAAAGGATGATTGAAATAATTTTTACCATTTCAACAAGGTTTGCCAAATCTAGAAATTGGATAACTAATAATCATCATAATGCCACGTCAGAAATACGCCATTTTCTTCCTCTATCCTATATAAATCTCATCACTACTTCGTAGCAGCCATATCCCAAGTAGTAGTGCTCTCACACTTTATTATACCATTTTGCAAGTTACCTTAAAAAATTCCTACGTTAAATTCTAATCCTTAATTTCAAATCCCTTTTGTCAAAAATCAATAATATCTTCATTCATTCAGAATCATCATAATTTGTGATTTATAATTTATTCCATCCAGTCGAGAGATTAATTAATAGCATTAATTCATCATGAAGTTTCTGTCTGATCAGCTGCGGTCATCATGTTGTGGTGGCGCCACCGCAAAAACCACCACCATCACAACCACAACCACTAGCAACGAGTCCTCAACCTTAACTTTACGGCAAAAAGATGACGTGGGTCGTCCAAACAACGCCGGAAACAGCCCTACAGTACTCCCCTCCGGAAGCTTAAGAAATAAAGTGAAGCCCACAAACTCATCCTCAAAGCAATGGAAGCCAACCCTAAGCAAGATCTCGGAGAATAGCATGATGGCCTATGATAATAATAAATTTTCTGCAGAAGTAGTCAAAGCAGCTAAACCAAAGGCCAACAAGCTTAAATCTCCATATCATGGAGAAGATCACTGGTATGTAAGCTTTCTTGATTTTTTTTCTTTTTTTTTTTTCTTAATTACCTCCCTTTCTTTCCTTTTTTTATTTTATTTTTTTGAATTCTTGGTAAGTTCTACAGCATTTTCTTGATTGAAAAATGGAAAGAATTAGTATTGCAATTTCTTGATTGAAAAATGTTTTTTCTATGCCTCTTCTCCTATATATGAACTCTATATATCGAGGTGTTTATTCATGGAGTGAGGAATTAATTGCTTTGTTGGAGAATCAAAATTGTACAAAAAAAAAAAAAATTGAAGTTAAGTATAGTTTGAGGTTTTCATGAGAAAGTCTTTTTATGAGATTTAATTGCATGAATTAATCTGGCTAAAATTTGGAGGATTTTTTAATTGTTTTTTTTTTATTAAAGAAATATTTAAATTATTGGATTTATTAATTATTGAGATAGTGAGTTTCTTGATTTTCTTGTCCTTTTATCAATTGATAAAATTTGATCTTAACAGGGCTATAATTTGATTTGTGATATTACAGGAAAACATCTTCTTCTAGCTTTTGGGCTTTCCCAGCATTCAGTCCACCGCCAGTTTATTTCTAATCTCCAGCAGAATTTGATTTCGTATTCGTCTTTAAAGATTTGAATTAATATGTGCAAATTAAGAGATTTTGTATTGTTGGAAGAAATTCGGTTCATAGTTTCTATGATGAAGTAGAGAATAGAATGTTTTTTTTTTCGTTCTTTGCTATTTAATTTGTTTCTGTATATGATTGTTCTAATCCAAATCTGAGTTTTTTTTTTTCTTTAATTAGCTATATATATACATATCTAAGTCTACACTTACAATTAGTTTTATCCCCACAACTCATCCAAATTTACTCCAACAATCAAAACTTCCAATATTTTTTTTCATATTTTATTTTTTAAATGGAAAAAGAAATTCATTTTTTATCTCCATCAAGAAATATCCATTAATTCATAGAAACCTAATTATGTGCTAACAAATTAATCATTGTTTTAAGTAAAACTCTAGTCACTTATGTTAGAAGGGAAACTTCTTAGGACTCTAAACATCTAACCAGCTAAGTTGGATTTAATGACAACCTTTTAATTAGCACAAAAACTTATGTGAAATGATGAACAATTAATTACCCTTAAAATATATTTATGTTTCATATATAAAATGGACAATGGACAATGAACAATAATCATGGTATATATACTGTTAAAATCTGTTTCAGATAATTAATCCTCGTTATAACATATTTTATATATGAAACGAACAATTAATCATCGTTAAAATATGTAACATATATAAAACAAAATCTGTTTCATATATAAAATGGACAATTAATCACCGTTAATCGTTTCATATATAAAACGAACAATTAATTATCCTTAAAAACTATTTACTCACGGTTGCATATATAATCCGGTTTCAAAGGAGACTAGCTCGAACTTTAATTACCAATAAATAAACTTGGTCTTCCAATGTTGGGTGTTTAATTTTTGATAATTGATTTAAGCAAATATGCTTATGCATCTCTCTAGCTTCTTTAAATAAGTTGAATCCCATTATGACTTGTTAAGAAAAAATTATTTTGAATTTTTAAGGAGAAATAAATGTTTTTACTGGGGAAAATACTTGAGAGGTATATTTTGGTTTTAAATTTGCAGTTAAAATCAAAATCATGTTAGAAAAAATTTAACTGAAAAAAAAAGAGATAATGACTACACTTTTAACGGAAAAATAAGAAAATAAAGGTCTTACTATACTAATATGGATCTACCTTCTTCACCTGCCATATATACTTCTTTGAACCAATTTTTAATGAATCTCGATAGGACCACGACTAGTAGCACGTCCAAGCGAGAAAAGGCATAGTAGGGTCATATAGTTTATATTATTAGTTATTGGGGTTAATCTAGTGGTTAGAGAGTTAACATTCCGATTTCTAAATCTAAAGGTCGATTCATAAGATATGCATGTGAGGGTGAGTAGGTAAAAAATTTTGAGTGAGCAATCAAACCAGATTAGAATCAACCATTATCTATCAATCTAACAAATAGTATTGTTTGACATATGACACTATTTATGATTTTAGACTCACCCATTATCATTGAGTCTAACAAATAGTGTTTATGATTTGAAACTCTTCCATTATCTATCAATCTAACAAATAGTATTGTTTGGTATATGACACTATTTATGATTTTAAAGAAACATTGTGTAGGCAAAGTTTAAAAGTATCTTTTAACTATTTCGAGATTTGTTTGGAGTGAATAAAATATGATTAAAGCCACCCATTATCTATCAATTTAACAAATAATATTGTTTGGCATATAACACTGTGTATGATTTTAAAGAAACATCTCCTACACAAAGTTCAAATTAATAGAGATTTTTTTAATCAAGAGATCGAAAGATAACCTTTGAGGGACCATTAGAATCACTTATAAGTTTTAAGTTTTTTAATGAAGTATTTCACTTATCATCAACTAACCTAAATTGTTAACCACAAACGCCACGTTTCAACTAAGAACTTTAATAGGCTAATGATTACTAAAGGAGGAATATAAAACAATTTTATAAATCTTAGTGGTGGACAATGGAGATTAATTTATTTGCAAATAATCAAACGCATATTCATTGTAGATGATTGTTGCTTATAAATAAGTGGACTTACGTTGAGATTGAAGCAAATTTTATTAAATAGAATAAATAAATATATGTCATACACATGGTTATTTAATTATTTATATATATGTATTCCTTAATCCAATCAATACAAAATGCTAGTACGTTTATACTGACAGTTTTAGAAGAAAATATTAAGCAACCACTCATACTACAAAAAAAAAAAAAAAAAGTTCTTTGACTTTCTTGAATGAGTTGGACGTTAACATATTTTATAGAAATAAATAAAATTTTCTCGGAATTCTCTGTTAATTATAGATCCAAACCAATGTTAAATTATCTGGTTTGCAAGGTTGTCAAATTAAAATATTTTATGATGTTTATAGTGTTAAATATTTGTGAAACGGTACGTTATAGGCATTATAATAAAAAATGAAAAAGAAAATCTTAGAACTATTAATTGTAGAATTTGCCTACTTTACAATTTTGGCTTTTTGGAATTTTATTTGTAGAATTTAGAGAAGTTTATCCTCTCTAAACCTTTGTATTAACTCTTAAACCCTTATTAATTTCATATAATCATGTTTCTTGAAAGATTTTTTGATTGTTATAGGTTCTATCAAGTTTATATACTTATTATTAAAGAAATTTAATTAATAAATAAACATGGGATAAAATTTAATTTACTCATGCTAATTAAACATTTCATTAGTTAATTCAACAATTAAATTTTGTTGGGTTTAATTGGTTTTTGGCACCAAGTTTTATTTTATTCTCCCATCTACAAATAAAGTTGCAAGAAATATGATATATTATATTATTGATTATTGAACATACATAATATGTCAAGTCTTCTACTACTTGATTTCTTTAGAAATCGTCCAATTCATTCACATTTTTAAAACAAAAAATATACTAAGATCAAATTCATTGGACCTAAAAGAAAATTAGTGAGGAGATTGGACTTACATTAAAAAAAAGTAAAAATATTTTGCTCGTAAATAAATAAACCAATCCCATACAGTATAAAATTTATTTTTAACATATTGCATCAAATTAAATATAATTCCATATCAAAATTCAAAATTAATGACATTCTTCCTCAAACGTAGGAGAGTACATTAGTAGAGTAAATAAATGGGTCGGGCCTTACCCTAATAATAGCCATTGGGGCTAGCCCAATGGTTAGCGAGTTAGCTTCCCGACCTACAAGTCTAGAGTTCGATTCCTGTAGGATGAGCGTGTGTGTTATAATAATAATAATAAAAAAAAAAATGTATGCTATCCATACGTATTTGTGCTTCAAAGTGAGTCCCAATTTGAGCCAAGCTCAAATTCGTGACTTTGGCAGACGAGTGAACCGAGATCAGCCTGGCCCATCTTATTTTTTTTTTTTTTTTTTCAGAGTAGCAATAACTTCTCAAAACGATATCATTTTAATAAAATCAAAATTAAAGTAACGTTATAGAATTTACTAGCATTTTAGTTACAACTTAATAATTGTAAATTTGATTTTGGTGATATTTATGATTTTAATTATCATTTTTATTGAAACGATATTGTTTGGAACGTTTGACATAATAAGAAAGAATGATTTTGTACAAAGAATCCTATATCTATTTTTTTTTTACATATAAAACGTAATCCATGCTAATTTACGGCTTCACTGATTGTCCTAAATACCAGCAATGTAGTTAATTATAAATGGGCTGGGTTATTTGTGAAAAGTGAGGACAAATAGTTTGAAACCATGCTAAACAAAACTACTTTGGGCTGAAGATGAGGCATACATAACCAGCCCAACTAATTTGCTTTTAGTATCTCTCCCATACTTGCTGATCATCTTAATTTTTGCGAAAGTTGATATTGATTGATAGAACAACTTTTCATAACTTCAAAAGTCATTCTCACGATGGCATATCATCATATGACTAAAACAACTTTTGATGCAAAATATTGAAGAATTTAGAATTCTATCTTCTAAAGTTCAAATTTTGGTTTGATCCCTTTTTTACCATCGACCAAGGATTTTAGGTACATAACATTAAAAAATGAAAAAATAAATCTGAATTTTGTCTATTATAATTTAGAATAACTATGACTTTGGTTGGGTTTTTTTTTTATGGATATTCTGTTAATTTTACGTTTTAATCTCTATTTCAATCTATAAATACAAACTGCGTTATGTTTTAATAAAATATATCGTGAAGTGTATTTATAAATTGAAATAATGATTGAAATAAAGAATAAAACAAAAGTTTTGAAATAATTTTTTTAGGGGTTTCAAGAACTTAAATTTGTATTTTGACAATGTCAATTTAAGGGGAGTTTAAACAATGAATAACACGGTTTTGGGAATTCGACAAACCATCACTAACACTTTTTTATCCAATTGGCATTGCCTGATGTGCGATTTGATTATTTTGATCTAAGAAAATAGTTATTGCCATTTACTAAACTCTAACCCAACCTTGGTTTAGTCTAATCTCACCAATGTTTAACTGACACGAGATCTTATATCCAATATTTTTCCTATCTTATTCTGTATTGGTTAAAACTGCGTTGTAGGGTTCACTCATCTCTTGTTAAGGTCTAATAATTGTAAAGTAATTTTAGTGATATTTATGCATTTAGTTCCTAATTTTAGTTAAACTACGTCATTTTGAATGTTTGACAAAATAAGATATGATAAATATTGGACAGAGGATCTGATATTTGTTTAACTTACTTATACTTTATTCTATTTTAATCTATTCTAATCTATTCTAATGGGAGAGGTGGAGGGTTCTAATTTATTTTTGCCTTGTAAAATTCTAATCTATTTAATAACTAAAAAAAAATGCAGCTTGATCAAGGATGACGATTGAAAAATCATACTTCAAAATCTACTATTAGAATTTTGATACCTATTTTCTATTGGCACCCAATTTATTTTCATATTGTCATGATTCGAAATTACAATTTAAAAAATTCAATACTTGTTTTCTCATCATTAATAACAACAATTAAACATTTATTATAACAAGTGGGTCAATCTTATGAATTATACATCGTCATCATACTTGATAGAATATATAAATCACATTTCAATATCATGTTCAATCAAAAATAAATGTTGTTATTGTTGTTGTTGTATTTTTTTCATTATCACTCGAATCGGGATTAAGGGTTTAGTCTAGTAGTAACCTCAAATTCAATATATAAGAGTCTCCAACACTTTTTTTTTCCTTTCATTTTTAAGAATAAACACACAATCATAATTTCAAAGAATTAATTCTTCAATTGCACACAAGAAGAGGGAAAAACCAAAAATAGTGTAGATCATCACATATTCTCGAGGTTGACTTTTGATAATTTATTAAGTTTTAAGTTTGTTGGTATCCTAAGTTCCCTTCCAAATGTATGCAAAGGTCCAAGCCCAATAGTATTAATAGTCACAAAAAGTAAATCCTATAAAATAGGACTAGTATCCATAGTCCAAAGTACAAACTCCACATCTTTATGAAACTTTGGACCATCTTGACTTACAATAATAATTTTCATCCAAGTTGAGCGCCGAAACATCCACCCATTCACTTTTACTAAAATCTCCCCTTACCCTAAATTATTTCTATCCAAAATTTACAATAAAAGTATTATTACTTTTTAAATGACAGAAACAGCCTCCAACTTTTTTTCTTTCTCTAGTTAATTTGGCTCTTATTTTATTCTATAGTTTTAATGTACAGTAAAATTTTAAAAGTAATAATTTTAAGCATTATGAATAACACTCTTGTGATTAACAATTTTAATTACTAAGGCTTCGTTTGGATGAGGTATTTTTGGATTTTATCACGAATTTTTTTTTTTGAAATTTGTTACGAGAAAAGAATATTTTGGGAGTGTTTGGAATGAATGATTTTGTTTTATTGAGATTTGTATTGATGATTTTTTTATTAATAAAAATTTGAAATTTAAATTTGAATTAATATTTTATTAATTTATTTTGATGGGAATTGTGTTAGAAAAAATTGTTTATTATTAAAATTTAAAATTTAAAGTTAAATTTAATATTTTATTTATAAAAAACACTTTAGCAAAAATAATTACTGTAGCATTGTTTTTGTTTTTAAAAATTTTAATGGAAAAATTGAACAAAACAAACAACTCATTTTGCATTTGTGAAATAAATCACTAAAATATTGTTGTCCAAACAGAGCCTAATTTACATATATTATCTTAAATTTATTTATATGTTTCATAAATATGAAAACAAGGAATTTTTAATCTAAATTACAACAAACAAATTATTCTTTTTTTTTTGTAAAGAAAAGTATGTGTAATAATTTAAAAACTTCTACTTGAATAATTATTTGAATTATTTTATTAGTGCCACATTTACCTAAATTAGCATTTATTAAAATGGTTATGCACTATAAGCATTTTTTAAAGGTATAAGTAAATATTCTTCAACTTCAAAACTCAATTATCCTTCCAACATTAGGCTCTCCAATTTATGATGTATGATAAAGGTCAAGTAATTTATAGTTTTTAAGAGTTTTAATATTATTGATAGATTTTGTTTGAGAGATGAAAATAAATTCATAATTCATGCAAAATTTAAAACCCTTAAGACTTAAACAAAATTGTTCCAATAGACACAAATGGAAAATTGATTATTAATTGATCATATTTAGCAAAATTTTACACAATTAAACAACATTATTTTGTGGAAAATATAAAAAAGATACTAATATTAGAAAAAAAAAATCATTGTGGTCAATGTCATCACGAAAATTCTCTATCTCTAGAATCTCAACCTTATAAGATATATAATTTATTTGTTACCAAAATAAATAAATCAAGAAACTATTTGTTAAGTTAAAAAAAAAGTAAAAATAAAAAAGAAATGTTTTTTTTTAAAAACTTTATTTCAGAAGGGTAAGAAACGGAATTCGCAAAACTAATCCAAAGAGGGGAAAAAAAAAAAGAGAAAAATTCCAATATATAATATATTGTTCACACACTCACACAGTACACGAAACGTTGAAAATAAAAAGAATTAAAGAAATGAAAAAAAAAAGAAAAAAGAAAACGCAAAGCGGAAAAATATAAACAGTAAAAAACAGGATTTAATCTGCACAGAGAGACAGAGAGATTCGTCTTCAGCTATTCTTTTCCTCATCAAAACAAATTTACACAAATCGCTCCCTCTCCTCGTCAAAACTCTCTCTCTCTCTCTCCTCTGCTTCAATTCGACTCGGTTTATCAACTCACCGCGACTCGTTTAGCCTCAACTCAACTCTGCTCGATCCTACGCTCAACTCAGAGCTTTCTTTTTAAGTAAGTCTTTTTGGATTTCAAAACCCTAGGTTTTCTCTTTCGCTTTTTTTTCCATTCTTTGAAACGCGAAAGGGAGAGAATCAATCACTGTATTTTTTCGATTTTCAAAACCCTACATTTTTTCAACTTTTGTTTTGAATTGTGGTTTTTGATTAATTTTGTGAGGACTTGATTTGTTTTGGTGTTAATTGTTGAATTTTTGGTTTTTTTGTTTTTGCCGTGTTGGGATTTCTAGGGTTTTGAAATTTTGTGCAGTATGAGCAAAGAGAGCCCCGGAGAAGAGGAGGATTAGGGTTCATTCGGTGTCCGAGTGGAATTTTCCGGAGTTCTTGGGGTTGGGATTTTGGCATTCCATGGGCGATGGCGGCGTTGCATGCGTGCCTTCGCAACATATTGTGGAGCGGTTTTCAATTTGCGGAGGTAAAAGTAATGGTAACAACACTAGCAGCACTGGAAGCAACAACAAGCTCAGTTCTTCTACGAAAAATTTTGCCAAAATGAATGCGAAGAATAATATGAAGAAGCCCAAGAAAGGTAGAGTAAAACAAGGGGAATTGGGATTAAAGAGTAGTGTGAATAGTGAGAAAGGAGTTTTAGTTAGTAACAATAGTAGTAATAGTGACAAAAATGGTAATAGTAATGTTATTAGTGACGTTAATAAGGATGAAGTGGAGGAGGGTGAATTGGGTACTCTGCCAATTGAGAATGGGGAGTTTGTTTTGGAGAAGCCAACCAAGAAGTACGAGATGAAGAGTGAAATCGAGAAGGGTGAAATTGTAGCTGACAAGTGTAGGAAAGGTGGGGAGGTGGAAAGGAAGGAGTTTCCAAGTGGGAGATGGCAAAAACTGGAAGAAAAGAATGAATCATCATCTGGGCCATGGAGATCTTCCTCGAAAGACGAGTTGGAGAAAGGGGAGTTCGTACCAGATAGGTGGCGAAAGAGTGAGTTGGTGCCGAAGGATGATTACAGCTACTCGAGAGGAAGAAGATATGACTCAGCCAGGGAGAAGGGTTGGAAAGGTGAGCGCGAGTGGACCACACCTCCACCTCTGCCTTTGCCTTCTTCTGGGAAGTATTTGAGTGAGAAGGAGCTCAGCAGAAGTGGAAATATGCTTATGAAAAGGGGTTCTAGATACGAAGCTGGTATACTTGGCAGGGCTCCAAAGATCAGCTCAAAAATTGTGGATGAAGATGATTATGAACTCAGCAATGGCAAGAATTATGCCAGGGAATACTCTTCAGGTAATAGGTTAAAGCGCCAAGGTGCTGATGCAGATAGCAGTGAGAGGAAACATCGCAGTGAGTCTGATGATTATACCGGTAATAAAAGCCGAAAACTTTCTGAGAATGGCACTCGGCCAATGTATTCATCAGAGCAGCATTCAGCCAAGTCTGTGGAGAGATTGTATAGAAATTCTTCTTCCTCATCCCGAAATGTTCCCCCTGAAAGGTACTCTTCTAGGCATTATGAATCTTCAAGAGTGGCCTATGACAAGTATAACAGCAGTCCACATCATTCTGAGCGGTCCCCACGGGACTGGGCCCGCCATCATGAGCATCGGGATCGAAGTCCAGGTCATCACGATCGATCTCCCTATGATCACAGCAGGTCTCCATATGATCGGAGTCGCCACTATGATCGCAGTGGGTCTCCATATGACAGAGGTTATCAGTATGATCGCAGTAGATCCCCTTATGACAGGAGCCGACATTCTGATTATAGAAAACGCAGCCCAAGTTATTCAGAGTGGTCCCCACATGATCAAGCTCGACATCAGAGGGGTCGGACCCCAACTTTGTTGGAGCGTACTCCTGATCATGGACGGCCTCGTGAACCAAATAGAAAGAGTGGCACAAGCCAAAAGAAGCAGAGTTATGGTGGAGGTAGAGGGGCAGAAGAGAAGCCCAACCAGAAGGGTCCTAATGGAAGAGATTTGCGAACTTCAGTGAAAGAGTCTGAAGATAGAAACAATGTGGATAAAATTGAAAATGTGGTTCCGCTCTTTAACAAGGAAGAGCCAACATCCCAAGTTTCTGATGCAAATGGTAAGGAAGTTACTCAGGAAAATGGGAGTGCAGAAGAGCTGGTCTCAATGGAAGAGGACATGGACATATGCAATACCCCTCCACATGAACCAGTGGTGGACAATGCAATCTCTGGAAAATGGTTCTATCTTGATCAACTTGGTGAGGAGCAGGGACCTTCCAGATTATGCGACTTGAAGAAACTTGTGGGAGAAGGTTTTCTTGTGTCAGATCACTTGGTTAAGCATCTGGACAGTGACAGGTGGGTAACTGTTGAAAAGGCAGTCTCGCCGGTGGTGACTGCTAACTTTACATCAATAGTTTCAGATTCTACAACGGAGCTGGTCAGCCCTCCTGAGGCTCCTGGGAATTTACTGGTGGATGCCGAAGATCTATCAGATTCCAGCAATCAGGTTGGTGACGGGTTTGCACCACCTTCTTCCTTAGATCTGACATCCTGCCCTAAGGACTCTTTGGTTGCATTGGAGCCTCTGGAAGATCTGCATATTGATGAAAGAGTTGGTGCATTTTTAGATGGTCTTACTGTTGTTCCTGGCAAGGAACATGAGATAGTTGGAGGTAAGCAAATTCTCTACTTTGTTAATTTGGGTATCCTATCTATTTGCTGTCTTTCTGTTGATTTAGTTTTGCGGCATTTTTTGAGTATTGACAATTTAGTGTATTCTGCTTTGGTATTCTTTTTCCTTGCAGAAGTGCTTCAGATGATGTCTGGGAATGGTGAGTGGGAGAGATGGCGGAAGATCGAAGGTAATTTTATCTTTTCTGTTGTTTGTGCATATTCATTCTCTTCAGGGTTGAATTAGGTTGAGATGCAATTGTTTGTTATATTTGTCAACTGGCCTTTTGCAGTTGAATTCTTGCAGTTTTAACCCTATTAGTCTTGTAATAGAGTGAAATATATTTGTAAACATTGTCCTGGTTGAAGAGTATATCGTGTTTCTCCTCTAATCATGCAATCTGGTTTTATTTTTTGTTGTTGGATCTCTCTTTACCTTGACTCTTTGTATACTAATTCTTTAGTATCATAAGGAGAAGGAACTAAGGTTGAAATATAAGGTCAGTCTTGTCAGATAAGGTTCCTTGACATATTTAATACATGTTTTGATCTTTGAATTTTCTTGCAGGTGCACCAGTACTTCAATTAAGTTTTTGCGTTGTTAAATTACCTCTCAATTTTTGCAATTTGTATTCCACATTCAATTGTCTTGCTTGTGATTGTTATCTCTATTACATTTCAGCTTGTAGTTTGTTATGTAAAAGAAAGAGTGAGGAGGTTGTATGAGTGGGTCATATATGAAAGTAATTAATTGTTTTGTCTTTGCATTAATTTATTTTGCAGGTATATATATACATAGAAGGCTCTTATGGACATCAACAATTTATCTTTAGAATAAGTGTTTTAATCCTTTGTTTCTGAATTCTAATGAGAAATATCAAAGCATCTGCATATGCCGTTACCTAGTGTGTATTTACTTCTGTGCTTTAACAAATTATATATAGGAATAACTTTTTGAAGTTGAAGGGATCTGTAGTTTACTTTTTTGCCACATATTCTACTGTTATAACAGGTTGTAATGGAATGGGCGTATGTAATTTTTTGGATTTGATATGACTGGCTATTTACAGCTGGGCAGGTTTACTAGTTAATCTGTTGTAGTGACTTAAGTTATCCTCTCTTTTAGGCACTTGGTTAATGTATTTATTCGCTGTGTTGTACAGTAATTATTCTTCACTCTAGAGGCTGAAGATTTTTGGAACTTGTTAGCTTTATTATATCTTGGGGATTCATCCCCTTATTTGTTTCTACTGTCCTAAATTTTTTTTCATGAGCTGAATATTTCGCAAGTGCCAAATGCTGTTGTGAATTATGTTCCACAAATATGCATCTCAAATCTCTACACTCATTGGCTGTCTGATTTTTTCCAAGCTTGTTTGAAAAGTGAATATTTTCCAGTATTATACGTGTTATATTGAATTCATTGTGGACTGTATACAGGTTTCACTTGGCATCAACTTCACATAGGTGAATACTATGATCAAAGATCTAGCGAGCTGATACTTAGTTCTGAATCTGCTTTAAGAGACGGTTTGGATTATCAACCTGTGCTGGCACCCTCTGAGAAGGATAGTGCTTTCTCTTATGAAAATAGTGAAGTTTTTTCTGGCAAGTGGCCATGCAAGGGTGGGGACTGGAAGAGGACTGATGACACTGCTCAAGATAGATCTTTGAAAAAGAAACTTGTTCTAAATGATACCTATCCTCTGTGCCAGATGCCAAAGTCTGGTTTTGAGGACCCTCGTTGGCAGCAAAAAGATGAGTTGTATTATCCCTCCCAGAGCAAAAGGCTTGATCTTCCACCTTGGGCTTTTACCTCTCCAGATGATTGGAATGATAATAGTAGTGTAAGCAGATCAGGCCAAATTAAACCTAGTATTGCCAGGGGAATACGAGGAATGATGCTTCCCGTTGTCAGGATAAATGCTTGTGTTGTGAAGGACCAAGATTCATTTGTCTCTGATCCTCGAATGAAAGCTAGGGGTATGGAAAAATACTCTTCAAAATCATCAAGAAATTACTCAATAACAAGTGAAACAAAGAGGCCATCATCTGAAGTTCTTCCTCAGCCCAAAAGCATACATGACAAAGACTTACGGGGTTGTTGGAAGAGCTGCACCTCCGTCAGTGTCCCAAAAGACCATGTATGTACAGCAGATGAGCTGCAAGTGAATTTGGGCGATTGGTACTACTTTGATGGTGCTGGGCATGAAAGAGGACCTTTATCATTTTCGGAGCTGCAAGTCTTGGTCGATCGAGGTGTAATCCAGAAACATAGCAGTGCTTTCAGAAAAATGGATAAAATTTGGGTTCCAGTCACCTCAGCTGCTGAAGCTTCTGGGCCTGCCAAAACCCTAGAAATAAGCAGCTGTACCCCAAATGATACTGCTGGAACTACTCTTTTGGAAACGAGTGATTCTATAATTGGTGGAAGCAACGGGGTTTCCAGTATGTTCCACTCCTTGCACCCTCAGTTCATTGGGTATACTCGAGGAAAGCTCCATGAGTTAGTGATGAAATCCTACAAGAGCAGGGAATTTGCTGCAGCTATAAATGAAGTTCTTGATCCTTGGATCAATGCAAGACAACCAAAGAAAGAGATGGAAAAACTCATTTATAACTCCTCTCTCTTCCAGAAATCAGGTATTGAAATTTTGTTTTTCTTTGGTGTCATGTATTTTGCTTAGAAATAATACTTACTTCCAAGTAAACGCTACACTACAGATTGTTTGTGTAAGGTTTTCAATTTCATTACTTATACTATTAGTTTTCAGTTGTGTAGAGTTGCATAAGGGCTAAAGACTACACTACAAATTTAGGATGGGTGCCAAACCAACCTGACCACACCGAAAGAGCTTTGGCTGTCAGACTACATCTCCCTTTACTGTCTGCTCGGTTTGCTTATCCATATCGTAACTCCAGCAAAAAATAATTAAATATTTAAAAAAATAGCTAAAGACCTGATTTAATTCTTCCCATTTTGATCTAGGAAATTCTCTGCCTTCCATAAAATAAACCTTAGCTACGCACAGCATATGCCATATGTAGAAGATTCTATACATCCTGGATTGTGTCTTTTCCCTCTCTTAAATTAACGCATAAAGCAAAATGTCATATAGCTATAAACATAACATCATTGTTGCTTCTTTATTTGGCAAGACATGTCAAGCTAGAAGGGACTGAATTGTTTCTTCATTTCTGGTGATACCACTTTTAGACTTATTAGCAGTTAGCCGTTTACTAGTAGGTATAAGCTCCGGGATGCTGATGTGCAGGTGTCCACTACAGTTTTTTTTTTTTTTGAATTTTTTTATCACAAGCTAATGATTGTCTTAGCTCCTAGTACTCTAATTTGCAGAATTTCTGTTTGTTTGAGTTAAGTTTTGATATGGGGCTTTTGTGCAAATATCATGTTGGATTGGAAATTTACTTAAAGACCAATCAATTGAAATATGAGATCCAAAAACAACTAGAATTTTATGCTGAAATTCGCCAATAAGTAGAAATTTATTAAGTTTTGGATGCCCACCTTATTTCTCCAAAAGTTGCCCGAAGATTTTTTGCATTGAAGTCGTGATTGGCAAACCAAATGCATCCATTAACCAAATTGGTGAAAATGTTGTAACTTGGTCAGTGATTTCGCAAGTGATTACATGCTTACTGTTTGAACAACTTATCCTATATGATTGATATTACCTCCTCTAGCCCCAGCTTACAATCACTGGATCCTTAAAGAGAGTTTTTTGTTTAATTTATGTACCTTTTTCCACTAAAGTCTTTTCTCTGTTCCCTGCAGATCAATTGCGTGCTAGCAAGAGACTACGGTGTGATGGTAGTGAGGATGAATATGAGATGGAAGATGTATTGGATCCTTTGAAGGATGAATTGTCATTTGATGATTTATGTAGCAATGCAACTTTTGACAGAGAAAGAGGTGCAGATTCTGAAATTGGAAAAGGAAGCTGGGTTGAATTGGAAGGCCATGTCTTGGCCCGAGTCTTCCATTTCCTCAGAGCTGATATGAAAACTCTAGTTAATGTTGCTTTGACTTGTAAACTCTGGAGATCTGTACTCAGTTGCTACAAAAAAGTATCTAGACAAGTTGACTTGTCATGTATTGCCCCTAATTGCAATGATGCTATGCTGTGGAATATAATGGTAATTTTAATTCCATACCTGTTGTTGTTCACTCTTTTTTCCATTATTTGTTTTCTTTTTTATGCTAGTTAATTTTATTATACCTTTTTTAAAAAAAAAATCACATTGCCTTATGGTTTCAAGTGTGTGGATCTGGTATTGAGTTTTTGGGTAATTGAGTTTAAGGATAATAATAAGACACAGACAATGATGCTATGCTGTGGAATATAATGGTAATTTTAATTCCATACCTGTTGTTGTTCACTCTTTTTTTCCATTATTTGTTTTCTTTTTTATGCTATTTAATTGTATTATACCTTTTAAAAAAAAAAAATCACATTGTGTTGTGGTTTCAAGTGTGTGGATCTGGTATTAAGTTTTTGGGTAATTGAGTTTAAGGATATTAATAAGACACAGACCTCTTACCTGTGATTTTATTTATTTGCCTGCAGAATGGTTACAACAAAGAGAACATATGTACCTTGGTTCTACGGGGCTGCAGCAGCATTACTTCTAGCATGCTTGAAGAAGTTCTTCGGTCATTTTCAAGTTTAGCTTCAGTAGACATTAGAGGTTGCAGCCACTTGGAAGATTTGGCCTCTAATTTTCCAAATATTAACTGGATAAAGAGTCGTGGTACACATTCGAAAACAAGGAGTCTTAAACACGTAACTGATAAAACTTCGTCAGCTTCTAGGATATTTACTGGTCTAGATATTCAAACAGATGATTCCAGTGGATTGAGACATTATTTGGAAAGTTCAGACAGGAGAGACTCTGCAAGTCGATTGTTTCGACAGAGCTTGTATAAACGCTCTAAACTGTTTGATGCTAGGAAATCCTCATCTATCTTATCCAGGGATGCACATTTGAGGCGTTTGGCCATGAGAAAATTTGAAAATGGATATAAGAGGATGGAGCAATTTCTGGCTTTAAGCCTGAAGGACATAATGAAGGAGAATACATTTGATTTTTTTGTGCCAAAGGTATTCCATCATTGTGTCTGTTTGTTAGTGAATACAGAAATATTCTGTTGTATGCTTTTTCACCATATTTTCTCCTTCTTGATCAGGTTGCAGCGATTGAGAACAGAATGAAGAGCGGTTATTATGCTGGCCGGGGTTTGAGCTCTGTGAAAGAAGATATTAGTCGTATGTGCAGGGATGCCATAAAGTAAGTTTTGCTTTGTTTTGGGGCTGGTTTAGATGTGTACAATTCTTTTAGCGGACTTGTCAAAAGGTCTAGAGTTCCCTGTTATATGCTACTGGAAGGAAAATTTGTTGTCTAAACACTTGCTGTAGAAGAAAATTGGCGGCTGTATCTCTTGGCCCTTCTCTGCATTCTTGATAAAGCTTCTACCTTTTTTGTGTTTGTGATATTTCATTCTAGTAATCTTTCATGTTAGTTATCGAAGTATTTATTCTACTTCCTCTGTTCTACATTGGATGTTTGGTTTGATTGTTTTGTCAGTCGCAAATCATTGTCCAATTTCAGTTTTTACTTTAAATTATAAACTATTTCTTCACTTTTATTGATCAATGAACAAAAAATTATAGTGGACAGACATATTCCACAGTACATCATCAAATTTTTGTCGGTTCCGAATATTTTGAATCTTTTATTTTATTATTTTTTTTTTTGCAAGCGAATAAATAATCTGCGATGTTTTCTTAAAGCTTGTGCCCAGCCAAACTGAGATACTCAATTTGGGATGGGGAGAGTGTTCTATGTTGAATGTTCTTTTATATCTTTCATTTTTTCTTTTTTTTTTTGATATTTTGTGTCCCACTTAGCTTTGAATCTTTATTTACATGTCTTGTTCTGTTGAACCAGATCAAAGAATCGAGGCGATACCAGAAGTATTAATCGGATTATTACACTGTTTATTCGTCTTGCTACAAGTCTGGAGGGTGGTGCTAAGTCATCTTTTGAAAGAGATGTTAAGATTCGGAAGGATGATTCTCCTCCAGGGTTCTCTTCTTCTGCCAAGCATAAGAAGAAAGTCACTGAAAAGAAATACACGAATAGGAGCAATGGATCTGCTTTCATAAATGGTGTTTCAGACTATGGTGATTATGCTTCTGATCGGGAAATCAAGAGGCGTTTATCAAGATTAAATAAAAAACCTGTGGACTCGGAAAGTGAAACATCGGATGGTCTGGACAGATCTTCTGATGAGAGCTTGACCGACAGCGAGAGTACTGCTTCTGACACTGAAAGTGACCGCGATTCAAGGTCAGAAACTGGAGCTGGAGAGTCAAGAGGAGAGACATACTTTCCCCCGGATGATGGGCTTGACTCTTTGGCTGATGAACGAGAATGGGGAGCTCGAATGACAAAGGCCAGCCTTGTGCCTCCTGTCACTAGGAAATATGAAGTCATTGATCACTATGTTATAGTGGCAGATGAGGAAGAAGTGAAACGAAAGATGCAGGTCTCTATACCTGAGGATTATGCTGAGAAGCTCAATGCACAGAAAAATGGTACTGAGGAGTCTGATATGGAAATTCCTGAAGTGAAGGAATATAAACCGAGAAAACGGCTGGGAGATGAGGTGATTGAACAGGAGGTTTATGGCATTGACCCTTACACTTATAATCTTCTTCTTGATTCCATGCCAGAGGAATCAGATTGGACTCTCGTTGATAAGCATGTATTTATTGAAGATGTGCTCCTTTGCACTCTGAACAAGCAAGTACGACAGTTCACAGCTTCTGGAAATACTCCTATGATGTATCCATTAAAGCCTGCATTTGAGGAAATTCTGGACACGGCTGAGGAAGACCGTGATTGGAGAACTGTAAGATTGTGTGAGTACATATTGAAGGGCATTGATAGTCGTCCCGAGGACAATTATGTTTCATATAGAAAGGTAAGGGCACCGAAGATTTTTTATTGTAAATTATATCAGGCTTTTTTATTTTTGTTGGGAACTTCTTTCATGTTCTTTTTTTTTTTTTTCCTTTTTGGTGATTATTCTTTTGTTGAGCAGGGCCTTGGTGTTGTTTGCAATAAAGAAGGTGGTTTTACTGAGGATGATTTTGTTGTTGAGTTCTTGGGAGAGGTAAGCCTAAATTTCACTAAGTACAGTGTAAACTTTGCTGGCTGGATGTTGCTTTCTATATGAGCTACGTACTGATATCAGGAACTTTAGGTTCTTTGTTTTTTGGACTAGATATGATACTGATTGGACTAAATGTTTGCTCGTTTCTGCAAAATAATTTTGTTTCAGATTCATGATATCAAAAAAGTACATTTGCAGTTGGGAAACATAGAGATTTAATGTTTCATCTATTACTGTCTACTGGAAGGCTCTTTTTTGGTTTTCGTTTGATATTTAGATTGGTCAATTTGCGCTAGTACTCCTTTTTTAACTACTGGATCATAGATACAGCACCTAAAGTATTTTAAATATCATGTTTTTTTAATATTTTTACCATCCTATTATTTATAGGTTTATCCTGCTTGGAAGTGGTTTGAGAAACAAGATGGGATTCGCTCTCTGCAGAAGAACAGTAATGATCCAGCACCAGAGTTTTACAACATACATCTCGAGAGGCCAAAGGTGTTCTATCTCTTACTGAACATTGCAGCCTGAACTTTGTTTTGTATTCACAAAATCTTTTGTGACCGGTGTCTTTCTGTGGATATACTCATGGTTGTGTTTGCGTGTCTGTATGCCTATCTAAGTATTGTTCAATTTGGCAGGGTGATGCCGATGGGTATGATCTAGTAGTTGTTGATGCAATGCACAAGGCAAATTATGCTAGCAGGATATGTCACTCTTGTCGACCTAATTGTGAAGCGAAGTAAGTTCAGTTGAAAAGATTGTTTGTTTGTTTCATGTGGATGGTTTGTCCCCATAACCTAAAGGTTATTTGTGGACCATGGTGGTAGGGTTTTTGATGCTTTAGAAACGAATAGTATTCTTGATGGAAGGATCATCGTAAATTGAAATTTGATTGGTCCATCCGTCGTTGATATCCAAATGAGAGCTTCAGGGTTTGACTTCTGCCCTTCATTTTTTTTTTGTTTTGTTTGAAGTGTCTTTATTTATGTGGGATAGACCATCACCTCTGCTGCTGAATTGTGACTTATGGAGCATGTGCATCTGATAGATGTTTGGGCATCATATGTTCACTCATTTGTATTTTCAGAAGATAATACTAGAAGAAAATCCCAGTCACACTACATTGGCCATAGCCTCTTGTGTTTGAGTGGATTGTAGTATTATGTGATTTTGTTGATGGGCTTCTAGTAGTGTCAACTTGTATTATGTTTAAGCCTGAATTTAGTATCTTTCTCTTTTTTTGCTTAACTTACATGATTTCTCTCTCTCTCTCTCTCTCTCTCTCTCTCTCTCTCACACACACACACACACACACACACACACGAGAAGATGTTTTTAGGGTTTGTTTGCTAATATTTTCCTTGCTTACCTTCAATGATCACAGGGTTACTGCTGTAGATGGTCAATACCAGATTGGAATCTATTCCGTACGTCCAATTCAATATGGTGAAGAGATTACTTTCGATTATAATTCTGTTACTGAGGTGGGTGTTCTTTAAAGTGTACGGAGAATTAATATCTGAAGATTTTAATTTCTTCCGGAGTTTTTGTTGTGCAAAGCTCATTCCTCTGAATTTCTGCAGAGTAAAGAGGAGTATGAAGCTTCTGTTTGTTTATGCGGCAGCCAGGTTTGCCGTGGGAGTTACCTGAATTTAACAGGTGAAGGGGCTTATCAAAAGGTAAAAGTGCATGATTGCAGTTTCCCATAGTGTAATGAATTGCTTGAGTAGCCTTGTACTTATCGTGGCTTCATATAGGTTTCCGTAACTTGTTATTTACCTGTACTTGACTGCTTTCTTGTGTGCCAGGTTCTGAAGGATTACCATGGAATCCTTAATCGACACCAGTTGATGCTAGAGGCCTGTGAACTCAATTCAGTTTCAGAAGAAGATTATATTGACCTGCTCAAGGCTGGTCTTGGCAGTTGTTTGCTTGATGGGTTACCAGATTGGCTGATTGCATACTGTGCTCATCTTGTTTGTTTCTGGACTCCTTTTATTCTCTTTAATTTACAGGTAGATATTTGAGGATCCGATTTTAATAATGTTGATTTGATGTAGGTGAGATTCATAAATTTTGAGAGGACAAAGCTTCCAAAAGAGATTCTTAGGCATAATTTGGAAGAGAAGAAGAAGTATTTTGCAGAAATTTCCATGGACTTTGAAAAGAGTGATGCTGAGGTTCAGGTAACTGTTGTCTATTACTTCCTCTCAATGTGTGTTTATGCATGTGAATTGGACTCACCCTTGGTATGCATTGGCTATTATAAATTTTGTTTGTTTTTTTGGGTTTTCCTTTGCATGCCTACTCATTTACCCGGAGGAAAAACTTGTTCTTGAAATGCTAGTTTTCATTTTCCTCTTGAATGCCGCAGGCTGAGGGTGTATATAACCAAAGGCTTCAGAATTTGGCTCTTACACTTGACAAGGTGATTACTACAGCTAGACAATCTAGATGACTTTTTGCACTTAGGTTTCTATATTCTGAAGTTGTATGCTTATTGGACATTTGTAGTCCAGAAATTGCAAGTTATAAGGGAATAGGTGGAAATAGTTAGAAGACTAACGAGGTCTTTATTTTGCTGGATTATTTTACAGGTGAGGTATGTAATGAGACGTGTTTTTGGTGATCCAAAGAGTGCCCCTCCTCCACTTGAGAGGCTCAGTCCTAGAGAAGCAGTTTCATGTCTCTGGATTGGAGAGGAATCCCTCGTGGAAGGACTTCTTCAATGCATAGCACCTCATATGGAAGATAGCCTGTTAAGTGAACTAAAGGCTAATATTCATGCGCACAATCCATCTGATTCGGATGACATTGAGATGGAGCTTCGAAAATCGTTGCTATGGTGAGTGGCAAGAACCCCCTATCTGCACTGTGTCTAATTCTTTTGGAGAACATATTAAGTATTGGAATTCCATCTTGTCTTAGGTTGAGGGATGAGGTACGAAACCTTCCCTGTACATACAAGTGCCGACATGATGCTGCTGCTGATTTGATCCATATATATGCCCACACAAAATGCTTTTTCAGAATACGGGTGAGTCTTATCTCTGTTTCTCCTAAACAGTAGAGCAAATGTTCCACTTTGAAGTGTTATTGTTCATCCTGTGACCGTAATGTTGCATCTTGCAGGAATACAAAACTGTTGCGTCTTCACCTGTATATATCAGTCCTCTTGATCTGTGCCCCAAATACGCCGACAAGTTGGGTTCGCAAGGTCATGAGTACTGCAAGACATATGGCGAGAACTATTGTTTAGGGCAGCTAATATATTGGCATAACCAAGCTAATGCTGAGCCAGATTGTAGCCTAGCCAGTGCGAGCAGGGGTTGCTTGTCTTTACCTGACATAGGTTCCTTTTATGCAAAAGTCCAGAAGCCATCCCCGACAGCGTGTGTACGGTCCAAGGACTGTGAAGTTCATGCTTTCAAGAATGGTGAGTTATATTCGTGTTTGATCTCTGCCTCATCAAACCTCATTTATTGTTACCAAATAGGAAATGGTCAACCACTATGCATCTTGATATGCTGTAGCAGTCTTTTGTGTGCTCAAAAACTCTTTTAGACTTTTAGAGGAATAGTAGTTTGATCTGCGGTCATACAACTGAAATTATATTAGTAAAATAAATTAGCCATATAGATTATTGCAAGATTCAACGACTTTCTTGATGTTCATGGGATGAGTTTGTTTTCTTGGCTTTGGCAGGAGAAACAACCGCAAAGACCTTGGCCAAAGGATCGCATATGGTCATTTACGAGCAATCAAAAGATTTTCGGCAGTCCTATGCTAGATGCAGTATTAAACAAGGCACCATTGGACAAGGAACTGGTACATTGGTTGAAGCACAGACCTCCAATATTCCAAGCCATGTGGGATAGGTGAAATTTTTGCAGGCAGGGGGAGAAGCAGAAGCAGCAGCAGCAACAGCAGCAGGGGCATTAGATTTGTTAATTCTAACCTAGTCATTGTTTTGGAATGGTTTTTTAGAAATTTTAGTTGCAGCTGCTGCTGCTGCTGCAGCATTTTGAGAGGTGGGAGTTAGGCTTTTCATCATTCAAGAAAAGATTTATCTATTCAGCTGCTTCCCCCCATACTCTCTCCATTCTTGTGTACAGTTTTCTCTTTTTCTTTTCAATTTCATTCTTTTTGTTTTTTTCATCCATTTCCAATTTGTAATTTATCTTCAGTTATAGATTGGTCTCTTTCTGATTTATTGGAAAAAATGGCGTAGAGTAGCAAATTATAAAATCAACAGTTTTTGGATTTACCATACCATGGCCAAAATTCTTCTATACAAATATCAAAATGTTAAAACTTTATTACACCTGCGCTGTGCAAAAATATATTATTAAATATTAAAAAGTCTAAATACAAATAAGAAAAACTATTCTTTTCTTTTGTAAGGGACTTGGGCATTTGTCTCGAAATTCTATTTAGCATGTTTAGATGAGAAATTTGTTTTCCAAAATTTTTCTAAAAGTAAAATTTGGATGTTTTTATTGTATTTTTAGTAAAGATGGTACGATTTTATTGACAAAATGTTAGTTTTAATTTTGATAATAATAATAATTGGGTAAGTCTTTTGTGAAAAGATTTCATATATGCGATAGATGCATGTCTCGATGAATATTGATATGTGATCTATTGATACTTTATATGCCAATTAGAATAATATGAAAACTGCGATAAATATTAATATGTGATCGATTGATACTTTGTATGTATGATATGAAAACTTTAACATTTATATTTTATACGCTAAATATTTACTCATTATACATGAATTAGAATGATATTAGAACTATTGATATGCAAACTATTAATACTTTATATGCCAAACAAAATTATATGAGAACTAAAATATTTGTACTTTTATATACCTGAATTAGAATAGCATTAAAACTCTAACAATTATAATTTATATGCGAATACATGAACTGCAACACGCATAAGAGTGATGACGCGTCATATATATATATATATATAACGGTGGCACATGAGTATTTGTGATAATAAAATTAGTTTTAATAATGAAAATGGTGTATTATATGAATTTTTTTGTTCAAATAAAAAATTTATTCCAATTGTAAAATGATTTAAAAAGTAGGCACTTTTGTACCAAAACATCATCATTCCTTAGAGGACCTGATTGTATGTTCCCCGCCCAATTTCCGCCTCAGTCAAGGCTAATACCGTATTTTCACTCTTACTCCCTGCCCTTGTTCTTGTTTTATTCTCCAACAAATTCGTCAGTGCCACGAGCCAACCCATATGCCCTCCTCTTCTCAACCGTTCGATCTCTCCAAATTTCTCATCCAACGGTTTTCATAAATCGAGAATATGCCCACAAAATGTAACAAATTCCTCATCCAACATATTCTGACCCAAATACTGCCATCTGTCCCCAAAGCCGCCAATTCATTTTTCGTCATCATTATACACCCAATTAAATTACGCCACGTGCACTCGTCCCCTCAATATAAAGACACCCCAACCTCCGGACATCCTCACGCATTTCGCATTCCGTTTTTCCATTTCTCAGAGCAACTTTCCGTTCAAGTTTTCAAAATATGGAGAGAGATTTCGGAATTCTGTCTGACTTTTCTGGGGGAAGAGAAAGCCACTGTGTCGGAGTTTCATCTCCGGGGGGGACGATCGGAGTTGACGAAGCTTATCTCAACGGCTGTTTCTCCGACCTTAGCTTTCAGTCCATTCTGCAACCTGTTTCGGCGTCACCGTCGTTGAACTACTACTTCTACTCACCGTACGAAGATGGAGTTTCTGCTACTTCTTCTTCTCATTCTCATTACCAAGCTTCGGCGTCGTCGTACGGCTACTTCGAGGAAAATTTACCGGCGACTGAAATTCCTCCTCTGCCGAACACTTATCCGTTCACGAATCAGGATCTAAAAATGCCAAAACATGAACCTCTAAACACTCAAGAATTTGCTTTCCAGTTGTTGAAACTCAACAACACCGCCGAAACCAACGCTGCCGGTGCTTCCCCGGAGCCGTTCATAAACTTCTTCCCTACAGCCTCCGACGTCGCCGTCGCCAGAGTCGGAAACACTTCTGGAGGCATGAAAGCACTGGAGACAAAAGAAGACGCAGCGTACCAGACCGGCTCTCTCAACGACATCCTCAACGTCAAGTTCCAGCACCAACTGGCGAGTACCGAGTCTTCGTTGACGAGCAAGCGAATCAAGTCAGCGATGAAACGTTACGTGCCGTACTGTAAGCCAGCAGGCATGGAGAGACAACGCAGGCAAAAGCTAAGCGAGAAAACTCGTCGCTTACAGCGACTCTTGCCTTGGGACCAAAAAATGGACATGGGGACAATGCTGGAAGAAGCATACAAGTACATCAAATTCCTTCAGGCACAAATTATCGTCCTCCAAACCATGCCTCTTCAGAGCAGTCGTATTCCTGCAAAAAGCCCTAGCTCTGAAGTCGTCGGGGTTAACAATGATGACGACGAAGAACACGACGTCGTTTGCGGAGAGCTGGGGAAGTTGAACAGGCAGCAGTTGTTACAAGTGTTGGTGAACTCGCCAGTGGCCCAAACGTTGCTTTATTCGAGAGGCTGCTGTGTGTATTCAATGGAACAGTTAGCTTTGCTCAAGCAAATCGCTGAGAAGAAAGCGCTTTGGGAACAAGTACTGTTTGCGTCGCCCATTCATTTTCAATATTAACTGAAGGCGTGTTAACTGTTAAGGGAGGGTTAAAAAGGCGTAATTTTTGTGAGCTATAGCCTATAGTAGTAGTGGTTACTGGTTAGTATTATTATCGTTACTACTTTTAGTATTTTTGGTGAAGATCAAGATGAAGATGGCAAGTGGTATGCACGTATGTTACAAAAAGCGATTTTGGTGATTTTGGTGTCAGTCAAATAGAGAATGGGAAGTGGGGGGTTTTGGTTGTGTTTGATCTCTGTTTCTTGAGATGTAAGTGGGACATTTTAGGAGTAATGATTAATGTAGAAAAGCGAAGTATGCAGAAAGTAGAATCTGTCGTTCTCAACTTGCTTTTGATCTCTGATTCTCGTCCTGTGCAAGATCGTGTGTGTGTGTGTGAAAAGTGGTGGGAATATGCATTAATTGAAGAAGCAACAATGTGGGAAGTGAAAACATGCTGCGTGCATAGATTTCCCATTTGATGAATTGTTGTTAGTTTAAACACAAGAGATAGTTGCTACAACAAATTCTAACATTTAATGTAGTTGAAGTTAAAAGAGTATGTGAAGCATTATGTAAAGGGGATGACTGATGTGTGTGTAAAAGAATGAATGAATCTTCTAATGTGTTTCCCAGTGTGGATCAGGAGAGATTATTGCAATTCATTTGAGTAATGTTTGTTGTGGTGATACGATTGATATTTGTTTAACTTTTACAAGTTGTATTCCCAGCTGCAAGTAAGCACTAATACCAAACTTGCTTTTTCTTGGATCAGTCACGTATTAGTGCCTTTAGTTTAGTTTTGTTTGTTCTTTTTTGTTGGGTAAATAGGCATAAACAAACATAGCGCCTTCAGTTTTGTTTTGTTTGTTCCTTTTTTGTTGGGTAAATAGGCATAAACAAACATAGCCATTATTCTGCATATGTAAGAATGCCAAAAACCCAAAAATGAAATGTCCAACAAAAGGCAACAAATTGGTAGGCATTTATTTATTTATTTTTTAAGGAAGTTTTCTTCCTTTTAAAGGTGTTTTGAATTGTTTCACTTCATTTCTAACTATCAAACAGTTCCATGTCAAACTGATTTCTTGATCTGCCTTTAGAAAGTAAAGTTTGCTGACTATTTTTGTAAAGCTTCCTAATAAATTCACAATGATATTTATTTGCTGCATCACAAAGTAATGCATGGTATATTACCCAAAAAAAATAAAATACTAAACTTTGTTGCAGTTGTGAAAACAGTACCGAGAAGCATAATTACATGGGCAAAAGGACAAAGAAGTAAAATTTGTTCATGTTCCAAGCAATACATTGGAAAAATTAACAGCAACCACGAAGTTAAGTGTATTCAAAACTTCTTGTAAAAAGCTTTCACCCATTAGATATAGATACTACTCTGTAAGTGCTAAGTCAAATATAAGCAAGTCTGAGAAAGTTTTGACCATCTTCCATCCCTGCAGAAAAGATTAAGGTCAAAAGGAAGATGAGGATATTTGCAACATTCAATTAGTGCGACATGAACGATATGCGATTAAAATTGCAAAGCCAACTAGCAGATGGAAAGAACCTGGATAGAATTTCTCCAAGATCAATCTCTTATTTGTCGAATTCCCAGATAACACCTCCATCCTCTGCAATAGAAAGTAAACAAATGCTAAGTAGGAATTCATCTTGCTAAAGCGGAAATAAAACACACGTAGGAATGACGAAATAACTGTAGTAGCAGAAAATTCTTCATTCTTTTACTATATAATACAAAACGCTACCAGGGTGATCCCTACATTTTGATTACTGTTACTACTATTGAGGTTTTGGTTTGTGGCAGATGTGGTTAATGCAAGTCTTCAAGAGATGGAAAGGCTGAGGCAGAGACTGCTTTTATTAACTTCCGCTTCAAACACAAGTACATACGAGTCCATGCAATACAAAAGAAGATTGTTTGGAGTTAATGGAAGTAGTTCTGACACACAAGAAAGGGATCATAAATTTCATTTAGAAACTAGGCATTTCAACAATGAGGGTGGAAAATTTGACTGTGGAAATAAGTTTCGGAGCACAGTTTGTGTCAATCCATGATCAGGATGTTAATTTGTTCGTGATATAGCCATGGTTTGATATTGCAGAATAACAGGCAAGTAAATGTTTTCAAGACAGGAATTGATGATATGATACTTTTACAATTGAAACGTAAAGTGGGTGAACATACTTGCAAAGTTTAATTTACCAATCAAGCATATTGCACATGGGTTTTTCATGACAATTGAAAGTAAAATCTACTCATAAATTTAACCTATAATTTCTGATTTAAAAACAGAGAACAGTGAGAGCCTGAGTCAAACCTTTGATCTTCTTGTTTATCCAGACTTCTGCTAGCATCCCAGCACCAACTCCAGCGACAATCCACGCACCATAGAATGCAATGGCAGATGGCAGGGATCTTCGAGGAAGGAAATAGGAATCTGGAATCTGCCTGATCTTCTTAGGGATTCGCTTCTTCACAGCTTGCTCGCTACCTGGCTCATTAGATGCTGATTCACCAATGTTTTTCCAGTCTATCTCTTTGAATGGGTCTTTTGTATGTTCTGTTCCCATAATAGCCTATTGCACTGTTGCACTGGCCTTTTGTTCACTTCTTAAATCTGCAAAGCCAGCAAAAGATTGTACTCATGATGAAAACAGTCAAATCAAATCTCTTCACCTCCCAGTTATTACCCTCTTTACTTCGAGATTTGTATAAGTAATGTGCAATTATCATTTTGTGAAGTTCATAGGTGATTAAAAAGGGAGAAAGAGGACAAAAAAGAGTCACAAATATACTATCCTATGTTCAGGCTAATACAACTTGTAGCCAAGCTGCTAGCTTTAGCCTTTAGAGTGGAACTAACTTCCCATTACATTTCTGCCAGTCACAAAAGCAAATTAAACATAATGAAACAACATTTCAGTTAAAAAGTGAATTGCAAAATGCGTGAAGAATATCAAAGATAGTTGTGAACACCAAATTACAGAAATATGGACTGGACAATCAATAAGGCTAGCACGCTCAACTTCACATTCGGTAGCAAAATGTAATGAAAGAATACTCTCTATTCCAGCCCCCTTGAATATCTACAATGTTTATAAATATCAACCTTGTTGCTCCAAACATTTGTTCTTTGTGTTCTGTCGCTGTCCAGAAAATCCCTCCTCTTGAATATCTACAATGTTTATTTTAAGTATGAACAGAGAAAATAAGATAAAATGAAGCTCTCAATTCCAAAAAAGAGTTGCATTTGAAAGGAACAAAAGAAAAGATTTTCAAAGTCACAAATCCAAGTATAAATTCTAAAACTTAGCACTAAAACTATTTCTACAAACTTCAGAGCTTTAAAATTGAAATACGCATAATCTTGCTTTAGATACAAGCTTGTTTCTGAAGGTCCAAATTTTGGTAGCCCAACTAAATCTTTGCTGTAACTCTTAAACTACATAACCTCTATGAAAAATTAGACCCAATTCCCCAAATTCCAGCAGCCAAAAAGAATTCCCAAAACAATTAAACAAATAGTCTTAAAAAAAAACCTCGGTAGTTGGGAAGGAACCTGATGAACCAAGCCTGGAGGCAGACAAGCCCGATGTCTTCGTATACGTGACACAGTGTCACACTAAGGAAAACTTTTCAGGCTTTTTTCCCTCTACTGAGAGATGTATGAAGGAGAAGAGAGAGCTTGGGAGAGATGTCTGAAAAAGGAGGAGAAATTATGGTGATGGAATTTGGGCAGTCAATCAAAGTAGAAGAGATAAAATGGTAAGAAAGAAAGATAAAAGGAGATATTTTGATGATCCATTTCCATTTCTTGAAAATAAATACCTCCAACCAAGCATTACAAATCATCCATTTCCATTTCTTGTTTCTCATTCTCCCAAATTCCCAATCAAATGCCCCCTCTATTATCTTAATTCACATAACATTCTAAACACCTTTCCCTAGAGCTGATCAATCTTCATATACTCCCCCACCACCTAACCACAAAATCATAATCACTGCTAAAAAGATAAAATGACAAAAACCGAACATATTTACATAATGTATCTATACATTATTTCCCCATTTCCAAATTTTTCTCCTTTCAGCCCACCATTTTTCCCATTCAGATGTGTCTATATATTACTACATACCTGAGAATCAAAAAACAACTAAAATTATTTCTGACAAAACCACTCCCCAGTTTCCAATATCTAAAGTGAAATTTCAGTTTAGAAACAAGTTTTCTGCTCTGAGTTCTCAATCCTATGCTACTGACACATAAAAACAACTTGTTCTAACCCATGTATACCTTAAACCCAATCAAAATCTCAACCCAACTAATATTATTATAAAAAAAAAACAAACGGAATTTACAGTAAAATAGCCATATGTTGCAGCTGGAATATGATAATATGCCCGTACTGAAGAACAAGGAATCAAACCCAAAATCATACAAGAATGGACATGAAATCGAGGTTTAGTTTCCAGGATTATAAATTGAAGGAAATAAAGAACAAAAAGATTAAAATTTTTCTTACCTTTTAATAGCAGAAATATTTTGTGTAAGACTGAGAGAATTATAGGGCTGGCCAAAATGGGCTATGGCTGCTATGCACCTTCCATTCAGAAAGATTTCAATTGGATATGTTCTTGTTGGTTGGAACTTGGAAGTGTAATGTACACAATTTCTTAAAAAATCAATATACTAAAATAAAGGAGTGCTAATTCACACGCACCGCTTATTAGGATGCATATTTTTTGTTGCGTAAAAAATAATAGGAAAAAAAAAGTAGAAATTAACACATTTTTTGACTTTATTATTTTTTTTCACAAAATACATAGGTTATAACCCATGAAAAATAGAGGTTTGAAAGAAATTTTAATTTTAATTTTTTTTTATAATATTCACAGGAATGAATGTTCAGGGGTGAGTGCAAAAAATGGAACAAAAAAAAGTCAAAATCAATGCGATTTTGAATTTTGCCAATTTTGGCTAAAATACGTGTGTTATAATGCAATAAAAATGAAAATTTGGTTAAAAAAAATTAAATTTCATGTTTTTTGACACCGTTCACAAGGATGCATGTACACAATTGAGGTGAGTGAGAAAATAGTAGAAAAGTTAAATATTTCACCAAACCTCTATTTTTCACGGGTTATAGCACACTTATTTTAATAAAAAATAGCAAAGTCAAAAATGTGTTCCTTTTTGGGTTTTTTCATACTATTTTTTCACTGACCTCAATTGTGAATATGCATCATTGTAAACGGTGTCAAATAAAGTAAATTTAATTTAAAAAAAAACTTTTTTTCATGGGCTATAACACATGTATTTTAGCCAAAAATGGCAAAATTAAAAAACACGATGATTTTGACTTTTTTGTATTGTTTTTTGCACCCACACCAATTGTAAACATGCATTCTAGTGAATATTGTCAAAAAAAGTAAAAATAAAAAATTTGACCAAACCTCAATTTTTAATGTGTTATAACACACATATTTTGGCTAAAAATGGCAAAATAAAAAATTGTTGATTTCTGCTTTTTCGCTACTACTTTTTACACACATATCAATTGTGAACATGCATTATAATGAAATGTATACAAAAAAGCAAAATATAGATTTTTTTTACCAAATTTCAATTTTTTATGGGTTAACACACGTATTTTAGCCAAAAATGGCAAAAATCTAAAAACGTGTAGATTGTGGCTTTTTTCCTACTATTTTTTCACCCACCTCAATTGTGAACATGCATCATTGTAAACGGTGAAAAAAAAGTAACATTATTTTTTTCAAATTTCTATTTTTCAAGGGCTATAACACACATATTTTAGCCAAAAATGGCAAAATTAAAAAACTCATTGATTTTAACTTTTTTGTACCCACCCGGATTGTGAACATGCATTTTAGTGAATATTGTCAAAAAAAAGTAAAATTAAAAATTTCACCAAACCTCCATTTTTCATGTGTTATAAACACACGTATTTTTAGTCAAATTGGCAAAATAAAAAACGTGCTGATTTCTACTTTTTCGCTACTACTTTTTACATACATCTCAATTGTGAACATGCATTCTAATGAAAGGTATAAAAAAAAGTGAAATATAGATTTTTCACCAAATTTCTATTTTTCATGGGTTAACACACGTATTTTAGCCCAAAATGACAAAAATCTAAAAACGTGTTGATTTTGGCTTTTTTCCTCATATTTTTCGCCCACATCAATTGTGAACATGCATCATTGTAAACGGTCTCAAAAAAAGTAAAATTGTTATTTTTTTAAATTTATGTTTTTCAAGTACTATAACACACGTATTTTAGCCAAAAATGGCAAAATCTAAAAACGCGTTGATTTTAACTTTTTTGTACCGTTTTTTCACCCACCCGAATTGTGAACATGTATTCTAGTGAATATTGTAAAAAAAAGTAAAAATTAAAAATTTCACTAAATCTCCATTTTTCATGTGTTATAACACACGTATTTAGGCCAAAAATGGAAAAATAAAAAAAGTGTTGATTTCTGTTTTTTCGCTACTACTTTTTACATACATCTCAATTGTGAACATGCATTCTAATGAAAGGTATAGAAAAAAGTGAAATATAGATTTTTCATCAAATTTCTATTTTTCATGGGTTAACACTTAACACATGTATTTTAGCCAAAAATGGCAAAAATCTAAAAACGTGTTGATTTTGGCTTTTTTTCTACTATTTTGTCACCCACCTCAATTGTGAACATACATAATTGTAAACGAAAAATTAATTTTTTTACTAAATTTTTATTTTTCATGGGCTATAACACACGTATTTTAGCAAAAAATGGCAAAATCCAAAAAACAAGTTAATTTTGACTTTTTTTGCACCCATCCTGATTATGAAATGGCATTCTAGTGAATATTGTCAAAAAATTAAAAATAAAAAATTTCACCAAACATCAATTTTTCATGTGTTATACACGTATTTTAGTAAAAATAGCAAAATTCAAAAATGCGTTGATTTTAACTTTTTTGTACCATTTTTTGCACCCGCCCAAATTGTGAATATGCATTATAGTGAATATTGTCAAAAAGGTAGAAATTAAAAATTTCACAAAATCTCCATTTTTCATGTGTTATAACACACGCATTTTGATAAAAAAATGGCAAAATAAAAAAATGATGATTTCTGCATTTTCGCTACTACTTTTTACACACATCTCAATTGTGAATATGCACTCTAATGAAAGGTATACGACAAAGTGAAATATAGATTTTTCAAAAAAAATTCTAATTTTCATGAGTTATAACACACATATCTTAGCTGAAAATGGCAAAAATCTAAAAACGTATTGATTTTGGCTTTTTTCCTATTGTTTTTTTACACACCTCAATTGTGAACATGTATCATTGTAAACGGTGTCAAAAAAAGTAACATGTTTTTTTTTTCAAATTTCTATTTTTCAAGGGCTATAACAGACGAATTTTAGCCAAAAATGGTAAAATTCAAAAACACGTTGATTTTAGCTTTTTTTGTACTATTTTTTGCACCCACCAGGATTGTGAACATGCATTCTAGTGAATATTTTCAAAAAAAAGTAAAAATTAAAAATTCACCAAACCTTCATTTTTCATGTGTTATAACACATATATTTTAATAAAAAATGGCAAAATAAAAAAAGTGTTGATTTCTGCTTTTTCGCTATTACTTTTTACACACATCTCAATTGTGAACATGCGTTTTAATGAAAGGTATAAAAAAATGTAAAATATACATTTTTTACCAAATTCTATTTTTGATGGGTTATAACACACGTATTTTAACTAAAAATGGCAACAACTAAAAATCTGGTGATTTTAGCTTTTTTCCTACTAATTTTTCACCCACCTCAATTGTGAACATGCATAATTGTAAACGGTGTAAAAAAAGAAAGTTAATTTTTTTACCAAATTTCTATTTTTCATAGACTATAACATACGCATTTTAGCCAAAAATCGTAAAACTCAAAAATGCATTAATTTTTACTTTTTTGTATCGTTTTTTGCACCCACCTCGATTGTGAACATGCATTCTAGTGAATATTGTCAAGAAAAGTTAAAATTAAAAAATTCACAAAACATCCTTTTTTCATGTGTTATAACACATGTATTTTGGTCAAAAAAGGCAAAATAAAAAAGTGTTGATTTCTGATTTTTCATTAGTACTTTTTACACACATCTCAATTGTGAACATGCATTCTAATGAAAGTATACAAAAAAGTGAAATCTAGATTTTTCACAAAATTTCTATTTTTCATGGGTTATGACACACGTATTTTAGGAAAAAAAAATATAAAAATGTGTTGATTTTGGTTTTTTCCTACTGTTTTTTTACTCACCAAAATTGTGATTATACATTATTGTAAACGGTATCAAGAAAAGAAAATTAATTTTTTTACCAAATTTCTATTTTTCATGGGCTTTAACACACGTATTTTAGCCAAAAAAATGGCAAAAATAAAAAACGCGTTAATTTTGACTTTTTTGTAAAGTGTTTTGCACCAACCACAATTGTAAACATGCATTCTAGTGAATATTGTTAAAAAGTAAAAATTAAAAATTTCACCAAACCTCCATTTTTAATGTGTTATAACATACGTATTTGGTAAAAAATGGCAAAATAAATAAAATGTTGATTTCTGCTTTTTCGCTACTACTTTTTACACACATATCAATTGTGAACCTGCATTCTAATGAAATGTATAAAAAAAATGAATGTAGATTTTTCACCAAATTTCAATTTTTCATGGGTTAACACATGTGTTTTAGCTAAAAATGGCAAAAATCTAAAAACATATTGATTTTGGCTTTTTCCCTACTATTTTTTCACCCACCTCAATTGTGAACATGCATCAGTGTAAATGGAGTAAAAAAATAAAATTATTTTTTTTTCAAATTTCTATTTCCAAGGGCTATAATACTTGTATTTTAGCCTAAAATGAAAAAAATTCAAAAACGCGTCAATTTTAACTTTTTTGTACCGTTTTTGCACCCACCCAAATTGTGAACATGCATTCTAGTTAATATTATAAAAAAAGTAAAAATTAAAAATTTCACAAGACCTGATTTTTATGTGTTACAACACACGTATTTTGGTAAAAAATGTCAAAAAAAATTGTTGATTCTGCTTTTTCGCTACTACTTTTTACACACATATCAATTGTGAACATGCATTCTAGGGAAAGGTGCACAAAAAAGTGAAATATATATTTTTCACCAAATTTTTATTTTTTACGGGTTATAACACACGTATTTTAGCAAAAAAGGCAAAAAACTAAAAATGTGTTGATTTTGGCTTTTTTCCTACTGTTTTTTCACCCAGCTCAATTCTGATTATGCTTTATTGTAAACGGTGTCAAAAAAAGAAAATTAATTTTTTTTAACCAAATTTCTATTTTTCATAGATTGTAACACATGTATTTTAGCCAAAAATGGGAAAAATCTAAAAAGGTATTGATTTTGGATTTTTTTCTACTGTTTTTTCACCCAGATCAATTGTGAACATGCATAATTGTAAACAGTGTCAAAAAAATTAATTTAATTTTTTTTTACAAAATTTCTATTTTTCAAGTTTTGATTTCTGCTTTTTTGTTACTACTTTTTATACATATCTCAATTTTGAATAGGCATTCTAATGAAAGGTATACAAAAAAGTGAAATATAGATTTTTCATAAAATTTTTATCTTTCATGGGTTATAATATTCGTATTTTAGCCAAAAATGGCAAAATCTAAAAATGTGTTGATTTTGATTTTTTTCCTACTGTTTTTTCACCCAGATCAATTGTGAACATGTATGGTAAATAGTGTCAAAAAAGATAAACTTAGTTTTTTTACAAAAAAAATTCTATTTTTCATGGGCAATAACACACGTATTTTAGGCAAAAATGGCAAAATCCATAAACGAGTTGATTTTGACTTTTTTGTATCGTTTTTGCACCCATCCCAATTGTGAACATGCATTCTATTGAATATTGTCTTCTTTTTTGTACGGCTAATTATCCCATTTAAGGGGGGCGCCACTCCCAATTTTATTGATAGAATTAAAAGTAAACAAAATGCAATGGCAGATTTACCCACACCATTAGTACATTTAGGCAAAAGAGACATATTAATCGGGAGGACTCCTCCCTTGCAATTTAATACTTGAAAAGAAATTAGGAGTACTTCCTCCTTTACAATATCAAACTAGATTTACAGTTAAAAGGAGTTCAAAACACCTATGTAGAGGTGAGAGTTTGGATTTAGGAATTGTATCAGAGCCGTCCAGAGATTAAAAACTTTGATATGATCCCTAAATTCAACATCACCATATTTCAGCCCAAGTAAGATTCTCCCTTGTAAAAAACTCCCATTAAAATTCTATGGATTATCAGAGGTAGAAAGATGAAAACAAAATGGTTTCTTTTCTGCTTTATGTGAAAAGTGCATAAAGAAATATGCAATTCTTTATATATGATATGCTTCATACTGAAAATGTTTGAAAAACATTTGTACAACTTCGGCAGCAAAAAAGTGTTAAAGGGAATTGAAATTTGAACTTGTGATCTGCTACAAAAATAAATGGACAAAACCTTGCCTAAATTCAGCAGCAGGTGGTCCTTTTGTATTTTTTTGAAAAGAGTCTAACTTCAGCAGCAAAATAGAGCTTAAAGAATGCACTATGCTATTATGACTTGAATCTGTAATATGTGAAAAAGAGATTGGACAAACCATGCCTAACATCAGCAGCATGGTGGTCCTCTTTTCTTTTATTAAGTTATTGAAAAGAAAGTTTAATAACCTGGGAGCTAAAGCTAATTGGATGCTTAAGGATGTTACACCAAATTGCCTAGCATCAGCAGCAAAGTGATTTGAGGAAGAGTGGTAAAGCTGAAACATCTTCATTTCTTGCGCCATTCTTCACAGTTTCTGATATGATATGTCATTGAGTACTGGTGAGACTTTGAGGCTGGTGAGAAGGCAGATATTTTCTTTTGATATATGGCAAGCCTAGTTTTTCAGCTCTAATGATTGATTGGATCTTTTGATGTAGAAACTTTTCCTCAGTGAATATTTGATACTGATGTTAGGTTGCAGCTTGTGCTAACAATTTGGCGACAAAATTTTCCTCCTTTTGGCAGTGTGTCCACATTGTTGTAGCTAGAGATTCTTTTAGATTATGCACTTGTTCTTTTAATCTCCAAGGACAGGTTTTGGCATCCTGAAACCATAAGTGAAGATTAGAGTTGGATTCAATATTAATAATCTTGTAGATGCCTTTTTTTTTTTGCAAATTTCCAAGCCCATCATTGCTGCTTCTGCTATTATCTGCTCAAGAAAGAATAAGTTAGATATAGAGGATTTAAAAGTTAGGCAAGGTTTTGATGTGTTATAACTATTGAATATTATCAAAAAAATAAAGATTAAAAATTTCACAAAATCTCCATTTTTCATGTGTTATAACACACGTATTTTTGTAAAAAATAGCAAAATAAAAAAAAGTGTTGATTTCTGCTTTTTTGCTACTATATTTTGCACACATCTTAATTGTGAACATGCATTTGAATGAAAGGTATACGAAAAAATGAGATATAGATTTTTTACCAAATTTCTATTTTTCATGGGTTATAACACATGTATTTTAGCCAAAAATTGCAAATATCTAAAAACATATTGATTTTGACATTTTCCTTACTATTTTTTCACCCATCTCAATTGTGAACATACTTCATTATAAACGGTGTCAAAAAAAGAAAATTAATTTTTTTACCAAATTTTTATTTTTCATGAGCTATTAATACATATTTTAGTGAAAAATGGCAAAATCCAAAAAAGGCAAAATTCAAAAACGTGTTGATTTTGACTTTTTTTGTACCATTTTTTGCACCCACCCCGATTGTGAACATGCTTTCTAGTGAATATTGTCAACAAAAGTAAAAATTAAAAATTTCATCAAACCTCCATTTTCATGCATTATAACTTATAACACAGGTATTTTTGCTTTTTCGCTACTACTTTTTGCGCACATCTCAATTGTAAACATGCATTCTAATGAAAGGTGTACAAAAAAGTAAAATAGAGATTTTTCAAGAAATTTCTATTTTACACATGTTATAACACACGTATTTTTAGCCAAAAATGGTAAAAATCTAAAAATGTGTTGATTTTGGCATTTTTCCTACTATTTTTTCTCTTACCTCAGTTGTGAAAATACATCATTGTAAACGGTCTCAAAAAAATAAAATTAATATTTTTACCAATTTTCTATTTTCATGGTCTATAACACACATATTTTAGCTAAAAATGGCAAATCCATAAACGAGTTGTTTTTAATTTTTTTGTACCGTTTTTTGCACGTAATCTGATTGTGAACTTGCATTCAAGAGAATATTGTAAAAAAAGTAGAAATTAAAACTTTCACCTAACCTCCATTTTCATGTGTTATAACACACAAATTTCAGTAAAAAATGGCAAAATAAAAAAAGTGTTGATTTTTACTTTTTCGCTACTACTTTTAAACATATCTCAATAGTGAACATGCATTATAATGAAAGGTATTAAAAAAATTTTTAAGGCTGCCAGGATTATCCTTGATGTAAAATGTGAGATAATGGTTCAGTCCTATAAAATCAAATGAGCCCTTAACTAGCTTAGATTCATGCTCAGTAAGGGCCGGAATCCGTTCACCACCATTCTTCTTTACTATATCAGGATAGTCCCCAAACACCAATGGATGGAGAAGCCTGTAAACAAGAAATGTAAAATAACAGAACACTAAAAAATAGTAAGCATATCTTTTGCTGCATGCAAACAGAAGAACAATGAAAGCATCTAATTGAATGCTTGCCAGAGATAAGAGAAATGTGTGAGTACTATTGAAGGTTCATTCATTATATATCTTCCTATGATTCACAACTTACCAACCGACATAGAAATCGATGGCTCTTTGAGTAGCAATTACATCTTCTGTAGTATTAGTGTATGGAGCAAACCATGGCGTATATAGGTTTAGTCCCACAAAACCATGCTGGATCGCCTGCACAAGAACATATTATTGTCATTATTCCACTCACATTTTGTTATGGTCACATATTATCGTACCTTATGCTCTTATCTAACCATTTCCATGTCTATCAGTACAAAATAGCAATTATTCAGTAATTTCATAGAATCATAGGGAAAAAAGAATGGCGTAATCATGCATTTGTATTAACATCACTTTTCAATCATTTATTTGTCATGTAGGCATATGGTATTGAATCATAGAATTTTTATTTTTTATTTTGGTATTGAAGGGTTGGGACTCACAAATTTTATTGATTTAATTAGCAGAAACTCATGGTGGATATACTCATATACCCTAACCATAGTAGAACATAAAACAAAAATATTCTAAACTAAGAGTACTACTCTTTTACATTGAATCATATATTGAAAGATAGCGATCTTACATGTAATAAGAATGAAGATATCGATCATATATAGTGAAATGTCATATAAACAATAAGATTATATAAACCCTCTCAAGAAAAATGAAGATATCAATCCTACCAGTGCCAATCATTTTGAAATAAACTCTGAACATATTCAACGTGCACAACAAGAATGTCAAAGACTCAAGACCTTTTAGAATTTCAATGAATTGAAATATCAGACTCACAATGTGCTTGGTGAAGGTTTTTGTGTCAATAAAATATCAGAACTAGCTCATGTATGGAAGAAATTAAGAGACAGATAATCAATTATTGGATCTCTTAATCATTTTTAGCATATGGGAATAGTTTTTGGAACATAGACCTAGACATGGCCACAGTTCACGAACCGCCGATTACGATTCGTGAATCGCTGATTCGCGGTTCAACAAAGGGTGGAATTACGAAGGGGCATGCAAAGAAGAGATGCTGAACGGATTCCACCACGTCATTGCAGAAGCCGCATCTCTGGTCAATGCCAAGGTGGCCCAACCTGTCTCTAGTCAATAGCTTCTTCCTAATTCCCAACCATTGTATGAAAGAGAACTTAGGCGGGATATAGGAAGTCCAAACAGTCGTCACCCAATTTACCTTCCGTGCCGAGGCGCAGAAATAGTGGTATGCCATTCGTTGAGGCCGGGCTGCTTCCATTCGTCCATCCTTGCCTCTGCCTGGTCCACCGACTCCTCTGTCTCCACAATCTGATCTCTGATAGTGAGTAGCCTCCGTATGAGAGTAGACTGCTCCCTATGATGGGTGAGGTCCCAAATTGTACACCGCTGTAGGTAGTAGTGGTGAACCCATTTGACCCACATAGTCTGCTTGTCATGGTGGATGTTCCATAGGACTTTGGACAGCAGAGCCACGTTCCATGCCTGAAAATCCATAATCCCTAGACCTCCTTCCTCCTTTGGTAGCACGACATCTTCCCATTTCACCTTCGGTCGACCTCCATTCCATAGGAATTTTGTGCACAGGCTGACCAATCTAAGCATGACCAACTCCGGGACGGGTAGGACTGATAGCCAAAAACACATGATGCCCTACAGGACTGATCTGATAAGCTCAAGGCGTCCAGTATGAGTCAGTGAAGAAGCTGTCCATAAGGCAATCTGTGATGTGATCTTCTCCAAGAGCGGTGCATACTCTACAACCCTCAGTCCTCGTGGTGCCAGGGGTATCCCTAAATACCTGATAGGAACTCCCTCCGCTGGATGCCAGTGAGGTCGATGATGGCCGTCTGAACCTCCGATGGGACTCTGACAAAGAAAACCTGGGATTTCAGGGGGTTAGCCCTTAGTCCCAATACCTCCCCAAACAGCTGCAGACAGTCCCATAGCACCCCCACCGAATGCATATCCCCCCTACTGAAGAGCATTAGATCATCAGCATATGCCAAGTGTGTGATCTTGAGCTCCTCGCATCGTGAGTGGAGTGTAAAGGGGAGGATACGAGTCCTCATGCTCAGTAACCTGGAGAGATACTCCATACAGATAACAAATAGGTAGGGCGAGATGGGATCCCCCTGTCTCAGACCCCTCTGTCCTTGGAAGTATCCATGTATCTCCCCATTGATTCTAATGGAGTACGACGCCGTGGTGACACATTCCATGACCCAATGAACATATCTGGCAGGGAAACCCAGGCACTTTAGAGCCCCGCGTAAGAAAGCCCAGTCCACCATGTCATACGCCTTCCGGAGGTCCACCTTAATGCAGCATCGGGGAGAATTCTTGTTCCTGCTATACCCCTTAATGATTTCCTGAGCCATGTGGATGTTCTCTACCATACTCCTCCCTGCTACAAACGCCGACTGGGCCTCGTTGATAATCCTGGGAAGAAGTCCCACGAGGCGGTCAGCCAGGATCTTAGATATCACCTTATAGAGAACATTGCAGCATGATATAGGCCTATAATCCCCCACCGAGCTCGAGTGGGCCGATTTAGGGACCAAGGCAATAATGGTGTGATTAAGCTGCCTCAGGATCCTTCCCTCCTCAAAAAATTCCATGACTGCCTTGCACACATCACTTCCCACAGTGTTCCAGGAAGTCTTGAAAAAATCGGAAGAAAACCCGTCCGGGCCTGGCGCTTTGTCATTACCAAAGATAGCTCTCCTAATCTCCTCCTCGCTCACCGGAGTGGTTAGGCATTCCGCTTCCTCTTGGGAGACTAGGAACCCTTGCCTGTACACCTCGGCATCCAATTCTGGCATATTTTGGGAGGAGCCCAAAAGGTCATGATAGTAAGTCACAAACTCCCTCGCCAAGGCGACTTTGGAAGTGGTAGTGGTGCCATCCGCAGTGACTACTGCCGGTATGAAATTTCGCTTGCCTTTCCTCTTGACCACATTATAAAAAAGCCTGGTGTTCCGGTCACAGCTGAGTAGATAACGACATTTGGCCTTTTGAGCCAAAAAACTTCTCTCGGCCTCCGCCAGTCGCCAAGTCTCCTTCTTCATCCCTTTGACCTTCCTTTGCAGTTCCAAGTCACCAGGTGAGTCATGGAGAGCCGATATATGAATATCTAGTTCCTCCCTAGCCCTAACCACCCTAGAGGAGATATGGTTGAAATGCAACCGGTTGAGCTCCCTAAGAGATTCCTTCAAGCTTTTCAGACGCCTACAGATCATATATTGTTCCCGGCCATAGTACGGTTGGGACCATACCCGCTGCACCACATCAGAGAAAGAGTCATGTTGCCCCCACATGTCAAAGTAATGAAACATGCCTTTACTCTGATTCTGCTGGTCTCCCACAGAAACAATGCATGTTGAGTGATCTGATATGTACGACAGAGAGCCATAGGTGACATGTGCATAAATATCCCGACGATGCCAATCATAATTGACCATCACCCGATCCAGTTTAGACCATACGGTGCCATTAGACCATGTGAAATGATTCCCCATAGACGGAACATCAGAAAGTCCAAGAGAGGCCGCACAGTCCAAGGAGTCCTGGGTCTCATACAGTGTAACAGGATTCCCATTGCTCCTCTTATTCGCAAACATCACGTTATTAAAATCCCCCAACAGTATCCATGGTTTTGCTGACGGATTTATATATATTTTTTATTTCATATTGATTGTTAATGTTAAAGTTAAACTAAATCTATATGTAAAAGTAATTTTTATTTATAAAGATATAAAAAAAATAAAAGAATTGAAAGAATAAACTAAATTAATAATTAAAATTTCAACAGTATAATATAATATTAAAATTATAATAATAATTTGAATTAAATTAATAGATAGAGTTCTTAAATGAAGAGAATTACGAATAATTAGAAAATTAAGAAAAAAAATTATTAGGTAAAAAATAAATATAAGTGTGAGGTATGCATAGATTTTAGACTAATGAAACATATATTAAAGACATAGCATATACGGTTATGTTTATATTAATTATACATATTCATGTTAAATATATGCTTACATGAATTTTGTAAAGTATTTATATGTTTTAGCGAGTATTTATGTTCAATATAAATTTATATATATCATGTGTGTGTATATATATGTTCTTGGATGATTTAAAACCAAATAAAAATTACCTATTTCAGTTATATTTCTAAAAATAGTTAATTATAATAATTAATATAGGATTTATAAAACAAAATTATCCCAATAAAAAATTTAAAAAATCCTATTCCAAAAGTGCACGAAACTAGTCGCACAAGTCAATTTCATAAACCACTATGGGTAAATAGCAATTAACTCTTGGTACAAATATCCAAACGCAGACCCAACTTCTTTTTCTTACCTTAAGTTCCCCCTCCGTTTCTCCAAATCCAGACACAGCCTAGACGGGGTTGCGTACTTAGCGAAAAAAAAAACCTAATTTTATATAACCCTAATCTCAAATCTCTCAAACCGAATCGATCATAACAAGATGGTGATGGAAACAGCGACGCAACCGACGAAGCTCCGATGGGGAGAACTGGATGAAGAAGACGGAGAAGACCTCGACTTTCTATTGCCCCCAACGCAGGTTATAGGCCCCGATGAGAACGGCACGAAGAAAGTCATTGAGTACAAGTTCAACAATGATGGTAATAAAGTCAAGATTACAACTACGACGCGCATCCGGAAACTTGCGAACGCACGCCTTAGCAAGCACGCCGTAGAGCGCCGCTCATGGCCTAAGTTCGGCGATGCTGTTCAGGAGGATGTTGGTAGCCGCCTCACTATGGTCTCCACTGAAGAGATTCTCCTTGAACGCCCTAGAGGACCCGGTATGGCGGTATCTATTTCTCGCTTTTTCACTTTTGTTTTTATTTATTATTTTGTTTTTAATTATTATTTTCTTGCTGTTCCATTATTTGTTTGATGGCGTTATGCCTCCCATTCTGGGTGAATTGCGCTATTTTTTTATATATTTATTTTTAAAATGGAAAATTTATAGTGGTTTGAGTTCATTTGTTTTTTTTTTTTTGGTTTTAACCCACCGATGTTGGCCCGGGAGGATTTTTTTTTTTAAATGGAAAATTTATAGTGGTTTTTATTCATTTAGTTTTTTTTTTGGTTTTAACCAACCGGTGTTGGGTGGATTGGCAATGGAGGATTACTTAGATCCCTCACACGGTCGTGAGAGTCTGAGAGAGCAGAGCTGTAGTGGTGGGTGAAAAATAGTAATAATAAGGAAGCAAAAATAAAGTTTGTTTTGGCAATTTAATTGGGACGTTCTGGTGATTAAAATAGGGTGTACCAGGTGAAGTGATTCAAAATTTTTCTGATTAAGGCATGGGTTGGGTAGCATAATGGCAACTTGCAAGGCTTTAAAGTAATTACCTCTTGAGCGGAAATAGCAGATTGGTATGTTTTTGGGCTTTTCATCTTTGCAGTGTTTACGTGTTCAGTAAATCAGCAGCGGAAAAATAAGCTGTTGAACTAAGGATATTAAGATTTTATAGCTGAATTTTGAAAAATCAAGAATTAGTAGGTAGCAAAACAAAGTGGTTTAAGGGTTAAGTGAATTGGGATATTAGTTGTCAAAATGGCTAGGTTGGAAGATCCTTTGATGGAATGAAAGGCATTTTAGTTGGGATAAAAATAAGAAGAGATTGGATTGATGGAACGCGGCGAAAGAGTTAGCAGCACATTAGAGGGCCAGAGTGATGCAACTCTCAGAGGGTCTTTTAGACAATTTTGTTAGGCATTATTTCTTTTAAACTAATATGTTTTGTTTTACATGTTTTCAGTTAAGAAATGGTGTAATTGAGAATTATAGTTCTTGAGCTGCCCTCTCATTCCTCCCTTTCCTTCATCTGAAAGCTCTCTTGTTTTCTCTTTGTTCTATGATGAGCTCTGTTTTCTTTTTTATCAATACAAGCTTTGATATTCTGGGAATTATGGATTACAGATAAGAGCTAAGATTCAATTACAGTGCGGGATTGATTTGTTGCATAAATTGTGATACAATCATTTCTACTGCAAGGAGCCTTGAGATTTTTAATTTTGTTAGAGTTGCTTTCTGCTGGATCTGGTTTCAGAGATTTGTATTGCATGAATAAATAATCTCATATAGCACAAGATTAATTTATTGTATTTAGATTTTACATGCCGTTCATTGCATGCTTGAAATCCTTGTACCCCTTCTTTTTCCTGAAAATTTTGGACTTATTTTAACATGAGGTGCCTTTGTACTCGTTACAAGTCACAAGTTCAATTTATTTTTGTTCTTTTCTCGTTAACTTTGATTAGGCTCCAAACAAGAGGAAACGAAGACTCCTGGGGACCCCTTATTTCAAATGAATAAAGGAGGTGCTGTTCTCATGGTGTGTAGGACCTGCGGGAAGAAGGGTGATCACTGGACATCAAAGTGCCCTTCCAAGGATCCTGCACAAACTGATGTTTTTGTTGATAAGCCACCTTCTGAGGTTACAGTTCAAGCAAATGGTGGTACAAAGCCTGCATATGTTCCTCCTAGTATGAGAGGAGGAGGTGTAGAGAGAGGCGGAACTGAAATGAGACGCAGGCACGAAGAGAATTCTGTTAGGGTAACTAACCTTTCAGAAGACACAAGGGAGCCTGACTTGCTTGAGCTGTTCCGTACTTTTGGTCCTGTGAGCCGAGTTTATGTTGCTGTTGATCAGAAGACTGGCATAAGCAGAGGTTTTGGTTTTGTGAACCTTGTGAACCGGGAAGATGCTGAGAGAGCCATCAGCAAGCTTAATGGGTATGGTTATGACAATCTCATCCTCAGAGTGGAATGGGCTGCTCCTAGGTCAAACTAAGTTTCCTCCGTAGCTAAGCTGAAAGAGATGTTTCACCAGTTCCTAAATGTGATGCTATGGAGATTTTGTTTTGTTTTTTGAACTTGAGATATTGGAGTGCATTTCTGCTCAGAGATGTTTCTCCATTCTTATATTATTGGGATTCTATTTTCTGTTCAGAACTAGAGATGTTGTAATACACTTTTGCTCATGAATATTGTCTACAAATGTTATTTATGGTGACTAGGTCCTCGGGTTTGCTAATTCTAAAATCAGAGATGTTGCGATAAGGCTTGTTCTTGCATGACCTTAACCGGATACCATCATACTGCCCTCTGATTAGAAAGATTTAGGCACAGTTGTGCACATTTAAAACTGTCCTCAAGTGCTAATCTCAAGCCTGTTTAAGTAGTGTTTAAGTTCTCTGCCTTCTCTCTAACTTTAGCCCTAAACCAAATGGCCAGAGCCGGTCAACCATTTGCTTCCATTAACCCTCCTTTCCATTCTTTTATGCACTATAGTCTTCTCTTCAAAATCCCTAGCCTCTCTACGGTCATCTGCTCTCTCTCTTTCACTTTGCCACCTCCAACTGTCTCAGACTACCCAAGGCTTCAGAGCTGCTTCAGACTGCCATAACCTCATCTCTACCATCACTGAGTGGAGCCACCTCGTCCAACAGCAGGCGTTACCAAGAAGGAACGGGATGGCCTCAACAGATCTGTATTCAGGCTTGGCTTACTTCCCTTCTTTCAGCTTCAAATGGGTTCTCAAACCATTTGGGAGGAAGGATCTGCTTCAACTTGCACGGATTGGACATCACCGACTTACAGCTGCCTCCAACAACCGTCAACTCACCACCGGTTCCACAAACATTCAGCTCTCCTCCGGCTTCTCCAACCTTCAGCTCACCACCGCACCATCCACCTCTCTCCGCCCGATTCACAACGGAAGAGAGCAGATCGAGCTTATGGAGACACTATTCAAGCTCGTTAACTTACTGCCGACGCTCAGAATCGCCCTCCACCAAAAGGCTAGAGCTTACCTCCAGCTTCCTACTCACCTCTGAGGCAAGGATTGGACTCAATCTTGGATCGCAACTCATCTACTCCAAGCTGCCACCCACGACTGTTCATCTTAGTCCACTGTTCAATAATCGGGCACTAGCAGCTGAAACAGGATTGCGGAGGATCAAGGCTCAAATGGTAAGCAGTCCAGCGTCCAAACTGAGGAGATCCACCTCAATGGTGGTGTATAAACTGCTGAGCTGGCTTGGCAAACCCTTTGGTGATGGGAGGTCTCTTCTGAGGTAGTAATAATACTGAGAACTTGAATGAAATAAATCTGAAGATGTGTTGCTCAAATTATGATGCTCAATACAGTATTTGCTAATTCCTGTGCTTGATGAAAGACTTGGTGAACTTTGAAATTATTCTGAATGTATTTTCTCTATTGAGGAACTTTTGCTTGAATCACATGTTTTGGGCGGATTTGCTGCGGTTCTTTGCTTGAATGAATAAGGAATCTTGGATGAAATGAGTGGAAAATTTGTGCATTTGGTTTAAATAGCTTTAGAAATTCGGTGATTATGTGAACTTGCTGAAGCTTAGGGACTAATTCCTACCTTGAACCTGAACTGAAATGGGGACTCAATTGAGGAGAATTCCCAGTTTGTTAGTATAATCACGTATTTGGTAATGATCCCGATGTGGAGCCATTTTCTTGCTAAATCACTCATGTGCTTGAGGGATACAATTTGGTCATGGAGTTGCAAATTTCTGGAATGAGGTTGAAGGTTTTGATGGACAGATCCATATGCTGTTGATATATGTTACATCTATTCTTATCTTGAGCTGATACCTTACCTTACATATGTTGATTGCTGGAAAGAATCATATGCTATATTACATTTGGTCAATTTTGTGGGACATTTGCTTGGATTTGCTGCTTGAAAGCATCCATTGCCTTGTTTTGTGGCAATGGTGGAATGTGGATTATTGTTGATATCTTGGTGGATTAGTGACTTCGTAAATTGCTGGGTGAGGATCTATTTGGTTAATGTTGACATGAAGTTCCCCAGCAGTTTTGAGCTGCCTAGATCTTGCTGTGGCAGCCTGAATTTGTCCTTTTATGGAACTTTTTCGTAGACTATTGTGGAAATGGGAGTAGGATTGAATTTCAGCTCGGTTTCTCCCATAAGGCTGTGAAACAAACTTGCAATTCAAAAATGAACTTATATGTATAATTGTTTGGCACACCTCATATGCTTTTAATGGAGGTAGAAAGTTATACTCTATTGATATAGCGTAGAAGCTTTCTTCATTCCATATCATACATTTTATTAGTAAACTGTGTAATGGAGTAGTACTCCATGTTTACTGTTTTCGTTTGCTTTGTAACGATGCGTCGGGTATATCCAGCATCGTCTTTTGCTCATTATATATATAAGTACAGTTTTAATAAAAAAAAAAAAAAGAAGTAGTGTTTAAGATATATGATATGCATGTTTCAACTTTAGCCTCCCAAACTTCTATGTTAATTCTGCCCCTATAATGCCCAGTTAGTCCGGTTAGAGTTGGCCAAAATGGCGGTTCCGGAACCGGAACCGGCCAAAAAAAAAAAAAAAAACATTTTATAATTCTATGAATATTTCTATACCATTTCACTTTCATCACATAATTTCTTAGTTTTCTAATCTTTATATTGTAAGTTTTAACGTTTATAGTTTAAGGTTTAGGGTATTATGAGCATTTATATATATATTTTTTCTCACTTATCTAATCCTTCATAATTCTATTTTTCTAAAACCTCCATCAATTTCAACTATTAATCCAATTATATTATGTATCAACTTAATTTTCTAATTTATATTATCCTAATTTTATTATTATATTATGCTAATATACTATTTGAATTCCAATTAATAGTTCGATCATTCTCTCAATACTCTTATTCTTTCTATATATTTCTTTCTCACTTATGTAATATTCATAATTCTATTATTCTAAAAAATTCATCTATTAGTTTAATTTTAACTACTATTCTAATTATGTTATTATATTATACTAGTTGAATTCTAATTAATAATTCAAATATTCTTTTAATATTCTTATTATTTTTATATCCTTGAATCTCACTTATCTAATTCTTCCTAATTCTATTATCTAAAAACTATATATTAATTTAGTTCAATTGTAACTATTATTATTCTAATTATATTATTATGTTGTATTATTTGAGTTTCAATTAATAGTTTAATCATTATTTCAATAAAAATCAAATTTAAAAGTGAGATTACAATCGAAATTCGAAACTAAAAATCGAAAAATTATACAAAACCGGAACAGCAACCGGGACGGAACCGGAACTGGAACCGGGGCGGAACGGGAACGGGGCGGTTCCGAAACCGTGGCCATCACTAAGTCCGGTTAACAAATAGTCTCCAATTATTTGATCTGAGATCCTATCCAGAGGTACGAAAAGAATTGTTACATTGTGGCTTTCCATATCAAATTCTTGTATTAATTTTAACTAGTTTTCCTCTTCATTTAATTTTTGTTGCAATTTTGAAATGGTCAAAGTACCCTTTCGGCAGACTCAGCAAGGGATGCGAAATTGACAGAGATCTCTACAATTCATTAACCACAGTCGACACTCTGGTAAGTATGACTGAACCAAACAGTCCAAGGTACCTCACATGGCTGGCGATGGATTCTCCCCCTTTCTAATATATTAAAACAAAAACACGGTTGCTTTTCAAACATACAACAAAAGCTACAAGAAAGAGTGACGAGACAGTCATCCTTGAACGTTTTCTAGGATATTTAAGCCATATTAATCCGAATTGTGCTTCTTGTAGATACAATTACCGTGAACCTCCCACGTTAACATTATAAAACACCCATAAGAAACACCTCTGTAAATTCTACAATGAGGATATTGTGGAATCACAACACTTCTGGTAAAGCACGGCAAAACGTGCATGCCGAGTACTAACAGGTTCTTGCTTGGCCGAAACAAGGGCTGCAAAATGCTTGAGTTACTGAAAGTCAATAGCAAATTGCTGGATGCTAGTAAACTCATAGTCGAACCCTTTTCACATCATTTTCAGGGACATTTGCATCAGTCCCATTGCCACGGAACCAAACTACTTGATTGACCTTGAGTCTGCAACAAAAAGAAAAAGGAAATTTAAGACAAACCAAAACAGTTTACATTGCTGCAGCTTTTTGCATACAGCAAATCCGATTAACATAGGAATACACTTCCTGTTGACATAAATTACTATTGGACTAATAGCAGTTGCCACCTCAGGAATAAATGCAAAAGAATTATGTATTAGAGCTATTTTTGAACTTATATAAACATGTATATTTCATAATCAGCTTCAACAGGTTCTAACATTGCTTTTTCAATCAGGGACAACTGCATATCTCTCTGTTGGTGAGACCCAAGATTTCTCTGCACAAAAGAAACAAGTAAACATTTTGAAGTTAACACATTACCCTAACATTTTGTACTACAAAATCTAAAACCAGGAGTACACTGTCCACACCTGAAATTGGATTAACTTTTGAGCACCCTATCAGTTGTCCAATTGATCCATCAACACTTAATGCCTCTATGATCTTTGGAATATTTCTTCAATTATGAAACATAGCAATATGAGCCAATGAGTTTAGACATTCATTACATGCTGTACAATCCAATATGCCAAAAAGACTGAACCACAACTAGAAACTAGAATATGAGTGACAAGTGAGGAAACACTTTGTCTAAAAACATACACACATCACACTTTGAAACACATGCACAGATTATCATGTCATCATCAGCTAAGAAGGAAGGCCCTGTGCCAGAAATAAATATGAATGCTGAAATGCCTGTTCCCAAGTATGAAGGTCCCAGCTATGCTTTTGTACATTGTGAGTTACAGGATAACCGAAGACAGAAACATTGGAAATTTAACAAAATATGATGCCTATATTCCAAAATATTATACATCCTATGAAAATAAGAAAGAAAAAGAATAAAGAAAGAGCTCTCAGTGTAGTGGAAGTTAGAGAGAGAAGCTCTCATCCCTCTCTAAGGGTTTGCTTTCACACCGATTGCTCTACCGATCTCTTGTGGATTTCTTGTGGTTTTCTATTCGGATTCCCCTCCGATAGAGGTTAGATTACTGCCGGTTTTCTATTTGGATTATTTTTCCAGCAAGTTTTGGCCGGATTCCGAGTATTTTCCCTTTTGGGCAGCCGTGAGGTACACTATTCATCCTCAACGGCCGCCGGAATTTATGGACTATAGGCGGAGCTCCAATCAATATAGCCTATCACATATAATTCCTGGGTTTTTCCTCTCTATTATGGTGATTTTTAAGTGATTTTTAGACCCCCATTATTGGTCCAAATCAACTAAGGCAGCTTCGTATGTTCCATGCCTAGCTTCTTATGTGGATCCCGGCATCAAAGGTTGGTCATTCCCTAACCATAGTGTTGAATCTTGTAGCTTTTAATTGAAATTATGGACTGTTGTTGGGAATTTTTGTGGAATTATTGTTGAAAATTCGGTGAAGAAGACGAATGAACAGTGATTTTGGTTGGGAAAATTTTTGGATTTCGCCAAACACGCCCTAACCCTTGCTGCAATTCAATTGGTGGGCCCCACTGCCACCTGGCTGTGTTCTATTGGACCAACTCAGCAGCGCATTACGAGTGGCAATCTCATATTGGTCCACTTCAACGGCCAAGCCACGCGGAATCGCACTATCTAAGGGCTGTGCTGGTGGGGCTGGACGCTATCGCCACGTGGAAGATACGGATTGGGCGCTTGGATTACTGGCGGTGCTGGCAGCTTCTGATTGGGCCACGTGGAATCGCACTATCAAGGGCTGACTAGGGGGCTTGGATAGGTACCGCCACGTGGAGAAGCCTAATTGGCCAACCGGATTACCTCCTATCCAGCTTGCCATGCGGCAGATTACGATTGGACCAATTGGATTCCTGCAGTGGCCCATTGCCACTGTGGAATAGCACTATCGCTGCTCTCTCCCCACCGCCGACACGTGTGCAGCACCCATTGGCTACTACGACCTCATCCGCCAAGTGGCGATCACTCATTGGCGGAAATGGCCACCTCTCCACAAACCTCGGACGGCGTCTCCGCCTCTCCTCCTCCTACTTCCGGCGTCCCACAGCTCTCTCTCCGCCTCGGCACGCCCAAAGGAGGTAAGCGGACCACCCCTCCGCCCTTTCCGACTGCCGGAAAATTGGTCCCCACGACCAAGAAATCAACCCCGCCACCCACGATAAAGACGGCCGGAGGCGCAGTGGATTTCACCGGATTGGCTGCCGGTTCTGCTGCCTCCACCTCTTCTTCCGGTAATCTGATTTCAGCCACCATTTCTGGCGTTTTGGCGGCTGCTACTGCCTCTACTCCGGCCATTTTGGATGCCGACCACTCCATCCAATCCCTGCCGGAAAATGGGACTAAGTCGCAAGGGACCTCTGATGACTGTCAGATTTCGGACGGCCGAAACAGGGGACGTAGCCGTCCGAAACTCGACAGTAGCGACCCTGAAAATGAGCAACTCGTTTCGGACGGCCGAAACAGGGAGGAAAGCCGTCCGAAACTCGACAGTAGCACAGACGAAAACAGGCCACTAGTTTCGGACGTCCGAAACTCGGGTACCGTGCGTCCGAAACTCGGCAGAAGCGAAGTGGATACCATACCATCGGTTTCGGACGGCCGAAACTCCACACCAAGAGTTTCGGACGTCCGAAACTCCACTGAAGGCCGACCCATCCTTATTGAAAATCCTCCTCTCCAGGCAAATGGGACACCTACTATGGCCAATGTCTCGGGAGCTAAACAAGGGTCTTCCACTCTTCCTTGGGCACAGGTACTAATGGGGCGACAAAAACCAAGCAAGAACCTTACGTTGCAACAATGGGAGAATGTTGAATTGGAGAAAGAAGATGTGAGAGATGTGGGTTATGGCCTTGTAGGATATGTTCTTGGGAAATTCCCGGGATTTAGAGCAATCAATGAAGTCCGAAGGAAATGGGTGTGCCACACCGGTTCACTTTTCATGATGATGGGTGGATGGTATTCCGGTTTGAGAATGAGGTTGATCGGGACTCGGTTCTTCAAGGTGGCCCCTATGAAACTTTTGGCACCCCTTGGCTCCTTAAGGTCTTGACTCCATGCCTTGTACTAAATGATGCATGCTTTACCTCGATCCCCACTTGGATTCGCCTCCCTGGCCTTCCTTTGGGTTGTTGGAACAAAGTGGCCTTAAGTAAGATAGCTTCGCGTATCGGGGTTCCTATTGCTGCAGATAAGTGTACGGCATCTATCGAGAAGACGGCCTATGCCCGTGTGTTGGTGGAGGTGGAAGCAACCAAGGCACTAACGGCTATCCTTTGCACTGCCAAATGGAGTACAACACACCCAGTTGGTTATCTATGAGAGGGAACCCCGCTTTTGTACTACTTGCCGTATCGTGGGACATGGCACTGAAAACTGCAAGGGGCGAATGGCACAAACTAGGGGGCGCTCACAATCAAGACCACGGACACAAGGTGGCAATAGGGACAAACCTAAGGCCCCAAGAAGCAAGTCAAGAGGCCAATCTAAACCGGCCTCAATTAAAGTCACCTTAGCCCCGAACAAGCATATGGAAGAAGCCGGTCCTTCGGGGGTAGTGAAACCCAACCCCCCGGTCATGGTAAAGGGAGATACTTGGAGGCGAATGGAGCCTCCCAAGAGGGTGGACAATTCCAGACTTGAAGTCCCACTGCCCGAAGGTACTCAAGACATAACAGTACCCAATGACAAGGGTAAGGGCCCTATGGTAGAGGAGGAGGTAGATTTGGAGGTCCACGAGATACCTTTGACGAAGGAACGAGGACAACCTGTTGGGCATTTCCGGCCAGGAAGATCAAAGTCCTGTGGACCACGGGTATTGCAATCTCCCAAGGTCAAAGAAGCCCTCAAACATGTCAAAGAGGTCATGGAAAGTTTTGAAGCTAGTCAACGAGAGGAGCACACACAAGTATCTACTGAGGGACTGGCCCACCACCACCGGTGGTAGCTCCCCCTCCAATTGGGACTTCCACCTGTACACTGTCCTCTTCATTCTATGAGGACATGATTACTCCGGAGGAGCGAGAGAAGCAAGAATGGGTTACAGCAAACAAGAAGCAGAGGAAGAATAAGGGAATGGTAAAGAAGGCCAAAGGGGGAGACAGGAGGAACAAGGGTGGTCATACCCGCTCTTAATGAAGATCGGATCTTGGAACATACGGGGGCTCAACCTCCCCCTGAAACAAAAAGAGGTGGCTACTACTCTAGGCAAGCATTGTCTAGATGTGTTCGGTATTTTGGAGTGCAAGATGGATGATGGCAGGGTCGACAAGATGATGCGGTTGAGGTTTCCTGGATGGAGGCAATGCAATAATTTTGGGTTAGACTGTCGAGGCCGGATTATTGCTATATGGAACCCCCTCAAGGTGGACGTATCTCCGTTAGCGGTGCAACCCCAACTCATTCACTTGGAGGTCACATGTAAGGTAACGCTACTCTCCTTTCATGTGACTTTCGTTTATGGCCTTTATACTGTGGTGGAACGACGAAGTTTGTGGAGTACGCTGGAGTCTTCGGCTCTGCCGGGCGTGCCATGGATGATCTTGGGAGACTTTAATAATGTGATGTTTGCAAACGAGAAGATCAATGGGATATCGGTTACACTATATGAGACTCAGGATTTCTTAGACTGTGCGGCCTCCCTCGGACTCTCCGATGTCCCGTCCATGGGTAATCACTTCACATGGACTAATGGCACTGTTTGGTCCAAGTTGGATCGGGTGATGGTCAATTATGAATGGCACTCCAGGGATATCTATGCACATGTCACCTTCGGCATCCTGGGGTACATATCAGACCATTCCACTTGCATTGTCTCGGTGGGCGATCAACAGAGTCGGAGCAAAGGAATGTTTCACTATTTTGATATGTGGGGGCAACATGATTCCTTTCCGGATGTGGTACAGTGGGTATGGTCCCAACCGTGTTATGGAAAGGAACTGTACATGATTTGTAGGCGATTGAAAAGCTTGAAGGAGCCGCTTAGGGAGCTCAATCGGTTGCACTTCGCCCACATCTCCTCTAGGATGGCTAGGGCCCGGGAGGAACTGGATATTCTTGCCTCGGATCTTCACGACTCACCTACAGATGTGGATCTACAGAGGAGGGTTGAGGAGCTAAAGAAGGAGAATTGGAGATTGGCGGAGGCTGAGATGAGTTTTTTGGCCCAGAAGGCTAAATGCCGCTACCTACTCAATTGTGACCGGAACACCAAGTTGTTTTATGATGTGATCAAGAGGAATGGGAAGCGGAATTTCATCCCGGCAGTACGCCTTGGGGATGGCACCACTACCACCTCAAAGGCTGCACTTGTGAGCGAGTTCCTCACTTACTATCATGATCTGCTGGGCACTTCCCAAACCTTACCGGAATTGGATCCTGAAGTGTACTCTCGAGGGGTCCTTGTATCCCAAGATGAGGCGGAACGCATAATTGCACCTGTTTGCGAGGAGGACATCAAGAAGGCTATATTTGGCATTGGCAATGACAAGGCGCCTGGTCCGGATGGGTTTTCTTCGGGCTTTTTCAAGACTTCCTGGTCCACTGTGGGAGGTGATGTCTGTAAGGCGATTATGGAATTCTTTGAGGAGGGAAGGATACTGAGGCAGCTCAATCACACCATTATTGCCTTGATCCCCAAATCAGCCCACTCGACCTCGGTTGGGGATTATAGGTCTATCTCGTGCTGCAATGTGCTTTATAAAGCTATATCCAAGATCCTCGCTGACCGCCTTGTGGGACTTCTTCCCCGGATTATCAACGAGGCGCAATCGGCGTTTGTAGAGGGTAGGAGTATGATTGAGAACATCCACATGGCTCAGGAGATCCTCAAGGGGTATAGCCGGACTGGTAACTCTCCACGATGTTGCATCAAGGTTGACCTCCGGAAGGCGTATGATATGGTTGATTGGGGTTTCTTGCGAAGCGCTATGCTGTGCCTCGGTTTTCCAGACAGATATGTGCATTGGGTCATGGAATGTGTCACCACGGCATCGTATTCCATACGCATCAATGGGGAGATACATGGACACTTCCAGGGGCGGAGGGGTTTGAGACAGGGGGATCCCATCTCACCCTACCTATTCGTCATATGCATGGAGTATCTATCCCGGTTATTGAGCGCCAGGACTCGCTTCCTCCCCTTTACACTACACCCGCGCTGTGATGAGCCTAAAATCTCACACTTGGCGTATGCTGGCGATCTCATGCTCTTCTGTAGAGGGGATGTGCACTCGGCGGGGGTATTATGGGACTGCATGCAGCATTTTGGGGACGTATCGGGACTAAGGGCCAATCCCCTGAAATCCCAGGTTTTCTTCATTGGAGTCCCCTTGGAGGCTCGGAGAGCCATTTCTGATCTCACTGGTATTCAGCAGGGGGAATTCCCTATTCGTTATCTAGGGATACCCTTGGCACCCCAGGGATTGCAGGTGGTGGAGTATGCGCCACTTCTGGAGAAGATCACTTCACAGATTGCCTTGGGGCCAGCCTCATTACTGTCTCATGCTGGCCGACTGGAACTCATCAAATCGGTCTTACAAGGCATCATATGTTTCTGGTTATCGGTCCTACCGGTCCCGGAGCTAGTCATGATTCGACTGATCAGTCTGTGCAGAAGGTTTCTATGGGATGGCGGCCGCCCGAAAGTCAAATGGGAAGATGTTGTCCTACCAAAGGTGGAAGGTGGCTTGGGAGTAAGGGATTTTAGGACTTGGAATGTGGCTCTGTTGTCCAAAGTCATATGGAATATTCATCATGATAAGCAGACCATGTGGATCAAATGGGTTCACCACTACTACCTTCGGCAGTGTACCATCTGGGAGCTCACTCACCATAGAGAGCAGTCTACTCTCATGCGTAGGCTACTCGATATCAGGGACCAGGTTATACAGATGGAGGGATCGGTTGATCAGGCAGAGGCAAGGATGGAGGAATGGAGGCAGCATGGACTCACAAGGATGGCGTATGACTACTTCCGCGCCTCGGCTGAGAAGGTACCGTGGGTCACGACAGTTTGGACTTCCTACACCCCGCCAAAGTACTCTTTCACGCTTTGGCTGGGGATTAGGAAGAAGCTATTGACAAAGGATAGGTTGGGCCGCCTGGGCATTGATCAGAGATGCGGGTTTTGTGATGCGATGCTGGAGTCTGTTGAGCACCTATTTTTCGCGTGCCCCTTTACTAGGGCACTATGGGATGAGCTACGCCTCTGGTGCGGTCTACAGAGACAGATGACGACTCTCGCAGCGGCACTCAAGTGGTTGAAGAAGGAAAGCAAGGGTACCTCTTGGAAGGCTAGGAAGAGTAAGCTTACATTGGCATGTACAGTTTACTATATTTGGCTTACTAGAAATAGGCTGTGCTTTGAGCAGGTTCAGCCTATACATAGTGACATCGTGAAGAGGATTCAGACACACGTGTACAGGGTAGGCGCATCATTGTACCCTAGTGTCTCTATCCTAGACTAGGAGGATGTCTTTCCCTAGGTCTCTTTTGTGTACCAGTGCTCTCATGTATTCTGGTTCTCTGCTGGGTTTCGGACGTCCGATCCTAGTTTCGGACGTCCGAAACTAGGGGCTTTTTGTTACCGGCCCCTCTTTTGATGTTTTGTTCGCCCGGGGATGCCCGGTGTATAGTGTACATGATAAAACAGAAAATCGATCAATAATATTTTTACCTTTGATCAAAAAAAAGAAAGAAAAAGAATAACTTGATCCACCAACACTTAATGCCTCTATGATCTTTGGAATAGTTCTTCAATTATGAAAAATAGCAATACAAGCCAATGAGTTTAATCATTCATCACATGCTGTTCAATTCAATATGCCAAAAGAACTGAACCACAACTAGAAACTAGAATATGAATGACAAGTGAGGAAATACTTTGTCTAAAAACATACGCACATCACGCCTAGAAACACATGCACAGATTGTCACATCATCATCAGCTAAGAAGGCCAGCCCTGTGCTAGAAATAAATATTAACGCCCAAATGCTAGTTTAGAACATTCATTCAGTTTGCTGTTTCAAAGTTTTAGGGCAAGGAACAGCTGTATCGGCTTCAACTCTGAACGGCCTAACCCAGCTACCCTTTTGTACATTGTGAGTTACAGGACAACCAAACACAGAAACAATAGAAATTTGACAAAATATGATGCCTACATTCTGAAATATTAGACATCCTATGAAAATCAAAAAGAAAAAAAAAAAAAAACTACTTGGATGCACATTTGATCTTCTGAAGGACCAACTTTGACATGTCACCATAGGATGCAACTTTGACATGTGAAAATTTGACATGTCACCAAATTTTCACCATAGGATGAAATATTCTAAAAAAACTACCAGTCTCTCTTGATGTGTTTGAGAAATATTCACATGTCACCATAGGATGCACATTTGATCTTCTGCAAGCCTTTTGTAGTTCAAAATGCCAGTCTCTCTTGATGTGTTTGAGAAACAGGAAGAGCTGCTTGATTGCCAGAATGTTCAAAGATGTAAATCGGAAAAAAGAACATCATGATCCACGGGAGATTTAGAAAGTATTGTGAAATTTTTGTATAACCGCATGGACATGCAGTTGCTCTTGTTTGTCTAGCCTAAACTGAAGGACTATACGTTTCTTCTGAAGGACCAACTTTGACATGTGAAAATTTGTAATGCATTTGCACCAAATGAGAATAAAGTTGTGAATGTCAAGCTTTATGGTTGGGGATGGAACAAGGTACATTGAACTTCTGTTTTATTCGTAATTTAAGTATATACGAGTCAATTAAATGTTTGCATGTGATAATTAGGATTTATTTCCTCTTGTTTGACTGTGGTTTTCTTGGTATATGCAATTCTTGTCACTAACAAGAGTTTAGGAATTTAGAAGAGAAAAAGAAAAGAAAACTTACATTAGAAGAGAAGAGAATAAAATAAGATATGTAGCTTTTCACATGTTTGGATGTTTCAGGAGAGAAAACATTGTTTAGCATGCTTCTCTACACAATTATACATGGCCTTAAAAATCTTGATCTTTTATTTGAATGGTGAAGACAGAAACGTAAAAGATTATATTGCTGAAATTCTCACTTTCTGCCGCTTCCCATTGAATGGAAGAAAAGAGAATAAAGAAGTTTAACTAGCTTTGCCACTCCTTCCCATTTTGTTCTTTTCTCTCCTCTGAAGCTTCCAAAAAGGAGTAAAATTCAGTGTTCTCTCCTAATTTTTTCTTCCTCTCCTTTTATCTTCATCCACACAAAGTGCTAACCAACTTACACTGTTTCTGCAATTTTATGCTTCTGGTTTTGTAATGATTATTAAAATTCTTCATTTTTCTTTTTCATCAATTTCATTGATTGCTATTTTTTCTATATTACTCTCTGTCTTTCGCTTGGTTTTGAGAATTGTTGCCTTGTCTCTATAATTTACAGAATATCAAGTCTGCATTAGCAAGCCCTTAAATCTCTGATTTCCTTGCCAAATTGGATAGTTGGCTGTAATTTTTTTATTTCAAGACTTGTAAGCCGTGACACAAATTAGTACATTTCTTATTCTTTTATGACTTATCTTATCGTGGAATTTGAAGTTTGTTTAACTCTGTATTTAAGAAAATACTCACAATTACAAGCTAATGTCAGCTTGGAAAACTTGACTATTGGATGAGGAGGCGAAAGTGGCTGTGTGACAACCTGTTCTCATTTTCTTCATCATATTTGATAAAACTCTTTTTGACCTTAAGTTCTGGTTTGTTTTCTTCCTTCTATTTGAACAGTTTGGACAAGTTGGCGTTGGTGACAATATTGATCATTGCTCTCCTGTACAAGTTAGATTTCCATTTGATCAGGTTCCATTTTGTCTTTCACCTCTGTATTCATGCTTAACATTATCTTCTTAAGAAAAATGACCGTTCATGTTTCCTTCAATGGCAGAAAGTGGTCCAGATATCATGTGGCTGGAGGCATACGCTTGCTGTCGGTGAAAGACAGAATGTGTTTTCTTGGGGAAGAGGCACAAATGGACAACTTGGGCATGGGGAGTCTGCTGACCGGTAATAGCTTGCCACTGATTGAAAAGTTGGAACTAGTGAGTCGTAGTTTTAGTAGATTTTGTCCATTTTTTCCCTTAAATGGCTGAGATAGGAGATAGATTAACTGATCCATGAAGTGATTTAGATAGGATTTAACATCTGTAAACAATGTATTCAAAGGAACAAGGCTTCAGATAGTGACTGAAACAGTGCTAAGAGTTCTGATTTTCAACCATGGAGACATTGCGAAACTATATAAAATTACCAATACTTACTAAAACAAGGTTAAAACTGCAAGAGGTCATTTATCAGAAGTTGGAAAATGTAACTGGTTGTGTTGCAAACATGGGTACATAACAAATTTTGCAAGAATAAGGCTCTTACTAATGGTGCTGCTTGATAGTGCAAAATGTTGAAATCTCAAGACATATGAACTACATATAGCTTTAGAAGTTTCAGATTTGCCTTTCGCAACAAACTAGTTTTTAGAGTAGATTTTACAAGTTCCAATAGGAATGGCAACTTCCTTAAAGGATTTTCATTTCATAACATGATCTTTGTGCGCAACTACTAAATGTCTGTTCTGTAATTAGCCCAAAATGAGTTATAGAAACCCAAGCAATTGCTCAGACAGCTATGAGACCAAGACAAATTAAGGACACTCTATCATCTTTAAGATAACTATTCTATTTTGGAACCATCAGCATCGTCCGTCTTAAAAAAACCCATGCATCCAACTCAAAACCAATTGGTAATCAGTCTGTTTTTTCACCCACCTCAATTGTGAACATGTATCATTGTAAACGGTGTCAAAAAAAGAAACTTATTTTTGTATCAAATTTCTATTTTTCATGGGCTATAACTCACGTATTTTAACAAAAAATAAAATTTTTCAAAAACGCGTTGATTTTGAATTTTTGTACCGTTTTATTCACTCACCTTGATTGTGAACATGCATTCTAGTGAATATTGTCTAAAAAAAGTAGAAATTTAAAATTTCACCAAACGTTCATTTTTCATGTGTTATAACACACGTATTTTGGTTAAAAATGGCAAAATAAAAAGAGTGTTGATTTTTACTTTTTCGCTACTACTTTTTAAACGCACCCCGATTGTGAACATGCATCCTAGTGAATATTGTCAAAAAGAGTAAAAATGAAATTTTTCGCCAAATCTCCATTTTCATGTGTTATAACACACATATTTTTGTCAAAAATGGCAAAATAAAAAAGGGTTTATTTCTATTTTTTCCCTACTACTTTTAAACGCATCTCAATTGTAAACATGTATTCTAATGAAAGGTCTACAAAAAAGTGAAATATAAATTTTTCGCCAAATTTCTAGTTTCATTGGTTATAACACACATATCTTAGCAAAAAATGGCAAAAATCTAAAAACGTGTTGATTTTGACTTTTTTTCTACTGTTTTTCATCCCACCTCAATTATAAACATGCATCATTGTAAACGGTGTCAAAAAAAAGAAAATTAATTTTTTTACCAAATTTCTATTTTTCATGGGCTATAACACACTAATTTTAGCAAAAAATGGAAAATTTTAAAAACGCATTGATTTTGACTTTTTTTGTACTGTTTTTACACTACCCCGATTTTGAATGTGCATTCTAGTGAATATTGTCAAAAAAGTAAAAAATAAAAATTTCACCAAACATCCATTTTTCATGTGTTATAACAAAAGTATTTTTGTCAAAAATGGCAAAATAAAAAAGTGTTGATTTCTGTTTTTTCGCTACTACTTTTTACACACACCCGATTGTGAACATGTATTCTAGTGAATATTGTGAAAAAATGTATAAAGTAAAATTTCACCAAACCTCCTTTTTTTCATGTGTTATAACATACGTATTTTAGTAAAAAAGGCAAAATTAAAAAAGTGTTGATTTTTGCTTTTTCGATACTACTTTTTACATACACCTCGATTGTGAACTTGTATTCTAGTGAATATTGTCTTTTTTTTTAAAAAATGTATATATATATATATTTATTAAGAGCAAAAGGAGGTGAAGGAAAAAAAATATTTATTAAGAGCAAAAGGAGGTGAAGGAAAAAAAAATATTTATTAAGAGCAAAAGGAGGAGAAGGAAAAAAAAATATTTATTAAGAGCAAAAGGAGGCGAAGAATATACCAAAAACCACCATTACATGATTAAAAGCATTTAAAAGAGGAGTACTACTCCTCTACATAAGTTAATAACCTTAAGATTAAACGTGAATGCTTTTCATCACTTGTTCCCTCACCAAAATCATGTTTGGGTTAGAAAGTTTGAGGATAATCTCCATATTATGGTAAACTTTCAAACTCCCCAATTAAAATTAGAAAAAATTTGATCTACACATCCTAAATGAGATCATGAATAGAACGCACCTTAAGCATGGTAACAAAAAAGTGTATGTCAAAAGAAGTAGCGATAATCTAGTGAATATTTCCAAAAAAGTAGAAATTAAAAATTCCACAAAACCAATGGCGGAAGGAGAGGGGGCGAGCCTGTGCTCAAGTCCCCCCTTCGTTTTGGGGAGTAAGGGGGTGGTATATATAAACCAGCCCCTAGCACCGGCTGGATGGCTGCTGGTTGCTGTCCCCCTGTCCGTCTTCCGCCCAGCGGCCAGGCCCAACTAGAGGGTGAGAAGAATCAGAAGATGGAAGAGGAACTGAGGAAGACGATGTTGACATGTTGTTTCAATTTTTTTTAACACTTAAGTAAAACGACATCGTTTTACTTAAGTGTAAAAAAAAAATTGAATTGATAAACGTTAGTGTCCAGTCCAGTCGGCAGTCTTATTCTCTTATTTGAATCTTCAACCTAACAAACTCTTAAAGAAACTTCTTCTTCCTCTGCTCATCCTCTTGCTGTCGACTGCGCCGATCAAGTGCGGATTTGCTTATGCTTCTATCATAAGTGGACTTTCCGCCACTGACTATAAGGATACAGTTAAGCCCCCCCTCAAAATTAGTTCTAGTTCCGCCACTGAACAAAACTTCTTTTTTTTCATGTGTTATAACACACGTATTTTGGTAAAAAAATGGCAAAATAAAACAAGTGTTGATTTCTGTTTTTTTGCTATTACTTTTGACACATATCTCAATTGTGAACAAGCATTCTAATGAAAAATCTACAAAAAAGTGAAATATATATCTTTCACCAAATTTCTATTTTTCATGGGTTAGAACACACGTATTTTAGCCAAAAACGGTAAAAATAAAAAAAATATGTTGATATTAGCTTTTTTCCTACTATTTTTTCACCCACCTAAATTGTGAACATGCATCATTGAAAACGGTGTAAAAAAATTAATTTTTTTTTACCAAATTTCTATTTTTCATGGAATATAACACACGTATTTTAGCAAAAAAATGGCAGAATCCATAAATGCATTGATTTTGACTTTTCTTGTACTGTTTTTTGCACCCAATACGATTGTGAACATGTATTCTAGTGAATATTGTAAAAAAGTAGAAATTAAAATTTCCACTATACCTCCATTTTTCTTATGTTATAACATACGTATTTTGGTCAAAAAAGGAAAAATAAAAAAAGTGTTGATTTCTCCTTTTTCGCTACTATTTTTTACACTCACCCCGAATGTGAATATGCATTTTAGTGAATATTGTCCAAAAAAAAGTAAAAATTAAAAATTTCACAAAATCTCCATTTTTCATGTGTTATAACACATGTATTTTTTTTTAAGAAGAAAGGTGAAATGAGAAACAACCTGCTTGACCGGTATTTTGAGAATGATTCCCCTTTATAGACAAATTCTTGAATTGCAGGTGACCTTTCACTTGTATTTGATTTCATATTTGCCTGTTGAGATAACTACGTCACATGTGTTTTTGAAGGATCGAATTAACCAAATTATAATAAGCAAAAATATGTTTGGGAGGAGAGGATTACAATAATCACACACTCTCACGTATGACACAACCGTCACACAACAATAACATCCGTTAGTCCACAGAATTTCTCTAACCCGCCGTATGGCTTTTTCTCACAAAACCTCTTTTAGGTTTCTCTCTCCAACTCCTCCCATTATAATAAGCAAAGATCCCTAATGTTATAATAAGCAAAGATCCCTAACACCCTCTATTTGTAGTGTTAGACGTTTCTTAATTTCACACCTTCCTAATTACTACAAATAACTAATTAAGAAACAAATACTATTAGGAAACAACTTTAAACTCAAGAAATTAAACATATTAGCAAACTACTAATTAATAAAAGTTTAGTTTAATATTCCAACAAATCCCCCTTTAAACTAAACTTTTCATATATGATCAATACCTTCAAGCTCACGTGCTTGAATTTCTTTCGAAATTTCTTTTGCTGTTTGAATCTTGTATTTGATCTTCTTCTTTGTCTTCATCTTCGTCTTCACATGTAACTTGAGACGAATTTTGTAGTTCTGGATCTTGAAGTCTTCAAACACGTTTTCTGTTTATTTTCCTTCAGCACAAAACTTCCATATACCATCATTCTCTTCTATCAAAGAATGACTAATGTAATTTCCAAGAATCAAGAAATCATATTGTTCAACTTGAATAATCTTTTCAATATTGTTTACCTCAACAATGTCACTATCTCCAGTGATATATTTATCACATTCAACCATGTATATAGTTTCTTTTTCCTCTTCAAAATTGATGATTTCTATCTCCTCTTTATTAGTGAAGTCACCAATTTCTTTTTCTTCTTTATTCATAAGAACAACAAATTCATCCACATCTGCACAAACATGAAGTTTCATTGTATCATCACCTGAATATTTTTCACCAACATTGTAAATTTCTTTTTTCTCCACATACTCATCAACATGAATTTCTTGTTCTTGTTCCACAAAACAAATTATCTCTTCGTCTTCCTCAATTGAATCAACACTTATTTCTTCCACCACTTCCATAACATTATCATGATGATCAACACAATCTTCTCTCTCGAAATTTTTAATTTTTAAAGTGGATTCAATACTTGAAGATAAATAATTAACAGTTGGTTGTTGAACTTGCTCACTTTGGTGATCATTGTTTTCTTTTTCAATATAGAAAGACACTTGTGTTTGCCCAATTGATATCATTGACTCTTTAGAAGACCAATTCGTATCTCTTTGTTCATCAAAGATAAAATCTTTGATCACAATCACCTTTTTTGTATTTTCTGTCTGACCATTCAATTTTTCATTAATTCTTTGTTCAAATCAAATTAATGAACCCTTCAATTCTTGAATTGTTAATGTTGCCAAATTCTTGGTCTCTATCATCAAGGCTATAAAATACTCAAACTTCAAGGGCAGTGTATTGAGAACCTTTGCAATAAAAACTTCATCTTGCAATACATGACCATTTAATTTCATCTCGTCTTTAATCACCAACAGACGAGAAAATTTTTTTTCAATGGATTCGGTTTTCTCCATTGTGCAAAGATCGAATCTTTTTTGTAACATCAGCAAATTATTTTTTATGCTGTAAAGTTCAAACTTTTTTGTCAACACCAAGTAATTTTTGAGTTGAATTGTGTCAACACCTCTATATGTCTTCTCCAAAATATCCCAAGCCTTCTTTGCAATTTTGGCTGTTGAGATTTTCAGATAAACTGATTGTTCAATTGCTTGATGAATTTGAGACAAAGCCATTTTTCCTTGCCTCTTTTTATCTGGGGCAACATCTTCAGGTAATTCCTTTTGAATGTATTGGATCAAATCAAAAGCTTCCAGTTGGATTTCCATATGATCTCTCCAAATATTATAATTTTGTTTTCCCTTCAATTTGGGAACAACACAAAATATATTTTCCATCATGGTTAATCAATTATAACCTAGCTCTGATACCAATTTGAATGATCGAATTAACCAAATTATAATAAGCAAAAATATGTTTGGGAGGAGAGGATTACAATAATCACACACTCTCACGTATGACACACGTCACACAACAATAACATCCGTTAGTCCGCGGAATTTCTCTGAGCCGCCGTATGGCTTTTTCTCACAAAACCTCTTTTAGGTTTCTCTCTCCAACTCCTCTCATTACAAAGATCCCTAACACCCTCTATTTGTAGTGTTAGACGTTTCTTAATTTCACACCTTCCTAATTACTACCAATAACTAATTAAGAAACAAATACTATTAGGAAACAACTTTAAACTCAAGAAATTAAACATATTAAGAAACTACTAATTAATAAAAGTTTAGTTTAATATTCCAACAGTTTTGAAGAAAGTTTGATGATTTATATCTGTAAGGAATTTTAATGATTTGGGGATGTTTACAATTTGGGAATGGAATATAATGGACTAGTGATTCCTTTCTGTTGTTAGTTTCTACAATGAGATGGAGTTTGATATGTTTTGATGGTCTTGTTGGGTAGTACGTTGGAATTTCGTTTTTTGCTTTTATGGTGAAGTGTTGAAGAGAAGAAAGGTGACAAGGGTGCTAATGTGTTATGTTTCTGGTTGGGATGCTGTGTTGATGGTCAGAATGATAGTTTTGGTGATTATGAGCAGCTGTATTATAAATTAAGCTGTTAGTGTCTCACTAGATCTTGGAACATGTTTGTTTGGAAGCAATGCTGCTTTAAGTTTTTTATCCTTCATGCCTTATACGAGCTTCGTGTGTAAGAATGGAAGGATGATATGTGAAGTAGAATGGGGCTACTAGTTTTGTTTAAGAGCTGAAATGGAGAACCTTTAGTGGAAAGTGTAGTTTGTTGAATGTGCAGACTTTTGTGGATAATGGAGCTGCTACTTTTGACATGCTTTTGTTACCATGCTTAAGAGGTTTCTGTGATTGCTGTTTTGGATGGATGATGCTGGAATTTCTTGGCCTGTGTTTGCTTGCTGCCAAAAAAATGTTGATGGTTTGATCATCATAGTTGCTTTCAGTGTTTAGTTTAGTTAAGCTGTGGTTTGGAGCATAAATGTGAAGCAACAACCTTTTTTAAGAGTAAATCTTAATTTGCTAAAGTTGATCAAAAATTAATCTTAGTTTGCTGATGTAATTTTACGGATGAAGATCAAATTGCTAACTGATGATGATGGCAGAATGTTTGTTGAGGTTAACCAGAGCTTGCTATCAGTTTTTAGATTAAAGAATGCTGAAGTTCGTTGTTTTGAAGGCTTCCTGCTTTAATGATCAACATGGGATGCTGCTTGGTCTGTTGGATGTGAACCTCAATGACAATAATTTTGATATGGACCACTTGAAATAGTTTCTAATTAAATTGGACTCGTTTAGTTTAGTTAATCTTATGGAGTAGTTTACCTTTCATTTTGCAATGTAAGAGGGTAGTAATCCCCTTATGTAACTCTTTGGTATTTGGGTGGTTGGTTGTATCCAACCACATATCTTTAACTTGATATTAATAAAATGGAGCTTGAAACACAATATTTTAAAAAAAAACACGTATTTTGTCAAAAATAGCAAAATAAAAAAAGTGTTAATGTCTGCTTTTCCGCTATTACATTTTACACGCATCTCAATTGTGAACATGCAATCTTATGAAAGGTCTACAAAAGAGTGAAATATAGATATTTCACTAAATTTCTATTTTTTATAGGTTAAAACACACTTATCTTAGAAAAAAATGCGAAAATCTAAAAATGTGTTGATTTTAGCTTTTTTCTACTGTTTTTTCACCTACCTCAATTGTGAACCTGCATCATTATATACAGTGTCAAAAAAAGAAAATTATTTTTTTCTACCAAATTTCTATTTTTCATGGGCTATAACCACGTATTTTAGCCAAAAATGAAAAAAATTTAAAAACGCGTTAATTTTGACTTTTTTTTGTACATTTTTTACACCCACCCCAATTGTGAACATGCATTGTATTGAATATTGTAAAAAAAAAGTAAAAACTAAAAATTTTACGAAACATCCATTTTTCATGTATTATAACACACATATTTTGGTAAAAAATTGCAAAATAAAAAAAGTGTTGGTTTCTAATTTTTTGCTACTGATTTTTGCACCCACCCCAATTATGAACTTGCATTCTAGTGAATATTGTTAAAAAAGGTAAAAATTAAAAATTTCACCAAACCTCCATTTTTATGTAATGTAACACACGTATTTTAGTAAAAAATGACATAATAAAAAAAGTGTTCATTTCTGCTTTTTCGCTACTACTTTTTTCATGCATCTCAATTGTGTACATGCATTCTAATGAAAGGTGTACAAAAAAAGTAAAATATAGATTTTTCAAGAAATTTCACATATTTCATGGGTTATAACACACGTATCTTAGCAAAAAAAATGGTAAAAATATAAAAACGTGTTGATTTTGACTTTTTTTCTACTGTTTTTTCACCCACCTCAATTGTGAACCTGCATTATTGTAAACGGTGTAAAAAAAAGAAAATTAATTTTTTTCCTACCAAATTTCTGTTTTTCATGGGCTATATAACACACGTATTTTAGCCAAAAATGGAAAATTTTAAAACTCGTCGATTTTGACTTTTTTTGTACAATTTTATACACCCACCTCGTTGTGAACATGCATTCTAGTGAATATTGTAAAAAAAAAAAATAAAAACTAAAAATTTCACCAAACGTCCATTTTTCATGTGTTATAACACACGTATTTTGGTCAAAAATAAAAAAAATAAAAAAGTGTTGATTTCTACTTTTTCGCTACTACCTTTTACATATATCTCAATTATTAACATGCATTCGAATAAAAGGTTTACAAAAAAGTGAAATATAGATTTTTCACCAAATTTCTATTTTTCGTAGGTTATAACACATGTATCTAAGCAAAAAATGGCAAAAATCTAAAAACATATTTTTGGCTTTTTTTCTATTGTTTTTTTTACCAACCACAATTGTGAACCTGCATCATTTAAAACGGTGTCAAAAACAAGAAAATGAATTTTTTTTCTACCAAATTTCTATTTTTCATGGGCTATAACACACGTATTTTAGCCTAAAATGACAAAATTTTAAAAACCCCTACATTTTAACTTTTTTGGTACCATTTTTTACACCCACCCCGATTGTGAATATGCATTCTCGTGAATATTGTCGAAAAAAAGTAAAAACTAAAAATTTCACCAAACATCCATTTTTCATGTCTTATAACACACGTATTTTGGTTAAAAATGAAAAAAATAAAAAAGTGTTGATTTCTACTTTTTCGCTACTACTTTTTACACCCACACCGATTGTGAACATGTATTCTAGTGAATATTCTAAAAAAAAGTAAAAATTAAAAGATTCACAAACCTCCATTTTTCATGTGTTATAACACACGTATTTTGATAAAAAATGGCAAAATAAAAAAAAGTGTTGATTTCTACTTTTTGCTACTACTTTTACGCTTATCTCAGTTGTGAACATGCATTCTAATGAAAGGTGTACAAAAAAGTGAATTATAGATTTTTCAACAAATTTCTATTTTTCTTGGGTTATAACACATATGTTGTGGCAAAAAATGTCAAAAATCTAAAAAAGCGTTGATTTTGGCTTTTTTTTCTACTGTTTTTTAACACACCTCAATTGTGAACATGCATCATTGTAAACGGTGTTAAAAAAAAGAAAACTAATTTTTTTTATCAAATTTCTATTTTTCACGCGCTATAACACACGTATTTTAGCCAAAAAGGGCAAAATCTATAAACAGGTTGATTTTCACTTTTTTTTTTACTGTTTTTTGCACCTAGCTTGATTGTGAATATGTATTATAGTGAATATTGTCAAAAAAAGTAGAAATTAAAAATTTCACCAAACATCTATTTTTCATGTATTATAACACACGTATTTTGGTCAAAATTTGCAAAATAAAAGTGTTGATTTCTGCTTTTTCGCTACTACTTTTTTGCACACATCTCAATTGTGAATATACATTCTAATGAAAGGTCTACAAAAAATTGAAATATAAATTTTTCATAAAATTTCTATATTTCATGAGTTTTAACATACGCATTTTAGCCAAAAATGACAAAAATCTAAAAACGTGTGTATTTTGGCTTTTTTCATATTGTTTTTTCACCCACCTCAATTGTGAACATGTATCATTGTCTATGTATCAAAAAAATAAAATAAAATTTTTATTACTGGATTGTAAATCTGTTCTATTTTGCAGTTTATCCACGGAGTTGCAGCTAAATATTCCTTTAGTTGCTGTATTTGACCTTTTATTCTCCAAGGACAACATTTGCTTTCCTGAAACCACATATGTAAGTTAGAGTTTGATTCAATGTGAATGTTTTGAAAAATGCCCTTTTGTTTACAAATTTCAATTTCTGCCATTGCTGTTTCAGCTATTATCTGCTCGGAAAAGAATAAGTTAGATATGGAGGATTGAAATGTGAAAGCAAAAATCATTCTACTATGACAATTTCTTAAAATTCCACCACCTAAACCTATATGAGACTTGCTGATCATTCCATGTATATTAAGTTTAAGACATCGAGAATTTGGAGGATGCCATTTAATATATGATATATTACACCTTTTGGATATGTTTAGTGCTGAATTCCAGAATAAATTCCATTGAAGATTTAAGCAGTTGAACTCTGGGAATCTGCTAAACACTAAGGCTTTTAGGTCTTCAAACGCAACATTTTTCAATTTTTCAAAATTCCAACGGTCTTCCTCAAACAACCTCTTATTTTTGGATTTCCACAATTGCCAGCATAAAATAGTGGGGATGATCAAGATGATGAATTTACTGATTTCATTCTTTCCTTCTTGGTTCCACCAATTGTTGAGGAAAGCATTCAAAGATTGGAGGTTTGTGGGAATGTGAAATCCCACTTCACTTCAAAAAAAAATCCACAATTTAAAGGCAGAATCACACTTTAAGAAGCTGTGATCTATTGAGTCCGGTCCCGCTAGGCAACAAGGGCATTTGAAAGGGCCGTGAACATTGAATTTGTGTAGCACAGGACCTATTGGAAGTAGTTCTTTTAGGAGTCTCAACATGAAAAAAAAAAATATTTTAAAGGAATTAAGGAGTCCCATATAACTTTACCACATCTCTATAAGGTTTGTGGCCTACTTGCTATATGCTTGAAAGCCGATTGAAATGTCAACACTCCTGAATTAGTGAGAGTCCAAATGATGGGACTTTGGTCTTCATAGCTTGGCTGAGTTTGAGAGATGAAAGGTTTTACCTCAGCTTTGATATTTAGTAATCTATTCTATGTGCTTGACTTTTTTTATTCGGCATACCTTGGTCTTGATTACATGGATCGTTGTATTTTGCTGCCAAAAATTCTGCCCATAAGGACTGTTGTCCTCTGAATCTCTACCAAAGTTTAAAAGAAAATGCCTTGTGAATATCTTGAAGTGATCTAAAACCAAGACCGCATTCGTGCTGCTGTAAGCAGAGTTTTTGCCATGTCATCCAATGATATTTGGGCTTTCCATCATTATTCCCCCACAAGAAATTAGAGAACATATTTTCCAGCTTTAGAAGAGTTCTTCTTGGGGAATTTGATCCTAGTAGTATATGTGTTGGTAGTGCAAGGAGGACTGATTTGATTAGGGTGATTCTACCACCACTAGGTAAAAGTTTTGAGTCCCATGAACTAATTTTCTGTTGTGTCTTTTGAATTAGGGGCTCATAATGACTAAATTTATTTTTACCATAGTATAAGGGCAAGCCTAGATATCTGACACATTTTTCTTGGTGGAATTTTGTGATTTTAGAGATGATATATTTTTTGGATCTATCACATTTGTGATGAAAAAGAAAAGAGCTTTTCTGAGGGTTTACGTTTTGACCCAAAGCTTCCTCTTAATGATTAAGAATATTCATAATGAGTTTTAGGGATTTGTGATGGGCAGAGGTGAAGATCATAAGATCGTCAACATATGCAAGGTGATAAATTTTAGGACAGTTTCTAGAGGAGTTGAAAGGTGGGCTTTGTAATATTCAATGATTCAAAGCTCTTGATATAAACTCAGTCCCTACGATAAATAGATAAGGTAAGGCCCCCCTGTCTAATTTCCCTTGAGAATTTGAAAAAACCTTTTGGTGATCCATTAATTAATATTGAGAATTTGCAATTTGAAATGAGTCGCCAAACCATATCTATTACTATTTCACTAAATCCGAATTTACGTAAAACTTGGAGGAGAAAAATCCAATCTACTCTATGGTAAGCTTGTTCCATGTCTAATTTGAGTATGACGTTACCTGTTTTGCATTTTTTTGGGAGGCATTGAACTAACTCATTACATACCCACACTGATTTTTACTAATTATTTTTGGCATGATATGTGATAATCTCGTGGCTAAAAGTTTAGAAATGATTTTGTTTAGAAAGTTACATAAGCTAATGGGTCTAAAATTTGAGAACTGTTTATGACTTAAAGTTTTTGGGATTAATATGATGAAAGTAGCTGCTATAATAGCTTGAGGGAGTAAGACTCCATTGAAGAAATGAAGGATAGCTTCTAAGATGTCCTCTTTCACAATATCCCAGGATATTGTGAAGAAGTTGACATTAAACCCATCCGGTCCTGAGGCGCTATTTGAGTCCATAGAGAAAACACACTCCTTAATTTCTTCTAAGTTAGGGAGAATTTCTAGCTTTATATTATCCTCATTAGCAACTAATTTGGGGATGTGGAAAGTTTGTGAAAACGAAATGGTGGTGGTTTTAGTAAAAGCTTTTTGAAAGAATTTCACGGCTTCTTCGCCAATTTGCACCTCATCTTCTAGTATGATACCATTTTTGCTTTGGATAGAGTGAATGCGTGTTTTTCTCTTTTTTGGTTAACATAAGAGTGAAAAAATTTAGTATTTTTATCACCTTCATTTAGCCATTTGAGATTAGACTTTTGAGCCCAGAAATCCTCAATATTAGCTGTGATTTTTCTCAGTTTCACTCTTGCTAGGTTTAACTCGTCCCTAGAAACTTCATTATTGGTGGATTCATCTTTAATTTCTAAATTATGTAGGTTATTTTCTGCTTCTATGAGAGAGGCAAATATTTTTCCAAATTGCTGTTTATTCCACTATTTTAGAGTGTACTTAGAGTGTTGAAGTTTTAAAATGAGTTTCCTAATAGGATTACCTTCAACATTGATGTTCCAAGCATTTTGTACAATCTTAAGGAATAGTTGGTGCCTTGTCCAAAACTTTTGGAACCTAAATCCTGTTTTTAGATGATTAGAAATTTTGGAAATGTGAACTAGTAAAAGAGCATGATCCGATGGGTCTCTAGGTATATGTTTAACTACATATTGGTATCCGTTTTCAAAAGCTTGCCTATTTACTAACATTCGATCAAGCCTTTCCATATTCTATGTTTGCCCTTCCTATTGTTGCACCATGTGAATTGAGGGCCTATAAAGTTTATGTCTTCTAATCCTTTGTTGTTTGTAAATTGTATTAATTCTGTAGTATCCTCTAACCTAAATTTCCGACCTCCCATTTTCTCTTCCTCTCTTAGCGTACAATGAAAGTCGCCCCAAACCCACCAAGGATTGTTTTGCATTTATAGATCTACTAGGGCATTCCACAAGCCACATCTAGCTGATTTCTACATTATTGGTTGATAAGCATGTAATTTATACTTTAATGCGTATTCTTTTTAGTGCTAAATTGGGGGGAATTGTATACTTAATGGTATTAATTTGTGCAGAATTTGGAAGTTTCCATCCAAGAGAATGGCAAGAAGATAAAAGCTGATTTAGAGGGATTTCTAGAAGATTAGAGGGGGGTAAAGAAAGAGTTGAAGAGTTTGGCAAGAAAATAATTCTTGGAAGATGCCAAATTAGAGGAAGAGTTGAATTAGGAAACTTATTTATGGATAATTAAAGCCGCGAGTGGCTTATTTGAATTTGGGAAACAAGAAGATCTCTTTCTTTAGTTGAATTAGGAAGCTTTATTTCACTCCTATATAGAGGAGTATAGTACGTAGGGTAAAGAACATCTTTTGAACAATTTTTAGTTCGCAGCTTTTCTTCTGAGTTTTGTATAAACAGCACCCGCTGCCCAGTTTGCAGCTGAAGCAGCAGTTCAGCCGTTTGCCCAGACGACAGTCTGGGTGGTTTGATATTTCTCTCTTAATTCAGTTTTTTTTATTTCATTAATTTATTATTTTCTTGTTGATTTTATTATGTATCGTGAGTAGTTCTTTATCTGGGCTTTTGTAGGTGGTTCTGGCTCATCTGAGTAGTTGTGCACACCAGCTGTGCCAGGAGCAATAATGTTCTTTTTTGAATGCTGTTGTGATCCTAGTTCTTCTTTGTATGAGGTAATAGTGTGGTCCTGAATATTTGGTTCTTCTTCAAAGTCTAAATTGTTTTCACCAAGGTCCTATATATGAGATTCTGAAACCGATTTAGAGATACATAAATAGTTATGGGAGTGTACTAGTTCATTGCATACAGTGTTTAAAATGCTAGAATTAAAAACTTCCTGATTCGAGGTGGCCTCGTTGCTTGGCGTTCTTTCTTAACTTTGTTGAATCTGCTGGTCCAGTGGAATCAAAACAATATCACTGTGATGTGTATCGCTAATGGATTGCAAACTAGAATTTTTGGATGTTGATGGAGATTTTGTATTTTCCTGACTAAGTTGAGGGTGATTCTCTTGAATCAAATTTGGCTTTTCTTGATTCTAATTTGGTGACACCTTGAAGAGAGGCTTTACAACAATCACTTGATGGGAGGATGATGAGGGTATAGTTGTGGTATCATTTTGACCTCTTGTGTGATCATGAGTGATAACTTGGACAGGCTCTATACCATTTTTGCTCTTTGCGTGGATGGATTTGACAGGAAATTGTGGCCTTAAAACTTGTTTTTCAACTTCTGTGATTTCAGTACTTCTGTTTTCCTCCTGTTTCTTTTGTTATTCCACGATCAATTTCTCAAACTAGGATCCTTTTCCAAAAAGATTCTGAGAGTAGGATTGTTTTGGAGCATATTTCTAAAAATGTGAACTCGCATTCCGTGAATGCGAACTATCAGAATAAAATATTATAAAACTATTAAATTAATGAATTAAATATAATAAAATACAATAAAAAATAATAAAAAGTAATTATAAAATTAATTTAATTATTTTTTAAACGTATCCGGAAATCCGGACTTGCATCCGAAAAAAAAAAAGAGAATCCGGACTCGACATCCGGACGATACAACATTCGTCCGGAGTTTTTTAAAGAAACTCGCATTCACCAAATGCGAATTCCATTTTTTATAAAAAAATAATCATATCCGGACGCATTATCCGGACGAAAAGGAATGAGTCCGGATGTGGAGTCCGGACATGGTTATTCACCAAATGCTTCTCGTCCAGATGTGCGTCCGGATGCCCACTGGTTGATCAGGGCGCAACATCAGAAAGAGAACACAGTCGTCCGGTGGTTTAAAAAGAACTCGCATTTACTTAATGCGACTTTCATTTTTTAACCGGATGTACGTTGTATCGTCCGGAGGTGGCGTCCGGATGCCTACTGGTTGATCCGGACGCAACATCCGGACGAAACAACTTGCGTCCGGATGTACGTCTGGACCAACAAGTTGGTATCCGGATGCCACATCCGGATGATACAACGCTCGTCCAGAAGATGAGCACGAAGAAGATGAAAATGAGCAAGAGGAAAATAAAGAAGATGAAGAGTCCGGATGATGCGTCCGGAAGTGTCGTCCGGATGATGTGTCCGGAAGTGTTAAAATTTTTATAAAACATAAAACTCGCATTTGGTGAATGCGAGTTTGTTTAAAAAAACTCCGGACGCCTGATATTTCGTCCGGATGTAGAGTCCGGATTCTTTTTTTTTTCCGAATGTGAGTCCGGATACCTTTAAAAAATACTTAAATTCATTATATAATTACTTTTTATTAGTTTTAAATTTCTTTTATTATATTTAATTCAGTCATTTAATAGTTTTATAATTTTTTATTCTGATAGTTCTCATTCACAGAATGCGAGTTCATAGTTTAAAAAATAGGCTCCAAAACAATCCTACTCTTAGAATATTTTTTGAAAACGATCTTAGTTTGAGAAATTGCTCGTTATTCCACCCATGTTTGTTTAGTCGTTTTGGGTTTTGTTGGGGGGTGCTTTTGGCCTTTACTGCCTCATTCATTGCACTGTGCCCTAAGATGCCCCATTTTTCTACAATTCGTATAGTATTGAGGCAAGCTTTCAACCTCAATATACTACCACCTTCCTACTTCACCTTGAGTGATCCAAACTCATTCTGGAATATCTGATAAAGCAGTTGCAGCATTGTCTTCAATGGCTTCCCAATGACACTTGCCAACTTGAAAAGAGTCTTCTTGTTAAACATATTTAGAGGCAGCTTTGGAAAATTTATCCAAATTGGAGCGATTGAGGGCTCAACATCTGGATTGAAAGTGGATGTCCACTTGAAAATTCTGGCTGGATATCCTTGGAAAGACCAAGCCTATTTTAGCCACATGCGCTGGTAGTTTTCTTCTACCTCAAAACAGAAAATTACATGACGTTGATCTAATAAACCTAGGTAGCACGACCCTTTGAAACCAGCGGTAAGGATCTCTTTCTTGAGGATAGCCATGGCTGGTCTTCCCCAAGAGAATTTACCGATTAAGGTAAATCAAAAAGGAAAAGCTAATTCTTCATCTTCTTCTGCCGTTAGGAAAATTACAGGTTCTCCTTTGTGCAGACCTTGAGGAATCGAATTTGCATGTTGTCGGATTTGCTCTGAGAAAAATGTTGAAATATTATTGGGGATGTTTGAGTTCTGGTGACTAATTTTGGAATTAACGTAGCTAAAGTGTCCTTGAATGAGGAAGGAGGGTTTTTGTTTCGAGACTGGGGTGGACGAGCCGCCATTGGAGGCCGATTGAGAGGTGTCCTTGAGTGGCCGATTGAGCGTGGTTCTGGTCGATAGTGGATTTTTACAGATTTTTTTGGTGGATTTTACATTTGGTTCTGATATAGTGGTCCTTTGTGTCACCAAGTTCAAATTTTCGGTAGCGATGCTAAGTGTCTACTTTCTTTTTTTTTTTTCCAAAACAAAAAAGATGTTGGAGAAGATAATGAAGAGTAAGGAGACCAAATCATCTGTACAATATTTATCCTATCTTATTCTGTCTAGCATTCAAAATGACCTAGTATCATTAAAAGTAAGGACTAAATTGATAAATATTAGTAAAATTACTTTACAATTATTAAACCCTAACCAAGAGATTAGTGAACCATACGACGTAGTTTTAATTAAAACAGAGTAAGACAGACAAAATTTTGGACAGAAGATCTTGTATCAAAATTAAGTAAGAGAGAAGACAGAGAAAGTTTGAGAGAGAGAGGACATGGTATGTATTTTACTCTAGTGAATATTGTCAAAAAAAGTAAAAATTAAAATTTTTACCAAACCTCCATTTTTCTCTTGTTATAACACATATATTTTTGTAAAAAAATGCAAAATAAAAAAAAATGTTGATTTCTCCTTTTTCGCTACTACTTTTTACACACACCCTATGCATTCTAGTGAATATTGTCAAAAAAAGTAAAAATTAAAAATTTCACCAAACCTCCATTTTTCATGTGTTATAACACACGTATTTTTATAAAAAATGGAAAAACAAAAAAGTGTTGATTTCTGCTTTTTCGCTACTACTTTTTACACACATCTCCATTATGAAAATGCATTCTAATGAAATGTGTACAAAAAAGTAAAATATAGATTTTTCAACAAATTTCTATTTTTCATGGGGTATAACACTTGCATTTTAGCCAAAACTGGGAAAAATCTGAAAATGTATTGATTTTGACTTTTTTTCTACTGTTTTTTCACCTACTCCAATTGTAAACATGTATTACTGTAAATAGTGTAAAAAAAAAAAGAAAACTAATTTTTTTTTTACCAAATTTCTGTTTTTCATGGCTATAACACACTTATTTTAGTGAAAAATGGCAAATCTAAAACACTTGATTTTGACTTTTTTTGTACTGTTTTTTGCACCTACCCCGATTCTAAACATGTATTTTAGTGAATATTGTCTTTTTTTAGCTAAACAAAGGGATTGTTCCATGTTCAAAACCAATATGACAATATCTCAACCATAAAAATTTTTAAGTCGTCGCACACTCAACCGTAATAATAATTTACAGGTGCCAATGTTTTTGACTGCAACTTTTGCATTATTTCCTACATAAATTTATTTCGATCCAACAAGAATACGATGATATTCGACAAAAACTTCTTTGTCTCTAGCTACATGGTACATAGCTTCTGAGTCAACAATCCACAAAGGATGCGATTCAACAAGCATTATAGTGCTAGAAACATAACTGTCACAATAGAAATTTGAGCAATCCTTAATCTTAGGCTCAATGCACTCACGAGCATAGTGGCCCAGTTTGCCACACTTATAATATGATTGATTGCTCTTGACCTTTTCATACCACCGCACTTATCGGTGAGAAATTTGGGCTTCTTGAACCCTGGATCCGCTTTCTTAAAGAACTTCTTGTTCTTTTTAGGTTTAAAAATTGAAACCTCTTTCAAACTGGACTTGGCAACATAAATCTAGCAAGATTTAGCAGCCTCTAGGCGCTCTTCTTCTAGCAAAATATGATGCCCTATTTTCATATGCTTTCAATTTTGAGGAAGCTATCTGATGACTATTTGCACTTACTGCTCATCAGTTAAGACAAGTCCAGTTGATTTCAACATTATAATCATAGTCCCCATTTGACTCTATGTTGCCTAAGCTTAGTAGTTGAAATCACTCCAAACCTTTTTTTTAAAGCGATCCAAAGCTCTTGAGCAACTGTGAATCCCTTAAACTCAACCATCAAATTATCTTGTATGCTACTCAGCATCATTATGCGAGCTATACCATTATTATGCGAGCTATACCATCGTTATGCGAGCTATACTATCTATCATTTTTCATGCTTGATAGGGTTCAAGATGATTTATTTGATGTTGAGGAATATTACACTGCTTACGTTCATTCATGGTATAACGGAGAGTTCTCACCCATTCTCATTCTACAAGAATACACTGAATTTTACGATATTACACATCGAACTTTTTCATAATTCAGTTTCTCTCCTTTGTTCAATTTAGTCATGATGTTTTTAGTATCAATAGTCATTCATTTTTTTGAACAAATTGCATATAAATTATAACTCAAAACAATTATAAGCACTGAGACATATTTTTTTCATAGTCACTTCGCATCAAATATCATTTAAATAATAATTTTTAGGCAATAGGTACAAGATCGAAAGTTCGCAAAGCTCCCAATCATCTCATGTACATATAAAAGTTTAAATAATATTGTTAAAATATATTTATACGTTAAGTGTGTTGTTGGGAGTCACGGCTCAACTAATAAGTATGTATGCTCCCACTTGAACAAATGCATACAAAAAAATATGACATATAATACACAACTTGTATTCATATTCATTTAATAGCATGTTATAAAATTAAACATGCAAGAATATATGTCATATTCTCAATAGGATAAATAATTTTCATAAAAACTTATTTTTCATGAAATTATTATATTTATCCTAAATGACATATAATCATTTAAATCTGAAATATATTTTATGCCACACAGAATATTTCAGATTATTGCATATTTAAATAAAGCATAAAATTAGAAAAATTTTAGCGCAAAAATCAGATTTTCTGATTTATATTTAACTTTCTGTGATTTTTCAAAGAGAAAATTAATTATTTCTTTTAATTTTATAAAAATCAGAAATTTAATGAATGTTGAGCTGCGAGCGTGAAGGACACGCGCTCCTTCTTCGTCGTCTGCGTCAAGCTTTGAACAGAAGGATGTTCAAGTTTTCTTTAAAACTTTAAACAAGGATTTCTCATAATCCAGGCTTCCGTTTTTGGAGTTCTACATACCGATGGAAAGCTCTTGACAAGGAGAACATGATCATATAAAGGAGAGCCTCTGAAACTGTTTCTACAACTCTCAGAAAATCAAGAAAGTTTCGGTTCCAAAATTTGTAAACTCCCACTCCAGTGAGAAACAAATTACCAAAACTTGAAAAAACGTTCTTCTTTACATAAGAAACATGTTTCCAGAGTTTCAGAGATTATAATCAAGTATATCCAAAGATGCCATAAGAGCCCTTCCAAGGATTTCCAAAGAATCCAATCGTATATGAACTTCCAGCTCAACAACAACAATAAAGAGCATGAATTCAGCCATAGAAGGCTCTGATACCACTGATGGAATACCACATATCATCTAACATGTGTCAACGGCTATTCAGCTATAAAAACAAGCTTAACTCACGAAGCATAATCCAAAAGATAAAACCAGGATCCTGAGCCCGAATCACAATCTCTAGCAGTCCTGAGTGCAATCACAAAGCGGAAAGACACTCAATGTTTCACAACCCAAATCCCTTAAAAGAGTGATTTTGTGGCTGAGAGAAAAACTTCAGAGAAGGAAGAACAACCCTCTCTCTATTTTGTTTTTCGTTCTGTTGCCTCCAAGCGGTGAACCCGGTTCCGCTTGGATTTTATCGCTTTGTTCCCCTTTTTTTTTAAAAAATTAAGTTTCAAATTGGGTCGGGTCAGCCCATCATGGGCGACCCACCCATTTTTCTGACAATGGGAAATTCTCTGAAGATCCTTATTCAATCTCCGAATTTGAGCAAATCAAACTTTTCATGTCTTTCAAAATAATTGTCTGATGGTTATCTAAGTATTGCATTTTGTTGGATGTTGCAAGTATTTTTCACTTTATAGAATCCAGCTGGATTTCAAGAAGCCTGGCCTAAAGAATCCCTCAAAAAATATCTACAAACAAAATTAGTCTCTTGCCAATTCTATAAAGTGAAGCATTCCCAGAAGCCAAAAAAAGAAAACAGAAGAACATTAAATAATTAGATTGAAATTGCACTTTCAACCATTCGAGTGTGCGTTGCTTGCGAAACTTTTCGCTCAACTTTGCATCGTTTCCAGATTGTGTCTTGTCCTGTATTGCCTCTGGACACAAGGAATATGAATTACCTTATCAGCAAAACTACTCCTTTTTTAAGGGATTTGAAAATGTCAGCTTTTAAACAAAGCCTCTAAGATCCATGGTTGGTTTTGGCAAGGTAGAACGTGTTAAATAATAATATTCACTACTACATGAGCTATCCCGCCAAATACTCTGTTAATTATCTGCACCATAAATTATATGTAAATAAGAAACCTGAAATTAAGCTGGTCAAGTATTTTATAAATTTGAAAGATGAACAACCATGCATATCATATAGATTATAGAGCCTGGAGTGTGAATATAAAAAAAAACATTATCTTTTTATCATGCTGTGCTGTATGTCATCAAGATTGAACAAGAAATCAAGAATATAAAAATCCCAACTTGAATCCCATTCATAAAAGAGCATAATATATTATTCAATCGAGATCTTCAATCCAGCCCAGAAGCGGAAGGCATGCCAGAAGTGCTGATACTGTCCAAATTTGTGCCTTTTCATAACCACTGTCCTCCTCCTCCTCCTCGTCATTCTTTCTGTCACATCAGCTCCGTTGGCTTGACTGGAGTCATCATCCCAAAGTGTCGCCCGTCTCGGATCCTCAGTGGTTGAGCTAGAAGTCAGCGCCTACGTTGGGTATGTATGATCTGAACTCTGAAGTTCTAATTCTATACCAAATTTGTAAACTTCTGACAATCAATTAAAAGAAAAAAAATGGAGGAGTGAAAAATAGTGTTCGATGATTGAATGAAACTGTTTAATATTATAAATTTGATCATCAGCCAATTTCTTTGATCTGAGATCACTTTTTTGTTGTTTTTTTTTTTCTTTGATCAAATTGTAACAATGGGTTTCTAATTTGCACTTTGTTTTCCTTTGCCATTTGGATCCAGTGAAGTTTTCCTGAGATAAAAAATGAGCTCCGTTTTTACTACTATTCATTCTGCCTTGGTTGATCTGGAGTTGCTGAAAAACGGTTCTTCTTTTGATTATGAGGGCAAGTATATCATTAAGATCCTAATGTTAAGGCTAAGGAATCTCAGAACATTTCTTCTTTGTGCAAGAAAAATGGTCAACGACGTGGGTTTGGTATCTGATGATGACATTCACAAGGATGCTAGCCTGGGATTTCTCCTGACAAGGATTGAAGATGCGGTTTGCAGAAATGCACAGAGAATTTTCTCTTTATGTCATAGTCCGGAACATATGTTTCCTTTGCTAGAAGCAGACCAAACTGACATTTCTGAGCTCGACATGGAATCTTTTGAAGAAGGAGACCAAACTTTAAATTTTAAGCACCTCATCCAATCTTTTGATGAAGTAAACCAAATCATTAATTTTAAGCACGACATCGAATCTTTTGAAGACGAAATGATTGATTGGTTTATCACTTGGCCAGATTACTCAAGGCCATTAAGTTCTCCTGTGATTTTTGAAGTTGTGGAAATCATTGATTCTGTTCTGGAGAATCTAGGGGATGTGCTCAATTCGCGCACCTCACTTGAGAATGATTTTGTAGAACTAATAGATACCTTGGGAGTCGAGTTAAGATTCTTGAAAGTTTTCATCCGGTTTTCCACACTGCTAGGAACTGAAGACTCGCAATTGGAAGATTTGCTGTCTCACATTGAAGCTGTTGTTATCAATGCAGCACATCTCTCTTACATGTGCCAATTTATGATGTCTACTGAGGGATCGCGCGAGGAAATGAAGATTCACATTTCAAAATTGCTGCAAAAGATCAAACCTGTTGATCCTCATGTTTCCAAGACTTACACTCGAGCCCTAACTAGCTCGAAACTATCAATACATTTACGTGCTCCAACTCTTGATATGGATGATGATCCTATAATTATAATGAAGGATTTCGTTCATTCTCTTGCATGTAATCTTTGGGAAATGCTACTGCAGGATACTTGTGATCTGGTTCCTGTGAAGGATCAGTTGCGAGTACTGTATGAGGGACTAAGATTCTTGAGAACCATTTTCAAGGACCAGCCAAATAAGTTTGATGAGAAAATCAGGGATTTTACTGCTGTTGTGATATGTGATGCCGGAGTCATAATTTTCTCACTTTGTCAGAAAGACCTCAAAATAGATCTTGGAGTTCAAGATTTGTTAGAAAGAATCAAGCTTATTCGTACTGCAGTTGAAGAGAAAGTTCCAGAATCATCAACATTCAACTTTCCCAAGACCAATGAGTTGGGTTTTATTGATTCTCTTTTAGAAAATCTGATGGAGCTCACAAGTTGTGAGGCTGATTCAAATGCCCAGAGTCTTGTTCAGAGAATTCAAGAAGAACTTCTCTTCTTAAGATCTTTCTTGGGGGAAATTGTGGAGTTGCGCAATGAACATGAGGAACTCCAAGCTCTTTGGAGTCGTGTCATAGAGGTGGCATACAGGGTAGAGTTCCTCATTGATCCCTTGGTGGTTGGACATATTCCCGATTCGTTTTGCACATCATTTGATTGCATCACAGAAGACGCAAGGAATATCAAGACTGATGCGCTGAAGATTTTTTATGACAAAAGACACAACATCAAAGTCAAGAAAGTAAGCAGGACATCTAGTCGCGCAACATCACGAAGCAGTGCCCCAATAACTAATGAAGTTGTAGGTTTTGATAACGAGGCAACATCGATTATTGATCGGCTTAGAAGAGGGTCAGAGCATCTAATGGTCGTTGCCATTGTGGGTATGCCTGGAATAGGTAAGACAACTTTAGCCACAAAAGTTTACAATGATCCTTCAGTTATGTGGCATTTTCATGTTCATGCGTGGTGTTCTGTTTCTCAAGCATTTGACAAGAAGAAAGTGTTACTTGATCTTTTGAATCATATTATTCCTGATAGACATATTGACATGACTGAACAAGATTTAACTGAAGAGCTCTGGCGTCGTTTGAAAGGAAGAAGATATCTCATCTTTTTGGATGATGTATGGGACATTAAAGCATGGAATAGCTTGGAAGGATCATTACCTGATGATTCTAATGGAAGTAGAATTATCTTGACAAGTCGACATCGTGATGTTGCTCCTCCAGCTATGCTTTTAGAAGGGCAACATTTTCTTCGTCAACTCACTAATGCTGAGAGCTGGGAGTTACTGCAGAAGAAGTTATCCCTTTGGAATGGTTGCCCTACAGCATTACATGAAATTGGGATGCAAATTGCAGAAAATTGCAAGGGATTACCTCTAACAATTATCATTGTTGCTGGACTTCTTGCAACCGTGGAGCTAGAGGGTTGGAAAGAAGTTCTGGATAGTTTAAGTTCGGGCATCATTTCTAGTACAGATCAATGCGTGAACACATTGGAGCTGAGTTACAAACATTTACCAGATTATTTGAAGCCATGTTTTCTTTATTTTGGATCATTTCCTGAATACCAAGAAATTTCAGTCAAGAGGTTGATTCGGTTATGGATCGCTGAAGGATTTATCCAAAAAATGAAGTTTAAGAGTTTAGAAGACGTTGCGGCCGATTGCATGATGGATTTAGTTGACAGAAGCTTAGTTATGGTTGCCAAACAAAGATCCATAGGTGGTGTCAAAGCTTGTCGCATTCATGATTTGCTACATGATTTTTGCATGACAAAAGCCAAAGAAGAAAAATTTTTCCAGCTGTTAAAAGGGTATGATGAGCTTTTAGCTTTTAATGAGCCATGCTACCTACGGAGGTTATGCATTTACTCCAAGCCAGAGCATTTTAAGAAGTCGAAGCTATTTTGTTCTCGTGTACGTTCTCTACTGTTCTTCTCTCAAGCAGGGAGGTATGAACGGAATTGGTGTGATATCTCATTCATTATACACATCTTCAAACTTCTTAGAGTGTTGGATATAGGGCAAATTAATATAGGTGATGTGTTTCCAAGCGAAATAGAACTACTTGTTCAGTTGAAATACTTGGCAATTCAAGGAGGTATGAGAGGAATCCCATCATCAATAGGTAACCTCTCAAAATTGGAAACTTTTTTTATTGTGCATTCACTTGGCGGGATGGTTTCATTGCCAGATACTCTATGGAATATGCAGAAATTAAGACATCTTTTCATAAAGAGTAAGTATCATGCTTGTTTTGCATTGCCTATTAAAAATCTTGACAACTCCCCAAATTTATATGAGTTGATCAGCCTTTCTGGCACAGTCATTTCTTCTTGGGACAGCATGGAAGTGCAAATGAGAAAGTTTCCAAACATCCGTAAATTGGAATGCAGCCTCTTCACATATGGGCATGATACTGAGAATTGGAACAAGATTCTGGTACTGGACTTTCTTAGTCGACTAGAATCACTTACAGTGTTACCATATAGAGTAAGCTCGGATCGTATTGAGTTTGACTTTTGTTTCCCGATGAATATTAAAAAACTGACTCTGTCAGGCTTTGGGTTGCCTTGGTGTAAAATTGCTACAATTGGAAAACTACCTAGCCTTGAGGTTCTTAAATTACTTAATGGTGCCTTCTCAGGGGAAACATGGGATATGGAAGAAGGGGAATTTTTGAAACTGAGATTCTTGAAATTGGCTTCCTCGCACCTTGTAAGATGGACAGCTTCCGATGATCAGTTTTTTTATCTTCAAAAGTTAGTATTGGAAGAATGTTATTATTTGGAAGAGATTCCTTCTTGTTTAGAGAACATTTCAACTCTTGAAATGATTGAGGTCTCGAATTGTTCTGACTCTACTGCTAGTATAGTCAGACAAATTCAGGAAGAACAGATGAACTTGGGAAATTCAGTTCTGAAGATCCTTATTCGATCCTCCAGATCACTTTAGAAAATCTTCTTAAGAACGAATTTGCAAGGAGTTACAACTTACGGTGAAGATTAAGATTTCATTCTTTTCAGTTTGTTAGGTACTGCTACTTCTTTTTATTGAATCATTTTATCGATGTATTGCATTCTACTGGATGTTACAACTCTTTTTCATATTAAACTACTTCAAACTCTTAATACTTCCAGTCTCACGATGATTTCGATATAACTGTAACTGGATAGTTAGCAGCCCAGCACATGAACTCTTTGCAATCTGTCAAGCTCACATTCATCCTTGATCCCTCCAAAGATATACAAGTTCAAAGTGAGTTTTTCCTGTTGTATGAAGTGAATCATTTACAGATTCCACAAAACAGAAGAAAACCATATATGGGGAGTCATATATATAGCAAGCTCAGAAGGCTGTCATCCCACATGGTTTCAATACACCTGATGAGCACAGAATGTTCATACCTTTTATATTCCTTTTATTGCTGAACTGGAGGGATTGTTTGCTTAATGTTGCTAATTTGTGCAGAATTTGGAAGATTCCGTGGAGGAGATTGGCGAAAGGAAAGATGACTAATTTGGAGTTTTCTAGAAGATCAAAGATTTGGAGATAAAGATTGAGAGATTTGGCAACAAAAGGATTCTAGGCAATTACCAAATCAGTGGAGGAAGTAGATTAGGAAGCTAACTTTTTACAGCCGCATGTGGGTCTTTAGAATTTGGGAACAATGAAGATTCATTATTGGAGTTGGTTTAGGAGGTTTTATTCTCTTCCCTATATAAGGGAGAAGATTAATTAGGGTTAAGGACATCTTCTACACCTTTTCTTACAGCTTTTACTTTGGAGTTTTTGGGCAGCTTTATTGCTGGGTTTGCAGAATAGCTGCAGCCCAGAAATCAGAAGTCCGTCGTATGGTCGAACGACGGACGTTCTGATTTGCTACTTTCAGTATTAATTTAATTTTCTTTTAATTATTATTTTGATTGTTTTTAATTATGTTTAGTGAGTAGTTCTTTATCTGGCTATAGTTAATGAAGCACTAATCGATGTATAAATTGTGAGACCGAATTGTTCTTTATAACTTTCTCATATTTTCTCATATTTAATTTCAAGAGTTTTCTGAGCTTAAGGATAATTATCTAATTTAACTAAAGCTTGATCACCTTTAATTGAATTAGATAGAGCCAATTAATCCCTTATTAAGTCACTGAATTTAATAAGTAAGATTAATTAGTGGTAAAGCTACTGTCTCGGTAGACGGAAATAATTGGTTAACAATTTGTTGCATGCTGATCATGATATGATTTGTTAGAGTTAGGTTCTTCACTTCGTAATGCTTTTATAACATTAAATCTGGTGTTCGGCTGATTCTGGCCGGGTTGTGTTATAAATAGAGAATTAATTGATTAAGCAGATACTTGTCAATTAACGAATAATTAAGGGAGAATTGGGTTATGTCAGACCTGATTTTCGGTAACCTATAACTAACTGATTAAATAGAGATTGTTATCTTTGAGTCGATGAACAATTAAGAATTGATTAGTGTGGATTTATTTATAGCCGGATCTTTTCTTTTGATTGATTAATTTCTGAATTTTATTGTTTTATTATTTACTTATTTCGTAATTGATTTCTTCACTTTAATTGTTTAAATCATTAATTAAATTGTGGTTAATATTGGCAAATTAATTGAATTAGAGATAGTGTTGTTCCTCGTGGGATCGACCTTACTCGTACTATACTTGATTTATTGTTTAAGAGTAAGTAAATTAATTTGGTACAAAACGACACACCAAATTTTGGCGCCGTTGCCGAGGAACGGCAATTATTTTCTATTTAGTTAATTTGTATTTTTTATTTTATTTATTTTATTTATTTTGTTTACTTGGTAAATTTCCAGATTTTCTAACTCGAATCTGTTTATCTTTAGATATTGAAAAAAATTGCACAGGTTGAGGAAAGAATTGAAGGAAAGACACCAAGAAATAATTTCTGGTTCTGAACAGTTGCCGTCTGCCCATACGGATGAACGAGGCAAACATGTTTTCTATGGAAAACAGATTAGATGCATTAACCTCTTCAGTGGAAAAATTAGTTGCAGGTTTAGATGCAGTTCAACAGAAAAATTCACATGGAATACACAAAAATCTTGGTCATCCTACAGCTAGGTGTCAATTTGTTCAAGAGTATCCAAGGGCACAATTCAATACAATTGGGAGTTTTCATCCACAACATCATCACAACCCTTCTTCTAATACATACAATTTCGAGTTGTGGAACTATCCAAACTTCATTAATGGAAATACGGTGTAGCAAGAGCCATCACCATGGACATGGCAACAGCAACAATCAATGGTTTCTTTTGGCCAAAACATTGCAGTACCCACTACAAGTTCAGGTACATCTCTTGAAGATTTAGTTGCAAATTTAGCTAATTCAGTTAAAATTATGCAGAAAGATAATGTACCAACACAAGATGATATATGGCAACAAGAGATGGTTCCATTCTTTCCACACTTGAATATGATGCAACAAGAAAGAGAAGCCACAATGGCAAGTTTTAAAGAATTGAGTAACCAAATTACTCAATTCAATGATTTGATTAGTAATCAAGGAAAAATCACATCCCAAGTGTTGGTTAATCCAAGGGAAGACATCAATCATATGATGTTAAGTAGTGGACAACAGCTTGAAGAACCAGTTGCCAAGGAAAGGGCTGAAGAACAGCAGATTTCAGAACCAGCGTCGTTCGACCATACGACGACTGGGCAGAAATCAGAGGTTAGTTCTAAATTGAATTTTTCTACTTCTGAAATTAAGATACTTCCACCTTTTCCGAACAGGTTGAAAGGGAACGCCAAAGATGAGGATTTGGATGACATCTTAACCATCTTCAACAAGGTAGAGATTACAGACGCATTCCTTGAAGCAATTAGAAAAATGCCAAAGGTTGCAAAATTTGAAAAAGATTTTCTTGCCAAGAGAACCCAACATCTAAAAGAGGAGATGGTGGTGAAATGTGATGACATATCGGTTATTCTTGAGGATACTCTGTCACATGAATGTAAAGAACCAGATTCTGACATTAAAGAATTGAAGGATGAAGAGATTGGAGATGAAACAATGTCATTGAATCTGATACAAGTGTTTCCAAGTAACCCAGAAAGTTCCCGTTTGCCGAGACGAGACCCTGCTGATACATATTTTCCTTATATTTTGCAAGTTCCGGTTCTGCAACTTAGATCCTTGATTAATCATCTGCAAGTTGTGTTTTTGAGTAAGAAAAAGACGCTGCCCACTGTCAATAACGAGAATCTTATTCAAAGATCATTGATCAAATTGTTTTGGAACCAAATGAGCTACAAGGGAACTGTAGGAAAAACTTTGACTTGCATACAAGATGTGCCTTCTCCAAGACCACCTCTGGAGCCTCCTCCAATGGTTAATGAGTTCGACACATACATTGTCTAGTCTAAGACATTAAACAAAGGCGCTTATTGGGAGGCAACCCAATTTTAAATTTTTAAATTTTATTTATTTATTTATTTTTCTTGTCAGTTAATAAAAGTTTCTTCTTATTCCAGATTTATGTTGCAATGGTGGGCAATGTGAAGTTAATTCAGTTGCAAACATGGAGTGGATGGTTAATAAGATAAATTACAAAAAAAAAAAATCGTCATTTATATTTATTGGACAAACTCTTTTTTTTTCATCTGGAATATTTAAAAATTAAAATGATACAATTTTGTCGCTTTCATTTAAAAAATTATACTAAATTTACATTGTCCAGCGATAACATGTTCTAAGAAAAAGAGAAATTAGATAAAGAAAAAAAAAATGATTACCTTCATTCAAGTTGCTGCCAGAAAGTTAGCTTAGGAAAAAACAAAAAGAAGAAGTGAGTAAATAATTAATTTTTAATATAAAATCGGACTAAAATTAATTATGGAGTAAACTTTAAAACAATGGAATTATGTGCAACTTCCAACTAGAGGAAAAGTCTCCGTAATACTTAAAATGCCCATTTGTCCACCAGTTGGCCAACATCGTTCCTTCCAAGAAGCTCAACTGAAAATGATTGCATTGACTGACTTCACTCCAATGTTTAAGTTCAGACTCCATTTCCAAATACAATAATTTCTCAGCGGGAAGTGGAAACTGATCTGCAGTCATCTCTCCCTCAGCCTCTTCATATTTCCCATGTTGTTTTTCATTTGTCTTTTCAAAAAAAAAAAAAAAAACAAAAAAGGAGAGTTGAGTTTGTGGGTTTGGAAGCCGCTCGTGTTTTCTCCGCTTCTTGGAATCAAACCATAACAAATTTTGGATTTTGGATTTGCCAGAGATATACAAAGGTAAAAAGAATTTCATTTTTGGGGGTTTCCTTTTATTTTTACTTGCAAATATAAGATGATATCTTGGTTGGTTGTGGTGGGATCATCAGCATGGAATATATATGTTGATCTGTGTTTTGTCTCTTGCAAAATTGGTTCTTAATTCGTGGCTGTGTTCCAAATTGGAAAATTTCCCAGTAAAATACTAAATTATGGAGAAATAAAAGATGTAAGTAATAAAGATGGAACTTGGATTTTGTTTTAGCCAATTTTATATTAGTTTAGAATGGATTTTTTATTGTCATTTGTCTTACCATTTCAACAGTGTGACACTCTTAACATATACTTGTTAGGAAAACAGAAAGATGGAGGCATTTGCAAATATGGCGATAGACAAAGGGAAAAACATTTTGAACTTGGAAGACAACCTCAACACATTAGAGACTAAGCTCGAGAGATTGAGCTGTCGGGCGTGTGATTTCAAGCAGGAAGTTACAAAAGCAGAAAAAAGAGGGAAAAAGAAAAGAAAAAGAGAGATTGGGAATTGGTTTAAAGAGGTTGAACAAATGAAAAATGAATTCAATGCATTGCAAAACATGATACAAGATGGGGGACTTTTGAGAAACATATCCAGTGGGGATAGTGTTGCAAAATTAGAAGCAAAAGTGGAACAACTTATGGAGCAAAGTCAGCATTTTGATGGCCTTTTGATCGATGATCACGAGAACAAAGGTGAGCCACGGGTGACAAAAAAATTGTTTGGTGACAAGTTCCAGGAAGGTTTGAAAACAATTTGGAATTGGTTGGTTACGGATAATTTATCCAACATTGGGATTTATGGGCAGGGCGGAGTAGGTAAAACCACACTGGCCAAGCACATTCACAATTATCTCCTGGAGAAAACAGATTTCTATGTTTACTGGGTAACTGTGTCTCAAGAATTCAGTATTAAAAAGCTGCAAGATGACATTGCCAAACGTGTAAATCTTGATTTTTCTGGTGAAGATGATGAAGATCTAAGGGCTGCCATGTTGTCTAGGACACTGGTTCAACATCAATCTGTGCTTATATTGGACGATGTTTGGGAAGAATTTTGTTTAGAAAATATCGGAATTGCTCTTGGTGCAAACAAGTGTAGACTGATTTTGACTACCCGCTCATTACAGTTGTGTGACAGAATGCGTTGTCAAAGAAAATTTGATGTGAAAACTTTGGATATAGATGAAGGTTGGGATTTGTTCAAGTGCACGCTTGGCCTTGAGACAGTACTTACTACAGCAGTAGAAGAGACTGCCAAGAAGGTAGCAAGAAGGTGTGGTGGATTGCCTCTTGGTATCATCACGGTGGCTGGGAGCATGAGAGGTGTGGTTGAAATATTTGAATGGAGAAATGTGTTGGAACAATTGGAATCATCTTCAATAGGATACAAAGAAATGGAAGACAAGGTATTTCCCATCCTGGAATGGAGTTTCAACCGCTTAAATGGATGTGAAAGGCCTTGTTTCTTGTATTGCTGCCTATATCCGGAAGATTGGGATATTGAAAGAGAGGAGTTAATCAATCTCTTTATTTTGGCAGAGCTGATTCCGAGAAGGAAGAATAGGGAATCAGAACATGATCATGGTCGCACAATTTTGAACAAGCTCGTTAAGGCTTGTTTGCTAGAAGAAACTCAAAACCGAGAATGTATAAAGATGCATGATTTAATTAGAGATATGGCGTTAAGGATAACGGGCAGGAACTCAACGAGAGAGATGAAGGGAGATGTGCCTAGATTTTTGGTGAGTAGCATAGAACCGAATGTTATAGTGGAGGAAAGTGAATGGACAGAAGATCTTAATGCAGTTTCTAATTTTTTTTACCGTCGCATCATAGAAATTCCTCTAGAAATGTCACCCAACTGTCAGAATCTCTCAACCTTGATTTTCGAAAATGTCCAAATAGAAAGAATTCCAGATTCATTCTTTAGCCACATGAATGGACTCAAGGTTTTGAATCTAAGATACTGTAGGTATCTCAAAGAGCTGCCTAATTCTGTCTCAAATCTGGTGAATCTCACTGCATTGTTGTTGGGAGGTTGTGGAGAAATCAAGTCAGTTCCACCATTGGGAAAACTGAAGCAATTGAGGGAATTGGATCTTTCCAATACTAAAATGGATGATATACCTCAAGGGTTGGAGTTATTGTTCAAACTGGAACGCCTCAACATGGGTCGGACACCACTGAAGAAGAAGAAGATAATACCAAAAGGGACATTTTCCAAACTGAACCGTCTTCAACATCTTGTAATGGCCACGTCCATACAGGTTTGCGATCCACAAGTATTGAAGCAATTAAAAGTATTTAGAGGATGTTTGAGTTTGATGGCTGTGTACAATGAATTCATGAAATCTGGTTGTTGGCCCAAACACTATGCTATTAGCGTTGTAGAGGAGGAGGAGACACCATTACTTTCTTATTATGATTATGAGGATAATAATAATAGAAAGGCGTTGGATTTTGGGAAGTGCATTTGGCAAAAGGGATTGGATGTGGTTTTGATACCAGAGGACATCACAGAATTAAGATTGAGTAAGTGTTTTAGGTTGTCAGATGGTAATCTCCACAATTTGATTCGTAGATCAAAGGATTTGGTTGATCTACATATTCGAGATTCAGAAGAAGTAGAGTTCCTCTTCAACTTCTCCTTTCCTTCTCCTTGTCATGTTGATGATGATGATGAACATCAACCGGTTCTGCTACCAAATTTGCAAGACTTGACGCTCAGTGATTTGCCGAATTTTGTGGGACTCATAAATTGGGGAATACAGCAGCAGCAATTAATTCCAGCACCTCTGGGAACATTTTCCTCTCTTACTGATTTGACTATTTCTGGATGCGACAGATTGAAGAAGCTATTCACAGTGCAGTTGTTGTCGCAGCAGCACACCCTACAAAATCTTCGATGGTTAGATGTCAGAGACTGTGAGCAACTGGAAGAAATGATAGCAACAAATGATAGCGATGAAGGAATGGGAGAAGAAATCGTAATCCACCCTTCTTCTTCAACTGTACGACTTCCTAAATTACGGCAATTGTCGCTTGATAATCTGCCGCAACTTAAGAATAAAAATTGTAAGGCAATCAGCATCATTTCAGATTCCATCCAAGAAATTTGGGTATGGGATTGTCCAAAGCTGAAAAGCCTGCCTCTCTATATTCCCATGAATAACATTAACACCACCAATGCCGGCAATGCACAAACATCTTCTTCTTCTGCTCCTCCGACTATCTATGGATCAAAAGAATGGTGGGAATCATTAGAATGGGATCATTATCCTCCTAACTCCAAGAATGCCCTCCTACCATTTTTTGAATCAGATGATTGGGATTGTGACTCTTACTATTGATTTATTTCCCCACTTTGATTATTGTAATTTTAGATTATTAATTCTTCTCTATATTTAACTTTTCTTTATTAATTCTACTGTATTTTATTATATTATATGCTCACTGTTGTTACGCTTGATTAATGCACTATGTAAAACTTAACAATAAAATTTTTTTTTTATTCAAAATCACTATTAATATTTCACTATGCATCACCGTCACACTCCTTAATAACTTCTTCATATTATCAACACTAAATTTGTAAAATTTGCTCATAATTAATATAGGGACTTCAGTCATATTTCTAATTTACTCATTTTTGCTATTTTGATCTCAATCTTTCACAACATAATATTTTTAAGCCAAATAATTCATTAACCAAAAATATATACTTCATACATGAATAATTTTATTTACTTTCTTTTTTTTTCACGTATTTCAAGATATTGGAATTTTATAATTTCTTTTCAACAATATTATAAAAATTGTTAAAGAAGTAAAAAAAATTACGATCTTTAAAATGATTATTCTTGTAAAAAAAATTATAGAATTAGCGCAAGGGTGAAAAACGAATCTTTGATTTTTTTTTTCATTCTATGATATAACATTGTTCCTAATTTCCCTAGGAAAATGTAAATGAATATATTATAATTATGATTAAAAAAAGAAAAAGGTAATAATTTTGAAAATTCTCAACCTAAAACTCTTGCGTTTTAATTTGGAGAAAATAACAATTCCTAAAATATTATGTTATATAAGTTATGCTTTTAACCGTTTATTGTTCTGCTCTCAATTCAATGGAGAACATATAAATGAATAGATTATGGAGAAACAAGGTAAAAACTTTGAAAATATCCATTTTTATGGGATATAGGCTTGCGTTTTTTCAAAAAGAAATCACAATTTCTCAAAGAATTATTCAAGCATGCTTTTAACAATCCATTTTTTTTTTATTTTCAAATTAAAAAAAATGAAAGTGATAAATTATGGCAACAAAATAGAAAAGTAAATTAGGTGTGTGCTAGCTTTTAATGGTTTGTAGAACATGTAAATTAATACTTTATAAAAGAATAAATTTTTAATAATATTACACCAATTAACTGACTTCTCTAAAATTGTTAACTAAATTCTAAATGAGAAATTAAAGTAACAATAATTAAATTTTCAAACTTTAGAGAAGGTTTTTTTGTAATTGTAATAAACCTGAATGAAGAAGGTGCATATGAAATTTATATATCCCCTTAATCAATCCATCAACATGGTGACTTCCAATAAACTCAAACATAGTGGCTACAAACTCATAAGATGGTCAAATAATTCAACCAAAGATTGACTGGCTGCTAAACAACAACCTTTAACGAGATAAAACACTAAAGTGATTACAAAGTGTTTTTAATACAACAAGGCCAAAAGTAAATCAAGCAGAACTACTAGCAAATCAAGAAAAACTACTTTTTATTAGAATAGTAATCCAAAGAATACTAAATTGAACACATTGGAGCTAAGTTACAAACATTTACCAGATTATTTGAAGCCATGTTTTCTTTATTTTGGATCATTTCTTGAATACCAAGAAATTTCAGTCAAGAGGTTGTTTCGGTTATGGATCGCTGAAGGATTTATCCAAAAAACTAAGTTAAAGAGCTTAGAAGACGTTGCTACGGATTACATGATGGATTTAGTTGACAGAAGCTTAGTTATGGTTGCCAAACAAAGATCCATAGGCGGTGTCAAAGCTTGCGGCATTCATGATTTGCTACACGATTTTTGTATGTCAAAAGCCAAAGAAGAAAATTTTTTCCAGCTGTTACAAGGTATGATGAGCTTTTAGCTTTTAATGAGCCGTGCTACCTACTGAGGTTATGCATTTACTCCAAGCCAGAGCATTTTAGGAAGTCGAAGCTATTTTGTTCTCGTGTATGCTCTCTACTGTTCTTCTCTCAAGCAGAGTGGTATGAACAAATTGGTGTGACATGTCATTCATTATTCACATCTCCAAACTTCTTCAGGTGTTGGATATTTCGCAAATTAATATAGGTGCTGTGTTTCCAAGCGAAATAGAACTTCTGGTTCAGTTGAAATACTTGGCAGTTCAAGGAAGGATGGAAGTAATCCCATCATCAATAGGTAACCACTCAAAATTGGAAACCTTTTTTATTGTGGAAACATTTGGAGGATTGGTTTCAATGCCAGATACTCTGTGGAATCTGCAGAAATTGAGACATCTTTTCATAAAGAGTTAAGTATCCTGCTTCTTTTGCATTGCCTATTAAAAGTATTGACAACTCCTCGAATTTATATGAGTTGGACAGCCTCTCTGGTGCAACTATTTCTTCTTGTGGCAGCTTGGAAATGCAAATGAGAAAGTTTCCAAACATCCGCAAATTGAAATGCAAACTCTTCCCATATGGGGATGATACTGAGAATTGGAACAAGATTCTTGTACTGGACTTTCTAAGTCGACTAGAATCGCTTAATGTGTCGCCATGTATAGTAAGACCATATCCTATTGAGTTCGACTTTTGTTTCCCGGTGAATATTAAAAAACTGACTTTGTCAGGCTTTGGGTTGCCTTGGTGTAAAATTTCTACAATTGGAAAACTGCCTAGTCTTGAGGTTCTTAAATTACTTATTGGTGCCATCTCAGGGAAAACATGGGATATGGAAGAAGGGGAATTCTTGAAACTTAGATTCTTGAAGTTGGCTTACTCGGACATTGTCAGATGGACAGCTTCCGATGATCAGTTTCTTGTCTTCAGAGTTAGTGTTGGAAAGCTGTCATGATTTGGAAGAGATTCCTTCTTGTTTAGAGAACATTTTAACTCTTGAAATGATTGAGGTCTCGAATTTTTCTGACTCTACTGCTAGTTTAGTCAAACAAATTCAGGAAGAACATATGAGCATGGGAAATTCAGTTCTGGAGATCCTTATTCGATCCTCCAGATCACTTTAGAAAATCTTCTTATGACCGAATTTGGAACTGGGAAGGAGTTGCAACTTACAATGATTATTGGGAGTTGCCTTTCATGTCTTTCCAAAATAATTTTTGAAGGTTATCTATGTATTGCATTTTACTGGATTTCGAAGGTTAGCCAAAAATTGTAAACTTGATAAGCATAAAATAGTTCATAATTTTATGCATATTTTAATGTGTTTTGTGGAATGAATTCAACACTTATTTGGATATTATGTTGCAGAAATGGGAAATTACAGCTAGGATGATGACATAGAGAAAAAGGTGGAATCAAGAGGATTTTGGGCAGATTTGGAGGTGAAGTTGTAGCAGTGAAGCAGTGGACATCAAAAGAGGATTTTGTGGGTAGTCTTAAGATAAAATTGTGGCAGTTGGAGAGTGTTTGAACTGATACCATGAATGAAGGAATTTTGAATTTGAATTGGGATTTTACAAATCAAAGTTGTTAACAGATTTTATGGCAACAAAGGATATTTCTCTCGTTTAGTTAAGATTAGGAAGTATTGTTTTTCTATTAATAGGGGAGAAATCAGATTGTACTGGATATCTGGATTACGCAGCTTGTTTTGGTATTTACGTTTTTCTGCACTTCGCTTTGTAGGAAGAACAGCAGGACCGTCGTTTGCCCAAACGACGGACTGGTTTGATTTTTTTATTTCAGAATTAATTTCATTTACTTTTTAATTATTATTTTGTTTAGTTTAAATTATGTGTTGTGAGTAATTTCTTTATCTGGTAAGTAAGTAGAAACACTAATTATGACTAAGTTGTGAGATCAAAGTGTGTTTATCAATAATTCTCTATTCAATTCCAAGAGTTTTCTGTGAATATTGTTTATTACTTAATTGAATTAAAGCTTGATCAACTTTAATAAGATTAGGTAGAGTCAATTAATCTCTAATTAAATCACTGGATTGGATTAGTAGGATTAATTAGTGACAAAGCTGCTGTCTCGGTAGACGGAGATAATTAGTTAACAAATTAATATATGCTGATCATAATTTAATTTGTTAAAGTTGGGTCCTTCTAAGAATTAATGCTTTTCTAATGTTGAATTGGGTGATCGGCTGATTCCGGCTTAATTACATTAGAAATAGGGAAACAATAGATTAAGCTGATTCTTGTCTATTGTCAAATAAGTAAGGAGGGATTTGAACACGTCAGAGCTGATTCTCGGTGTTTTATAACTAGCTGGTTGAATTAGAATTATTATTATTGCATCAATGATCAACTTGTAGAAATTAGTGTGAATTGCTTACTTGCCAGACTTTTAGCTTGAGTAATTTAATTCAGTATTTGTTTGATATTAATTTCTTCTTTTTATTAATTTGAGAATTTGTCTATCTTCATTCGTATTAATTTCTTGTTAATTTTAATTACGGTGACAATTGCAAATTGATTAATTAAGAGAATTTGTTGTTCCTCGTGGGATCGACCTTACTTCCATTAGACTATTTTTAATCTTTAGAGTAAGAATTAATTTGGTAGAAAAACGACCACCAAATTTTGGCACCGTTGCCGGGGAACGGCTTTATTTTTCTTATTAGTTAATTTGCTTTTTGGTTAATGTCCAGGTCTTCCAATCCAGACTTGATTTTCGACCCAGAAATTGAGAAAACAGCAAGGCGGTTAAAGAAGGAAACAAAGGAAAAGGGCCGAGGAAATAATTCTGATTCAGCACCAAGCACGTCGTTCGACCATACGGCAACGAGCAGAATCAAAGACCCAGCTGAATCAGATTCTTCTTCTGACGAACTACCTATGGCTAATCTCCCTCTTGAAAACCAGCAACCTGTGATTAACGATCCACCACCACCACCTGGATTCGAAAATCAACAAAGAGTTCGAGTGAATGATCCAGCTGGACAGAATCAAATTCCACCTCCGGTCCGAGATCGACCACTGAGGGAGTCTACTAATCCCATTATTAATTATAGACCTTCCTGTATAGTCTTGCCTGCACTTAATACTGATTATGAATTGAAGGCATCTTTTCTGAATCTTTTGCCTAAGTTTAATGGAGATTTTGGGGAAGACCCACATAGCTTTTTGCATGATTTTATCAAGGTCTGTGAAACAGTTAATAATAGAGGAGTATCACAGGAATATATTAAACTTGCTAGTTTCTCATGGTCTTTAACTGGAAGTGCAAGTGCATGGTTCAAAACTTTAACTCCTAGATCCATTACTTCATGGGATAGTATGCAAAGAATATTTTTGATGAATTATTTTCCAGCATCTAAAATTGCATTTGGTAGAAAAGAAATCGTAGGCATTAAACAGGAATATGATGAATCTTTGACTGCCTATTGGAATAGATTTAAAAGATTGTGTGAGGGATGTCCTCAACATCAAATTTCTGATGAGCTTTTGATTCAATATTTCTATGAAGGTTTACAGCCAGAAGAAAAGAGGACATTTGATGCAGCAAGTGGAGGAGCCTTCATGGATAACAGTACAGCTCAAGCTACAAGTTTGATCACAAAAACTTGTGAATCTCGCCAGCAATATCAGCCCTTGCGAAGATCAACGAAGCAAGTGAGTGAAATAACCAGTTCCTCTCTAGAAAGTAAACTGAAGCCTTGACAGCAAGTGTTGAGAAACTGATTAATGGAAGGAGTGAGGGACAGGTGGAAATTGTTTGTGAAATCTGTAAAAGCCCCAACCATACCACTGATTTATGCCAAATGACTCAAGAGGAATTGGACGCCCAAGTTAATGCAATGGGTGAATATCAACAAAGGCCGTATGATCCTCATGCCAACACATACAATCCAGGGTGGCAAGACCATCCGAATTTGAGTTACAGAGCTCGTGCACCTCAGCAAAATCAGATTCGACCAACAGCTCCTGCCCAACCAAATAGGGGGTTTGTAGCCACTTCAAAGTCAGGAATCCCTCTTGAGGAGATGCTAGGAAGTTTGGCCACTTCTGTCACTATGATGCAGAATACCCAAGTCCAACACCAAGGAGAGTTTCATAAGTTTCAGCAAGAAACAAGGGCTGCCATAGGAAGTTTGAGCACTCAAATGACCCAATTGGCAAAACACGTCAATGAGATACAAGGACCTCAGGGTAAATTACCTTCTCAAGTGCAGGTTAATCCATGTGAAAATGTAAGCCAAATCACTCTAAGAAGTGGAAAACAGCTTGAAGAACCAACTGGTAAGAAAAATTCTGAAAACAGAAAAAAGGAAACAGCCTCGTATGACCAAACGACGCAAACCCAGCAAGCTGAGGTAAATCTTACTTCCAATCTGCCAAAATCTGAAATTAAAATACCTCCTCCTTTTCCTAACAGGTTGAAGAAAGAAGTCAAGGATGAAGAATTGGATGATATATTGACAATTTTCAGAAAGATAGAAATCAACATTCCATTCCTTGATGCCATTAAGAAGATGCCCAAATGCGCAAAATTTTTGAAGGATTTCCTTGCAAGGAAGAATCCTTATGTAGCAAAGAATAAAGTAGTGGTGGGGGAAAATGTATCAGCTGTGATTCAACAAAAACTCCCTCCTAAATGCAAAGACCCAGGTATGTTTTCTATACCATGTGTTATTGGTGAGAAAAAAATTGAAAAATGTATGCTAGATTTAGGAGCCTCGATAAATGTCATGCCCATGTCTACTTACCAAAGATTAAATATTGGTCCATTAGCTGAAACTAGAGTCGTTATCCAACTTGCTGACAGATCATTGGTTTATCCAAGAGGAATGTTGGAAAATGTGTTAGTTAAGGTTAATGACTTTATTTATCCAGCTGATTTTTACGTTCTTGATTCACACAATCACCAAGATTCGAATTCTGCAGTTTTGTTATTAGGGAGACCATTCTTGAAACTGCTAAATCGAAAATTGATGTGGACAAGGGTACATTGACATGTGAATTTAATGAGGAACAGCATACATTTAATATTTTTGATGCAATGGATTATCCTTTGGATGTGGAAAATGTGTATTCACTTGATGTTGTAGAATCTCTTGTCAAGAAATTCTTGAGACGGAATTTGTGCAGGACAAACTCGAGCTAGCCTTAACTAGGAGCTGGACAGAATCTGAGATTAACCAACACACTAATGAGGAGATTGCATTTGCAATAATGCCACTTCATTCCTTGGAGGAGCAAGCAACCAAATTTGAGCCTCATTGTTTGCCCAAACAGGAAGCACAGAATAATTTTCTCCCTTCTATTCTAAAAGCTCCTGTACTTGAATTAAAGCCGTTGCCTAATGATCTGAAATATGCTTATTTAGGTACTGAAGAAACTCTTCCAGTGATCATAAACAAGCACCTAACTCAAGGCCAAGAAGAGAAATTGTTACGAATTCTTCGTGAAAGAAAAGAGGCCATTGGTTGGACACTTGCTGATCTTAAAGGAATCAGCCCCACGATTTGTATGCATCAGATTTTACTTGAAGCTGATTCCAAACCAGTTCGTGATGCGCAAAGGAAGCTCAACCCAAACATAAAAGAGGTAGTTCTCAAAGAGGTACTCAAGTTATTAGAACTTGGCATCATATTTCCAATTTCGGACAGTCAATGGGTGAGTCCAGTTCATGTTGTTCCCAAGAAATCAGGTTTACAAGTAGTGAAGAATGAGAAAAATGAATTAGTACCTATGCGCCTTCAAACAGGATGGCGCATGTGTATTGATTATCGCAAATTAAATGCAGCTACTAGGAAAGACCATTTTCCTTTACCCTTCATTGATCAAATGTTAGAAAGGTTAGCTGGTAAAATATTTTTCTGTTTTCTTGATGGTTTTAGTGGTTACTTTCAAATTTATGTGTCTAAAGAGGATCAAGAAAAGACCACTTTTACATGCCCATTTGGAACATTTGCATATAGACGCATGCCCTTTGGACTATGCAATGCCCCCGGTACTTTTCAACGTTGTATGATGAGCATATTTTCTGATATGATTGAAAAATGTATAGAAATATTTATGGATGATTTTACTGTCTACGGTAATTCATTTGATGAATGTCTATATCATCTTGATAATGTGCTTGTAAGATGTATTGAAAAGAACCTTGTTTTGAATTATGAAAAATGCCATTTTATGGTTAGGGAGGGTATTGTGTTAGGACATGTTGTTTCGGATAAAGGCATACAAGTAGATAAAGCAAAAGTTGGTTTAATTGCTCAATTACCTTATCCAACTAACGTGCGAGAAGTTCGTGGATTTTTAGGTCATGCAGGTTTTTATCGAAAATTTATTCATGACTTCGCAAAAATTGCACAACCAATGACAAAGCTGTTGCAGCACGACGTCCCGTTTGCCTTTACAGCTGAATGCAAAGAAGCTTTTGATAAGCTAAAGAACAAACTGATTTCAGCTCCTATAGTCCAACCTCCTCAGTGGGATATTCCTTTTGAATTGATGTGTGATGCGAGTTACTACGCAGTTGGGGCCGTACTTGGTCAAAAATTCGGCAAAGAGAGTCATGTTATATATTATGCATCGAAAACTTTAAACACGGCACAGTGCAATTACTCCACCACTGAAAAAGAATTGCTAGCAATTGTTTTTGCATTTGAGAAATTTAGATCTTATTTGTTAGGTTCTAAAACCATTGTTTACACGGATCATGCTGCGTTAAAATATCTATTTTCTAAGAAAGAATCGAAACCCAGATTAATTAGATGGATTCTTCTTTTGCAGGAATTTGATTGGGAGATAAAAGATAAAAAAGGTGCAGAGAATCGTGTAGCTGATCACCTAAGCAGATTGGTTTCTGATGATGATCGTATGCCCATACGGGAGACATTTCCTGATAAAGAATTATACAATTTGGAAGGTAATTCAGGTAAGGATCCTTGGTTTGCTGATTTGGTCAACTATCTGGTTACAAAGGAATTTCCTAAAGGTATTCCACATGCAAAGAAATTAAAAATACAAAGTGATGCAAAGTACTATTTGTGGGATGATCCATATTTGTGGCATATTGAAAATGATCAAATTTTGAGGATATGTATTCCTGAAAATGAAGTTAATGACATTTTGCATCATTGCCATTCATTTGCTTGTGGAGGACATTTTGGTCCAAAAAGAACTGCTCGGAAAATTCTTGATAACGGTTTTTATTGGAAATCCATTTTTCGTGATGCTTACTTATTTTGTAAAAGCTGCCCAAGATGTCAACAGCTAGGGAATATTACTCAACGCAATGAAATGCCTCAAATACCTATTGTTGTATGTGAAATATTTGATGTGTGGGGTATGGATTTCATGGGTCCCTTTCCTAGTTCGTTTTCTAATTTATACATATTATTGGCTGTTGATTATGTATCGAAATGGGTGGAAGCAAAAGCCACTCGAACTAATGATGCCAAAGTAGTTGCAGGGTTCTTAAAGTCAACTATTTTTAGTAGATATGGGATTCCTCGATCGATCATCAGCGATAATGGCACCTATTTTTGTAACAGAACAGTTGAAGCTTTATTGAAGAAATATGGAGTGTTTCATAGATTGACCACACCTTATCATCCACAGTCGAATGGCCAAGCAGAGGTGTCGAATAGGGAAATTAAACAAATTTTGGAGAAAACTGTGAACACCTCTCGGAAAGATTGGAGTCTTAGACTTGATGATGCCTTATGGGCATATCGAACCGCCTTTAAGACACCAATTGGAATGTCCCCTTATCGTTTAATTTTTGGTAAGATGTGCCATCTTCCAGTACAAGTAGAGCATAAGGCATATTGGGCCATCAAGCAGTTCAACATGGATGAAGCTAAGTGTGGGGAAGAAAGAAAATTTCAGCTCCAAGAGTTAGATGAGATCAGATTGGAAGCTTATGAAAATGCAATGTGGTACAAGGATCGAACTAAGCTTTACCATGATAGATTGTTGAGAAAGAAAGAATTCCAAGTCGGACACAAAGTTCTTCTGTTTCAGTCCAAGCTTCGATTAATGGGTGGAAAATTGAAGTCTAAATGGATTGGTCCATTTGAGGTAGTGACAGTATGCCCAAACGGCACTGTAGAGATTAAGGGAATTGCTTCTGGGAAAATATTTAAGGTTAATGGTCAAAGATTGAAAATCTTTTATGAGAATTTTCCAGCAGAAAAGGTGGAAGAAGTGCAGCTCTTTTATCCGAGATCTTGAGCTATCAGAGATAGTCTAGTCTAAGACTCTAAATAATGACGCTTTTGGGAGGCAACCCAATTTATTTATTTTTTCTGTGTTTACCTTATTTTATTTCATCAACAGCTAATAAATCTTATTTCTTTTTGTTCTAGGTTTCTTGACTTTCGCGAGAATGATGGAGAAGTACAAGATAGTACAGAAATGGAAAAATTGTGCTTAAATAAAGAGAGTAGTTTTGTTTGGAGCAGCCGCTTTATTAGAAAACTGGGCCCAAATTATTTTATTCATGCCATTATTATGCATTATTTTATTTGATTTCTTATTCATCTTGTCAATAATAAGTTATCTTCTTTGTTCAGATGAATTCACATTTGTGATAGGAATAATTTTGTTGCAGACATGGAGTCATTGGATCAAGCATTGAGGTATGGAGTCATAATATTTTCCATGGGATCTGGGCCCAGTACAAATATTTTCTACTTTATTGTTCAAGCCCGTCATTTTCTAATGGTCAACCCAAATCAAAGTGGTCCCATAAAACCTTTATTCTTTTTGTTATTTCCCTAAAGCCCTAGCCGTCTCTGTCCTTGCTCCCTACCAACCACACCAGCCGTTTCTCCTCTACTCGCCACCGCTCTGTAACCATCAGCCACTATCAACATCAACAACCATGGTGTTGGTCAAGTTTGCAACTCCATCCCCGCAGACAACCCCATCTTCACAGACCAATCCTTCATCACCAGAAAATTCAAACCCCTTCACTGACACAACCATTGCAGCAGAGAATTCTTCACCCACTAATCCATCATCGCCGACTACCATTTCCACCCATGCCGCCGAAACACCTTTGGTGGATAGGCCATCACCCACCGCTACTTTTACACATGATGATGAATCTTCACCGCCACAGCCACCATTGGCCAAACGACAGAAGAAAGTGGCTGCAAAGCATGCCCAAACTACCGCCAACTCTCCCTCTTCAAATGAATCGTCCGAGCAAACGACAAATTCCAGCGACAATGAAAGAATGGAGTCCGATCAACATCGACAAGAATCACCAGTTGACAGAGCGTCTTCTCCAATTCAAGTCCCTTTTTCTCCATCAGCCACAGGAAGGAGACAGTCCAGCCGATTAGCTACCCAAGGCACGAGTGGTTCGACCAAACGAACAAAATCAGCTCCTCAACCTAAAAAAGCTACTGCTGCAGAAAAAGGCAAGGCTCCATCATCTTCCAAAGCTCCTAAAACTTCCAAATCTTTAGCTGGTACTGACATTTATTCAAAATTCAAGACATTTACACAGGAATCACACATTAAAAGGTATGAAATCCTGCAAACACAGTCCGCAGTTTCTTATAAGGTTTTCGATTTTCAAAGTCTTTCAGTGTTAAATGTTCAAGATAAAATTCGGGAATATTTTTCCAACATTGGTTGGACTTGGTTATTGAAATTTCCTAAATTTAAAATGCCAGTGAGATTTTTACGCGAATTTTATGCCTCTTTTTCTTGTAAACTTACTGATGCTTCTTGTATGAGTCAAGTTCCTGTGATGTCTTTTCGGTTATTGAATAAGAATTATAATTTGTCTTTGAATGAACTTTCTGAAGAATTAGGACTTTTAGATTCTGACTCTGAATCTGATGAAAATCATGATTATTTTTTGCCTCAAACTGGAATACCGAAAAATGTTCCTTATGATGAATTCTGGAAAAAAATAGCTCCTGCTGATAATCAATCTTACAAACCTTCTCGATCCAAAGCCCATTGGATAGCTGATCCTGCTTTACTATTGTGCCATAGATTTCTTGCTTACACATTATTTGGTAGAAATGACCAAACAACAGTGGTTTCTTCAAATGAGTTGGTCATTTTATGGGCTATGCATAATTCTGAAAAATTGAGTCTTCCTTATTGGCTTGCGTGTATTTGGAAAAGAGTGAGTAAAGCTGATAACAGGAATTTGGTTTTGGGACATATAGTTGCTATTTTGTTAGCTAATAATCCCAAATACACTCAATTAAGTCATGCATGGCCCAATGATTGTCCATCTTCACCTATTGATATTCCATATTTGAAAAGTGCTGGTTTAATAGTTGAAGATAAGAATGGTACTTTTAAATTCAATGAGCCGAGGGTTCCACCTTCGAGCAATTTGCCCATTGCAGGAATTTCAGAATTACGACAGGATGTGCAAGAACTTCATTTGTTGGTTTCTAAGATTGCAGCCGGATATGTGGATACAAGGGAGCAATTTCAAATTCTAACAGCAGCCATCACTGAAATAAAAAATAGTCAAGCCTCCATCCTCCAATTTTTGCAAGAGAGATTTCCTTCATCATCCCCACCACCACTTTGATAAGGCTGTTCTGTTCCCTCTTTAATTTTCTGTTTTGTTTTCTTTTCTTACATTGAATTTTCTGTTTAAACTTCTTTCCTTACTCACATGAGGACATGTAAGTGTTTAAGTGTGGGGAGACTGTTTATGTGTTGTGTTATTTTGTGTTGTGTTATTTGTTCTGTCTTTTAATATATAGTTTAATTAAAAAAGAAAAAAAAGAAAAAAATTTCAGAAAATCATGAAAATTTTTCAAAAACAGTCTAGTTTAATTTAGTTTTAAAGTGTTAATTGTTTTGAATTGATTTACTTTATGAACACTGTTTGGCCAAACTGAACATTATTTCACTTGCTTAATTTTTTTGTGATGGTTTAGCATGACCTTGAATGACTCCAAGTATGAAGAATGCAATTTCTGAGTTTTGCCGATGTTAAAATGTGAGAAATTGAGCCAAGCACTGAATGACCACTTTGTTAGTGCTTAAATTGAATAATTTCTTTGAATGAGTGTAAATTGTGCATGTTTAACTTATGAAGTTTGCTTTGTTGTACATTAGATGTCATGAATTGAAGTCTGAACTTGAAAATGAAAAAGGCACTTAGGATTTCACCATTTTTTACTTCAGTTTTCTTTCCTACCTCACTTGACCATTAGATTAGCCATGTTGAGCCTTAACCAGTTTCTTTGCGTTTAAACTTACTAAAAGTTTCACATAACACCATTTTTAGCTTTCTTTTAGCCCTAGAATGTAAGTGATTTAATTCTTAAGGTTTGCTTTCCCATAGATTGGAAGAGAAAAGCTTTTGCATCTTAAAAGTCTTTGAGTTTGAACATTATCTCAGAATGTGTGTTGAAGTGAATTGTTAAAGTCTGCTGTTTGCCCAAACAATGTGGGACAAACTGGAATAATAAATTTTTCTGCAGATTTTTGCATAAGCTGTACGCCCAAACTGCAGCAGTAAAAAAGAGAGAAAAATAAAAGAAAGAAAAAAAAAAGGGGAAAAGAAAAGAATTGATGTGCTGAAATTCGATGAGTTTTGAAAAGTTGAGACTTGATGTTGAATAAGTGTGGGGAAGTTGTTCTTTGAGTTGCTTACATTCTACTTTTTTTTTTTTTAGCCTTTTAAACTTCTTAAATCTTACCTTGTGAACCCAAGCCTTATTACAACCAATAAAAGACCTTTTGATTCATTTTTTGGTTTCAATATTATGATGATCTTTTGACATATTTGCAAACTTGTGTTAAGTTTCATGCACAATTTGAAATGAGTGGTTGAACCCAATTGTACATATCTTTGAGTGCTTGAGTGATCCTGGAAGTTGCTCAGAACTTTGCATTCTGATTTGGACGGCTTGACTGTGCATAACTTTATTACATGGATTAAGCATAAATTCTATTTTGTAAAGAGTTCTAGATTTGGCCATATTGGTGTTTGTGTAGTAAATTTGTCCAGTCAGTTGTGAGTTTGTTTAAATGCTGAGGGGCCAGCATATTCTAAGTGTGGGGATATTTGATAAGCATAAAATAGTTCATGATTTTATGCATATTTTAATGTGTTTTGTGGAATGAATTCAACACTTATTTGGATATTATGTTGCAGAAATGGGAAATTACAGCTAGGATGATGACATAGAGAAAAAGGTGGAATCAAGAGGATTTTGGGCAGATTTGGAGGTGAAGCAGTGGACATCAAAAGAGGATTTTGTGGGTAATCTTAAGATAAAATTGTGGCAGTTGGAGAGTGTTTGAACTGATACCATGAATGAAGGAATTTTGAATTTGAATTGGGATTTTACAAATCAAAGTTGTTAACAGATTTTATGGCAACAAAGGATATTTCTCTCGTTTAGTTAAGATTAGGAAGTATTGTTTTTCTATTAATAGGGGAGAAATCAGATTGTACTGGATATCTGGATTACGCAGCTTGTTTTGGTATTTACGTTTTTCTGCACTTCGCTTTGTAGGAAGAATAGCAGGACCATCGTTTGCCCAAACGACGGACTGGTTTGATTTTTTTATTTCAGAATTAATTTCATTTACTTTTTAATTATTATTTTGTTTAGTTTAAATTATGTGTTGTGAGTAATTTCTTTATCTGGTAAGTAAGTAGAAACACTAATTATGACTAAGTTGTGAGATCAAAGTGTGTTTATCAATAATTCTCTATTCAATTCCAAGAGTTTTCTGTGAATATTGTTTATTACTTAATTGAATTAAAGCTTGATCAACTTTAATAAGATTAGGTAGAGTCAATTAATCTCTAATTAAATCACTGGATTGGATTAGTAGGATTAATTAGTGACAAAGCTGCTGTCTCGGTAGACGGAGATAATTGGTTAACAAATTAATATATGCTGATCATAATTTAATTTGTTAAAGTTGGGTCCTTCTAAGAATTAATGCTTTTCTAATGTTGAATTGGGTGATCGGCTGATTCCGGCTTAATTACATTAGAAATAGGGAAACAATAGATTAAGCTGATTCTTGTCTATTGTCAAATAAGTAAGGAGGGATTTGAACACGTCAGAGCTGATTCTCGGTGTTTTATAACTAGCTGGTTGAATTAGAATTATTATTATTGCATCAATGATCAACTTGTAGAAATTAGTGTGAATTGTTTACTTGCCAGACTTTTAGCTTGAGTAATTTAATTCAGTATTTGTTTGATATTAATTTCTTCTTTTTATTAATTTGAGAATTTGTCTATCTTCATTCGTATTAATTTCTTGTTAATTTTAATTACGGTGACAATTGCAAATTGATTAATTAAGAGAATTTGTTGTTCCTCGTGGGATCGACCTTACTTCCATTAGACTATTTTTAATCTTTAGAGTAAGAATTAATTTGGTAGAAAAACGACCACCAAAACTCCGTGAACATATTGATTTTGACTTTTTTTTACTGTTTTTTGCACACGCCTCGATTGTAAATTTTGTAAAAAAAAAGTGAAAATTAAAATTTTCATCAAACCCCATTTTTTTCATATATTATAACACACGTATTTTGATTAAAAATGACAGTCATAAAAACGTGTTTATTTTGGCTTTTTCCCTACTTATTTTACACCCATCTCAATTGTCTACATGCATTCTAGTGAACCACGTTAAAAAAAAGTGAAATTTAGATTTTTTTTTTACCAAATTTTCATTTCTCGTGGGTTATGTTTATAACATACGTATTTTAACAAAAAATTGCAAAATTTAAAAATGTGTTGATTTTAATTTTTTTTGTACTGTTTTTTGCATCCACTTCGATTGTGAACATGCATGCCAGTAATCATTGTAAAAAAAAAAATATTTTTTATGGGTTATAATATATGTATTTGTGTTAAAAATGACAAAATCAAAAAACGTATTGATTTAGACTTTTGCACTAATATTTTTTACGCCAACCTCAATCTTTAACGTGCTTCCTAGTGACTTGTATCCAAAAAAGTGAAATTTAGAATGTTTTTCATCAAATTTCTATTTCTAGTGGGTTATGACACATATTTTAGCCAAAAATTTCAAAATAAAAAACATATTAATTTTGACTTTTTAATACTGTTTTTTGCACCCATATGGATTATGAACATGAATTCTAGTAAACATTGTAAAAAAAATAAAAATTATAATTTTCACCAAACATCCATTTTTCGTAGGTTATACACACGTATTTTAGTTAAAAATGGCAGTAATAAAACTTGTTGATTTTGGCTTTTGTTTTTTAAACCAACTTCAATTGTGAAGATGCATCCCAATGAACTCTGACCAAAAAAGTGAAATTTAGATTTTTGACCAAATTTTCATTTCTCGTGGGTTATAACACCAGTATTTTAACCAAAAATTTTAAAATAAAAAAACTTGTCAATTTTGATTTTTTTTCACCCACTTCGATTGTGAACATGCATTGTTAAAAAATGTGAAAATTAAAATTGTCACCAAACCTTCATTTTTTATGAGTTATAATAACACAAATATTTTTGTTAAAAATGACAAACTAAAAAAAGTGTTGATTTTGAATTTTAATTCTTACTATTTTTAACACCCACTTGAATTGTGGATATGAATCCTCGTGAACTATGTTAAAAAAAAAGTAAAATTTAGATTTTTCGCCAAATTTCCATTTCTCGTGGGTTATAACAATCGTATTTTAGCAAAAATTGTTTTTGCAAAATTCAAAAATGTGTTGATTTTGAATTTTTTTTATAATGTTTTTGACACCCACTTCAATTTTGAATATGCATTCTAGTGACTTGTGTCCAAAAAAGTGAAATATAGATTTTTCAATAAATTTCTATTTCTCGTGAGTTATAACACACGTATTTTAGCAAAAATGGGTTGATTTGACTCTTTTGTCTAGTTTTTTGCACCCACATCGATTGTGAACATGCATTCCAATAAATATTGTCAAAATAGTGAAAATTAAAATTTTCATTAAACATCCATTTTTCATAGGTATATTTTTGTCAAAAAATGATGAAGTAAAAAAAACGTGTTAATTTTGGTTTTTTCACTACTAGTTTTTTACGCCTACCTCAACTGTTAACATGTGACTTGTGTCAAAAGAAGTGAAATTTATATTTTTTTTATTAAATTTTCATTTCTCGTGGGTTATAACACATGTATTTTAGCCAAAAATTGCAAAATTTAAAAACAGGTTGATTTTGAATTTTTTGTACTATTTTTTGCACCCACTTGAATCGTGAACATGCATCCTAATGTTTTGGGTCCAAAAAAGTTAAATTTAAAATTTTCACCAAATTTTCATTGCTTGTGGATTATAACACACGTATTTGAACAAAAAAAATTCAAAATCTAAAAATACGTTAATTTTGACTTTTTTTTGTACTCTTTTTTGCACCTACCTCGATTGGCAACATGCATTCCAGTAAACATTGTCAAAAAAATTGAAAATTAAAATTTTCATCAAGCCTCAATTTTTATGGGTTATAACACATGTATTTTTGTTAAAATTTACAAATTAAAAAAAATCCATTGGCTATTTTCTCTAATTAAATATTTAGAGCTATATATATATATATATATATAAAGTGCTACAATATATTAGAATTTCAAAGGGGTATATGTGAAATGATCATATATAGTTTAGGTTTTATTTTTGGCATATTAACTCTTAGAAATAAGTTATTCTTAATTAAAGAAGTAAAATCAATTTGTTAGCAAAATAAAAAGAAGAAGAGTTAACATGATTGGTTTGAAGGGAAAAAAAGTTTGTTGATCAGAATAGGCTAATTAGAAGATTTTTAACGATAAAGGGGCACAATGTAGGAATTGTATAAACACGTAAACCTTAAGAGTTTTACTTTCATGTAAAGGTCATGCATTTTTTTTAGTTGGCTAACCTCGTACATGCGGAGGGACATCACTACTAGTTTTACTAATAATAAAAATTATTGTGCAAGCGCTAAAACATATTTAAATACTAAGTTTACTTAAAGCATATTAATATGTAAAGGTAATGTTACTTTTGCTTTTACTTGTCAGTTTGGTACTTGCTTTTATTTGTAGGTGGAAACAAAATCTCGACTAAAGGAATATCAATGTGCTTGGCAGAAGGAATATCGGTATTCTTAATAGAAGTGGATTAACTTATTTTATTGCAATCATTGCAGCAAAAGTCAAACACCCATATAAGATTGAAAGGGAAATTGCGATTCAAAAAATTATGCCAAATCATCAAATTTCATAGTGTCTATATGATGCTAATATACCGGTTGATATCCTTGCTAATTTAAGTATATATGCTAATATAAATGCTTTTTTTTTTGTGTCAGAAACAAGACTACATGCTAAAGTTAAAGGTTAAATTATCAGTTAGGGTAGACAGACTTGGTTTACCATGCTTTTGAAAAGTACAGAATGCATAGAATGCAATGTGTGTGTATATATTTTATATTTTTTGCTTTTGAAAAGTACAGAAACAATTCATAAGTGGAATGTGTATTAAATTTCATTGCGATTAATTATTTATAAAATTTGGAACTCACATTCTCCCATCTTCCCCCTCTCTTATATGGGGTTTTTGCAAACAAAAATTTACATATTTGCAATGTCAATCTACTAGGGTAAAGAAAATGCGTCATTTTTACATAAACTTAATTTATTATTAAGTTCTTAATAAAGGTTCAAATTTTTCTTTCAAAAATGTTAAAATATAATTTTTACTAGTAGTACTGTGCAATTTTATCCCTCCAAATTATACAATTTGAATTTCATTATGCACACATCATCCAATGCTTATATATATAAATATATATATATATCTATATATATATTAAGAGTCTAAATATTTGTAACTATTAATACTTGTGAAGTGGCCACTTAAATAATAGTTGAATTGTTATTTAGATAATGTATGCCTCTATGGTAATATTCTACATTGCCAAGAGTACATAAAGTGAATAAAGTTCAACCCATGGTATATGGTAATAAACTAAAATAAAAAAAAAACTAAAATTAACAATCATCCACCAAATTTTGTTCTTTCTCTAATTACAGTTTTATGGACCAATGAAAATGATTGTGCAATGTAAACTATTGTATTTGCTCTATGAATTTCAAAAACTCTTCCTCACCCTTTTAAGGTCACAATTTTCCTAGTTAGTGGCAGGAAGGTCGTCGCTACCCTGCAATTTAACCCAAACTCAACAATGAATGTAGCAGTGATGAGTGGGATCGTCTCCACAGGGAGAGGACTGTGATCAAGTATTGACTAATGATAGAAGGTGTAAACAATTAAACTGGCACAAACAAATATTTAACTAAATTGAAATGCGGGAAAATCGAATGGAGTAAAACTCAATAGAATGGAAGGTGCTGCCTTGAGGATGGAACAATTAGTATGGATCTTTCTCTTATTATCCCGGACTTGTGTAAACAGATGTGAGGGGACTTCTCTACTAGTGAACTAGGATTTGATCAACTTGTCAGTTCTCACAAATTCATTCCACAATACTCCTTGAACTTCCCTTGTCAGGGCAAGCTCCAGGTACGAATGGCACTCCCCTAGATCCCTATTCTTCTATAATGAAACCCCGATTAATCCCTGACTAACTCCCTGGTCAGGGCAGTCACCCAATTCATAATCTAGACCCATAATACAAGAACACTCTTAGACCTTTCCAATGGATGATGTCCACTGTCAGTGGTCACCGCACAGCAGAAATCACAAAATATGCAGGACCTAAGACTCACACAAGCATGTTCATAATCAGCACACGTTATGATTGATTTCCTTAAGTAAGTTCACACCAATCTCAGTGGTCACCGCAGATTTAATATGAATCTAAGCTAATGCAAAACATCAAACACAACAAGTACATAATGATGAACAAGAATAACACGGATAAAATTCTCAATCAAATGTCTCAAATAAGATTAAATCCATACATGTAACCCCTCAAGGCAACACTCTATGTCTAGCCGGTCATTTTGATAGGCTCAGAATTCATGATTACAAGAGTGAAGTAAAATGGGCAATTTATCAATCTCTTCTCCCTCTCTGTAATTTTCTTTGTTTTTCTTGATCCTCAATCTCCGGATCTCCCCGATCCCTTCTCTTTCAGCTCCTTTTATACTTTTCCCTCACTGTATTGGCCTAGTGACTTTCCTGGAAATTTTTGTCTTTTTCGGAGAGGCTGCCACGTGTCTACGAATAAGTCAGCAAAGGTAAAGTGAGGCCACGTGGTTCACACAAGACTTAACCATTAAGGATTTCAATGCATTTCTACAAACAGTTGGTGCCCAAAAGTGAGCCTGCGTGAGTGCCTGATAGTATGCGCAGAATATGTGAGGGGGCACGAGTGCGGTAAGGTGTATGCGAGTAATAAAACTGTGCAAGTGTGCGAGTGAAAATGCGTGAGTGTGCGTGTGTGGTGCGTGAGGGAGGGCGGGCGCGCTAGACGCCCGCAGTGTGCGTGTGTGCGTGAGGGGCGGGCGCGCTAGGCGACCGCCCCGTGTGTGCGTGTGTGGGGGCGGGCGCGCTAGGCGCCCTCCGTGTGTGTGTGTGTGTAGTGGGCGGGCGCGCTAGGCGCCCGCCTTGTGTTGTGAGTGATGTGTGTGTTGTGTGATTTGTGAGGTTTGTGTGTTGTGAGTGACTTGTGAGGCTAAGGTAGAGTGTGTGCATGTTTTCCATAATCGAATCAAAATCACAACATATTCTCCACACTTAGCCATTTTTATGCAATTGAAAGTTTATGACATTTATGTGCACAAGTCATTCACAAAGCATTCCTTTCACTCGATTTCTATATAGAAAGGAAGAGTATGTGAGATAAATAAGTCGGTATAACTCCGACTTATCAGTTAGGGTGTGATTCATTAGTATGAGACTTTTGCATATAGCCAAAAGTGACAATTCATTTGTAGAACTCTCTTACATTTAGCCAAAAGTGATAAAAAAAAAAGTCATGGAACGTGGAGAAGGATCTAACCAATCTAGCAAATCCTTTACCAACAGAAGATCAAATATAGGTAAGACAACAGCTTACAATTTTAATTAATTAATTGTTGTTTAACTATGTGTTTTGCATCTTTTACATGTTTGGAAGTTGATTTGCATATACAATTAATGCATTTTTTAATTTAAAATTCTCACTTGATTTTTTTATATAGCTCTTCTCAACTTTTTTTTTAAGTATTGGGAAACATTTTTTTTTCATTTCTTTGTTTTCTTACTAGCTAATATCTTTTGATTATTTGTCAATTCTTTGATTTTAGTTGCCATATGTTTCAAAAGATCTAATTTATAAGCTTATGATTTTTTTCACACATATACATGCGGTGCCTTGTATATGTGGTTTGGCCAAAATCAAAAAGTGTATATATATATTGCCAATTTTCATTCAACCCGTTGAAATAATATTATATCTATGTTACACTTGCAATGGATAGAAGACGGTTTATCCAAAGATTTTAAAAATAAATTTCATTTTTTTTAATAAAAATAATTATTTAATGCCTTATGTTTGATAGAATTAAATTTTTTGTTACCCAAAAAAAGCATACAATAATCATAAAGTTGGCATTTTTACGAACAATGCTAAGTGTTGTCGGCTAGTTGTAAAATAATCATATGGTGAATGTGGAACGATAGTGTCGAAAAGAAGTACAGATTGACTTATTTTGAATAAATTTTACTATGTGATCTGCCTAACAACTCCTAAATTTAGAGTTCGAGACGTAGAGTATACATGTGATCAGTGTAATTGTGTGTAGTTTTTTTTAAAAAAAAGCTACGCGGTATAATTTTTGAACCGCGCGCGAAGCAATTTTTTTTAGGCGCCTAATTTTTGTTTCATCGTGCAAATTTGAATTTTGAAACAATTTTATTTTAAATCCATTTTGTCGAATTCTATGTAAGTGGCGTTTGATATGCATTTCAAAATTTAGATGGTATAATACCCAAAAAAACTCAAATAGTTTAAAACAATGTAAATTCAATATATAAGCAGTAGACATTATGCACACTCAAAGAATTTACAAATATAAAATTTCCAACAATTTTATCTTTTTAAAATTTTCAGAAAACTTTTTTATTTATTAATTGAAAATGGAATAAAGTCATTTTTTTCTGAATTATGCCTTTCTATTTATTACCACAACAAGTCACTAGTTTGATAATGTGTATAAATTATACAAAATATCATGCTTATAGATAGATTTGTATTTGATATAACATTATTATGATATTTCCTAAAATAAAGGAGAACAAGTCAAATACAGTTACAACATATTAATAGTGGATAAGTCGGGATAAGTGGAAGCAGTTCAACGATAACAACAGGTAATATGTTTCGTATATATCAATCTGATTGGATTTATAAGGGGGGGATTTTTCATTCAAAGAGGGAGAGAATTATTCATTCATTCAATTACTGACTTTAGCATCGGAGTGGAACTCTCGGGGATCACCTCGGGCTTTTACTCTAATGCTATCTTGTTTTACAGATAAGAACCAGAATTATTGCTTGGAGCTCGGATTTTCTCAGCTCGGATTATTTCAGGTCGGCTTATTTTCTGAGGTGCGAAATTCAGCATCATCAATTGGCGCCGTCTGTGGGAACCAAACAAAAGGTTCACACAACAAATTTATCATTGTGATGGCAAACACGAGATCCATGAGAGGAAATGTTCAGACTAGCAGGCAAGAAGGAGAAGGACAATCGTCACCTTCTCACCCGAAGGATCCTGAAAAGTCGCAGCAAGGAGGTAACCACATCACTCCTGAGATGATGAAAATTTTTGCTGAACATTACGATCAAATGGAGGCCATGGTTAAGGTGGCCCGGAAGAAAAAAGATGATCAGCAGAAAATCCGGGGGAAAACACCCCTGGTGATCCATGGCGAATCCGATGGAGAAAACAAAAGGAAGTCTGTGACACAGCCTTTGCTCCGAACTGGAGGTGGGGAAAATACAAACAATAATGAGGGTAGAAATCCCGAGAAGAGAAGACTCAGGAGAGATAGCCCTCTATCTCAGGAAATAGCTGATTTTCCTCTACCACCACGTTTCAAGTTACCACAGCTGCATGCTTACATGGGAGACACGGATCCTAACGATCATATCCACAGATTTGAATCCACAATGGATTTCTTGAAGGCACCAGAGGAAACAAAGTGTCAGGCATTTCCTACCACATTGGAAGGAAAAGCTCGCCTCTGGTATGAAGGCTTATGGCCAAGGAGTGTGAATTCCTTTTCTCAATTATGTAATCTCTTCTTTAACCGATTTTTGCAGCGTAAGAAGTTTGATAAGTCTACAACAGAGTTATTGAATCTTCGTCAGAGAGAAAGCGAGTCCCTTCGGAGTTATTTGGGTAGATTCAATGACGAGAGTTTGCAGGTAAAAAATTGCTCGGAAGATGTTCTGGTCGGGGCATTTCTCAACGGATTACGACCCGGACGTTTTTACACAAAAATGGCCACTGATCCGCCATGTGATAGGGAACAGTTGATGGACCGAGTAGAAAAATATGCTAAAGGAGCAGAGGCGGACCAAAGGAAAAAGGATAACTAAAAAAGAGGAATAAGAATCAGAGATGATGGAAAAAGGAACCGAAAATTAGATGATCCCGATTTATATTTTAAGGTCGGGAAATTTACTAGAGGATAAAGTTGTAGCTCGGCGAAAATGTATGCGATCAGCTCGGATTATTTCCTGAGGTGCGAACGAAGGGATATGTCAAAATACTCATCAGGTCGGGATATGACAAAATACTCATTAGGTCGGGATATGACAAAATACTCATCAGGTCGGGATTTTTTGAAGTGTTCTTAGCTCTGGATTTTTTGAAGTATTATTAGCTCGGGATTTTTTAGCTCGGGATTTTTTGATGTATTATGAGCTCGGTATTTTTTAAAGTATTATGAGCTCAGGATTGTTTGAAGTATTATTAGCTCGGGATTTTTTGAAGTATTATGAGCTCGGTATTTTTTAAAGTATTATGAGCTCGGAATTTTTTGAAGTATTATGAGCTCGGTATTTTTTAAAGTATTATGAGATCGGGATTGTTTTGAAGTATTATTAGCTCGGGATTTTTGAGCTCGGGATTTTTTGAAGTATTATTAGCTCGGAAGTTTTATTCAATAATGTAATAAGAACAAGTCAGTTCTTTTTGAATAAAATATTTTGGGTGATGAATTCCGGGGAAAAAAAAAATCTCTGGGAAAAATCCCAACATATGTGGCAAGCTCAAAATTTTAGGGAACAGAATCTCTAGAAAAAGCAAATGACACAAAACCTTGAGAATAAATTTTGGGGAAAATATTCAACTACTCCAGAGAAAAAATCTCTAGAGAAACAGAGGTGATAAAATCCCAAGAACAAAATTCTAGGGAAACAAAACATCCATATCCAGGGACAAAATCTCTAAGGATAAAATGTCAATAAAATTTTGGGAAATAGGAACCCAAAATACAGTAAAACTAGAACAACGAAAAACTAAAGCCACTGGAGGTACATAAAAATTTCAAGATCGGCTTCCATCTTCAACTTTTTCTAGCTCGGCAATATTCACCTCGGATTATTTCAGCTCGGTCCACAAACTCTTTAGCACTTGAGGTCGGATTATTTTAGCTCGGTCACAAAATTCCCGAGGTGAATTCCTTGTAAAAAATTATAAGGAAATAAAGAAACTTCAAGAAAGGAAATTTTATTACAATCTCCGAGAAGAATCTCCGAGAAGAAATGTTTACAAAATTCCCTAGGTGAATTCCTTGTAAAAAATTATAAGGAAATAAAGAAACTTCAGGAAAGGAAATTTTATTACAATCTCCGAGAAGAATCTCCGAGAAGAAATGTTTACAAAATTCCCTAGGTGAATTCCTTGTAAAAAATTATAAGGAAATAAAGAAACTTCAGGAAAGGAAATTTTATTACAATCTCCGAGAAGAAATGTTTACAAAATTCCCTAGGTGAATTCCTTGTAAAGAATTATAAGGAAATAAAGAAACTTCAGGAAAGGAAATTTTATTAAAATCTCCGAGAAGAAACTAAGGGGAATTTCTACTGCAGAAGAAACTAAAGAATCACTATTAGCAGGAGGTGAAACGCTATGAGCTGATGGTGAAGGATCCTTATGACCTATTGATTCCAGATCAAATCTGGTATCGAAGCATCGTTTTATATTTTGTGGCTGGAAACTATTTTTGTTGGTATCGAGGCGTTATCATTCATATCAGGTACTAAGGAGATTAGCTCGGAAATATTTGAATGTTATTATCAAGTCGGGATAAAAATATTTATACCGACTTGAGGAGGTATTGATATAACATTATTATGATATTTCCTAAAATAAAGGAGAACAAGTTAAATACAGTTACAACAGATTAATAGTGGATAAGTCGGGATAAGTGGAAGCAGTTCAACGATAACAACAGGTAATATGTTTCGTATATATCAATCTGATTGGATTTATAATGGGGGGATTTTTCATTCAAAGAGGGAGAGAATTATTCATTCATTCAATTACTGACTTTAGCATCGGAGTGGAACTCCCGGGGATCACCTCGGGCTTTTACTCTAATGCTATCTTGTTTTACAGATAAGAACCAGAATTATTGCTTGGAGCTCGGATTTTCTCAGCTCGGATTATTTCAGGTCGGCTTATTTTCTGAGGTGCGAAATTCAGCATCATCAGTATTCTTCCATTTTTTACTTTTTTTTTTGAGATGTTGCCTTAACCTTTGTTATATATCTCTAACAAGTTTGGAAAACTTTTTACTCACTTGTAGAACCTCTACTTTGCTTTGATTTCTGTGAAAAATCTTGTCATTACTATAGTAATCACGTTTTACTCAAATATAGAATCATTTGTAGTTATGCAAATTTGGATTTTAATCATTTGTAGTTATGCAAATTTGGATTTATTCCTCGTTTAGTGTTAAACTCGCAATTCAAGGCAAACGTTACTGATTGTATTTTGACTTATTGCTAACTTCTTTTGGCTTTACCATGAAGATAAAATAGTAATAGACAAATTTAGAGTCAAAACATTTTTCTCAATTTGCTAACTTTGTATATCTCAATTTGTTGTGTACTCTTAATGCATGTGGCACACAAGATTATTTGCTATTGAATAAATTATTTTAACCGTCCTTCAAATTAGGTGTTCGTTTTGTTTTCACCTCCATTTTTTTAAAATGTTCTCTTTTTTCTGATGTATTACAATTTAAATTTTAAATCTTTCTTTGTTTATTTTTTTTTCTATTTAAAATTTTAACTTGAATAACTATTTAACATAGATATGATAAAGGTAAAAATTGATAGAAATTGTCATCAAAATTAAATAATTTTTTTTTCATAAAAAGTGAACAAAGACCATTTAAATAATTTTGCTTTTGCAAAAAAGAAATTTGTACCTAATCATCATTTATCTGTATTGTTTTTGTATTTAAGCTTTAACTGTAAGGGAAACTACAAATGTTGGAAACAACGTTAACATTAACGTTAACAACGCCACCACCACCACCACCAACAACAACAGCGGGATTCAACGCAGGCCAGATCCTGATCAATTGCTACCTGCGGCAAATATAAACAGAATCATGAGGCGAATCCTCCCACGACATGCAAAAGTTTCTCAAGATGCCAAAGGACTAATTCAAGAGTGTGTGTCTGAGTACATTAGATTCATCACAAATGAATCAAATGAGCGATGCCATCGCGATCAACGCATGATTGTAAATGCCGAGGATCTTCTCTACGCGCATGCTAGGTTAGGGTTTAACAATTATGTTTCTCCTCTCACTGCTTTCTTGAATAGATATCGCCAGAATGAAGCCCCTCAAACTACTATTCATGGAGGCCCTTCTATAGTTCGCACAACATTTTTCCCAAATGTTGTGCATGCTCCTCATCTGCCTTCTCCTTCTCCTCCTGCTCGCATTCTCGTTGTTAATACACCTCCAACTCATTATTTTCCAGTTCAAGTTGCTCAATATCATCCGGGGTTTCTTGACCAAGCTGCAATGAATCAGTATTACTACACCCAAAGTGTTTTAGCTAGCCGTGGTGCTAGTGGCTCTTCTTCAATTCCAGCTCCACTTGAGTTTCGTTCCAATAATGACGATGATGATGATGATGGGCAGCTTAAGTGATGGTGCTAAGTAGGTTTTTGCCATGATTCTCAACTTCCCACATATGTAATAGTCTGGGTATTTGAGATTGAAAACTTATTAAGGTTTCTTGATTTTTCTTGTTAGATTTCCTTAATGTAAATTGCAATTTTTGCAATGTAAGCAAATCAGGGAAGTGTTTTTATTGTTTTATTTTGGGTAAATTCTTTCAATTATCTCTCAATTTAGTGGTTCATTTCGCTTTTGTTCTTAATATTTAAGAAGTTTCATTTTTGTCCAAAATGGGACACAAGTATTTTAGCCAAAAATTGCAAAATTCAAAAACACGTTGATTTTGACTTTTTTGTATTGTTTTTTTGCACTCACATCGATTGTGAACATACATCATAGAAAACATTGTAAAAAAAAGTAAAAATTACAATTTTCACCAAACCTCCATTTTTCATAGGTTATAACACACGTATTTTTGTTAAAATGACAAAATAAAAAAATGTGTTGATTTTGACTTTTTTCCTACTAGTTTGTACTACCCACTTGAATTCTGGATATGAATCTTAGTTAACTGTGTCCAAAAAGTAAAATTTAGATTTTTCACAAAGTTTCTATTTATCATGGGTTATAACACATGTAATCTAGGCAAAATTTGCAAAATTCAAAAACTAGTTGATTTTAAATTTTTTTCTACTGTTTTTTGCAACCACTTAAATTGTGAACATGCATCTTAGTGACTAGTATCCAAAGAAGTGAAGTTTCTATTTTTCACCAAATTTCCATTTCTTGTTAGTTATAACACTCATATTTTAGCCAAAAAATTTAAAATCTAAAAATGCATTGTTTTGACTTTTTTGTACTATTTTTTGCACTCACATTGACTGTGAATATGCATTTCAATAAAAATTGTCAAAAAAATTAAAAATTAAAATTTTTACCAAACATCTATTTTTCATGGGTTATAACACACATATTTTGGTTAAAAATGACAAAATTAAAAAACGAGTCAATTTTGGCATTTGCACTACTATTTTTTATACCAATCTCAATTGTTAACATCCATCCCAGCGACTTGTGTTCAAAAAAGTAAAATATTGATTGTTTACAAAATTTTCATTTCTTTTGGGTTATAACACTCTTATTTTGGCCTCAAAATGTGAAAGTTAAAAACGCGTTGATTTTTGACTTTTTGTACAGTATTTTGCACCCACCTCGATTGTGAACATGCATTCCAGTAGACATTGTCTTTTTTTTTTTTATCAAAAAAGTGAAAATTAAAATTTTTACCAAACCTCTAATTTTTTTGAATTTTAACACATGTATTTTTGTTAAAAATGACAAAGTGAAAAAGAGTGTTGATTATAGTTTTTTCCCTACCGGTTTTAACACTCACTTGAATTGTGGATGTTAATCCTATTGAAATGTGTCCAAAAAAGTAAGATTTAGAATTTTTTTACCAAATTTTCATTTTTCGTGGGTTAGAACATACGTATTTTAGCTAGCCAAAAATTACAAAATTCAAAAATGTATTAATTTTGAACTTTTTGTACTATTTTTTGCACCCGCTTGAATTGCAAACATGCATCCAAGTGACTTGTGCCCAAAAGTGAAGTTTAGATTTTTCACAAAATTTTCATTTTTCGTGGGTTATAACACATGTATTTTAGCCAAAAAAATTTACAATATAAAAACACGTTGATTTTGACTTTTTTTTGTACTATTTTTTGCACCCACCTTGATTGTGAACATGCATTCCAATAAACATTGTCAAAAAGGTGAAAATTAAAATTTTCTCCAAACCTCCATTTTTTTATGGATTATAACACACGTATTTTTGTTAAGAATGATAAAGTAAAAAAATGTGTTGATTTTGATTTTTTTTTCTTACTGTTTTCAACACAACTTGAATTGTTGATATGTATCCTAGTAAACTGTGTCTAAAAAAGTAAATTTTAGATTTTTCATCAAATTTAATTTCCATTTCTCATGGTTTATGATATACGTATTTTAGTCAAAAATTGCAAAATTAAAAAACGCATTAATTTTGATTTTTTTGTACTGTTTTTGCACCCTCTTGAATTGTGAATATGCATATAATAGCTTGTGTCCAAAAAATTGAAATTTAGATTTTTTACAAAATTTTCATTTCTAATGAGTTATAATATACGTATTTTAGCCAAAAATTTCAAAATCTAAAAAAGCATTGATTTTAACTTTTTTTATGTTTTTTTTGCCCCTACCTCAATTGTGAATATATATTTTAGTAAATATTGTAAAAAAAAAGTGAAAATTTTAATTTTTCATGAGTTATAACACAAGAATTTTGGTTAAACTTTTTTTTTCGCCAATTTTATTGGTCAGACTAAGTGCTTAAATACTGGATTCTTTTCAACCATGTCACCAACATGGCCTTTTATATCTTTTATCAAATTCCAAAAAATCTGCACTGCCATGGCTTTCCTAACACGATGACAATCCCCGAGGACAAATACAAAGTAGTATAATACACAGAGGGAGGGAGATATGAGAGAAGAGAATATTCACTTCAATCTAAGAATTTTGCATTGTTTTTCCTATTCTTCTTTGAAATAATCAAACCCAAGTGGCCAGCTAAATCCAAAATTTCTTTGACTTGCATACGAACGTAAAGCCTACGGAACATATAAAAAGTATTACTCTACAATCCACATGACTCATGAGCAGCCAGCATTCAATGTGAATAATAGTGTGCCATTGTTTATTACCAGTGATGTGTTTTCCCGAAGTTGACTAAAATTTGTAGTCATTAGTCCCTGAGAATTACTCCTCCATTGTTAAGATCCTGCGCAAAGTAAACACATGTGTATTTTCTGTCTTTTGATCTTTGATTTCCTTCTTCTTTGAAGTTTGAACTTGTCTTTCTTCCTTTGACAATCGTTTTTGTTTTTACTACAATTTTCTCTCTTTTCTTCTTCAGTTCATCTGCCATTCCTGTGCTAGGAGTGTAAAAGTCACGTATATATATACATCCCATTTGCTCACTCTCATTATCAGCCTATTTGTTCACTTTGGTTTTGAACTGAGGCTTCCTTTTTTGTCCTTTAGTACCTTTCGGTTTTCATTTCAAGATGGCCTCCATTTTTACTTCTATTCGTTCCGTCTTGGATTATCTGGAGTTGCTGGAGAGCATCAAATATTTTTCTCTTGTCAAGATTGAAGTTAAGTTCCTGATTCATAGGCTGAGGAATCTCAGAACATTTCTTCTTTGTGCAAGAAAGTTGAGCAACAATGTGCAGCTGAGATCTGATGAGAACAATGATATGGATGCAAGTCTGGGATCTCTCTTGGTAAGGATTGAAGATGCTGTTTGCAGAAATACGAAGAAGATTAACCCTTATTGTCATAGTTCGAAACATAATGTTTCCATAAAAGTTGTGGAAGAGACTGTTAATGATTTTCAAAATGACATCAAATCTTTTGAGAAAGAAATAGATGAATGGTACATTACTTTGTCAGATTGCTTGCGGCAAACAAGTTCTCCAATGACAAATGAAGTTATTGAAATCATTGATTCCCTTTTGGAGAATCGAGTGGATTTTCTCATTTGGCCTGGATTTCGCGACGGTGGTTTACCAGAACTAACAGAAGCTGTGGAAGAGAAGCTAGCATTCCTGAAAAATTTCATCAGATTTTCCACACTGCAAGGCATCGAGATCAAACAATTTCCGACTCAAATTGAAGCTGTTGCTGTCAATGCAGCACATCTCTTTTATATGTGTCAATTTATTGAGATCGATGACCAAACAGCATGGAAGCAAATGGAGTTTAAGTTTTCAGCACTCCTGCAGGAGATCAAAACTATTGATCCTCAAGTTTTTCAGGCTTACACTCAAGCCCTGACGAGCTCAAAATTGTCAAGACAATTACATGCTTCAGCTCGGGACAGGAATGATGATACCATAGTTATAATGAAGGATTTCATTGATTGTCTCCTATGTTGTCTTTGGGAGATGCTAAAACTGGATACTTTTATTGTGGATTCAATGAAGGATCAATGGCAAGTACTGTATGAGGGACTAAGATTCTTGAGAAACATTCTCAAGGAGAAGCCAAACATATTTGATGACAAAATGAAGGATCTTACTGAAGTTGTGATATGTGATGCTGGATTCTTAATTTTTTCGCTTGATCAGAAAGATGTCAACATAGATCTTGGGATTCTTGATTTGCTAGAAAGAATTAAGGATATTAGAACTGAAGTTGAAGGCGAAGTTCAAGAAATATCAACATTCAACTTTCCCAAGACCAACGAGTTAGGTTTTATCGATTTTCTCTTAGAAAATCTGATGGAGCTAACAAGTTGCAAGGCTAATTCAAATGCCCAAAGTCATATTCAAACAATCCTAGATGAACTTGTCTCTTTACGATCTTTCTTGGGCGAAATTGTGGAGTTGCGCAATGAACATGAAGAAGTCCAAGATCTTTGGAATCGGGTTGTAGAAGTGGCATACAAGGTAGAGTTTTCTCATTGATCCCTTGGTGATTGGAGATGTTACTGATTCTTTTTCAACGTCATTTGATTCCATTACAGAAAACATCAGAAATATTAAGACTGATGTGTCGAAGATTTTCAATGGCAAGAGACAGGACATCAAAGTCAAGAAAGTATCCAAGAAATTTAATTCTGTACCATCACAAAGCAGTGTCACAGTAAGCAATGAATTTGTAGGTTTCCATTTTGAGGCAACATCAATTATTGATCGGCTTAAAAGAGGATCAAAGCAATTGCGGATTGTTGCCATTGTGGGAATGCCTGGACTTGGTAAGACAACTTTAGCCACAAAAGTTTACAATCATCCTTCAGTTATGAGCCATTTTCATGTTCGTGCATGTTTGTCTGTTTCTCAAGTATTTGACAAAACGAAAGTGTTACTTGAGCTTTTGAATCATATTGTTACAAAACTTCCCGAGACATATGTTGAGATGACTGAACAAGATTTGGCTGAAGAGCTCTGGCGTCATTTGAAAGGAAGTAGATATCTCATCTTTTTGGATGATGTATGGGAAATTGAAGTATGGAATTGCTTGGAAAGATCATTACCTGATGATTGTAATGGAAGTAGAATTATCTTGACAAGTCGACTTTCTGATGTTGCTCCTCAAGCTAAGCTCGATGAAGAGCCTCATTTTCTTCGTCAACTCACTAACAATGAGAGTTGGGAGTTACTGCAGAGGAAGTTATTCCCTGGAAAAGACTGCCCTGCAGCATTATATGAACTTGGGATGCAAATTGTAGAAAACTGTAAGGGATTACCTCTGACAATTATCATTGTAGCTGGACTTCTAGCAACTAAGGAACAAGAGGGTTGGAAGGAAATTCTGGAAAGTTTAAGTTCAGGCTTCATTTCTAGTACAGATCAATGCGTGAACACATTGGAGCTGAGTTACAAACATTTACCAGATTATTTGAAGCCATGCCTTCTTTATTTTCGGGTATTTCCAGAGGACCAAAAGGTTTCTGTAAAGAGATTGATCTGGTTATGGATCGCTGAAGGATTTGTCCAAAAAATTGAGTCAAAGAGCTTAGAAGATGTTGCGACAGATTACATGATGGATTTAGTTGGCAGAAGCTTAGTTATGGTTGCTGAAAAAAGGTCCATGGGAGGTGTGAAAACTTGCCGCATTCATGATTTGATACATGATTTTTGCATGACAAAAGCCAAGGAAGAAAATTTTTTGCAGGTGTTACAAGGGTATGATGAGCTTTTAGCTTTTAATGAGCCACACTACCTACGGAGGTTATGCATTCACTCTAAGCCGGAGCATTTTAAGAAGTCAAAGCTCTTTTGTCCTCGCGTTCGTTCTCTACTGTTTTCCTCTCAAGCAGAAAGGTATGAACGGAATTGGTCTGATATATCATTCATTCTTGAAATCTTCAAACTTCTTACGGTGTTGGATATACAGCAAATTCATCTAGGTGCTGTGTTTCCAAGTGAAATACCAATTCTCGTTCATTTGAAATACTTGGCAGTTCAAGGAGGGATGAATGTCATTCCATCATCAATCGGTAACCTCTCGAAATTGGAATCATTTATTATTATTTTTTATGGAAGAGGAGTAACGGTTTCACTGCCAGACACTCTTTGGAATCTACAGAAATTGAGACATCTTTCCCTAAGTGGTGGTTATTGTACTACTCTCACATTTCCCATTGAAAATCTTGACAACTCCTCCAATTTATATGAGTTGGACAGCCTTTCTAGTACAACTATTTTTGATATGGTCAGCATGGAAAAACTAATGAGAAAGTTCCCAAAGATTCGTAAACTGAAGTGCATAGTCTTCAAAGATTGCAAGGATTGTATGGCATTGGACTTTCTGAGTCAACTAGAATCACTGCATCTGTCAAAATTTTATTATGGATTATGTTCTCATGCGGAGTTTGGATTCCCTGTGAATCTTAAAAAGCTGACTCTGTCTGACTTTCATTGGCCTTGGAGTAAAATTTCAATGATTGGAAAACTGCCTAATCTTGTGGTTCTCAAATTAGAACGTGGATCCTTCTCAGGGAAAACATGGGAAATGGAAGTAGGGGAACTGTCGAATCTTAGATTCTTGAAACTATCTAGCTTGGACATTGTCAGGTGGGCTGCTTCTGCTGATCAGTTTCCATACCTTCAGAAGTTGGTATTGGCTCACTGTCGGAAATTGGAAGAGATCCCTTCTTGTTTAGACAACATTTCAACTCTTGAAATGATTGAAGTCTCTAATTGTTCTCACTCCTTGGGAAGTTTAGTCGAACAAATTCAGGAAGAACAGATGAACATGGGAAATTCAGTTCTGAAGACCCTTATTCGAACCTCCAAATCGTCTTCTTAAGGCTAGATTTGGACTGAGTGACAATGACCATATGCAGTCGAGTTTTGTTCTTTTGGCTAGTTAGGCACTGCTACTTTTTCTGTTGTATCAATTATGTAAAACCATTCATGTTATTTCAAAATAATTCCTCAATGTTATCTATGCATTGCATTTTGCTAGATGTTTTGCAACTTAATTGCAACTCTTTTTTCATGTTTCAAAAGCATTTCAACTCTCAATTCTTCCATTCCCACATGGATTCAGTATAAATCTAGCACAAACACACAAACTGACTTTCTCCAGTAGTATCAAGTGAATCATCAACAGAAGCCACTGAACAGAAGAACACTCGCTGGATTCAAACTAACTAGACTATAATTCGAGTTAAAATAATTATTCATGATTTTATGTTTTGAGATCTTTGAAAATGTTCGAACTGGAAATTGTTGGATCGATCGCAACTGCTTGATGCAAGATTAATCCTGCCATGAAACAAACCTTTAAAAAGTCTGTTGAAAGCCAAGTATCAGCAAACTGCACCATTAAATGGGCATGGAAGTTCTGTTTCTTGAAATCATGCCTTGTTAAGATGCTCTAAATTTAATTCTGCAGTTTGCTACTCTTATGGCTTCACCATGGGTGTTCATTGCACCATTCTAGACCACATATTAATTAAGCCAGTACTGCTGACTCTATTGCACAGCACAACTCCTTTGGCATCAACATTAACAAGCCAGAGCAGTTATGGAGAGACAATTGATTCCTTTCTGGGGTGAGATATAAATCATAAAAATGTACATAATGCCAATTCAATTGGTCAAAACCAAGTGGTTAAAATCCTGGATTCCTTTCAAGCATTGTGAACAAGATGGCCTTTTAAATCTTTCCTCAGCTCCCAAAAAAATCTGCACAGCCATCAATTGCTATTCATGTGCTACTATGCTTACCTAACATGATGAGAATCATCCCTGCAGGAAAAATATTAAGTATTCACTCCATTTCAAGAAACTTTGCATTGATTTATAATTGTTATTTCTAGTCTTCTTTGAACTCTTCATATTTGTCAACGCTATTACGCCACATTTACGCATGAAAGTAATGGATCCACACGTTGCCTTCCAGCAAATTAGTGTTAATGTATATGAAATAGTCAAACCCCAAGAGGGCATTGTTAATTACCTTTTGTGAGTTTCTCGATGATGATGACTGATGAGGTGTAAAAACAGCTGCACCAGATGAACGGCTGGGATTAAAGGAATAAAGGCTTCTTTCCTTACAAGGCAAGTCCAAAAGAGACATCATCAAGATACACCACTTCCTATAAATAAGTAACGAGTGTAATTAGCAAGGGGTTGGTCTGTCAATACTTAAATTTAATAGCTTCATATCACAAAGGTCTGTTTCTGACTTAAACATTGGAGTGGAACTCCCCAGGACCACCTGGGGGTGTTTCACTAACAGTTTGTTCCTTTTCTCAGGTCCAGGTATCTTGAGGTGGGCCGTTACTAGACTGGATTAGACTTATTATCATTTTTGGTGGATTTTGGAGTTGGGTCTATTCAAGGTAAGTCTCCTAAGCGTAGGATCCTTAGATATCAGAAAGGCCCATTTTCAGACTTCATCATTGGCGCCGTCTGTGAGAAACCACTTGAACAAAGAGCTATGACTACCACACGGTCTCAGAGGTTGCTAGAACAGCAAAAAGACAAACAGCCTATGATAGAACAGGAGGAAAGGCACCCGTCTCGTTCTTCGCCTGAAAGGGATGAAGCATCTCGACACTCCCAGCAGTTAGACGCCCGAGGTAGTAACTTTCTTGAAGGACCATCTCGAAGAAATACGAGCCTGGTGGTTCTAGTGGCTCTTCTTCAATTCGTGCTCCACTTGAGTTTCATTCCAATAATGATGATGATGATGATGGTGGGCAGTTTAAGTGAAGGAGCTAAGCAGTTTTTTGCCATGATTCTCAACTTCCCATATATGTAATGGTCAGGGTATTTGAGATTGAAAACTTATTAAGGTTTATTGATTTTTCTTGTTAGATTTCCTTAATGTAAATTGGAGTTTTTGCAATGTAGGCAAATTAGGGAAGTATTTTTGTTGTTTTATTTTGGGTAAATTCTTTCAATTGTCTCTCAATTTAGTGGTTCATTTCGCTTTTGTTCTTAATGTTTAAGAAGTTTCATTTTTGTTCCTCATGTTACAATTTGATTTAAAATTGTCATTCGTCCATCTTTTTTCCACTTAAAATTCAACTTAAATAAATATTTAACATATATATGACAAATAGAAGTATATACAAATTGATAGAATTAGACATATGCATGTTAAATGATTATCGGAGTTGAATTTTTCTAACATAAAATTAAAGTATACAAAGAATCATTTTTTTTTAAATTTTTTTTTTATAACACACACACCCTCACATGCATCCTACAGGAATCGAACTCTAGACCTGTAGGTCGGGAAGCTAACTCCCTAACCACTGGGCTAGCCCCAATGGCTGTATATAAAGAATCATTGAAAACTAAAATGGTAAAATTTCTATTAAGGGCGCTCATGTCCATTCATTTTCTCCCAATTATGTATCATTATTTTGTAAATCTATTTTCACCCATGATGTATCATTATTTTGTTACTTTCATAACCCCCTAAATTTCATGCAACTCTTGTATACATTAAGGGCATTGTAACCTACAATGCATAAGAGTAAATCTTATACCTATAAATAGGGGTTATGTGAATGAAAATAATGATGTGAATTCTTACAACGTTTTCCTCTCTTATCTCTCTACCTTTCTTGCATAATTTTGTATTGGTTATCTACATTGTCTCCACTACTATAACCATATTTTATACTTCTAATTATAGTTTTATAGTAGTAGTAGTAAAATAACATTTATATATCTACTTTCTAGTAGTGGTATAATTAACAACTTGTTACATAATATAATACTACAAGTCTTTGTAGTATTTTTATAACACGTTATCAGCATGGAACCCTGCGATGAGAAGTTGATCAAAATCGAATTCAAAATTGTATATCTAAACAATTGTTAAGTATAGATTTGTACTTTTGGTAAGTTCATGTGGTAATATTTTTCCTTTTCAATTAATTTATTTTCTACTATGAATATATTCTTTGATATAATATCATGGATATTATATATGGATTAATTTGGAAGAAAAATTCAACCACCTAAAGTTGGTTGTCATTTCAAAAGTCTGGTATGTTTGATAAAAATATGCCGTAAAATCAAAATGATGATTGCAGTGGAAAGAAATAAAATCCCCAAAAGTGGTTGATGAAATGGAAAGAAAGAAAAATGGCAAAACGAAATGCTACCAATGTGGTGTAATATGATTATATAATTTTATTATTTTCTATCTTTTATGTAAATTTATAATTATGAAATTTATTTATATTTATTGATTAATGTTTATTTATAATGTCTCAAATTATTCCTTAAGAAGAAATGAATGTATGTTTTCTTGAAGAAAAATGAATACCAAATACTTGGAATCAAATAATGTTGATTTCTTTGTCAATTACCTTGAAGGTGAAACTAGTCATTTGATTAGTGATGAAAATGTCCAACAATAAATATTTTAGTTGCTTACTTTGATGTAATGAATAAATATTTTCATTATATGTTCTTAAATAAAAATATTTATTATTAATCCATTTGTTTTCAATATTTCTTTTATAAAGAAATTAAAACAATTCTCATTTAAAAAATTTATTTTATGAAGAAAATAGACGTGTCAATTATCAAAACAAAGAATTATATATAACAAATAGTGCAACAACACATTCCATGTTAAAAGATAAGAAGTACTTTTCTTATATAGTCATGAAAGAAACTCATGTTAGTATTATATCTAGTAGTACAAAACGGATTGAAGGTTCTGGAAAAGCAACAATAATGTTGCTAGGAGGAACAAATTTTCGCATTGAAGATGCATTATTTTCTTCAAAGTCTCAAAGAAATTTGAAGTTTTAGAAATATTGGCCTAAATGTATATCAAATTGAGACTAAAAGTGAAGGTAATAATGAATACTTTTATAGAGCAAACTGCCCAGATGGTCACTAAACTTTCACTATGTCCGGCTTTTGGTCACTAAACTTTTAAAGTTGTAAAAAAGGTCACTCAACTCTTTAAATTGTATGATTTCGATCCTTCTGTCCAATTCTTCTGTTATCTTTACTCAAACTGTTAAATCAAAGGGTATTTGAGTAAAATCATTTTACAAATGCATCCCATTCTACATCTTGAACATCCACTTCAGCAAATGAATCCACCTCAGCAAGACTACTATTTAAATCTTGAACATCCCCAGATTCAGGTTCAAGAGGGGGTGTAACAACTATAGGATTAATGGGAATTCCAGCACCTCGACGAATTAAAACAGTATTACATTTTGGAATCAAAGCTTCATCATCAACATAATCTTCTTTAAGTCTGAGAGTTGGTGACAACTATAGAACATAAGCTCTCCTAAGTTCTTAAATTTAATAATTTTTTCTTTCAATCCTTAACTGTTATATAGTGGCAATCAATTGGAATTGATTCCTTGATTATCGAACTTTTAAACTGAAAATAAACTGCCATATTTGATTTGGTGTTTCTTTTAAATTCCCTTTTTTTCTTTTTGTGGTTTTCAGAGACAAATCAATAAAGAATGGCCTGCAGAAAAGAAATTACATTAAAGCCTGATATTCCATTCAAAATATAAAATCAGTACAAAATTTGAAGATATACACCCCGAATCATAAAAAATAAAAACCATAACTTTGGGTAATTTCCAAAATCAAACAAGATAATTGCTCTGACGAACCCAAATTTACGCAAAACAATAATTCAAAACTCAAATTCTCCTTACAAAATACTTGGGGAACATCAACGGAACAGGATTCAGAAGAAGGAAAATTTCTGTCCTCTTTCAAAAGAACGTTCAAATCAGTAAAATCTCAGCGACGGAGGAACATCAACGAAACAGGATCTAGAAGACGCAAAGGATTCAGATGAAGGCAAATTTCTGTCCTCTTTCAAAAGCGTTCAAAATCAATAAAATCTTACCGACGGAGGGAAAACTCACGCTTGCTTTCTTGTGGAAGAAGAACAGAGAACAGAATGGTTGCTTGTTTGTGACGCGCAACAACCGATCGGGCATGTCGGGCCAAGAAAATTGAGATTTTCACTTTTGGAGAAAATGAAGATGTTAAGCCGATGGATTTACAGAGAAATTTGGTAGGGAAGGGAGTGTTTGTTGGTTTTTTTGTGGATTTACCATTCTAACCTTGTCTTTTTATTGTGCAAACAAAAATAACCTTGTTTCCGTTTCCACTCACCGAGCTGTTGGCCGGAAGGACCAAAAGTTGCACTTTCGAAGAGTTTGGTGATCTTTTTTACAACTTTAAAAGTTTAGTGACCAAAAGCCGGACATAGTGAAAGTTTAGTGACCTTCTGGGCAGTTTGCTCTACTTTTATATTACAAGTATGAGTTTTGAAAAGAAAATTGTATTAGAAAAATTACCTTCTTACTCCTCCGTATTATTTTATACATATATTTCTACAGTTGAAATATATTGATTTTGGCTTTTTCCCTAATGGTTCTTATACCCACCTCAATTGTAAACATTCATCATAGTGAAATGTGTCCAAAGTGGGACACAAGTATTTTAGCCAAAAATTGCAAAATTCAAAAACACGTTAATTTTGTCTTTTTTGTATTGTTTTTTACACCCACCTCGATTGTGAACATGCATCCTAGTAAACATTGTCAAAAAAAGTAAAAATTACAATTTTCACCAAACCTCCATTTTTCGTGGGTTATAATAACACACGTATTTTTATTAAAATGACAAAATAAAAAAATATGTTGATTTTGGCTTTTTTCCATTATTTCCTCATCCTCCATTTTTTTAACTTCAAAATCTGGTTCTTTATATTCACGGGACAATGTATCCTCAAGAACAACAGGCATATCATCACATTCCACAACCATCTCTTCTTTTGGATGTTGAATTTTCTTGGCCAGAAAATCTTTTTCAGATCTTTCACACCTTGGCATTTTTCTAATTGCTTCAAGAAAAGCTTCTGCGAACTCCACCTCATCGAAGATGATTAAGATGTCATCCAAGATCTTCCTCCTTGGCGTTCTTCTTCAACCTGTTTGGAAAGGTGGAGGAACTTTAAAACTCCGGAATTAAAAGTTTCAATTTCGGACTTACCTTCAATTGCTGCCCAGTCGTGTATGGTCAAACGACGCTTGGTTCTGAAATCTGCTCTTCTTCAGCTGGTATGGTCGAAACGGCGTGAGTTCTGAAATATGTTCTTCAGCCCTGCCATGGCAGTTGGTTCTTCAAGTTGCTTATCACTCCTCAATGGATTTGGCTGACGTTCTCACATGGATTTGATCTGTACTTGAGGAGGGTAACTTCCTTGAGAACCTGAATTTCATTGGAGTGTTTCACCATCTGGGGTCATTGGGTACTCAACCCCATTATATTGCTGCCAGTGTCTCTTGCCAAGACTGGATGGAAACTCCTCTTGGTGCTGTGCCTGGGTTTTCAGCATTAAAGAGACATTATTCGTTAGAAGCACCCCATCATCTCCTCAAGAAGAATTCCCGACTTTACTGTTGTGCCAAAGTTTTGATCAGTTTGATGTGGGGCTTGTTGAAAAATTCTGTGGAGGAGCATTCAAGTGTGGGGAGAATGGAATCATCTCTTGTTGCAATAAAATCATCTTGTGTTGGAACATTGGCTCTCTGCATATTTTTTACTGATTTAGTTAAATTTGCCATTTGCTCTTCAAGAGATGTACCTGAACTTGTAGTGGGTCTCTGCAATGTTTTGGCCAATAAGAAACCATTGATTCTTGCTGTTGCCATGTCCATGGTGATGGCTGTTGCTGCACCGTATTCTCATCAATGTAGTTTGGGTAGTTACACCACTCTGAATTGTATGCATTGGAATACGGGTTGTGATAATGTTGTGGATGAAAACTCCCAATTGTATTGAATTGCTCCCTTGGATACTCTTGAACAAATTGATACCTAGCTGTAGGATGGCCAAGGTTTCTGCGTATTTCACGTGAATTTTGTTGTAGAACAACACCTTGGTCTGCCGCTAATTTTTCCACTGCAAAGGTCAATGCATCTAATCTATTTTTCAAAGAAAACATGTTTACCTCGTTTATCCGTTTGGGCAGACGGCGACTGTTCAGAACCAGAAATTGTGTCTTGGTGTCTTTCCTTCAATTCTTTCCTCAACCTGTGCTATTTTTTTCAGTATCTAAAGATAAACAGATTAGAGTTAGAAAATCTGGAAATTTACCAAGTAAAAATAAAATAAAATAAAATTAAAAAAAATAATAATAAAATTAAAAATACAAATTAACTAAAAAGAAAATAATTGTTGTTCCCCGGCAACGGCGCCAATTTGGTAAGTCGTTTTTTTACCAAAATAATTACTTACTCTCAAACAATAAATCAAGTATAGTACGAGTAAGGTCGATCCCACGAGGAACAACAATATTTTCTGATTCAATCAATTTGCCAATAGTAACCACAATTTAATCAATGATTTAAACAATTAAAGTAAAGAAATTAAATTACGAAATAAGTAAATAACAAAATTCAGAAATCAATTAAAAGGAAAAGATCCAGCCTTAGTAAATCCACACTAATCACTTTTCAATTGTTCATCGACTCAAGAATAACAATCTCTATTTAATCAATTAGTTATAGGATGCCGAGAATCAGCTCTGACACACCCCAATTCTTCCTTAGTTGTTCGTTAATTGACAAGTATCGGCTTAATCAATTAATTCTCTATTCATAATACAACCCGGCCGGAATCAGCCGAACACCAGATTTAATATTATGAAAGCATTAAGAAGTGAAGAACCTAATTCTAACAAATTATATCATGATCAGCATGCAACAATTTGTTAACCAATTATTTTCGTCTACCGAGACAGTAGCTTCGCCACTAATTAATCTTACTTATCAAATCCAGTGACTTGATAAGGGATTAATTGGCTCTACCTAATTCGATTAAAGGTGATCAAGCTTTAATTAAATCAAGTAATAAACTTTAGGCTTAGAAAACTCTTGGAATTAAATAAGAGAAAGTTGTTAAGAATACTTTGGTCTCACAATTCGCGCATGATTAGCGCTTCATTAGTAAAGCCAGATAAAGAACTACTCACTAAACATAATTAAAAACAAACAAGAATAATAATATAAAACAGAAATTAAATTAAACTAAAATTCGCAATCAGGCACCCCCGTATGGGCATACGGAGTGGTCTGAAATTCTGGACTGCAGCTATTCTGCAGACCCAGCTACTGTAACAAAATTCTAAAACGTAAAACTGCAAAATTAAAGTGTCAAAAGATGTTTAAACCCTAAACTATCTTCTCCTTATATAGGAGAAGAGAATAAAACTTCCTAAACCAACTTAAAGAGAGAATCTTCATTGTTTCCAAATTCTAAAAACCCACATGCGGCTGTAAAAGTTAATTTCCTAATCTCTTCAACAACCCACTTGGTAAGTTCCAAAACTCTTTCTTGCCAAATCTCTCCAACTTAATCTCCAAGTCTTTGATCTTCTAGAATTCTCTTCAAATCCGCCATCTTCTCATCGTAATGCTCCTAATAGGAAACATCCAAATTCTGCAAATATTATCATCATTAAGCACCAAATTCATCCCCATTAAACACATAAAAGCATATACAAATTCAGCACTATTTCGTGCTTATCACTTGTATCCAAAGAAGTGAAATTTCTATTTTTCACCAAATTTCCATTTCTCGTGAGTTATAATACTCGTATTTTAGCCAAAAATTCTAAAATCTAAAAATGCGCTGATTTGACTTTTTTGTACTATTTTTTGCACCCACATCGTTTGTGAACATGCATTCCACTAAAAAATGTCAAAAAAAAAAGAAAATTAAAATTTTTACCAAACTTCTATTTTTCATGGGGACATATTTTGGTTAAAAATGATAAAGTCAAAAAAAGTGCTGATTTTGGCAATTGCCCTACTATTTTTTACACCAAGCTCAATTGTTAACATCCATCATAGCGACTTGTGTTCAAAAAAGTAAAATATTGATTTTTCAAAAAAAAATTCATTTCTTTTGGGTTATAACACTCTTATTTTGGCCTAAAATTGTGAAATTTAAAAATGCGTTGATTTTGACTTTTTTTTACTGTTTTTTATACCTATGTCGATTGTGAACATGCATTCCAGTAGACATTGTCTTTTTTTTTTGTCAAAAAAAGTGAAAATTAAAATTTTTACCAACCTCAAATTTTAATGAGTTATAACACATGTATTTTTGTTAAAAATGACAAAGTGAAAAAGAGTGTTGATTTTAGTTTTTTCTCTACTGGTTTTAACAGTCACTTGATTTGTGGATGTGAATCCTATTGAAATGTGTCCAAAAAAGTGAAATCACCAAATTTTCATTTTTTGTGGGTTATAACATACGTATTTTAGGCAAAAATTGCAAAATCCAAAATTGTATTAATTTTGAACTTTTTGTACTATTTTTTGCAACCACTTGAATTGCGAACATGCATCCGAGTGACTTGTGTCCAAAAAAGTGAAGTTTAGATTTTTCACAAAATTTTCATTTCTCGTGTGTTATAACACACGTATTTTAGCCAAAAAATTAAAATATAAAAGCGTGTTGATTTTGACTTTTTTTGTACTATTTTTTGTACCCACCTCGATTGTGAACATGCATTCCAGTAAACATTGTCAAAAAAGTAAAAATTAAAATTTTCACTAAACCTCCATTTTTTATGGGTTATAACACACGTATTTTTATTAAGAATGACAAAGTAAAAAAATGTGTTGATTTTGAATTTTTTTTTCTTACTGTTTTCAACGCCACTTGAATTGTATCCTAATGAACTATGTCCAAAAAAGTAAATTTTAGATTTTTCATCAAATTTAATTCCCATTTCTCGTGGTTTATGACATACGTATTTTAGTAAAAAATTGCAAAATTTAAAAACACATTGATTTTGAATTTTTTTTTGTACTGTTTTTGCACCCACTTGAATTGTGAACATGCATCTAGTAACTTATATCAAAAAAATTGAAATTTAGATTTTCACAAAATTTCCATTTCTAGTGAGTTATAACACACGTATTTTAATCAAAATTTTCAAAATCTAAAAATGCATTGATTTTGACTATTTTGACTTTTTTGTGTTGATTTTTGCACCCACCTCAATTGTGAAAATACATTCTAGTAAACATTGTTAAACAAAAATGTGAAAATTCAAATTTTTCATGAGTTATAACACACAATAATCCCGGAGGCCAAATACAAAATATAATACACATAGGGAGGGAGGGAGGGAGATATGAGAGAAGAGAATATTCAATTCAATCTGAGAACTTTGCATTGTTTTTCCTACTCTTCTTTGAAATAATCAAACCCAAGTGGCCAGCTAAATCCAAGATTTCTTTGACTTGCATATGAACGTAAAGCCTAAAGAACATATAAAAAGTATTACTCCACAATCCACATGAGCAGCCAGCATTCAATGTGAATAATAGTGTGCCATTGTTAATTACCAGTGATGAGTTTTCCCGAAGTTGACTAAAATTTGTAGTCATTAGTCCCTGAGAATTACTCCTCCATTGTTAAGATCCTGCACAAAGTAAACACGTGTGTATTTTCTGTCTTTTGATCTTTGATTTACTTCTTCTTTGAACTTGTCTTTCTTCCTTTAACAATCGTTTTTGGTTTTACTACAATTTTCTTTCTCTTTTCTTCTTCAGTTCATCTGCCATTCCTGTGCAAGGAGTGTAAAAGTCACATATATATACATCCCATTTGCTCACTCTCATTATCAGCCTATTTCTTCACTTTGGTTTTGATCTGAGGCTTCCTTTTTTTTCCTTTAGTATCTTTCGGTTTTCATTTCAAGATGGCCTCCATTATTACTCCTGTTCGTTCCGTCTTGGATGATCTGGAGTTACTGGAGAGCGTTGAATATTTTTCTCTTGTCAAGTTCAAAGTTAAGATCCTGATTTACAGGCTGAGGAATCTCAGAACATTTCTTCTTAGTGCAAGAAAGTTGAGCAACAATGTGCAGCTGAGATCTGATGACAACAATGATAAGGATGCAAGTCTGGGATCTCTCCTGGTAAGGATTGAAGATGCTGTTTGTAGAAATGCGAAGAATATTAACCCTTATTGTCATAGTTCGACACATAATGTTTCCATAAAAGCTGTGGAAGAGACTGTTATTGATTTTCAAAATGACATCAACTCTTTTGAGAAAGAAATAGATGAATGGTACATTACTTTGTCAGATTGCTTGCGGCAAACAAGTTCTCCAATGACAAATGAAGTTATTGAAATCATTGATTCCCTTTTGGAGAATCGAGTGGATTTTCTCATTTGGCATGGATTTCGCGAGGGTGGTTTACCAGAACTAACAGAAGCTGTGGAAGAGAAGCTAGCATTCCTGAAAATTTTCATCAGATTTTCCACACTGCAAGGCATCGAGATCAAACAATTTCCGACTCAAATTGAAGCTATTGCTGTCAATGCAGCACATCTCTTTTATATGTGTCAATTTATTAAGATCAATGACCAAACAGCATGGAAGCAAATGGAGTTTAAGTTTTCAGCACTCCTGCAGGAGATCAAAACTATTGATCCTCAAGTTTATCAGGCTTACACTCAAACCCTGACTAGCTCAAAATTGTCAAGACAATTACATGCTTCAACTTGGGACAGGAATGATGATACCATAGTTATAATGAAGGATTTCATTGATTGTCTCCTATGTTGTCTTTGGGAGATGCTAAAACTGGATACTTTTATTGTGGATTCAATGAAGGATCAATGGCAAGTACTGTATGAGGGACTAAGATTCTTGAGAAACAGTCTCAAGGAGAAGCCAAACATATTTGATGAGAAAATGAAGGATCTTACTGAAGTTGTGATATGTGATGCTGGAATCTTAATTTTTTCGCTTGATCAGAAAGATGTCAACATAGATCTTGGGATTCTTGATTTGCTAGAAAGAATTAAGGTTATTAGAACAGAAGTTGAAGGCGAAGTTCAAGAAATATCAACATTCAACTTTCCCAAGACCAATGAGCTGGGGTTTATTGATTTTCTCTTAGAAAATATGATGGAGCTAACAAGTTGTAAGGCTAATTCAAATGCCCAAAGTCATGTTCAAACAATCCTAGATGAACTTGTCTCCTTACGATCTTTCTTGGGCGAAATTGAGGAGTTGCGCAATGAACATGAAGAAATCCAAGCTCTTTGGAATCGTGTTGTAGAGGTGGCGTACAAGGTAGAATTTCTCATTGACCCCTTGGTGATTGGAGATGTTACTGATTCTTTTTCAACGTCATTTGATTCCATTACAGAAAACATCAGAAATATTAAGACTGATGTGTTGAAAATTTTCAACGGCAAGAGACAGGATATCAAAGTCAAGAAAGTATCCAAGACATTTAGTTCTGTGCCATCACAAAGCAGTGTCCCAGTAAGCAATGAGTTTGTAGGTTTCCATTATGAGGCAACATCAATTATCGATCGGCTTAAAAGAGGATCAAAGCAATTGCGGATCGTTGCCATTGTGGGAATGCCTGGACTTGGTAAGACAACTTTAGCCACAAAAGTTTACAATGATCCTTCAGTTATGAGCCATTTTCATGTTCGTGCATGTTTGTCTGTTTCTCAAGTATTTGACAAAAAGAAAGTGTTACTTGAGCTTTTGAATCATATTGTTACAAAACTTCCCGAGTCATATTTTGTGATAACTGAACAAGATTTGGCTGAAGAGCTCTGGCGTCGTTTGAAAGGAAGTAGATATCTCATATTTTTGGATGATGTATGGGATATTGAAGTATGGAATAGCTTGGAAAGATCATTACCTGATGATTGTAATGGAAGTAGAATTATCTTGACAAGTCGAGTTTCTGATGTTGCTCCTCAAGCTAAGCTCGATGAAGAGCCTCATTTTCTTCGTCAACTCACTAACAATGAGAGTTGGGAGTTACTGCAGAGGAAGTTATTCCCTGGAAAAAGTTGGCCATCAGGATTATATGAACTGGGGATGCAAATTGTAGAAAACTGTAAGGGCTTACCTCTAACAATTGTGATTGTAGCTGGACTTCTAGCAACTATGGAGCAAGAGGGTTGGAAGGAAATTCTGGAAAGTTTAAGTTCAGGCAGCATTTCTAGTACAGATCAATGCGTGAACACACTGGAGCTGAGTTACAAACATTTACCAGATTATTTGAAGTCATGCCTTCTTTATTTTGGGGCATTTCCAGAGGACGAAGAGTTTTCTGTGAAGAGGTTGATCTGGTTATGGATTGCTGAAGGATTTGTCCAAAAAACTGAGTTAAAGAGCTTAGAAGATGTTGCGACAGATTACATGATGGATTTAGTTGGCAGAAGCTTAGTTATGGTTGTTGAAAAAACATCCATGGGAGGTGTGAAAACTTGCCGCATTCATGATTTGCTGCGTGATTTTTTCATGACAAAAGGCAAGGAAGAAAATTTTTTGCAGGTGTTAAAAGGGTATGATGAGCTTTTAGCTTTTAATGAGCCACACTACCTACGGAGGTTATGCATTCACTCTAAGCCGGAGCATTTTATGAAGTCTAAGCTCTTTTGTCCTCGTGTACGTTCTCTGCTGCTCTTCTCTCAAGCAGAAAGGTATGAACGGAATTGTCCTGATATATCATTCATTGTTGAAATCTTCAAACTTCTTACGGTGTTGGATATACAGAAAATTCATCTAGGTGCTGTGTTTCCAAGTGAAATACAAATTCTCATTCATTTGAAATACTTGGCAGTTCAAGGAGGGATGACTGTCATTCCATCATCAATCGGTAACCTCTCGAAATTGGAAACATTTGTTATTATTTTTTATGGAAAAGGAGTAGAGGTTTCACTGCCAGACACTCTTTGGAATCTACAGAAATTGAGACATCTTTCCCTAAGTGGTGGTTATGTTACTACTCTCAGATTGCCCATTGAAAATCTTGACAACTCCTCCAATTTATACGAGTTGGACAGCCTTTCTGGAGCAACTATTTGTAGTGGATCTATTTTTGTTGCAAATTTTTCTAATCAAACTTTTTCTGCAACGGTAGGCATGGAAATGCTAATGAGAAAGTTCCCAAACATTCGTAAACTGAAGTGCAGAGTCTTACGATGTTGGGAGGATTGTATAGCATTGGACTTTCTGAGTCGACTAGAATCGCTTCATCTGTCTACAAGTTATGGAGGATTATGTTCTCTTGAGACTGAGTTCTGTTTCCCTGTGAATCTTAAAAAGCTGACTCTGTCTGACTTTGGTTGGCCTTGGAGTAAAATTTCAATGATTGGAAAACTGACTAATCTTGTGGTTCTCAAATTAGAATGTGGATCCTTCTCAGGGAAAACATGGGAAATGGAAGTAGGGGAACTGTCGAATCTTAGATTCTTGAAACTGTCTAGCTTGGACATTGTCAGGTGGACTGCTTCTGATGATCAGTTTCCCTATCTTCAGAAGTTGGTATTCGTTCGATGTCGTAAATTGGAAGAGATCCCTTCTTGTTTAGAGAACATTTCAACTCTTGAAATCATTGAAGTCTCTTATTGTTCTCACTCCATGGCAAGTTTAGTCGAACAAATTCGGGAAGAACAGATGAACATGGGAAATTCATTTCTGAAGACCATTATTCGAACCTCCACATTATTTTAGCAAATCTTCTTAAAGGCTGGATTTGGATGGAGTGACAATGGCCATATGCGATCGAGTTTTGTTCTTTTGGCTAGTTAGGCACTGCTACTTTTTCGATTGTATCAATTATGTAAAACCATTCATGCAATTTCAAAATAATTCCTCAATGCTATCTATGCATTGCATTTTGCTAGATGTTTTGCAACTTAATTGCAACTCTTTTTTCATGTTTCAAAACCATTTCAACTCTCAATTCTTCCATTCCCACATGGATTCAGTATAAATCTAGCACAAACACACAAACTGACTTTCTCCACTAGTATCAAGTGAATCATCAACAGAAGAACACTCGCTGGATTCAAACTAACTAGACTATAATTCGAGTTAAAATAATTATTCCTGCTTTTATGTTTTGAGATCTTTAAAAATGTTCAAACTGGAAATTGTTGGATCGATCGCAACTGCTTGATGCAAGATTAATCCTGCCATGAAACAAACCTTTAAAAAGTCAGCAAACTGCACCATTAAATGGGCATGGAAGTTCTGTTTCTTGAAATCATGCCTTGTTAAGATGCTCTAAATTTAATTGTGCAGTTTGCTACTCTTATGGCTTCACCATGGATGTTCATTGCACCGTTCTAGACCACATATTAATTAAGCCAGTACTCCTGATTCTATTACACAGCACAACTCCTTTGGCATCAACATTAACAAGCCAGAGAAGTTATGGAGAGACAATTGATTCCCTTCTGGAGTGAGACATAAATCATAAAGATGTACATAATGCCAATTCAATTGGTCAAACCAAGTGGTTTCCTTTCCAGCATTGTCACTATTAGGTAAAAATGATTCCCATCTGGAGTGAGACATAAATCATAAAGATGTACATAATGCCAATTCAATTGGTCAAACCAAGTGGTTTCTTTCCAGCATTGTCACTATTAGGTAAAAATGAATCTCACGTTGTATCTAATAGTTCAAAATAATAATGGAGGAGAAAAATAAATAAGATAATAGACACAAAGATTTACGCGTTTCGATCAATGTGACCTATGTTCACGGCCAAAGTCAGTGCCAAAAATTCACTAACATGTGGAGACAATTTACAAAAAATGGAACAGTAATTATAGGCCACTTTCTAATAAAAGTCTTTTTTTTAAGTGCAAAAGAAATGAAAAAAAAAGGAGAGAAATAGAAAAGCTTTGAAGCTTTTGTTTTTGAGATGGTTTTGAACTTCAAAATTGCCTCGTATTTATAGGCAAATTCTAAATTTGAATTGCTGAAGCGATTCACGTCAACCGCAATATTCATTTGCATGCTGCCGTGTGATTGAATTTTTAGGCATTCAAATCTTTCACCAAACGTAAACAAAATACACTATGAAAAAGGGTTGCGGGCACCATTGTATTTATTAGAGTGACCATGATGGCCTTTTAAATCGTTCCTCAGCTCCCAAAAAAATCTGCACAGACATCAATTGCTATTCATGTGCTACTATGCTTACCTAACATGATGAGAATCATCCCTGCAGGCAAAATATTAAGTATTCACTCCATTTCAAGAAACTTTGCATTGATTTATAATTGTTATTTCTAGTCTTCTTTGAACTCTTCATATTTGTCAACGCTATTACGCCACATTTACGCGTGAAAGTGAATGGATCCGCACTTTGTCTTCCAGGAAATTAGTGTTAATGTATATGAAATAGTCAAATCCCAAGTGGGCATTGTTAATTACCTGTTGTGAGTTTCTCGATGATGATGACTAAAATATGATATGTTGTCAGTCTCTGACAATCAATTCATTGTAAGATCCTGCACTGATTCATTGTTTTGTTTTTCTGTCTTAGATCTTGATTTACTTCTTCTTTGAACTTACCTTACTTCCTTCCATAATCCTTTTTCTTTACTTTTTCCTCTTCAGTTCCTCTGCACACTCTCATCATCACCCTATTTCTTATATCCCAGATATTTTTTTTCAGCAAAATATCTTGGATCACCTTTGTAACTATTGGTTTCTAATCTTCACTTTGGTCTTCACCTGAATCTTCCTTGCTCCTTTAGTTTCTTTTGTTTCCATTATTTCGAAAGATGGCCTCCATTATTCCTTCTATTCGTTCTGTCTTGGATGATCTGGAGTTGATAAATAATGCCGAATATAGTTTCGTTTACGTGGTTAAAAGTTAAAACTGATTTCTTGATTCACAGACTAAGGATTCTCATTCCATTTCTTCTTTGCTCAAGAAAGTTGAGCAACAATGTAGATGGAAGTCTAGGATCTCTCTTGGTAAGGATTGAAGATGCAGTTTGCAGATATGCACAGAAAATTCACCCTTACAGTCTGAGTTTGAAAGATTTTCCTGATGATGTTGTGGAAGACACTCTTGATGATTTTTGTAAAGACGTCTTCTCTTTTAAGGAAGAGATAGACGAATGGTACATCAGGTTGTCAGATTTCTTGCACTTCCAGCAAACAAGTTCTCCTATTACAAATGAAGTTGTGGAAATCATTGATTCCCTCCTGGAAAATCTAGTGGATTTTCGCCATTGGAATGGCGTTAGCTATGATGGTTTAGCAGAAGTAATAGAAGCCATGGAAGAGAAGATAGCGTTCTTGAAAACTTTCATCCGCTTTTGCACACTGCAAGGCATCGAGAACAAACAAATGGAAGATTTAATTTCTCAAATTGAGGCTGTTGCTGTCAATGCAGCACATCTGTTGTATATGTGTTTATTTACTAATATGAATGATACAGAAGTGAGCGAGCAAATGAAGTGTAAGATTTCAGAATTGATGCAGAAGATCAAACCTATTCATCCTCAAGTTTATAAGACTTACACTCAAGCCCTGACTAGCGCAAAAATGTCGAGGCAATTACAATCTCCCACGCTGGAAATGAATGATGATCCCATAATTACAGTTAAGGATTTCATTGATTCTCTCGCATGTAATCTTTGGGAGATGCTACAACTGGAGATTCGTCCTGGGATTCCTCCGAAGGATCAACTGCAAATACTGTATGAGTGACTAAGGTTCTTGAGAACCATGCTCAAGGAACAGCCAAACAAGTTTTTTGATGAGGAAATGATGGATCTTGCTCGAGTTGTGACATGTGATGCTGGAGTTGTAATTTTTTTCACTTTATCAGAAAGATGTCGAAATAGATCTTGAGCTTATAGATCTGCTTGAAAGAATTAAGGTTATTCAACTGAGTTTGAAGGGCAAGTTCCAGAAACCTTAACATTCAACTTCCCCAAGACCAATGAGCAGGGTTTTGTCGATTTTCTCTTGGAAAATCTGATGGAGCTGACACGCGGTATGTCCGATTCAAATGCCCAGAATTGTATTCAAACAATTCACGAAGAATTTGTTTTCTTAAGATCTTTCTTGGGGGAAATTGTGGAGCTGCGCAATGAGAATGAAGAACTCCAAGGTCTATGGAGTCGTGTTGTAGAGTTGGCGTACAGGGTAGAGTTTCTGATTGACCCTTTGGTAGTGGTTGGAGACATTCCAGATTCTCTTTCAACTTCATTTGATTCAATCACTGCTGACATTGGGAACATTAAGAAACAAGTCTTGAAGATTTTCATCGGCAAGAGACAAGACATCAAAGACAGGAAAGTAACCAGGACATTTAGCCATGTACGATCACAGAGTATTTCACCATTAACTGATGAAGTTGTAGGTTTCAATGATGAGGCAAGATCAATTGTTGACCGGCTTTCAAGAGGATCAAAACAATTGCGGATTTCTGCCATTGTTGGTATGCCTGGATTAGGTAAGACAACTTTAGCCACAAAAGTTTACAATAATCCTTCAGTAATGCGCCATTTTCATATCCGTGCATGGTGTTCAGTTTCTCAAGTATTTGACAAAAAGAAAGTGTTACTTGAGCTTTTGAATCATATTGTTACGAAGCTTCCCGATACATATTTTGTGATGAATGAACAAGATTTGGCAGAAGAGCTTCGACATCGTTTGAAAGGAAGTAGATATCTCATCTTTTTGGATGATGTATGGGACATTGAAGCATGGAAAAGCTTGGAAGGACCATTGCCTGATGATTCTAATGGAAGTAGAATTATCTTGACAAGTCGACTTCGTGATGTTGCTATGCTCGATGAAGAGCCTCTATTTCTTCGTCAACTCAATAAGGACGAGAGTTGGGAGTTACTACAGAAGAAGTTATTCCATGGAAATGATTTCCCTCCAGCATTATATGATCTTGGGATGCAAATTGCAGAAAATTGTAAGGGATTACCTCTAACAATTATCATTGTAGCTGGACTTCTTGCAACTGTGGAGCTGGAGGGTTGGAAGGAAGTTCTTGAAAGTTTAAGTTCAAGCATCATTTCTGGAGTTACACAGCAATGCATGAACACATTGGAGCTGAGTTACAAACATTTACCAGATTATTTGAAGCCTTGCCTTCTTTATTTTGGGGCATTTCCAGAAGACCAAGAGGTTTCAGTAAAGAAGTTGATCTGGTTATGGATTGCTGAAGGATTTGTCCAAAAAAATGAGTTAAAGAGCTTAGAAGATGTCGCGACAGATTACATCATGGATTTAGTTGGCACAAGCTTAGTTATGGTTGCTGAAAAAAGAACCATTGGAGGTGTCAAGGCTTGCCGCATTCATGATTTGTTACATGATTTTTGTATGACAAAAGCCAAGGAAGAAAATTTTTTGCAGCTGTTACAAGGGTGTGATGAGCTTTTAGCTTTTAACGAGCCACACTACCTTCGGAGATTATGCATTCACTCTAAGCCGGAGCATTTTAAGAAGTCGAAGCTCTTTTGTCCTCGTATACGTTCTCTACTGTTCTTCAATCAAACAACGAAGTTCGAATTTATTGGGATCGATGTCTCATTCGTTATTCACATCTTCAAACTTCTTAGAGTGTTGGATATAGGCCAAATTCATCTCGGGTTTGTATTTCCAAGTGAAATAGAACTTCTTGCTCAGTTGAAATACTTGGCTGTTAAAGGTGAAATTGAAATCATCCCATCATCATTAGGCAACATCTCACATTTGGAAACTTTAATTGTTGATTCACTACAGGCCGTTGTTTCATTGCCTAATACTCTATGGAATCTACAGAAATTGAAACATCTTTACATAAAAGGTATGTACAGGTGTGCTTTTAGATTGCCTATTGTAAATCTTGACAGCTCTTCAGATTTATACGAGTTGGACAGTTTTTCTGGTGCAATTATTTCTTCTCGAGACAACACTGAAAAACAAATGAGAAAGTTCCCAAACATCCGCAAACTGAGGTGCAAACTCCACAAAGATTTGTATGCTTTTGAGAATTCTAAAACTATTCTAGCACTGGACTTTCTAAGTCGACTAGAATCAATTCATATGTCACCTCTTGAACCAGGACCATATCCTTCTGAGTTTGAGCTTAGTTTCCCTGCCAATCTTAGAAGGCTGACTCTGTCTGGATTTTTCTGGCCTTGGGCTAAACTTTCGACAATCGGAAAACTGCCTAATCTTGAAGTTCTCAAGTTACTCGAGGCATCCTTCTCAGGGAATACATGGAACATGGAAGAAGGGGAATTTTCGAAGCTGAGATTCTTGAAATTGGCTAACTTGAACCTTGTCAGTTGGACAGCTTCCGATGATGAGTTTGTCTTTCTTCAGAAGATAGTATTGGAATATTGTTATAATTTGGAAGAGATTCCTTCTTGTTTAGAGTACATTTCAACTCTTGAAGTGATTGAGGCCTCGTATTGTTCTGACTCCACACCAAGTTTAATCAAACAAATTCAGGAAGAACAGGTGAACATGGGAAATTCAGCTCTGAAGATTGTTATTCGAACTTCGAATGACGGGTACACATCTTCGGATTTGGAGGATTGACAATGTCGACCCAGCCCTGGTGGACAAACACATAGATAGAAAGCTTTTTGCAAGCCTGTCCATCTCTCACATGAATTCATCCTTTGATCTTTCCATAAATATTCAAGCAAGAACATTTGTGATTTCCAACTAAGTAGGACCGTAATATGCAAGCAAGAACACTTCTTGATGCATGCCATTAATTTCTGGCCACTTTATTGTAATTTAAAATTGAGATTAACTCGTGATTCTATATATGAACATGTTTTACAAGAATTAGTCTAATAAAAGTGTTTTGTTGTATAATAGGAAATAGTGTCAATTAACAATGCATTTAATGGATTAATTTGGAAATCTTACAAAATTCAATTGTGGTCATGTTGCCATCTTTATTTTGCAATATAATATGGTGTAATCTAAATTTTGAATAATAATAAGAATTTTTTACATGTACTCTTATTAGTATTCATTTGTTCATTTATGTATTCATAATCAATGTCCATTGAGTGATGATAATTGATAGCATAGCAATCCACTTAAATGGAATGATCAAGTCGTATATTAACATTTATGTATCTGAATCATTACTTTTTTTAAGGTTATCTCTACTTAGTGACTCCGTTCTCTAATAAGTGTCATTTTAGCTGACATGTTTTGTTCTCAAATAAGTGTCATTTTACAAATATCGATGTAAAAAGTTTAAAAGGTTCCAAATTTACCCTTCATCCCATTTATCTATGTAAGATTATGTAAAAGAAGAGAGAAAGTTGTAGTAATAAATATGGATAAATAAGATAATTTACTACTTTTCTTATTTAATGTGCCCATATTTAAAACGACACTTATTAGAGAACGGAGGGAGTAATCTTCCTCATGAACTTCATTGGGATGAAAAATACTAACCATGAATGGTGGCAAAATTCGGGGTTTTCTGCCATGCACGCCACACTAAGCAAAGAAACTCAAAGCTCCATTAATAGTGTATATTCTATTCAATATTTCCAATGATTTGCAAACACAGATCTATGTGTAATGCATGACTTTTTTTTTTTTTTTGTGTGTAATGCATGACTTTGAAAACTAAGAAACAAAATTCAAGATATGTGAGGATTTTTAATCAAATAAGTACGAGAAAAACTTCCGTTCAAATATAAGACGTGAGCTCATTACAATTTCAACGCATAATAAAAATAGTAAAAAATTAGAATCACGATTTTAACAACTATTAATTACCCATTTCAGATGAGTTTTTCTCAATAAGGTGCCATTTCACTCTTTTGCTTTGCCTATTTAAAATTTATTCCAAGTTCTTATAAGGAGGAATGATCAGAATCAATTATTGCAAGAAGTATTAAAATTTTTGTGAATTATCCTCATTATCTAAGCTTATAGATTCAATCCTCACTAATGTTTAAAACATTACAAGTACACAAAGATCAAGAAAAACTTTATACACTAAACTGTTTTACCTTTGCCTTTGATAGATGCCTAGCCACAGTGCTTCTTAGCTGGTTTATACTAAACTTTTCTTGTCACCCCCATCAAAGGAATCCAAAGGGAAGAAAAAGGAAGAATAAAGGAGCATAAAAGCAAGATAAAGTTATCACTGGTGTTGACAAAGTCACTTTTCCAAGCATGTTCTAATTCCATTTCACACATAACTTTGGTTTATATTACTGCATCAAATGTACCCCTTTATACTCTCTTTTACCAATCAATACACCTTTGATCCTTTGCTTGCATATTCTCTTCTTCTGTTCATCTAATTCATAGTAAGAAGAGATAAAGAGTAGCCTTCTTGAGAACAGCCAACCATATTGTTCAAGAGAAAAGAAAAAAATGGCTAAAATATTTGGCATTTTTGCATGTTTTGTGATTGTGGCTTTGGATGTTGTAGCTGGGATTCTTGGTATCAAAGCAGAAGCAGCTCAAAGCCAGGCATGTTGCTTACTTCTTTTTGGTTAATTATGCCATGAATGAAATCAAAGTTTTGTTGCATATATATATCTTGGCTTATTCTTGTTATATGCATTTTTCAATCATTATAATTGTCTGTGTATAGGAAAAGCATTTGAGGCTGTTCATATTTGAGTGTAAGGAGCCAAGTCATGATGCTTTTGTTATGGGATTAGCAGCAGCAACCCTACTTGGAATGGCTCATATTCTTGCAAACCTTCTTGGAGGATGCAGTGTGTGTGCTACTGATGATATTCAAAAAGCATCCCCCAGTAGGCAATTATCACTAGCTTGCCTCATTTTTACATGGTGAGAAGAATTTTCATTCATCTTTCTAATAATTGAATTTCATGATAAAGATATCTACTGGGATAAAGTCCAAGAATCCACTCTCAATTCACTTATAATGGTGTAAATAAAATAATTCTTCTGTTGTGAAATGGATTCCAATTAATTTTAATTTCATAGCAGAGCGATATCGTACAACAACATCTTTAGCCCATTATATGAGATCGGTTAAAAAGAAAAATATGTTAATGTGGATATATTTTGTATGGTTTATTAAAGAATACAGATTCATACTACTAGGTGATAATGTGGAATGATTCTTTAGTATGAAGTCTTTTGAGTGAAAATCTATATAGATATTTGATTATAAATGTGCTAGTTAATGGTTTATTTGAAGTTTTTAAAGCAAATCAGAGTGCTAATTCATGCACTGCAATGCGAATTGTTGCATCATTACAAATTTCAGCAATATTTGTCATTAATTTTTCTTTATAACTCTTGATTTTCCAGGATCATACTGGCTGTGGGTTTGGCTATGTTGGTCATTGGAACAATATCAAATAACAAGTCAAGAGCTTCTTGTGGATTCACACACCACCATTTTTTGTCTATTGGAGGGATTTTGTGCATGGTTCATGGGCTGTTTTCTGTTGCATACTATGTTACAGCAACTGCTGCAATTGGTCCATAGGCAAGAAAATTCTAACACACTAATCTATGGTGCTCCTTTTCTTAATTTTTGGAACTTTTCTTATCTTCCTTGTATGTTGTTTTAGTTTACATAATCTCCCATCTTTTCACAAGTTTTGATGACTTTAAAGTTGGATTTTGTAACCTCCATGGATGACAAAAACATCCCCACCGCTGGTATTTTTTGTCCTAATTGGTTTTTACACACAAAGTGATCAACTGTATTAGAATATTAGACCAACTTATGAAATTTGCTCAAGTGTTTGTCATTTAAATAACAATCTGCATATTTGAGGACATACCAAACACCAATTTCAATGCCATTGAGATCAAAATTAAGCTTCATTGAGCCACATTTGGAGGTCTCTTCTTGGCTTACTACTGCACTTATCATTTTCAAAAGCATGCAAAATGAAAATTTTCTGACAGAGAGAAAATTCTTGTTAACAAGAAGAGACTGTTAATTTTAAAGCGATCAGTTGTAATAGATACAATATTCTCAAAAGCTTCCCTTAATCAATTGTGACCCCATACAAGACCCTCCTCCATTTTTGGAGGTAATGAACTTTTAAAAGAATCCGGTACTTGATCAAGTTTGCTAAATGAGAGACAATCCTAGAAACTGAAAAGGCCAACAAATCTCTTGTTAATTGTGAATGAATAGGGTAGTCAGGAAAAATGAGAAAAACTCTTGTGAAACGAGTTCATATGAGACGGGGAGTTAATCACAATTTTAACGCACAATAAAAATGACAGGAAATTAAAATCACGATTTCAACGATTGTATGAAACGCGTCTCATATATGAACTCGTTTCACAAGAGTTTTTTTCCAGGAAAATTGATATTCAATTACCCCGAAATGTCAGATGTGCATCGCTTCATTATTGACAGCCATTGTACAAGTATCTTGCAACATCTGACTTACTCAATTTATGCTTAGCAGTCCCAAAAGCAAAATCCAAATCATATCAGAACAAGCAAGCGTAGTTCTAGAATCAGATTCTCACCATCAATATGGTCATTCATTGTCATCCTCGTCACTTCGATTCTTTCCATCAACCAGATCCTTTCGTTGATGCGATGATCACTCCCACGGTTGCATACTCCGATTACCTGTTGTTGAGCTAACTTTCTAATCCTGTTTTAACTTTTATGATCAGATTTCTTTTTATTCCACTGAAGTTTCCTTTTCTGTTTTTTATGACAAGGGATATGACTAAATATGTTGTCTGTTTAAAAGCAAATATAAAGTACAGATAGAGGGATGGAGACAAATGTAAGTGGTACACTTCATACAACACCCAGTGTGTGAGTGTGTGTGGACCATTTGTATAAAGAGAAAAACAATATAAGTTAAGCATCAAATCAATTCAAAGAAAAAGAAAGAAGAGTGGAAAGTACTAAAATATGTTTACAATAAGTTTTGCAACAGAAGAACTGTCAGTAATGGATATGCATGCTGTGAAGGAATGTAAAAATTCACGTTTATTCATCCCATTTGCTCACCTTCCTCAATAACACTGATCATTTCCTATTTCTTGTACCCTGGATCGATATATTTTTTTCATTTTTTTTTTCTTTTCATTGTTTTGGAGCAAAAAAGTTCCTGGATCACCTTGTATCTATTGATTTCTGATCTTCACTTTGTTTTTTCATTTTGAATCTTCCTTTGCCTTAGTTCCTGTGTCACTCGGATTCCTCATTAAAATTTCTGAGTGATGATGATGATGGCCATCACTGTTACTTGTATTAATTCTGCCTTGAATGATCTGGTATAAGAATAGATTGAAGCGACTGATGCACAGCCTAAGGAATCTCAGAACATTTCTTATTTGTGCAAGAAATGTGCTTCTGAAATCTGATGACAACAATACTAATAATAAGGATGTAAGCCTGGGATCTCTCCTGGAAAGGATTGAAGATGAGGTTTCCAAAATTGCTGATGAAATTCACAGTTATTCTCTTCGTTTGGAAGATGGATTTCCCATTGCAAGTGAGTACGTGGTTATTCATTTTCAAGACATCATCCAATCTTTTAAGGAAGAAATAGATGAATGGTGGGACATCACTTTGTCAGATTACTTGCAGCAATCAAGTTCTTCGACGACAGATGAAGTTGGAAATTCTTGATTCCATTCTCTAGAATCTACTGGATTACTTTATCGACGATGATTTAGTGGTTACTAATTCAAGCCTTGGGAGAGAAGCTATCATTCCTGAAAAATTTCATCCGCTTTTCCACAATGCGAGGCATTGGGCAACCACAATTAGATGAGTTGCTCACACATATTCAAGCTGTTGCTGTCCATGCAGCACATCTCTCTTATATGTGGCAATTTATCAGACGTCCAGAAGATCACATCGAAATGAAGTTTAAGATTCCAGAACTGCTGCAGAAGATCAAACCTGTTGATCCTCAAGCTTATCAGACTTACACTGAAGCCCTGACTTGTTCAAAATTGTCAAGACAATTGCATGCTGCCACTGATCAGGACACGGGTGATGATCCTATAATTATACTGAAGGATTTTATTGATTCTCTCGCATGTAATCTTTGGGAGATGCTACAAATGGAGTCTTGTCTTGTTGTTTCTAGGAAGGATCAAATGCAAGTACTGTATGAGGAACTAAGATTCTTGAGAACCATTCTCAAGGAGCAGCCAAACAAGTTTGATGAGGAAATGAGGGATCTTGCTGGAGTAGTGGCATGTGATGCTGGAATCATAATTTGCTTGCTTTCTCAGAAAGATGTCAAAAAAGATATTGGGCTTCCGGATTTTCTTGAAAGAATTAAGCTTATTCGGACTGAAGTTGAAAGGCAAGTTCCAGAGACATCAAAATTCAACTTTCCCAGGACCAATGAACTTGGTTTTATTGATTTTCTCTTGGAAAATCTGATGGAGCTGACAAGCTCTAAGGGAGATTCAAATGCCCTGAGTCATGTTCAAAAAATTCAGGAAGAACTTATCATCTTAAGATCTTTCTTGGGGGAAATTGTGGGGTTGCGGAATGAACAAGAGGAACTCCAATCTCTTTGGAGTCGTATTGTGGAGGTGTCATACAGGATTGAGTTTCTCATTGACCCTTTGATGGTTGGAGATATTCCAGATTCTTTTTTGACATCATTTGATTCTATCACACAAGACATTATGAATATTAAGAATGATACCTTGAAAATTAACAAGAGAGAAGATATCAAAGTCAAGAAAGTGGCCAGGACATCTAGTCATGTATTGCCACAAAGTTGTGCCCCAATAACCAATGAAGTTGTAGGTTTAGATGTTGAGGCAATATCAATTATTGATCGACTTACAAGAGGATCAAAGCAATTGCGGATGGTTGCCATTGTGGGTAAGCCTGGATTAGGTAAGACAACTTTAGCAACAAAAGTTTACAATGATCCTTCAGTTATGTTCTATTTTCATATTCGTGCATGGTGTTCTGTTTCTCAAGTGTTTGACAAAAAGAAAGTGTTACTTGATCTTTTGAACCATATTGTTATAAAGCTTCCCGATAGATATCTTGAGATGACTGAACAAGATATGGCAGAAGAGCTCCGACGTTGTTTGAAAGGAAGAAGATATCTCATTGTCTTGGATGATGTCTGGGACATTGAAGCATGGAAAAACTTGGAAGGATCATTGCCTAATGATTCTAACGGAAGTAGAATTGTCTTGACAAGTCGACTCTGTGATGTTGCTTTGCTCGACGAAGAGCCTCACTTTCTTCGTCAACTCACTAATGAGGAGAGTTTGGAGTTACTGCAAAGGAAGTTATTCGCTGGAAAAGGTTGGCCATCCTCAGCATTATATAAACTTGGGATGCAAATTGTGGAAAATTGCAAGGGCTTACCTTTAACAATTATCACTGTGGCTGGAATTCTAGCAAATATGGAGCAAGAGAGTTGGAAGGAAATACTGGAAAGTTTTTGTTCAGGTATCATTTCTAGTACAGAACAATGCATGAACACATTGGAGCTGAGTTACAAACATTTACCAGATTATTTGAAGTCCTGCCTTCTTTATTTTGGGGCATTTCCAGAGGACGAAGAGGTTTCTGTAAAGATATTGATCTGGTTATGGATTGCTGAAGGATTTATCCAAAAAATTGGGTTGAAGAGCTTAGAAGATGTTGCATTAGATTACATAATGGATTTAGTTGGCAGAAGTTTACTTATGGTTGTTGACAAAACATCCATAGGAAGTATCAAAACTTGCCGCATTCATGATTTGGTACATGATTTTTGTATGACAAAAGCCAAAGAAGAAAACTTTTTCCGGCTGTTAAAAGGGTATGATGAGCTTTTAACTTTTAATGAGCCATACTACCTACGGAGATTATGTGTTCACTCTAGCCCAGATCATTTTAAGAAGTTGAAGATCTTTTGTCCTCGTGTGCGTTCTCTGCTATTCTTTACTCAAACAGAATGGTACGAACACAATGGATCTCATATGTCATTCGTTATTCACAGCTTCAGACTTCTTAGAGTGTTGGATTTACAGCAAATTGACTTGGGATTTCATTTTCCAAGTGAAATTGTCCTTCTTGTTCATTTGAGATACCTGGCAGTTCGAGGTATGATGAATGACATCCCTTTATCAATAGGTAACCTCTCAAACTTGAAAACTTTTATTGTGAGTTCACTATGAAATGTGGTTAGACTGCCATATACCATTTGGAATCTACAGAAATTGAGACATCTTTACATGAGGAAGAGTGAACGCAGTACTTTTAGTTTGTACATTGAAAAGCAAGACAACTCTTCAGATTTATATGAGTTGGACAGCTTTTCTTGTGCATTGTTTTATTGGGACAGCATGGAAAAGCAGATGAGAAAGTTTCCAAACATCCGTAAACTGAGATGCAAAATCTTCCCTCATATTGCTGAGAATTGTAACAAAATTCTAGTTCTCGACTTTCTAAGTCAACTAGAATCGCTTAATGTGTCATCTCTTGCTGATGCAATGTATCATAAGGAGTTAGATTTTGAGTTTAAGTTTGGTTTCCTTACCCATCTTAAAAAACTGACTCTGTCAGGCTTGTGGTGGCCTTGGAGTAAAATTTCGACAATTGGAAAACTGCCTAATCTTGAGGTTCTCAAGTTACTAGACGGATCCTTCTCAGGGAATTCATGGAACATGGAAGAAGGGGAATTCTCTAAGCTGAGATTCTTGAAATTGGCTTCCTTGGACCTTTTCACTTGGACAGCTTCCGATGATCAGTTTCTCTATCTTCAGAAGATAGTATTGGTATATTGTTATAATTTGGAAGAGATTCCTTCTTGTTTAGAGAACATTTCAACCCTTGAAATGATTGAGGTCTCATATTGTTCTGACTCCACAGCACGTTTAGTCAAACAAATTCAGGAAGAACAGACGAACATGGGAAATTCGGTTCTGCTTCGATTCTCCAGATGACATGAGCAAATCTTCTTAAGGCTGGATTTGGAATCAGTGACAATGACATCTGAATCAATTCAGTGGTAAAACCATTCATTTATTTCCAAAATAATTCTAGAATGTTGCATATGTTTTTGCAGTTGACTGGATATTTCAACTCTGTGTTCATATTTCAAGAGTATTACGATTCTCAATTTCTTGCAGCCTACCACACAGAAAGAAAAAGTTTTTTTACATGCCATCCACCTCACTTTCATTCTTGATCCCTCCAAAAATATGAAGTGATCAATCATTGAGGAACAAAAATTCATACTACGTGGTGATAATGTCGCATGATTTTGTACTGTACTAAGGGTTTATTTATTTTGCGTTTCTACTTTAGCACTGCAATGTGTTGCATCAGTACAAGTTACTCTATTATTATTAATGGCTTTTGAATGATACATTTATGTCAACAATTTTCTTTTTTAACTCATTGATTTTCCGGGATCATACTGCCTGTCAAGGTTTTTCTGTGTTGATCATTGGAACAACGATAGTACTACTACTGCAGTTGTTCTCAAAGCCCAGAAAATGCTCAACTCCTTAATCTATTCTGCTTCTTTTCTGAAATTTTTTCTTGAGTTTGGAGAACTTCAGCGTCATTGAGATCAACATTAAGCCATATTTGGAGGTCTCTTTTCCGCTTACTACTGCATTTATCCAAGAAAAGCAAAATCAAAATGAAGAACTTTTAACAGTAAGAAAATTCCTGTTAACAAGAATGTGATTGTGAACTCCAGAAACGAATTCATTTCGTATTGTTCACGACGATGAGTCACAACAGCAATGTTCTCTCACTGTTGCCAAAAAAAAATTAATGCCATTGTGGATATGGAGCAGCAAGAAACTGAGAAACAAAAGGGCTGTCTCAACTCTCAATGTACATGATGATCATACATTAAAACTTCGCAGAAAGCCATCTCTATATGCTTGTTCTGCACGGAACAAACAGCAATGCAAACTGAGCAATGATCGTACATTAATGCAAAGTTCTTCAAATGAACTGCAATGCAAACTGAGCCATGATCATTGTTTAGTTACTTCATTGAAGGCATCAACTCTCAACTACGCTGATTGAGATTGCTTCAACAATCATGAAGGCAAAAAAAAAAAGAAAAAAAAAAGAAAACGCAGCTTCTAAATCATCTACGAGTGAATTTAGTTTTTTCAAATCCAGAAATTTTGATCCAGACCAGAAAAATTCATACCATATTCAATTCTCTCACATTTCTATTTGTTGGGTTGGGTTTTCTCTTAGGAGGCGCAAAATCTTGTTTAATATCAATGGAGGATCGAGAAACATAATTTAGAGGGGAAATTGTACAATCAAAAGAGGACAAAATCCTAATTTTTTCGTAGTTAAAAACTAATTAAAATAATACAAATTTTCAAATCTTGGAGATAGTCTTTGGGGCGGAGCGGCCCATGTAAAAAATTTAGAAGGGGAAAAAAACAAATGGGTTTCTGTTTTCAATTTACTGTTGTCATCAACGAGCTTCCGACTGAGCTGAAATTTTTTCATGACACCGTGAATCTTGATGGTAAAGGGTGGAGATTGGATTCCAAGCATCCGAAGGTGTCAGTTCTTCAGCCCGTGAACAGTTTTTGGTAAGATTCTTTCTTTAATTCTTGTAGAAGTTTATTTAAGGAATTGTATTTCTTGAAAATAGTTGTTGATTGAAGGAATTGTATTTCTTGAAAATAGTTGTTAATGGCAGATCATCAAAGGCATACTTCAATCCTGTTGTTGAGCTAACTTTCTAATCCTGTTTTAACTTCAATGATCAGATTTCTTTTTGTTCCATTAAAGTTCCCTTTACTGTTTTTTTTAATGAAAAAATGGAGAGAGATGACTGAAATATGTAGTCTGTTTAGAGCAAAAACTAAGTACGGATAGAGGGATACAAATTCATATCAACATTCAGTGTGTGAGTGTGTGTGAACCATTTGTGTAAAGGGAAAAAACAATCTAAGCTAAGCCTCAAATTAATTAAAAGAAAAAAGAGGAAGAGTAAAAAGTACTAAAATTGTTTATAATCAGAGGAACAGATGAATTGTGATTAATGGATATGCTGTGAAGGAGTGTAAAAGAATTTACGTTCATTCATCCCATTTGTTTACATTCCTCAATCACACTGCAATTCTCACAATGTTTTTTCGGTTTGAATCTTCATTTTTTCCATTAGTTCCTTTGCTATTTGGATCCCTCAGCAGAATTTCTCAGAGTTGATGATGATGACCGACATTATTACTTGTATTAATTCTGCATTGGATGATCTGGAGTTGCTGAATAACAAAGCTCCGGATAGATTTAAGAGCCTGATGCACAGCCTAAGGAATCTCAGGACATTTCTTCTTTGTGCAAGAAAGTTGGGCAATGATGTTCATCTAAAATCCGATGACAACAATACTGATGAGGATGGAAGCCTGAGATCTCTTCTGGTTAGAATTGAAGATGTGGTTTTCAAATTTGCAGACGAAATTCACCGTTGTTGTCTTAGTTTGGAAAATAGATTTCCTATTAAAGGGGAGTATGCGATTCTTCATTTTCAAAACAGCATCGATTCTCTTAAGGTAAAAATGGATGAATGTTGGCACATCATTTTGTCAGATTCCTTGTGGCAATCAAGTTCTCCAATGACAGATGAAGTTATGGAAATCATTGATTCCATTCTCGAGAATCTAGTGGATTACTTTCGCGTGGATGATTTAGCGAAACTAATACAAGCCTTAGGAGAGAAGCTATCATTCCTGAAAAATTTCATCCGCTTTTCCACAATGCGAGGCATTGAGCAACCACAATTGGAAGAGTTGCTCACTCACATTCAGGATGTTGCTATCCATGCAGCACATCTCTCTCATGAGAGGCAATTTATCATACGTGCAGAAGAGTACAAGGAAATGAAGTTTAAGATTTCAGAACTGCTGCAGAAGATCAAATTTATTGATTATCGAGTCTACGAGACTTACACTGAAGTCATGAATAGCTCAAAATTGACAAGACAATTACGCGCTCCAGCTCAGGACATGGATGATGATCCTATAATTATACTGAAGGATTTCATTGATTCTCTCGCGTGTAATATTTGGGAGATACTACAACTGGATACTTGTCTTGCAGTTTCTATGAAGGATCAACTGCAAGTACTGTATGAAGGACTAAGATTCTTGAGAACCATTCTCAAGGATCAGCCAAACAAGTTTGACGACAAAATGAGGGATCTTGTTGGAGTTGTGGCATGTGATGCTGGAATCATAATTTGCTTGCTTTCTCAGAAAGATGTCAAAAAAGATATCCGGCTTCCAGATTTGCTAGAAAGAATTAAGCTTCTTCGGACAGCAGTTGAAGTGCAAGTTCCAGACACATCAAAATTCAACTTTCCCAGGACAAATGAGCTGGGTTTTATTGATCTTCTCTTAGAAAATCTGATGGAGCTGACAAGTTCTAAGGCAGATTCAAATGCCCAGAGTCATGTTCTAACAATCCAAGAAGAACTTGTCATCTTAAGATCTTTCTTGGGGGAGATTGTGGACTTGCGCAATGAACATGAGGAACTCCAAGCTCTTTGGAGTCGTATTGTGGAGGTGGCATACAGGATTGAGTTTCTCATTGACCCTTTGATGGTTGGAAATATTCCAGATTCTTTTTTGACATCATTTGATTCCATCACACAAGACATTATGAATATTAAGAATGATACCTTGAAAATTAACAAGAGAGAAGAGATCAAAGTCAAGAAAGTGACCAGGACATCTAGTCATGTATTGCCACAAAGTTGTGCCCCAATAACCAATGAAGTTATAGGTTTAGATGTTGAGGCAATATCAATTATTGATCGGCTTACCAGAGGATCAAAGCAATTGCGGATGGTTGCCATTGTGGGTATGCCTGGATTAGGTAAGACAACTTTAGCAACAAAAGTTTACAATGATCCTTCAGTTGTGTGCTATTTTCATATTCGTGCATGGTGTTCTGTTTCTCAAGTATTTGACAAAAAGAAAGTGCTACTTGAGCTTTTGAATCATATTGTTACAGAGCTTCCCGATAGATATTTTGAGATGACTGAACAAGATCTGGCTGAAGAGCTCCGACGCCGTTTCAAAGGAAATAGATATCTCGTCTTTTTGGATGATGTCTGGAACATTAAATCATTGAATAGCTTGGAAGGATCATTACCTGATGATTCTAATGGAAGTAGAATTATCTTGACTAGTCGACTCCGTGATGTTGCTATGCTCGACAAAGAGCCTCATTTTCTTCGTCAACTCACTAATGATGAGAGTTTGGAGTTACTGCAGAGGAAGTTATTCCCTGGAAAAGGTTGGCCTCCAGCATTATATGAACTTGGGATGCAAATTGCAGAAAATTGTAAAGGATTACCTCTAACAATTGTCATTGTAGCTGGACTTCTAGCAACTATGGAGCAAGAGTTTTGGAAGGATGTTCTGGAAAGTTTAAATTCAGGCATCATTTCTAGTACAGAACAATGCATGAACACATTGGAGCTGAGTTACAAACATTTACCAGATTATTTGAAGCCATGCCTTCTTTATTTTGGGGCATTTCCAGAGGACGAAGAGTTTTCTGTGAAGAGGTTGATCTGGTTATGGATTGCTGAAGGATTTGTTAAAACTGAGCTAAAGAGCCTGGAAGATGTTGCAAAAGATTACATGATGGATTTAGTTGGCAGAAGCTTAGTTATGGTTGCTGAAAAAGGATCCATAGGAGGTGTCAAAACCTGCTGCATTCATGATTTGATACATGATTTTTGTATGACAAAAGCCAAAGAAGAAAATTTTTTGCAGCTGTTACAAGGGTATGATGAGCTTTTAGCTTTCAATGAGCCATGCTATCTACAGAGGTTATGTATTCACTCTAAGCCAGAGCATTTTAAGAGGTCAAAACTCTTTTGTCCTCGTGTACGTTCTCTACTATTGTTCACTCCTGAGAAAAAGTTCCGAGCAACTGGATTTGATGTCTCATTCGTTATTCACAGCTTTAAACGTCTTAGAGTGTTGGATTTAGGGCAGATTCATTTAGGATTTCATTTTCCAAGTGAAATAGGCCTTCTTGTTCAGTTGAGATACTTGGCAGTTCGAGGTGCTATAAAGTTCATCCCTTTATCAATAGGTAACCTCTCAAACTTGGAAACCTTTATTGTAAGTTCACTAGGAAGAGCGGTTTTTACATTGCCAGATACTCTCTGGAATCTACAGAAGCTAAGACATCTTCACATAAGGATGAGTAAAGACAGTGTCTTTAGATTGGACATTGAAAAGCAAGACAATACTTCAGATTTATATGAGTTGGACAGCATTTCTGGTGCAATATTTTATTGGGAAAGCATGGAAAAGCAGATGAGAAAATTTCCAAACATCCGTAGACTGAGATGCAAACTGTTCCCTTTTATTGCTGAGAATGGTAACAAAATTCTAGTTCTGGACTTCCTGACTCAACTAGAATCGCTTAATGTATCATCATCTCCTGTTGATGCAATATATAATAAGAAGTTTGGGTTTGAGTTTGAGTTTGCCTTCCATGCAAATCTTAAAAAACTGACTCTGTCAGACTTTTGGTGGCCTTGGAGTAAAATTTCAACAATTGGAAAACTGCCTAATCTTGAGATTCTCAAATTACTCAATGGATCCTTCTCAGGGGAAACATGGGACATGGAAGAAGGGGAATTCTTGAAACTGAGATTCTTGAAATTGGCTTCCTTGGATGTTTCCAGGTGGACAGCTCCCGATGACCAGTTTCTCTATCTTCAGAAGTTAGTATTGGATTGCTGTCATAATTTGGAAGAGATTCCTTCTTGTTTAGAGAACATTTCAACCCTTGAAATGATTAAGGTCTCATATTGTTCCGACTCCACAGTACATTTAGTCAAACAAATTCAGGAAGAACAGATGGACATGGGAAATTCGGTTCTGCTTCAATTCTCCAGATGACATGAGCAAATGTTCTTAAGGCTGCATTTGGAAGGAGTGACAATGACAATTGGTGTTTCATTCTTTCGGTTAGTCAGTTACTGCAACATTTTCATTGAATCATTAGTAGTAAAACCATTCATATCTTTTCAAAATAATTCCTCAATGTTATCTGTGTTTTTGGATTTGACTGGATGTTGCAACTCTTTTTCATAGTTGAAAAGTATTTCGACTCTCAATTTTTTCCAGTTCCACATTTGTTCAATATAATCCAGCTGTATTGCTTGCAGCCTAGCACACGGAAAGAAAGCTTTTTGAATGATACATTTATGCCATCAATTTTCTCTTTTACTCTTGATTTTCAGGATTACACTGGCTGGCTGTTTGTCTGTCTGTGTTGGTCATAGGATCAACATCAAAAGTCAAGAGCTGCTTGTGGATTCAGTTTTAACCACTGGAGGGATTTTGTGCATTGTTCATGGGCTTCTTTTTTGTTTGTACTACATTAGGACTACTACTGCACTTGTTCAAAAACCAAGAAAAATGCTCAACTCCCTAATCATGGTGCTCCCTTTCTTGATTTTTTTTTTTTTCCTTTCATGTTTCGTTTACTTCTTTGTACATTCGTTTGTAGACTCTCCTTTCTCTTTCCAAGTTTGCAGACTTTAAAGTGGGATTTTGTGTAACTTCCATGGATGACAAAAACATCCCCACCACTATGTTTTCTAAAGCGATTAGATCAATCTTACCCTTCTTTTCCCAATTGAATTTTACACATCAAGTGATCAACTGTGTTACTGGGAGAAAAAAGTATTGTTGAACATGCATAAGAAAAAGCCTTCAGTGCCATTGAGATCAACATTATGTTTCAGAAGCCATATTTGGAGGTATCTTTTCTGCTTACTGCTGTTCTTGTCCCAAAGAAGGGAAACCAAAATGAGAATTTTCAACAGGAAGAAAAATTCTTGTTAACAATCATGTTTTTGAATTCCAGAAACGAAGTCCATGCCGTTGTCATAGCATCATCGTGGGCAAGGATAAATCACACAGTGAAGTCCTCTTTCTGCTGCATAATGAGTTATTGCCATTGTACTAGGGAGCAGCAGAAACTGCGATGGAGAAGGCCTTTCTCGACGTACATGATCATCATACGTTGAAACTTAGCAGAGGTCTGCTATATACTTATTCTCAATAGAATGAACACAAATGTTAAGAAAAGTTCTCCAAATGAACTAGGATGCAAAATGAGTATCAATGCAATTACTTTAAAAATGAAACCATTGTTGATTTGTGATATTAACCAAATGCTCCAGTACTATTCAATAGTTGTTCAGCAGAGAAATCAAGTATTACAAATAGGGAAGATGTAAATTAAGCAAAATACACAGCCAGAGGAGATGCCAATGGAAACAACCACCAAACAGTGAATTTCATCTTAACAACAACAATAACTAAGAGAAAAGGTAGAAACAGTGACATAGTGAGGCCATGTAGACCATTGTTGTGATTCTTGTGACTCGTGGAACTGAGGACCACCGTACTCCCACAATCCATTCATGAAGGGGAATTAAAGTACTCACAGTTCATATTAGCACCCAGAACAATAGAAGATTGGCAGTCCTCAATTCTCATGGAATTCTGACATGAGGTTAAGGGTGCAGGCAAGTATACCTTGTAATTCCTTTTTTGTATGAGTTAATACATTGAACAGCATGTCTAACAAAAGAGTGTGCATACGATTATGTACTATGTAATCTGTTATAAATCTATATCTGCAATGTTGAATCAATAATCTGCGATGAACAAGTTACAAAGTATCCAATGGCATAAATAATTTCAATGCATCATCTAAAACATAAAGCTTTCCATGTTATTCACAATCTATAAATAAAACACTGGACCCAGAAATGCTGCCACTGGTTTGCACAGGCAGCTGCTGAACAGGGAGTTTTGTTCGTTGGAGATAAATCACCAGAGCAGCAAAGTTATCAAGAAGCCAAATGTACAAACTTAAAAAGTAGTACATTTACTAGATAAAAGTAAGGAACTTTCACAATTTGAAAGCTCAACTCATACATTGATATAAGCGCTGAACCAATGAAGTAAAAATGGAATGGCAATCAATGGTACCACTCAAATAGAATTAATCATATGCATAATCAACAATATGAAATGAAAAGACAACAAGGTAAGGAATGAAAGCCTATCAACTTCATCCCAGGCCAACAAACTTCTACGGTTGACATAACAATTCAGACTAGTTCATTGTTTCCTCATCCTTCAACTTTACCAGTAGAACTGTTGATATTGATAATGTGTACAGGGGAGCACAGGGAGAACAGTTATATGTATGCAAATAGAGCAAGATATGTAAGAATCACAAGCTTACTAGAAGAACACAAGTCCTGAAATCTGTATCTTTCATATCCTGAAGCCATCATCACAGAATTAAGCAAATCAGAAATTTAACAAAATGGTACTAATTCGCAAAAAGCATTTAGTTATATTACTAGTTCCAAAAGTACTTATAAACAACATTGGCAGCATTGGACCAAAATATACTTTTAAAAGTACTGCAAAGACTAACTAAAACATCAACTACTTATATATCTAACAAATGAAAACAATAGCCTATCAACCACTGACTAGTTCCTCCTACTTTCATCCATCACCCGTTCAGTTTGATCTGCAAACATTCGCAACTTCTTCGCCACAATATCTGATTCCTGCTCTACCAATTTCTTCCAATTTCCCTCGAACTCCCTTGAGGTCGCATTCCCAACCACACTCAACTTCGCCTTCAATAAACTTACCTGATGAGATCCGATTAGTCCTACCAAACTACTAAATGCTTCATTCGTAAATGGATACTTTTTCTCAAAATCACCTTCATCAACATCATCATCATTCACCTCCTCTTTCACAATATTCTTGCTCTCAACTTTCGCATCTTTTTTGGCTTTCACTGTCCTACTTTTTTTCACTTTCCCACCATCGGTCTTACCATTCACATTCTCGTTCACATTCACATTCTCAATTTCATCAACACCATTACTAATTTTCTCAACACCCCAAACCCTCTTAGAAAGATCATAAATTTTAGTATCATGGGGTTTGGAGAAAGCAAGGGCCTCCCCCTTTTCACTTTTCACCATATTCTTAGAATACTTCTGCTTAAGCCTCCTATGCTTCTCATAAAGCTGAGTTCTTGTAACTTCAGCCTGCAACTTTCCCTTGACAAAATCATGAAAAGCAGCCATATCAGCAGAAGGGTCAACCCCCTTTTTCTTCTGGTAATCAATCATCCCGTGTAGAACCCGAATCTCATCCTCCTCACTCCACACTCTCCCAGGCCCAACAACACTTCCACTTCCAGAACACTTCTCCTTTTTCAAATCTTCTTCACTAACCTTAGCTTTTTTCTTTCTCCGCAATTCTTCTTTTTCATCACTTTTCGAAGTTTCTGAGGGGCGTTTTGACGTGGGCTTTGAGTCTTTTGATTTGGGATTTTTGGGAGTAATAAGCTTGATGGTGAAATCTGATGCAGAAGGAGAATGTGGTGCCTCTTCTAATTCTTCTTCATCTTCTTCTTCTCCTGATCCCTCACATGCAGCTTTATGCTTTTCAACAATGGTAGGCTTTTGTTTCTCTTGGGATGCTTTATTTTCAGGAGTTTTTGGTTTTTCTTTTTGTTCTTCACCATCAGATTCTTCTTCTTCTTCTTCTTCTTCTTCTCCTGATGATTCTTCGTCCTCTTCTGGGTCTTCTTCTTCTTCTTCTTCTTCTAGTTTTGGAGTCGTCGGTTGATTTGACAACAACTTCTTGGCTTGTGCCATGGCTAATGGGCTTGTGGTAAAGGAACAAACCAGCGAGGAAATCGGCAGGGAACTCTGTGTAGGGTTTTTGATTGACAAGACACAAGGCTAAAGAATTGCTCTAACTCAGCCTGGGTTGATGCTGAATTTATAGGGTATGTTTTGATTCTTGGGAAGCTCTACTTTTTGTTTTTTTTTTTTTTAATTTTTTTTAACTTTTAATTATTTATTTATTTATTTCAATTCTACTCTCTTTTGTCTTTTGACAAATATTATAGTGAAGGTTTCAATTTCTCAATTGTAAATTTGTAATATAGTATTAAAATTACAAATTTCCTAAAATAACAACTCTTATTTATATAGAATCCCAATCCTATTAAAATTTAGAAACTTTACTTGATTAACAATAAAGTTAAAAAAAAAGTCTTTTTAGATTCCATAGGAGTAATTGGTGGCATTTAATAAGAACTTTCCAAATTCCAATTCAATTTGATTTTTTTTTTCAAGGGAAAATATAAAATTCCTGTGTTTATATGTAAGATGTCGTTGATATAAAAAATGAGTCATTCTCCATAAGACTTACGAATGAATTTGGATTTAGTATATAGCATATAAAATATATTGAATTAACGTATAAAGTATACAAAATTAATATATCAATTATTAAAGATTAGTGTATAAAAATACAAAATTAACATATCAAGTTTTAAAAACGAGCGTAGAAAGTATAATTCGCGTATAACATCTCATTTATGAGATGCTCTCACAACACGTATCACATCTCATATTATTAAAAATTAGTGTATAAAAATACAAAATTAACATATCAAGTATTAAAAACTAGCGTATAAAATATAATTTACGTATAACTCTTACAACACGTATCACATCTCATTTATGAGATGCTCTCACAAGAGATTTTGCGAAAAGACAATTGATAAAATAGTTATTTTTATTTTCAATAAAGCTCTTTCTGATGACTTTGTAGTATTGTTTTGCTTTGGAAATTTATATTACAAATTGAATGATGTAGCAATAATTTTCAAAGGCTTTTAATGTCGTTTGATTTGGTTTGGAACACCCCATCAAACTTTCAATACTTGTTATACAAATGGTTATTGCGAGTCCAGATCCTCTGTACAATATTTATTCAGTCCTATTCTGTCTAACGTTTAAAACTACGTAGTTTCATTAAAAGTAGGGACTAAATGCATAAATATCATTAAAATTACTTTAAAATTATTAGACCCTAACCAAGAGATTAGTGAACCCTACGACCTAGTTTTAATTAGGACAGAATAAGACAGACAAAATTTTCGACAGAAGATCCCGTGTCGGTTATTGCTTGGTAACTCTCCTTCTGAGTTTTAGAAGAAATTTTTGTACTGTTTTTAACAGTTCATGGATAGAACATAGAAGACAAAACTTATTTTGATGATTGAAGTTAAATTTTGAGGATGGAGAAACAGCAGAAGAGATCATTTCAGCACACTGCTCATCTCATGAATGCATGAACTTGTAAAGCATTCCAATTCCAGAAACAGAATGAGAACAAGTTAATCAAGAAAAGGCTAGTCAATCAAAAAGCCTTGAAGGCCAACTATTACTGAATTCTAATGTGAGGAAACAACAGAAGCCATGCATTTGGTTGAAGTATAGGTTCTTGACAGACAACATTGCGAAGATAGAATATGAATTCGCATGAATCTGAACACGTGAGGGCGTCGATTGTACCATCCATGAGAAAATAATTTCTCAAGTTGCATTCAGAATGTTTAATATGTACAAAAGCTGATATGAGAAAAAGAAAGTACAGGCATTTACATTAAATCTTGCTGCTGGTGTGGAACAAAATACCCAACTTGAGCATTCCCATGAGGAACCAACCAGAAAATTGATATGAATTATAGATTGATTGTTCAAGAGTTGGTGTCACTTTTTTGAGAAAGCAATAGGAATGAGGTAAAGGAAAGATCATCAGTACCTTAAACCCAAAACAATCTTGGATCTTCCACAGACAAGAGACTGTGGCTCTATCAGCTATTGGTACATTGCACATCAACAGTGCATGACATAGTTAAGGTGGTTTCTAACTGAGGCCTAATATACATGTGTCTTCATTTTCTTCGCGCACAACTTCAAGGCTCAAATGAAATTGAATCGAAGAGTCTCATCCCCTTTTCCAGTGAAGATAACATTCATTTGCAGCAATCAAAGGTGACTCTAAAGCATCATTACCATTTGTCAACCGATATGTGAGCTACTATATCATATCAAACTGAGCATCAATGAGAGGAGAGTTGTGAACCTCAAGAGGTTAGCAACTGTACTTGGTGAAAACATATTCAAGAAGTGCACTTCCACCTTGATCTGCCAGACAATGCAACAAGAGGAGCCAAATATGAACAGACAACAAAAAGAAACTACTTTGTGTGTCATTCGTTTAAGATATCAGCTACAGAATGAGTCCTGATCATGTTGATTCTATTGATTAACATTTATTTCATTTTCATTCTCTTTTAGCATTATCAGACATTGACATTCATACATAAAAAATAAAGCTACCATTTTAAATAGTTACATGAAGTCATAAAACAGACACAGCAACATAAATGCCAATTGCAGTAAACAATTACGACAGAGTGCTTCAGTTCTAAATAATTTCCACTTCCCTTGGAAAAGTGTGTGATCTGTTTCGATGTAGTTATATATACTCAGAAAATAACACTAGAATTTGTCATTGTTCTGGTCCACAAAAATTTATTGTTGATTCTTAAGAAGTTATATTTGACACAAGAAGGAAGCAGTTGATGACAACGAGCCTCATTCCCTAAAGTGGAATGTACAAAGAAGTTACACAATCAGAGACCTGGAGAGAATATGTTCATTGCTCACAAATTGCATAAGAAATGTTGATTTTATTCTTCCAGTCATTCAGGTTAGAGGTACCTTCGAGGACTCAGAAGTTAAGGAGATTAATTGTCGTCATCAGAACTGGAATCATCCGCCCGCCGCTCTTTGATTGCTGGGAATAACCGTTGGTGGAAATCTGGCAAAGACTCCTGACGTGATTCTTGAGAAGGTGATGGTGCTAAGGCATCTCTTCGAGTTGGCTTAGCTGGCAATTTTGCCAAGTTTCTAACATCTTTACATGCCTTATCAACCATTATCAAGAAATCACGCACAACAACAAAGAGGCGTAAGCCCTCATCCTTTCCAGCATTTCCATGAAAGTAGTCCCCTGTACTCTTTACCAGAGCCATTATCTTTTTCTCTTCTTCCAGCAGCTTTGTAGTTTCAACTTCAGCTTGCTGTGTGAAACTAGACAGTATAGCACAGAATTCACTGTCTTCCTCAAGATTCGTCATCATCTCAGTATTTAAGAAGTTTTTAGTTTTCAAAAGTGAGTGTCCAAGATTGGAAACTGCTCCTGTTAGGTCGTCACCATCTATAGCTGCTGCCTTTCTTACATTCTTCAGATCATTGCTTAGATCAGAAACCACCTGAAGACCAAGGCTGCGATGATAATCCTCTGACTCCTGCGAAGATTCCTCAAAAAGATCTTCTGTTTTCACACTGGATATGCTGTGGCTTTCTCTTAATCTACGTGCTGCCCTTAGACCTTCAGATCTAATGATTTCCTGAACAACAAAGTGAAGGAGTGTCGTCTTACCATCGGTTCCTTTTACATCTGATAATTTCAAGAGGGTGTCCAGCTTGAATGCCATTGCCCCACCACGATAAGTGCCAACATTCATGCGGTTTCCAGTTTTGAGAACTGCTTCTAGGAGTTTCAGGAAAAGTCTGCTATTTTTGAGTTCCTTACAAGCTACCTGAAAGCATAAATGTGGAGAAAGTGTTTATGTGATCAAAACCTATTCGCTTCTTAACTAAAGGAACAAATTCAAGATTTGAAGTCTAAAATAGAAACAAACGAAAGACAAGTTTTTTCCTTGATTTTTATTTTCAAGTGCTAGGTTCATTATAATCAAACACCCAAAATAAACTGTCACTGCAGCTACACATTACAGCTATCAGCAACAGAAGAGCAAATTGGTGTGAAATTAGTGCACATGCATAGTATTTTCTTTATAATTAAAAGTAAAAAATGTAAGACATTTTCCTTACATTCTGTGTTCATGAGAAGATGGAAAAATTGACATTTCACTTGAAGATAAATAACTACCTCTAGAGTAGCAAAGGATTCTGTAATTGAAGTAGCTTCATCCCGAAACGAACTCATGAACAACAGTGATTCCATCCTTTTGAAAGCAAATGGAATGTCGACTACGACTTTAAGGAAGCGTTCAGCAGGGCCAAGCAGAGCGACATCCCCAGTAAACAAACGAAGTTTTAATTCTTCATCTGTAGTTGGCGCCATCTTCAGTAGGGTCTCAACAAGTTCTGTTGGGAGCTCATTACCTGGTTGAATTAGCAAATACATATTGAATTATTTCAGCCTAGAATCCATAAGGAACGATAAATGTGCAAAAATGTGGCAGATGAAACATGACTGCTGTTATATAAGTTACACTAGTATTAACTTGGCTAATGACTGTGCAAAATGACAAATCAAGTTTCATATCCTGCCAGAAAAAAAATACATTATTCTATACCCTCAAGATAGGTGGTTCTCTCCTTACTTATAATTTTCTAAGAATGAAGCGTGTACTATCTGGGCTAGGAGAAATAGACATTCACAAAATGAGGGCACAATGGATCCATGGACAATAACAACATCAAAGGAAAAAATTGCTTATAGTGAAGAAACTGGATATTTTAAGTAAGAAAAAGGAGAAAGACTGGCTAATATAACTAGGATTTCATATCTAATATAAACTAGGGGACCAAGAAATCTAAGACGGATCACCAAAGTTACATACCATTCCATTTTAGTGACTACAATTTAAAAAAAAAAATGGCAGCCTGCTATATGCAACCAAACTTGAACATTTAAGATCATTTTTAACTTCTGTTCAGTTGACATCTGGCACCAAGTAACTGGTCAAAATTTTTATCATCCTGAAAATGCTGTATTTGACCATAGATGCTGCATGCCAAACGCCATTCTCAGAGGTCCAAATTTTGATGAATGGATCAGTAGACATTGTTATGCTCAGGAATATTTTATCCTTGTCCCAAGGTTCTCTTAGAATTGCTTCTGTCCCATTCTTTCACAGGCCAACTTAGATGCAGCAGAAAGACCAATTTCATGACTTGAATAAGCTGACTTACTGATACTTCCACTTGATATAGTTAAGCATTGAACTCTTACAGAAAGCATAGTTTGTTCTGTAGAATATGGGTAGAGCTCCACAGTATTTTCTAGAGGTGTTTCCTATGATTGATGAGCATTTCAATGAGTTTTGTGTACCATTTTGGTTCTCTCGTTTCTCTTTTCTCCTCAACATTTTATTTAACTTTCCCAAATGTTGAAGTTGAATTGAGAAGAGACCTAATCAAAGGATGTAAATCACCAAAAATCAAGAGTTCCTATCTTGTTGTATACTCAGTATTCTTCATGTAACAAGCATGAGTAACTTGTGCTGGTCAACTAGGACTTCAGACAGGCAAAGACATTCAGTCCACACAGACAAGACAGAGAGAAGGAGAAAGTGATAATTACCTTCCTTGAGAGCATCACATACTTCTTCTGTTGTCACATTCAATGCTTTAAGGAGAATTGCAAGATTTTGTGCCTTCTTGGGATCAATTATCTGAATATACATAGGTACAGATTCAGAAGATGGTGAACCTTTTTTATGCTCATATTTGCCCTTATCTGGTGCAGCATAACCAAATAAGGATTCCATCATCTCCTCATTGAACCTGTAAATGCATAAAACCATCCACATTCAAAAGGTATATCTAATACAATAAAATCTATTTCCGCATTAGCAAATAGTGAGACAATCTTAAGCTTACTGGAATGATCCAGCTTTAATATCATTCCAAACCATGGAGTGATCTGGGTTGGCCATAACCTTCTCCCAGAAGAATGGCTTCAACTTGGCCTTTGGTGCATCAGAGTCACCAGACATCTCACTCCCATCAATAGAAGAAGAGCGTCCTCGATTATGTCCTCCAAGAGATGAAGGCTTTGCTAAGTTACTAGGTTTTGGTGGATTAGGAGGAGGACGAGCCATTTTTGGAGGAGGTGGAGGGGCAGGAGCAGGAGGTTTACGTGGAGGAGGAGGTGGAGGTGGTACAGGTGGTGGTGGAGGTGGAGGTGCCGATCTTCCTGGAGGAAGTGGTAATAATACATGAGTATTTCCAGATGCATCAAGGGTAGCTAACTGAGCTTCAGCTGATGAACCAGTTATATTGGATCCAACCAAACTGTTGCCGACGATAGATGAAGGCCTGAAATTTGTGTTGCTAAAGTTTCCCAAATTCTGAGAGGTCTGAGAAGAATCTGAACAATTTAAAGCTTCAAAAGTCATGAAAATGGACATACAATAGGATTGAAAATTATAAAAAAATTCAATATCACAATAAATACCAGCTGAAACATCACTAGAGCAGAAGTTAAGAAGAGGCTTTTCATCTCTTTTTCCTCCATTTTGTCCAGTTTCTCCTGGGCTGCCCTGGTCTTTTCTCCTGTTAATACAGCAGCAGAAAAATAACAGAGCAACAAGGGCCAATCCTCCTAGAGAACCTGCAGCAATAACTGCAGCTTCATATTTTTTGAAAGGAGTAACTGCGCCATTTTGAGGTCTTGCTGGAGGTGATGGTGGAGGATTGATATCTTCAGCAGGTTGAGGAGGATTGATATCATCAGCAGGTTGAGGAGGATTGATAACAACAGCAGGTTGAGGAGATGGTTCAGGCGAAGGAGGCTGTAAAACTGGTGAAGGAGGATGTAAAACTGGCAAAGGTGGCTGAAAAATTGGTGAGGGAGAACTAGCTGGCACTAGATTATAAGATGGTGCTGGAGCAAAATCTGGTGATGCTGCTATAGGAGCAGGAGTCTGAGCAAGCCTAACAGTAACAAAAGGGCGTGTTCTATGTCTTAGAAACCTTCTAGGAACAGTGGACCATCTGGAAAAAAGCTCCTGGCACTTGCTTATCCAAGTTTTTGAACCAAAGTCTCCTCCAGATTCATCATACAGAAAATTTTTCTTTCTGAAGCACTCAAAAAGAAACTGCTTCTCTTGGAAAGGTGAATTTGGGATAACCGCCTCTATTATTCCTTCTGCCAATAGATCAACATCCAATTTTGGATTTTCATGCCTAATTGATGCCCTAGAGAGATCTACTTCTAAACTTTCAAGAAAATGAATGCACTCTTTCAGTTCTCTGCTGCAGTGGATCCATATTTCATTTGCCTACAAAACAAACCATATTACCAGTTTCAGGAAATGCCCATCAATCTGTAAACTTGGATTTCATATAGAATTATGGTTCAGTTAAAAGAAATACTGTTAAATCCTGTCTGAAATTCGTAAAGGAGTAACCTGAGTGAATAGGCTGGCTGTAGTTCTGTTTAACTTGGGGAAATAGATAATCAGTGATTACCAGAATAAGGGAAACTTTATTTAACATTCTAAATAAATCCAACAATGAGATTTACCATATTTTATGCCAAAAAAATTCATGAAACAAGATTTGAGACGCATCTGTTCCTACAAGGATGATCGGAAAACATGTCTAAAGATCTTTTAGTGACAACAACATTTCATGCTAGAAGAGCAATTTTAGGAAGCGCACGATTAAATAGCACATGGATGCAATTGAGTGTGATCCATATAGACGACCTCACTTAGTGGGATAAAGGCTTAGTTGTTGTTGATGCAACCGCTTGCAATCAACAAGAGCTTTGAAGCAAAAGAACCCAAAATGCTCCTAGAAAAGCTAGCTAGAGTACTAATCACATGAACTTCACTACATGCTTGGACATGACTTATAATATGCTAAGGTTTCATGAAATGGGAAGTATTGAAGTTCAGGATGAATGAAATCACTTTCTAATAGAAATGGTCTTACAAACTTCACTAAGACCATGATCCTAGTTCTAGTTTCATTTTGCTGTACAGCATGACATACTCTCTTCATTCCATGTCCCAAAATCTTTCATTTTATGTAAACTTTTATGGTGAAAATCACTTGACCAATCATGCCTTTTGCCAGTATTTGCAAGAAAAACTATCCAACCTCAAACATTGAATCAGAACATTACAATGCTTAGGAATCGCTGCATGGGAAACCAGTTTACTTAAACTTTAAAAAGCATCTACCTTTTGCAAACTAGTCTTATTCACTAGGTGTTCATCTATGCACTACAAACTTTCACTAGTGGCTATAATAGAGAGACAATACCAAAATAGAGAGATTGCATGATTAATTTGTTTGTCCCAAAAATTTGTTTGCCCCAAATTCCCAATATGTAGTTGTCACAATTCTTTTCTTTATCGTTCTTCCCCATGAAAAAGAATCAATTAGTACTTTAAAATGAAAATCAGCCAAGAATAATATCAAGAAACTTCAACTGCGTACAAGCTACTCTAACGCAAAAGAGACAACGAACTAAGGTATTTTCTAATCACACGTCAATTCATGAAATTCCTGCATCAAGACTCAAAATTATACAAAGTAAAAACGCATTCTTGTCAGCTTTTCCTTCATGTTCAGAGATACCAATGGAACATAATATGTAAAATATTCATACCGTTTCATCACCAATCCCTGGAATATCCAAAGAAACTTCATTAATTGTGATGGCCTCTGCAAACTTCCCATTGCCATTGGAATTACTGGTCACGAAAACCCACAAAAAAGCAACAAAAACAACGATGGCTTGAGCTCTTCCAACGTCCATTGATTCTCAAATCACTCTTCCATTCCCACAATACTACTCTCATTTCATCACAATAAACAAACACAAAAATATCTTATTATATTTTTGTGCTTGTATTCAAAGAATTAAAACAATTCAACGATGGAATGAGGCAAAAAAAAAGAAGAAAGGAAAGATTTTTGGCCCCTATTGTATCAATCCAACGAAACAAAAACTCCCAACAACCATGCACATGCAAATGCATAAAATGACAAAATTGCCTTAAGTAAAATAGAAAACGATAACCCAGAAATCCCTTTTTCTTGAACTTGGAATCCCAAAAAGGATTCAAGATTATACAACGTAGAATATCAAAAAGAAAAAAAAATTAGAACTTAGAAAGGAAAATTGGTGAAAAAGGGGGGTACGTTTGAATTGTTTTTGTCAAATTTTCGGTTGGGATTTTTGTTCGTTGGAATGTTTCAGGTATTTCGGAGGCACAAAGATTCAAGGATTCAAAGAAAGAGAAATTGAAAGATCGGAAAATGGCAGAGATAAACAAGACGTGCAGAGAACTACGCAGAGAGAGAGAGAGAGCGCGCAAAATAGAAAAAATTCTTGACCTCTGCCTTTCTTAGGCTTTGTTAAAACTTTAAAACTCTCAACTTTGCCCATTATTCAAATATATGTAATTATGTATGACCAAAATCTTTTATAAAATAATGATTTTGACACTCCAAAATTAATTTTTTAGGAATTCTATAATAATTTTTCAATAATAAAAAATAATTTCAAACAATCCTAAGATTAATTCTTGAAATTTCAATGTTTAAGCTAACCAAAATCCATAGTAAAAATGTTTTTTTTTTTTGCTTTAATATTCACAAGTGGTATGGTCTCTTGAAGAAAAGTTTTAAAACCAACAAAATTATGAGCACTTAAAAGGTTCAAAAAAAATTGAAAGCCACAAAGAAATATCATGGTCAATTTTCAGGGAATTAATAACTAAATATCGTTATTGAAATTTAAAGGAATTAAAATTCTCCGTCAGCATCAACTTGAGAGTAAATATTCGTTTAGGTCCCAATGTTGAAAAAATTAAATTTTATTCTCTTAATTTGAATTTTGTTGTACAAATGATTCAAAATTTATTTTTCATTCATTTGATAAGCAAGGTAGCTAGTCACCTGGCACAAAATGACATTATTTTGAATGATGAATAATGTTAAATGACTAATAATGTTACTTATCACCTGGATGAAAAATGAATTGGCGATTATTTGTATGAAAATTTTTAAATTAAAATATTAAAATATAACTTTTTCATTTGGATTAAAAAAAAATAGCTACCCTCAAAGTTAAAGGGACTATTAGGGTTAGTTACCCAAAAAATATTGCATTAGGAAAGCTATATTTTTAAAATGATTACAAATCGGTTATCTCCAAACAGATTTGAACATATTTGAACTAATATGCAATAAGAAATTCAAATAGGAAAGGGTGATCTTTTAACATATAACTATAATGATGTCATTATAACTATGTATGGATAATTAATGATAGAGTTCATATAGAGTAGTTGAAATTTATTGTCGTTGGCTAAAATCATTGGACCATTTTTAATAATTTTTTTAACCTAGCTTGCAAAGACAATAAAATCTAGAAAAAGGTTGTGTGTTTTTTGTTCCTAAAGTAAACAAAAGGAAAATAAATTGTAAGCCAAGCCTGAAACATACATATTTCTAGATTTAGTGTTCATATTCGGATATTGAGAGAGATGTGTAATTTTTAAAAAATTATCTATAGATATTTTTAACCGTCCATTTTTTATTCACCAATCAATAGATTATGACCCAAAAATATGGAAAACTTTTGAGAAATTCTAATTTTCGTGGGTTACAAACTTGACTTTTTTTTTTTTTTTTGAGAAAAATAAAAGACAATTTTTCAAAAATTATCTACATGTGTTTTTAACAGGCCATTTTTTATTTATAATTTAATGAACGACTTGCAAACTAATTGATTATAGCAACTAATAATCTATTTAAGTTCGTAGATTATCACCAAATATCAAAAGTTAAAATCTTAAAAATTTCAAATTTCGTGTATCGTGGCCTAAGGTTATAAGGGGAGATTGAAATTTTTATTTTTATTTTCTGTCCTATCTATCAATGAAAGAATATAGAAAAATGAGAAAATATTTTTTGAAAAAAATTGAAATTCTTATTGCTTATAAAACTTTAGATTTTTAGGAGAAAAGATTAATTTAGGAAACGTTTGGTTTAGCCAAATCAATTGCTAAATTTGTATTTAATAGTACGTATTTGCAGCAATTTGATAGTATTTTGCTCTCTAAAGTGTATTTTGTTAACGAAGTGTTGAAGCTGACAGTTGAGTTTGATAATAAGATTACTTAATTGATAGAAAAATTATCCGATCACTATTTTTATTACAATACAATTTAAAATTGGGAAACAAAAAACAAAGTTTTCTGAAAACCAAAACTATATCTACCCCATATTAAACAAGTTAAGCACCATTTTTATGATAAAGTTTTAAATTGAAAAATTAAAATAAAACATTTTAACATCAAAAACCAAAACCATATCTAACCAAAATGGGAGTGAGTTGAGCACCTTTTCCATGATAAATTTTAAATTAAGAAACTAAAACTTTTTAAAATAAAAAAATAAAGTCAAAACGATATTTAGCCTAAATTGAAGGCTCATTTAAGATCATTACACATTAATAATATCAAATCATTTGAATTAATTCTTTGCCTTAATTTGTTAGGTGGGCAATGTCAAATTGATTAATTGAGAGATGATCATTCAAATTGAATCATTATATATAAACATCCACAAAGAACAAACCATTCTTTCCTATCATACCTTTTTCCAACCAATATTAATTTTTAACAAAGATTTCTTGAAGAAAAAAAAAATGGATGCTTTCTCTTTGAGAGTTATGATTAGTCTCTTCATGATGACTTCTGTTTCTTTATCAAAAGCAGACTTGATCAATGATGTTTGTTCCAAAACAACTTATGATCATGAATACTGCTTAAGAGCATTACGATCCGACCCTCGTTCTCAAGTTGCAGATCTCACAACTTTGGCGCAGATTGCAATTGATATAGGAACATCAAAAACGAAATCAACCATAACTTTGCTCCAGACCCTTGAAGCACAAGCAACTGATCTTGATATTAAAGAGTGTTACAGAGAATGCATAGACGTTTATGAAGACAGCATCGACACTTTTGGGGAATGCACTGAATTCTTGAACAATAAGGATTACTTGGCAGTTAATTATAGAGCTGGAGGAATCGGGTCTTTGCTTGATGATTGTGAAGGATATTCTTTTGAAGAACCACCGGTTTATGAATATGAGCAACTGAGGAAAGCTTATGATCAAATTCAAGAACTGTCCGATGCTATTATTATTATTTCCAATGAGTTATTACAAGGTAAAATATAAGTCATGATGAACAGCAGTACTTTAATTCTGTTGTTTCATCGATCTTCATCCCTCAAGTACTGTGTTATTGTAATGCCATTTCTAGTAAACTATATTATTGAAATATTGCTCTTATATGCAATTTCCTATTCATTTTTGTCTTAGTTTGAGTGAATGGTATAATATGAGGAAGAGGCCTTAAATGAACAATAAAATGAATAAGCCATTGAAATCATCAATCCAGTCGCAAATCAACATTTAACCATACTTCATACAACACAACAACAATTAAGCATTTATTCTACTATATGAGGTCTGTTAGGGAATAAACGAATCTCACGTTGTATCTAATAGCCCAAAAGAATAATAGAGACAGTAACGAGAAAAATAAATGGGACAATGAACACAAAGATTTACGTGGTTCGGTCAAGATGACCTACGTCCACCGCCGGAGGCGGTGCCAAAATTCACTAATATGTGAAAACAAAACTACAAAGGTGGAACACCAAACTTCTACAAATCCTTTCTGAAAACAAAGGAAATGAAAAAAGATTTCTAAATAAAAAAGAGTGGAGAGAAACTAGAAGGCAGAGGCTTCTGTTTTGGGGATGCATCTTAACTTCAGCAATGCCTCCTTTTATAGGCAGATTGCTGAGGAAAAAGTCACGTAGCTGCCACATTTTTCAACAAGGAACAGCCACCAACTCTTCACAAACATTCAACAAAAAACAGCTATATACCTTGCCCACAAATGTCAACAAAAGGTTGCAGGCCATTTCTTACAAATCTCCACCTTGGTCTGGAACCCGAACAATAGTGCTTTAATCAAACACATCTCCGGCAAAGCCCCAATGGGCTGAATCACAAATTATGAACACCAATTAAGTCCAAGCACTGCTTGAACTTATATACTGGAAGAGTTTTCGTAAACATATCTGCAGGATTGTCCTTGGTATTAATCTTCTGAACAAGGACCTTCTTCTCAGCAATGGTATCTCGAATGAAATGATATTTAATATCAATATGCTTCGTCCGCTCATGATACATCTGGTCTTTAGTCAAATGAATTGCACTTTGACTATCACAGTAAATGGTAGTAACCTCTTCTTGTAGAGTTAATTCACCGAATAAACCTTTCAACCACAAAGCTTCTTTAATAGCCTCAGTGACTGCCATATATTCTGCTTCAGTAGTGGATAAAGCCACTACATGTTATAGAGTAGCTTTCCAGCTAATTGCACAACCTGCAATGCAAAATACATAACCTGTAAGAGACCTGCGCTTATCAAGATCACCGGCGTAGTCTGAATCTACAAAACCAACCAAAGTGTTGTTGGTTCTACCGAACTCCAAACAAGAGTTTGAAGTACCCTTCAAGTATCTGAGTATCCATTTCACAGCCTGCCAATGTTCTTTGCCTGGATTTGCCATATACCTGCTAACAACACTAACTGCTTGTGAAATATCTGGACGAGTACAAACCATTGCATACATGATACTGCCAACGGCACTAGAATAAGGAACACGTGCCATATAACTTTCCTCTTCCTCTGATTTTAGTGATTGAGCAGCAGATAGCCTAAAATGGCTAGCGAGAGGAGTACTGACTGGTTTGCCATCCAACATGCCAAATCTCTCCAAAACCTTTTTAAGGTAACCTTCTTGGATCAGATATAATTTTTCAACTCCTCTATCTCGTCTTATCTCCATACCAAGAATCTTCTTAGCTTCTCCCAAGTCTTTCATTTCATATTCTCCATTCAATAAGGCCTTCAACTGGTGAATTTCTGCAAGATTCTTAGCCGCAATGAGCATGTCATCAACATATAACAAAAGATAAATGAATGAATTATCTTTTAACTTCCGGAAGTAAACACAACTATCATACATGCTCCTGGAGAAATCATGACCCAACATAAATGAATCAAACCTCTTATACCACTGTCTTGGAGATTGCTTCAATCCATACAAGAATTTCTTCAACAAACAAACATGGTCTTCTTTACCTTCAAATTCGAAGCCTTCAGGTTGTTTCATATAGATCTGTTCATCTAATTCACCATGTAAGAACGCTGTCTTAACATCAAGCTGTTCCAATTCCAAGTCAAACATGGCTACTAATGCAAGCAATACACGAATAGAGCTATGTTTCACAACAGGTGAGAAAATATCATTAAAATCAACACCTTGTACCTGACTATAGCCCTTTGCAACTAATCGTGCCTTATACCTTGCATCGACAACACCTGAATTACCTTCTTTTCTTTTGAAGACCCATTTGCAGCCAACAATTTTCTTTCCTTTCGGTGGCGACACAAGATCCCAAGTACCATTCTTGTGTAGAGATTCCACTTCTTCATTCATGGCCACCACCCACTTATCTGAATCAGCACCTGAAATAGCCTCTGTATATGTGGAAGGTTCTCCGTCTCCACCTGTTTCCTGTGCTACTGATAAAGCATATGCAACTAAATTTGCCAAATTTGCATATCTCTGTCGTGGTCGAATCTCTCGTCTTGGTCTATTTCTGGCTATGGAATATTCTTCTTCTACTGGTTCATCTTCAACAAGGTCTGGAGCTGGTTCATCACCTTGGTCCGTAGAAGATCTTTGAGAAGGATTGAAATTTATGATCTCGAACTCCACCTGTTTCTGTGTGCTATCTTCCTTTTCTAAATTACAAGGATTACAAGACTCTTTTCTAGGATTTAACATAAATGACTCATCAAAAGTAACATCTCTACTAATTACAAATTTAGGTGATTTGGGATCAGGACAAAATAATCTGTATCCTTTCACCCCTGAAGCATAACCGATGAAAATACATTTTCTAGCCCTAAGCTCTAACTTTCCCTCACTTACATGCATATATGCTGGACACCCAAATATTCTTAAATTGGAGTAATTAGCAGGAGTACCTGACCACACTTCCTCTGGAGTCTTGAAATCAAGAGGAGCACACGGAACACGGTTGACAATATAACAAGCTGTAGAGATGGCTTTCGCCCAAAAGTCTGAAGTCAACCCAGCATTTGAGATCATACACCGAGCTCTTTCAAAAGAGTCCGGTTCATACGCTCGGACACACCGTTCTGTTGAGGCGTCATTCTAACGGTACGATGTCGAGCAATTCCTTCATTTTTACAGAATTCATTGAATTCTGTTCCACAAAATTCCAAGCCATTATCTGTCCGCAGCCGCTTAATATGTTTTCCTGTCTGCTTTTCAATTAAAGCCTTCCATTGTTTAAATGTCAGGAAAACATCATTTTTATTTTTCAAGAAATACACCCAAACCTTTCTTGAAAAATCATCAATAAAAGTTAACATATACCTTGCACCACCCTTAGAAGGAACACGAGAAGGCCCCCAAAGATCAGAATGGATATAATCCAAAGTACCTTTTGTTTTATGGACTGCAGGTGAACTGAAACTGACTATTTTCTGTTTCTCAAAAAATACAATGTTCACAAAAGTCCATCTTTCCAGTACTTTGTCCACAAAGTAGGCCCCTGTTGCTTAACAATATTAAGCCCTTCTCACTCAAGTGTCCCAATCACATATGCCACAATTTGGTGATGTCGGTATCTGATGATACAGAGACTGCTGCAGCACCTGAAACTGTAGATCCCTGCAAGATATACAAACTACCAGACTTGCAAGCTTTCATCAATACAAGAGCACCTCATGAAATTTTTAAAACTCCACCTTCAGCCGAATACCTGTACCCGAGAGAATCAAGAGTACCTAACGAGATGAGATTTTTCTTCAAATCTAGAACATGTCTAACATTTGTGAGTGTTTTAACAATTCCATCATACATTTTGATCTGGATTGTACCTCTACCAACAACCTTACATGGAGCATTATTGCCCATCAAAACAACCCCACCATCATATTTTTCATACGTAGAGAAATATTCATTTTCAAGACTCATGTGGTAAGAACAACCAGAATCTAGAATCCACTCATCTTTAGACCTAACTTTATTTGTTGTTGCTATAAACAAAGTTCCATCATTCTCATCTGCAACTACACTGGCTTCGGCAGTGCTGCTGTTATTCTGCTCATTTTTATATTTTTCTTTATTTTTCAATTTGTAACAGTCAGCCTTAATGTGCCCCTTTTTCTTGCAATAATTACAAACTTTATTTTTATGTCTGGATTTTGACCTGCCGTTGGATCTACTACTTTCAAAATTTCTATTTTCAGGTCTCCCCCGTATCACTAATTCCTCTGCCTGACTTTCACTAGTCTCTCCTGTGATATCCCTATCAATTTGTTCTTTAGATTTTAAAGAATATTTTACATGACTATATGAGACAGAATTTTTCCCATAAATCATGGTATCACGAAAATGTTTAAATGACTGTGGAAGAGAGCATAACAACAAAATGGCTTGATCCTCATCTTCCATCTTAACATCTACATTCTCCAAATCCAAAATAATGGAATCAAATTTATCAAGATGTGAGATAATAGATGTACCTTACAACTTTTGCTTCAAATAAAGCCGATTCTCCACAGTCTTTTTCATATACATGGACTTTAACATGTCCCACATACCTTTGGCTGTCTTTTCACCGGCAATTTCCTGCAAAACCTCGTTAGAGGGATTTAATATAATACCTGATCTAGCCTTTTTATCTAGATCCAAAAAACTTTGTGTCGACATTTCTGGTGGCTTTTTCTCTACTCCTTCAAGAGCTAACTCACACCCATCCTGAATTAGAATGGCTTCCATTTTGAGTTGCCATGTACCAAAGTTGATACTCCGGTCAAACCTTTCAATAGAGGTCTTAGTTACTGTCATCGTGGCTAAAAGATCTAAAATGAGATATGGCTCTGATACCAATTTGTTAGGGAATAAACGAATCTCACGTTGTATCTAATAGCCCAAAAGAATAATAGAGACAGTAACGAGAAAAATAAATGGGACAATGAACACAAAGATTTACGTGGTTCGGTCAAGATGACCTACGTCCACGGCCGGAGGCGGTGCCAAAATTCACTAATATGTGAAAACAAAACTACAAAGGTGGAACACCAAACTTCTACAAATCCTTTCTGAAAACAAAGGAAATGAAAGAAGATTTCTAAATGAAAAAGAGTGGAGAGAAACTAGAAGGCAGAGGCTTCTGTTTTGGGGATGCATCTTAACTTCAGCAATGCCTCCTTTTATAGGCAGATTGCTGAGGAAAAAGTCACGTAGCTGCCACATTTTTCAACAAGGAACAGCCACCAACTCTTCACAAATATTCAACAAAAACAGCTACCAACCTTGCCCACAAATGTCAACAAAAGGTTGTTTCTTACAAGGTCGGTTATATTAATCATATTTCGCCATCGTATTCAATCGTTATAATTCAACCATACTTCAAACAAGAAAAAAAAAACAATACAACATGTACATTACTCTAGCTAACCAAATGAAAAACATGAAATGAGATCATACACTTTTAGAAAATCAAGAAAAGCTCCATTTAGAAGAAAATGGAAAATGGGAAATGCTGCATATATACCTTAAAATGAGTTTTTGAGTTCTGAGTAAAACCTGCAGAAACAAAAACATAACAAGTTGTTGTTGTAAAGGGTTACTGAAAATAAAGTTGTATGAAGATATTTCTTCTCCACCATTGAGAATCAAGATTTTTGTCAGCTCCGTAAGGCCAAATCTCTAATCTCCATGGAGCCTAACACTTGTAGAATAATAAAATGATATTTATGTAAAATTCAAAAATAATCAAAGGGGATGTAGCTCAGATGGTAGAGCGCTCGCTTAGCATGCGAGAGGTACGGGGATCGATACCCCGCATCTCCACATATTTTTAACCTTTGAATTTATTCACTCCACTTTGATAATTTCATTTGCTACAACACTTTTTTTTAACCCTCACTCAACAAAATTTTTACACTTTAGACTTTCATTACCTTTTTTAACCTTTGAATTTATTCATTCCAATTTAATATTTTGATTTGCTACAACACTTTTTTCTATCTAAAATTTTCGAAATCATGGAGGTTGAAGCTGCTTGGTTCATTCATAGAAATGGTAATAGTAATGAATTTGATAGTATTGTGGAATTGTGATAAATATTTGATAAAAAACCACCAATTAGTTGGATATGGAGGATTTCTAAGTAATTTGATATGAGTGTACTTTTTTCAAACCCATATACATGAACCAAGCATGTGAATTAGTATCACACTCATAGAATCAAACTCAAACTCACTAACCAAGCAGCCTCGCGGGATGCTAACCTCATATTCTATAAATGAAAATCAAAATTTTAAAACGATATATACAATCTAAATATGAATTGTTTAAATATACGGGAATGCCATAAGGTAGTGGTATTCTTTCCAAATATATTGTGACACTCCTTAGGTTTATTTACATTTTCTGAAAGAGAATAACATGATTTCAAATATTGTGAAGTAACAAGTATTTGGATGTTATAAGTTGACATTTTCCATACTTTAGTCCTTTGATGCTATAAGTTGAGTTATATGGCAAATATCAATTCAGTTCAATGCTTGTGCATACACAAATACATTCATACATGAATGTACTCTATGCATATCCTTGTGAATTAATATTTGATTTTCCATTTTGGAGATGAATAGATATAGTGTGCATCATTTTCCTTTTGAAATCTATATCCATCCATTTAGACCACCAATATTCACAGCAGTCAGTGGCTAAATTAGATTTACACTACTACCATGGAAAAGTAGCATTATGGACTAAATGCATTAGCCTAATGCTAGTCGCACAAAGGGATTTAAAGTAGTGTAAATGGGAAATTCTTGTGTGGGATGGATGTAGATTTGGCCATTCCTCTTTTATCTCAATGCAGGAAATGTGTTGCACTTAGTACTTGATGGAACACAAACTCATACATTTGTGTTAGGAATTATGATACATAGACTGCAATTTTAACTTGGGATTAGACACATTTGCAATTTTTGGGGAGGATCAATAACACTCTCTTGTGCAAATTTCTTCAAAGTTTTATAGCATCAAACTTCTTAGCTTCTTAGATTTCCCAAAAGGTAAAAAAGAAACGAGAGTTCTTGGCTAAAACCATGTCTTATTGATATTCCAAAGTTGCAAACTATAATAGAACAGAATAATATTGCAAAAAACACCATCTCAAACATGCACTCTGGAACGTATTCCTACCCATAGTGCATGCATAATAGTAAAGCAGATTTGACTCACAACATGGAAAGCCTTCAGAGGCACCTCATCTCTGGCAACTCAAACTTATTACTTAATGTCTCCTTGCATAATATGGATTCCAAACATTCACGATCTGGATGTGAATGAGTCGAATTATGTATCCCTCGGTCTATGCATGAAAACCTTCATAGGCACCTCATCTCTGGCAACTCAAACTTATTACTTTAATGCAAAATTATTTTAGAATATTTCAGGTGCACATTTATTTCAGCATGATTTACAAGTGCCTGAGTTTATTTCTATATGACTTTGTTGGAGCATGATGTCCAAATGATTAGGAAGCTTCTTCAACAGGAGTGTCAGTCTCAGTATCCCATGGGAATGGTTCCAGGACTGGTGTGGTTGCTTCCAGAATTTTTTCAATTGGAATCTTTGGCTTTGATCGCTTCAATGGAGTCAAGTCAAGGAAATTTGGAATGTAATCCTGGAAAAACAAAACAAGAAACATTACAAAAGAAAATTTTACTTTCATGATTTCATCCCTCAGAACTTTTGATTGAAAGGGTACAAGAACAAGAGGCAGCTTCACCAGATTTGCATGCATTTTCTTCACAAATGATGCAAAGAGGCTGAAGTTGGGCTCTGTGAATAATTCTTCCGACTGTCGAAGGTAAGTCAATCCATACATCTCCTTTTCGCTATTCAACCCTTTTGGCCTAACATTCAGAAGCATCTGATTGTAAGCCGTGGCATCATACCTTGAAAGTGCATTTTCACCAGCAACATCAATGTCTTCTCTCCATCCAGCACTCAAAACCTGCAAATATTTGTTAATGAATCTCAAATAATAGTGCATATTCACTTGGCTATGTTACAAGATGCAAAATTGGATAAGTCCCTGGGATGGAATCTTACAACTTTACACTCAAGATGCAATTTGATACATATAATCATCTATAGTGTTACTAATACTAACCTGCTGAACAAGTTCTTGAGGAGCACTTTTAGCATTTTCTGGTTGCTCAGAATCTTTCATCTCAAGACAAGTAAAATCCAGGGTAGCATAGTGCCTGGACATCATCCTGGCCAAGGGTCTGTAGCCATCTCTATCATCCAAGTTGTAGTATCCAGCAGTAAGCTCAGCAGCATGTGTCTTATGTTTGTACCACCAATGGATACCAGAAACCTGTCAATTAGACAATATTGTTATGAAATGGTTGTACCCTTTGATTAGCATATGCTGAAAGAGCAATCATTAGGAACATGATTGAAGCAATTGGGTATTTATTTACTTTTGCTGCTAGCCTGGTTTTCGTTCCTTTGAAAACTTTGTTGGCTTCATCAAGGATCTGATCACCATGTTCTATGAGCTTATTAGAGTACCATGTCAAGAAGAATTTCCCTTTCTCAGTCAAATATGTCCCTTCAGGTCCAAAAAATCCTGTTTGATCAGGTGTATCATTATATGTTCCAGCATCATCTGGAAGATTCCAGTGATGGTGAATTTTGTTTCCTTCCTTTCTAAAGTCATCATTCAAATGTTTGTCATAGCTTTGCATTGCATTAAATAGTTCAAAGCAGCAAAATTAGTTGATGATGTGATATGCATTATTTATCTGCTACAAGAATTGCTATCTAAAGGCTAATATTGTTTGTAACCTGAAACTCTCCAATGCCAGGGAATTCCCATCCCTGCGGCTGTGGATATGAAGGATATCTCAACTCTCCTGCTGGACCGAGACCTACCTCAATGTCGGTTAGGTCTCCACCATCCAAAATGTCTGCCATGGCTTGGCGGAAGCTCTTCATAAAGTCGCTATATATCTGAATACATCCAGGACTAGAATTAAAATTTATAACTTGGAACCAAGAATATTGCTGCATTATCATTTATGCAAATTAGCATTGGAATTCAATGAGTCTAAACTATGTTAATTCAATACTCTAGATGATGTGAAGAACTGACGTGGAGATTACTTGAGCATGGCCAAAGTTCAACAAGATTTGATTGCTAAATCATATCTCATTGATCACACATAATTCAACAAGAATAACATATAGCATCAACTTTTAAGTAGTTGTTGTTAATGCAAACGTGAGTTGGCATTTATTTAATTGGCGTTGATTTTTTCGCAAAGATAAAGAAAGCTTTTATTGAAGGCAAAATCAAATAAAATCAATCTAAGCAAGGAAGATTGATTTAATGATTAATGCCATATGGATAATTATGGGACTTATCTTGATATTCTTGGAAGCTATCTAATTATGGAAGAGATAAAGCATTGAAGGTACAAGAGTTTCCATCTTCTCATTTAAATTATTTTGGAAACAATCATGAAGATAAACGTGAAGGCATGGAACGTGTTTATGATCTTTCCATTTGAATTATTTGGAAATAATCTTGGGATAAACATTGAAGGATTTTTGAGTGCCTATATGAAGCTTTCCCTCACACGGTTTTCGTGTGTGAGTTTTGTGATTTTTATTCGGTCTTTCTCTAAGACTGTGAACACACTCCTTTGGTGAATATCTTTGATTAAGAGTGTGTTGGCTGTTGCATCTAAAAGTTATATTCTTGAAGGTGCTATCCTTGTGTTTCTTGATTCAAGCATAGAACTCGGGAGGAGTTCAAACGTGGGCAAGGGGATCTTGCTTAACCACGGATTCCGGGAAGAATCAACACAAGTCGAGGAGAGCTCGCACAATCCGTTCACTGCAGAAGTTAGGAAGCAGCAGTAACTAAGATAAGATGTTGTCTTGCCTAGTGTCATACTGAATGTCTTGTAACTTGTGAACATAGTGGATTGTTATTTCTGGGCGTGGCCCCGCAGTAGGCAATTGCCGAACTGCGTTACCAACTTCCTGTCCATTTATTTTCGGCATTTTTAATATTGTTCATTTGCATTTTATTATCGGTGCCACACCCAGTGTTACTCACCCACTGGGACACCACGGTACTAACCGAGATCTTTCAGTTGTCATAATTAACTCGAACCTGAACTGCTGTACGACCGTGAAAGAGATGCAAATTATCAACACCTAAGGAGAGATTCTTCATTCCTGATACCGGATCGGTTAGTGTAGAAAATATCAGGGTGTTTCTCTCCAATGTCAAGCACCCATTTGGGAAGTGGGATGTTAACAACATCTCCAACATTTCCACCACATTGATGAAATGACATTATAGCTTGAATTTTAAGGCCAATTTTTACAACAAGCTCAAACAAGCTTCTGTAGGCTGCCCATTCGTAGTGCTTTGGACTTTTGGCTTCAATTACTCCCCACCATACATCCACCATAATACCATCCACTCCAATCTCATAAAGCTTCCTGAGCTGCTTCTCAATGGTTTCAGGATCTTCAAACACATTGTCTGCATTAACAACTCCCAGCTGAAATCACAACAAAAAAAAAGGGCCATTAGTCAGGTTACTGTAAATATTATTCTTCAGCATCACTAACCAAAACATTAAAACTGATTGAATTCATGCATGCTTATTAATTGTGGACAAATACAGAAAATTCTGATATAGTCTGTTGGCTCTCTGCATAATCAAAGCCAAGTCCAGCCTCAGTTTCTGATGAATAACAATATTAATGCAAGGAGAATTGGGACTTACAGGGAGCATAACAAAAATTGGAACATAGTGTTTTGGCAAATTTGATGCCATTTTGTTTTTAACAAGGGAATGACAATATGAAGGGATTGTTAGAAAATCTTTTGAACTTGTCTCTCAATGTGTTCTTTGATCTCCCTTTTATAGAAGATTGGAGAGGATCTTTCTCCCTGTTACAATTATTGGCAATATGAACAGTGGAGATATTTCATATGCAATGTGGGTGAGATAGGATAAAAATTAAACAATTCCCACTATCTAATTATTGCATGAGGTTTAAGAGAATCACTTGACATTATCTGCATTTGAAACTAAAGGTGCATTTATTAAATTGAAAATTTGGACATCTTTGGTAAAGAACAAAGCTGATCTGCTCTCCTTTTTCTTCTCTAACACTTTTGTATATCAGTTATTGTATCACTCTATAAGATTTTGATACGTGTATTTAACACTTATCCCTTAGGGCTCGTTTAGTTGGCAGGGAATCTGGCTTGGGAAAGTAATTTTTTTCCTAATTTTCAGATTCCTATATTTGTTTCAAACTGGGAAAGTAATCATTTTCCTAATTATTAAATTCATGTGTTTGTTTCATTCAGGGAAAGTAAAAAGAATCCTGAACTAAGAAAAATAATTGCAAGATTCTAGGATTATGAATTCTCTTTAAAAGTTGGTATTCTTATTCCTCTCTTGAGGATTTTGACTTTGTGTCTCTTTCTTTATGTTTATTATTTATATTTTGAGTCTCATATCTTTCTTATGCTAAATTCTAATTTATTTGGTCAAATAATATTATTTTTTTTCGTTTGATTTTTTTTATTGAATTTACTATTTAACTGAAATTAAAATTTTAGTAGTTTTTAAATGCCTTTATATTGACTTTAAAAAGGTAATTCAATGTAAAAAGAGTTAAATAGATGGATGGTATGTTGTTTTTTTATTATTAAAATTATTAACATTATGGTGGTTTTATATATTTGTTTTAAAAACTCATAATTGTATTTATGTTGCTTTAGACTTTTTCTGTCATATTTTTACTTAATTAATTTTCATACATTTTATATTTTCAATACTTATTGTTTAATAAATTTTAGATATTTTTATTAATATTAATTTATAAATTTATTTTTCATTTATTTAATCAACTATTCTTTTTTTAATAATATTAACAAAGAAAATTTTTATTTTAACACTTTTTTTATAAGTTGTAGTTAATAGCTTAATTATTTAATTAAATTAAAAAAGATAATTTTTACAATGATGAAAATATTAAAACATTTATTATAAGGTAAAAATATATAATTAAGTTTCATGATATGATTTAAAATAAAACTATATAAATGGTTATGTATAAGTATAACATACAAATGGAATACAAATAACATTATTTGGTTCAATAATTTAAATCAAATAATAAAATAAGAATCATACTAACTTTTTAAAGAATTTATCTAAACAGAGGGTAAGTATTCATATTCCTCAAAATTAAATTCCTAGGAATCAGATGATCAGGAAAAATATTCATTTTCCTCAAAATTAAAATCCCAAGAATCACATTCCCATTAAACATTACTTTCCTGCCAACCAAACGAGCCCTTAGGGTTTACTAACCACTCGATAGGATTTTAGTATTTTCTAAAAATACACGTGTTACATTAATAGAAAGTGATACATAGAGTAATACACTAAATGATACAAAAGATCCAAAGCACTTTTCTTTTTCTTTAATCTAGCTCATTCTACAGTTCTCAAGTTTTGAATCAAGAATTATAGCATATGTTTTGACGATTTATACCTGCAGTAGTCCTCAAGTTTTGAACCAAAGCCAGGATCTCTCATCAATAACTGATAACTTTTCACCTACTAGTGCGTAAATCTACATGCATTTTCCTACATTATCATGCAACATTTGGTTTGGTAAAAATTTTTTTGTCAGAAATAACAAGTCAGATGAAGTAGGATAAAAGCTTAGTTGTTGTCATCATTAAATTCTCACGTTCCTTAATTTCTTAATTCTACTCATTTCCAATTTCCAATTGGGTTTGAATTAGATGTATAAAGATTTTGCATAGAAACTCATGTATGTTAAAACGATTCATATATAAAACGTTATTCATATATAAAAATGGATATTAAACCTGTTGAAATTGGGATTAGAGGTGAGCAAAAACTGAAAAATCGATCAAACTGACCGAATCGAATTCAATTCAGTTATTCAAAATCGATTTTTGGTTCAGTTTTCATCCGAGCAGTTTCCAATTTTATGTTGATTGTTAAAACAAATTTCCATTTTTATGCTGCTTTAAAACATGTTTCCCAAAATGTGGAGTTCGCATTTGGAGTTCACATTTGCCAAATGCAACTTCAAAATTTAAAAAAAAAAAAACAAAAATTCGTGTATGTTTACCATATATATTGCACATAAGGAGAGAGAGGTCGCATTTGAATAAAACTCTAAATTAAATAAATTATTAAACTTTGTATTTTTAAATATTAAAATAAAAAAAATTCAAATAGATTTTGCATTTAGTAAACAAGAGTTCAAACAAATTTTTGTTAAGTGTTAATTAAGTTAATTTAATTTTTTTTAATTTAATTTATTAAAGATAATTTATTTTCTTTCAAGTAATACTCAAGAGAAATTTTGAATAAAAAATATTTTAAATATATATTTTAATAAAATTCATCAAAAAATGTGAAGTCAATAAAATATATTTTTATATTTTTTGACCGAAATTTGCACTTTAGTGAAAAGTTATTCATATTTTGATAATATTGCATTGTGATGTCGAAAGTTGTTTCATTACAATTTAATCTCATTTTTTCTTATTAATTTTGTTTAAGTGTTAACTATCTTTTATTGAAGATAAATTTTTTTCTTTCAAATAGTACTAAATTAAAATTTTTTAATAATAAATTTTTTAAATATATATATTTTTATCAAAATATATATTTAAAAATATATATATTTTTTAAATTTCTAAATTTTAATGAAAATAAATATTTAAAATATTTATTATTCAGGAATTGCAATTAGTACTATTTGAAAGAAAATTTATAAGTTATCTTCAATCAAAGAAATTTTAAAATTTTCAATTAACTCAATGAACACTTAACAAAAATTTGGTTCTAAAATTCGTCTATATAAGTTTAAAATTTGAGTTAAATCTCATATTCACCAAATGCAAATTCTTTTTGAAGTTTTTTATTTTTACTTTTAAAAATACAAGGTTTAGAGTTCGTATTTAGCACATGCGAAAGAATATGAAAAAAATTAACAAGAAAAAAATTAGAATAGAAAAAATAAAATAGCTTCCGACATCACAATACAATATTGTCAATAATATGAATAGCTTTTCATCGAAGTGCAAATGTCGGCCAAAAAATAAAAATAAGATTTTATTGACTTTGCATTTTGTTATAAAATTTATTAAAAATATATGTTAACAAAAATTTCTATTTAGTATTATTTGAAAGAAAATAAATTACCTTTAATAAAAGAAATTGAAAATTTTTAAATTAACTGAATTAACAATACAAATTTGTTAAAACTCACATTCGTGAAATGTAAAATTTTGTTTCAATTTTTTAATAAAAAAATGCAGGATTTAGAAATCGCATTTGGCACATGTGAACTCTCACTTTGTAAATATTATTTTGCTCAACATTTACAGAAGAATTCTGATTTTTTTTTTTAAATTAGAGTTCGCATTTGCCAAATGCGACTTGTAAGAGATCGCATTTGCCAAATGCGAACTCTAAGCACAATTAAAACCAGCATAGAAATGGAACTATTTTTAAAAAACAGCACATAATTAGAAATTGCTCTTTTCATCCTAATCTAAATTATTATAATCCAATTTTCGATTTTTGATTCAGTCAAGATTTTTAGAAAATAAAAAATGGAACTAATTGAACCCAAGTAGTCAAATAACCGATTGATGTTTCCCTAATTATGATTTTAATTTCTTATTGCTTTTATCACGTTTTGAAATCGTGATTAACTCATTATTGTATATGTATAAAGTGAAAACTTGCTTCACATGAGACCATGTATTGATTCATACTCACTCCAATATGTCCATGCATTAGAGTTGGCTTCCTCTAATTTTTTATTATGTCAATACTTTGTCTACCTTCTAACACGCGATTTAGGTTAGTCTTATATTAATTTCAGCCAAAATTTGGTTTAACATCTTACTAGTGACAATATCCATCTATCCCTTTCAGAAATAATATTTAAAACGATTTAAAATCCATTAATGTGATCACTGAGTCATTTCAGTCAATGTTAATTGGTTTTGAGGTGAATACACGAATATTTCAAACTACAATAATGCAACATCATGGGTGAGGCACATTTGTAGCTTATTAACACACTTTTACTACTCAATGGATTTCCGGTTTTATTATGTGTTTTAATATCTATTTTTTTATTGAATACACGACATGTGTATTTAATACTTATTTATTAGAGTTGACTAATTACTCGATAAAATTTTAATTAAATATATATGGTATATATTTATAAAAAAATGGAAGATGAAACAGATAATGAAACGAAATATTCGTGCTTTTTCTATCAAAAGATCATAAAATTTCTGTTTCACAATATTAAACTAACCCAAAATAGTAAAAAACAAATAAAAGAAATCAATGCTACGGAAGGGAGGTAGGTTTAGATTTTCAAAAGATATGGCGAAAGATTGCATAGATAATATCGAGTATTGGAAAGGATACTTATTTCACATGGCAGATTGGCCCTGAATCAGACATATATAAAACCAAAATGGACAATGACCTGATTAGAAGGTAAATCTCAATTCTCAACCATGCAAGATCTGCTGTCTGTACTGTTCTTCTGCATGGCATATCATTTGTCATTGAGATTATTACATGCTTAATTTCCAACAAGGCTCAAGTACTATACCAATCACAATTTCATCAAATGCATTGGAAATCAATGTGATCAATCATGTCTATCGGCTCTTCCTAATAAAATCTACAAATAAAGCTGTTGTTATTCATTTCATTTACGAAGTTGCATGTGCTGCTGTAGAAATGTATACTTTGTGTAAATGATCATGTATATCGTCATCCCGAATATTCTGTTTTGATCTTGTGTTAAATACATTACGTGTATTTATAGATTGAATAGGGATTGAAATAGGAAATGCAGTTCTCTGTTTCAATTATTGTTTCAATTTATAGATACATATCAGGTATATTTAATTAAAATCATTTCAAGTGATTAGTGAATTTTAAAGAATAATAGTTAAACGTGTATTTATAGATTGAACAGGAATTGAAATAGAAAATGTAATTATGTGTTTCAATTATTGTTTCAATTTATAAATACATGTCCATATATTTAATTAAAACTATATTAAGTTATTACTGAATTATAAAAAATATGTGTTTAATACATTGTGTGTATTTATAGATTAATGAACAGGAATTGGAACGAAAAATGTAACATAAGAATCTATAGTTCAAGAAAACTAAGGTCATGAATAACTTTTTAGTTTTGCCATTTCGTTCCTCTGGAATATCCCATCTTATTCGTTCATTTTAATGGAGTAGGTTTCCATTTCAAAACGTACGTGGTGAAAGATTGCAGACATATTTGGCATAGTGACATAAAGCCAAACGGGACTACCATTAACTGATGAGAAGAAAAATCTCGACCGACGACCAAGCATGCATACAAGGGTCTCTTTACTCTGTATTTTTGCATGGCATATCATTTGTCATTGAGATTTTTGGATAATGGCCAAGGATCCTACTCAATCACAACTTGATTAATTGTATCATTGCATGGAAGATCGATCAATCATCAATGTGATCAATTATGTCCATTTTTCCCCAGAGTTATATATTTTCTGCATTCTGTTAATTGTGATGTTTTAGTGAACCCTTCTCACTAAAAAAATTTAAAAATACAACGAATGTGGTCGGGTATATAAATAATAATAATAACTACTCAATCTAAGGTCTTACGCGATTTATAATGTGATCCGTTTAGTAAGGTTTGACAAATTTTTATATCGGCTGTCAAACTGTCAAATTGTTTAGAACCGACTACTTATAGGCAGATAGACTACTTATAAGTAAGTAGAGTTAATACAAAAATTTAAAAATAAAACAAAAATTGTTGAAAGCATCTTCTGACACTCACCATTACAAGAAATGGCTGCATTTATGCTGTCTAGATTAATGATTAAACATTGGAATGTTACAAAATTATGTGAATGGTTCACTTGACCTCAACATCATTACAATAATTTTGTTTTGCTACAATTCCCACATGTTGCATTTGAGGCAATAATTACCAAACTTAACAAGATCAGCATGCAATTATGCATCAAAGACAAATATGAAAAGAATCTCATGAAATCAGCCATTAAAAGTCTTTAGCATAATTTGATTTTGTCTCATTGAATTAGTGAAAAATTGAAAATATGTGATGGGAATAGAATAAGGACAACTATGATTGCTTCTCTCCACCAAACAATTGCAATCTATTCCAATTTGTAGAAATCATATTAGATGATCAACATGTAATCATCTAAAGCTTGAATGTTGTTTTCTTTATATTTTTTTAGAGAAAAGATGAAAATTGAAATTTCTAGTTCTAAATTATGGAAATAAGATCATCAACTCTCAAATATATTTCATTAATAATTGACTCACTGCAATTTCCTTAGTGCTACACCTAATTAATCTCTATATATATTACAACAACAATAACAACTTACATTTTTCCTACTAAGTAGGATCGACATTTGATATATAGATATTATATTGCGTGATAAAATTTTACGTTGGATGCATATATTCATTAGTAAAAAAATACTTTGAGCCTAATATTGTTGTCATAATCACATGAAATCAATTAGGCTTGAATCCTCAAATTAATTCACATCTTGAACAAGATTATGAAAAGATTTTAGTATGAGAAGAGTACAAAAATTAATTGTGACTCATTTACAAGATTCACTCTCAATCAATTCATACAATATCTGTTTCCAAATTGGGAAACCATTTTAATTTTTCTTTTTTTGAATTATTACTTGTCATGTTTTAATAAAGTTGAGGTGAAAAGGAAATAATCAGTGTGAGTGACTCCCTCTAGGAGGTCCATACTCCATTGCAATCGATTGAAGAGGGCACCACGGTAGCTTTCAGCCTGCTTTGTATAGGCAAGTGCATAGTGCAGATCTCCAATAATGGTAGTGTCTTCATGAGTCAATTCTCAAAATAGGACTTTTTTTAAAAAGTGTTCTCAGAATAGGGTCGTTTTCGATCCCTATTCTAATAATGGGACTTCGCATTCGCTAAAATCAAATAAAAAAATTGTAAAATAATAAACTAAATATAATAAAATTTTAAAATAACGTAAATATAATTATATAATTAATATATATTAAAATTTTAAAAAAAATTTTAAAAAATTGGTCATCCGGATGGAGTCCGGACGTCCGGATGACCAATTTTTTTAAAATTTTTTTAAATTATCAATGTTAAAAATTAACTTTTTCCAAATAATTTTATATGTACTTTACTTATATAATTACTTTTTTAAATATTAGTTAATATAATTTGTTGTAATGATTTTTTTTATAAAATCCATAAATGGATCACAATTTTTTCTTAATAATTTTTAATTTTTTTCTGTATTAAAAATTATTTGCAAGGAAATTTTGTTATTTACAAACATAATTATATGATTACATTTATTTTATTTTGTTATAAAAAATTAATTGGAAAAAATATTTGAACTAATTAATTTAGGAAAATTTTGAATTCACACGTGTAAATTTTTTTTAAAGTAATTTAAAAAATTTGAAATATTTAAAATAAATCCGAAAAAAAGTTATATGAAAAATATTATAATTACAAAGGAACTTCGCATTTACCAAATGCGAAGTAAGTGAAATTGTCCATCCGAATGACATCCGGATGGACAAATTGTTCATCCGGATGGAGTCCGGACATCCGGATGACCAATTTTTTTAAATTTTTTTTTAAAATTTTTGTTAAATCATCCATGTTAAAAATTAACTTTTTCCAAATAATTTTATATGTACTTTACTTATATAGTTACTTTTTTAAATATTAGTTAATATAATTTGTTGTAATGATTTTTTTTTATAAAATCCATAAATGGATCCCAATTTGTTCTTAATAATTTTTAATTTTTTTCTATATAAGTATTAAAAATTATTTGCAAGGAAATTTTGTTATTTACAAACATAATTATATGATTACATTTATTTTATTTTGTTATAAAAAATTAATTGGAAAAAATATTTGAACTAATTAATTTAGGAAAATTTTGAATTCACACATGTAAATTTTTTTTAAAGTAATTTAAAAAATTTGAAATGTTTAAAATAAATCCGAAAAAAAGTTATATGAAAAATATTATAATTACAAAGGAACTTCGCATTTACCAAATGCGAAGTAAGTGAAATATGAAAAACAAAGAAATAATGAAAATAAAAACCCTTTCATAGTCAAAACGGGAAGAAACCCTTCTTCTCTCACAAAATAACAATTTATTACAAACCCTTCTTCTCTCAAATCACCAGCACACCGGCTTTGACATAATAGATGATGATTGCTTTAGACGTATGCAAATGATCAATAGTAGGAATAAGTGGATGTATAAAAAATCCAAAATGCATAATTGTGGTGTTGATATAATGTCGCGTATTGGAGAGTATATATATGATGACATAGGTACGGTTCACATAAGTACTGATAGGCGGGGAGGAGAAAATGAAGACGGACCAAGCATCCGGGAAGGTTGGCGGGAAGGAGAAAATGAAGCCGGTCCAAGCAGCATGCAAGGAGGTAGAACAACGGACATAGGAGTCATGGATGTATTTATGCAATTGCAGTCAAACATGCAGTCAAACTTTCACACAATGGATAGAACGATGAACATGATGAAAAGAAAGATTACCAAGATGAACAAGAAAATCAACCTCTGCAATGCAAAGGTTGACCACCTTATGACGAAAAAGCAAAAGGCTTCTTTCATGGCTTTCATAGAGAACCAAGAGGACACCGATAGTCAAGAGGATGATGTACATGAGCAAAAGGAAGAGGGAGATGAACAAGAAGAAAAAGGGAGATCGAAAAAAAAGAATGATAAGTTGTAGTTCAATATTTATTCATATGTATTACTACATTGAATGCACACATAGTGTTCATTAATTTTAGATTATTTATTACTACTTCCACTATTAAATTGCATTAGTACAATTAAATTGTAATTACAATGTATTTCATAATTTTGTCCAATACCTTAACTAATACTCTGGCTTACTTCTTTTTAGAACTTGTAAATGGCGTTGTTCAATGCCTTAACTATGTCTACATATTAAATTAAAGATTAAAGATAATAAAATGTAATAAAAAATGCTAATCAAATATAATAAGAAATTAGATAAGTTTTTCGAAATATAATTAAATATAATCAATCAAATATACAAAATATACAAATCTAATCATAATTAGAATATAATATTATATATGATTAATTAAATAATATTATACACGACTATACAATTACAATTCAATTACAATACTATATATGTTTTAGTGTTAGTCTTTAAATTCAATTAAAATTCTTCTTAATTAATTAATTCTTAGTATATAAAATATACAAATACAATTACAATTAGAATGTAATATTATACATAATTAAAAGCATGTTGATATTTTAGTGTTTTACTATTTTAATCTTTATATTCTATTAAAAATCTTGATAATTAATTAATTCTTGGTATATAAAATATAAAATCCAATCAGAATTAGAATATAATTAATATTATACATGATTAATTAAAATAAATTATAATTAAAATATACAAATTCTGCATAATTAAAATATATAATATTTTTCATATAACTTTTTTCCGGATTTATTTTAAACATTTCAAAATTTTTAAATTACTTTAAAAAAAATTTACATGTGTGAATTCAAAATTTTCCTAAATTAATTAGTTCAAATATTTTTTCCAATTAATTTTTTATAACAAAATAAAATAAATGTAATCATATAATTATGTTTGTAAATAACAAAATTTCCTTGCAAATAATTTTTAATACTTATATAGAAAAAATTAAAAATTATTAAGAAAAAATTGTGATCCATTTATGGATTTTATAAAAAAAATCATTACAACAAATTATATTAACTAATATTTAAAAAAGTAATTATATAAGTAAAGTACATATAAAATTATTTGGAAAAAGTTAATTTTTAACATTGATAATTTAAAAAAATTGGTCATCCGGACGTCCGGACTCCATCCGGATGAACAATTTGTCCATCCGAATGACATCCGGACGTTCGGATGACCAATTTTTTAATTTTTTTTAAATTTATATATATATATTAATTATATAATTATATTTACGTTATTTTAAAATTTTATTATATTTAATTTATAATTTTACAATTTTTTTTATTTGATTTTTGTTTTATTTTTTTTCATGTATTGGTGACTTCGCATTCAGCCCATTATTAGAATAGGGATCGAAAACGACCCTATTCTGAGAACACTTTTTAAAAAGAGTTCTATTTTGAGAATTGACTCTGTCTCCATCCATGCAACGTGTAAGCAAAAAAACGAGTTGGATATGATTTTTTTAGAAACCAACAAAGTGGTCACAAGAAATCAAAGTGGTAGATAAAAAAATTCATTAGGCATTTACTACTATTTTTTTGTAGCTAAAAAAAGAAAAAAGAGTTTTCTATTTGAAATATTATAACTACACGATTCACGTGTAAGCAAAATGTTGTTTTAAAAATTGTGTAGCCAAGTTGAAAGAAATGGTAGTAGTTGTAGGTATGTGTATAGTTTTTTTGCTTTTACAAATTACAAACTAAATTGATTATAGTTATGAGTGAAGTCTCAACAAATTCACCAAATCACCAATTATGGGTTTTGATGACTGAACTGTTTTTTTTTTTTTTTTTTTTGAAAAGATCATTCGTCTACTACTTTTAGCAAATCAATTCATTCGGGCGCGGCGATTTTTTTACCGTTAAATTTATGACAAAGATGAATTTTTTTAAGAGACAAATTGTCAAATTCTCTTTGGTTACAATGTCAAACTATTTACGGCCTTCCCACCACATCAACTCAATTCTCTACAACTACAATACTCACCGCAAAATAAGAGTTTAACTTAATATTTTATTTCTACTTGCATTGATCTTAATTTGATATTAGATTTTTCGAGAGCCCAAACCTCCTTCCTCGCTAGGGAGTAGGTGACATTTTTAATTCGTGAAAGAAAAATGCAATCTAGAATAGGCACAATTCGCAAATAATTGCAAGAAAAAAGGTACAAAAAATTAAATGTATTATTAAAAATACAATTTAGGACTGAATTTATAGCCTAACGGGATTTTTTTAACTATAAAATATTAAAAAGAATCTCCATCTAATGGGATAAAAGTTTAGTAGTAGTTGTTGAAAGTAATTAACTATAATGAGAATGAATATTTTGAAAAACTTTATTTTTCATGCTTAAATTGTCATGGCCAAAAATTCAAGAAAAGAAAAAAAAAATACCTTCTTATATTATTATTTCATTTTGTATTGAGATTAATAAAACAGAATAAAAGAAAAAATTGAAATAAAAAAATGAAGATATAGTAATTAATGTTTGCTAAACTAGGAAAGAAACTTAAAATAGAAAATAAAAATCATTAAAATATACTAAGAAAAGTTTGGAGCAGACAACATAAAGACAGCAGGCCATCCTTTAAAAACTAGTCTCCACCATAAAGCCCAACAAGGCACACCAATATGGACTATAACCCCCAGAAGGCCATACTAACAATAAAGCCCAAAGATTATCTGCAATGACATTTCATATTTGGGAGATGTTATTGCACCAAATATTAGCATTCAAAGCAACAAGTAACTCATATTTCTAATTTACCCTTATTGAGTTAAAGTTTTTTATCTTCTCTCCCCACATTATCAGTAAGATTTATCCATTCTTTTTAACATATTTTCTCTGATATTTGATTGAGTTTCTTCTCATTTACACTCATTTTTCTCCAAAATATTTATTAATATAAAACTTATTTTCATTTCCAACTTATACAAAAAGAAAATTTATATAAAATAATATAACACTTATTTTTATTAATAATTTTGTTCTCTCAATTAAATTATAAATATTTGTCAATATATACTTCAAAAAATTTAGGCTCAGTTTGTTTAGAGTTGTTTGGTATTTTATTTCATAAATTCAATTTAACATATTTGTTTTGTCTGTTTTTTTACCAAAATTTTTAAAACAAAAAATATTGTTACAATATTTCTTTGCTACGTATTTTTTATAAATAATTATTATATTTAAATTTGACTTTCAAATTTATAATAATAAAAATTTCTTCCTAACACAAATTTTTTTCAAAATAAAATTATAAAATATTAATTCTAAATTAAATTCTAAAATTTTATTAATAAGTTTTTTTTTGTGATCTATTATCATTTTTAAATATTAACATTTTTTATAAATAAATCATTATACTTAAATTTGACTTTTAAATTTATAATAATAAAAATTTATTCCTAACACCATTTTTTTACCAAAATAAAATCATAAAACATTAATTTACATTTTAATTTTAAAATTTTATTAATAATTTTTTTTTCTTATAATCTATTAATATTTTTAAAAGTTAAATTGCTGATAATATATTAAAACTAATTAACTCTTTTAGTTTCTAATTTTTTTAGTCCCCGTGTTAATGAAAATTTTACCTTATTATTTTTTTGGTGTTATTTGTTGATTAATTAAAAAACTTTGAACTAATTTCTTTTTAATTTTACACTAAATATGAAAAATTAATTAATATAATTTAAAATTTATTTTTTTGACTAAAAACTAATTTTTAACTAAGTTATATAATTTTTTAAATATAAGTGTGAGTGAAAATAAGTGTTATATTAATAAAAATTTGGAAAATAAATTATTGTAAAGAAAAAAAAAACTCCAACTTCAAAGGAAATATTTAGAAAGAATTGATAAGCTATTATGATAAGATAGAAAGAGAAAATCAGGATAGGATGAAGAGAAAAAATCACGAGTGTGACTCATTAAGGATAGATTGGGAATTGAGTAATTTGTTGCTTTGGATGCTAATATTTGCTCTAGCAATAACAGCAGCCTTTATTTAATATTAGAGGGAGTATATTTAGAAATTAGAATGATATTAAAAAAGAAGGGTAATTTTTTTTAAATTTTACTTCTTTTTATCTGGTGATGAAAAAGGAATATTAAATTCAAACACAAGTTTTAAACGACGAATCACCTTTTTTTCATGGCTACTAAAATCAAACCAATCACCGATGATGATAATGGCTGAACCCGATCACAAAGAATGTATTATGCCAAACCTCTTCATGAATATCCTATCAGAGAGCTTTTAACATTTTCATATGACTGCTCAATTCACCTTGTTCTTACTATTCGACACGCTACCACTCACAAGCATCCGTAATGCTTCAACACTACTAGTTTTCAAACTAAGCTACTGCCTTTAAAATGATGCTTTGTTTGGCTAAGATTGTTGAGAAAGAATAAGGTGAATTGTTGTTGTTTAATTCGTTGATGACAATTATGGAGATAACAGTTGCAACTAAATCAAACTATCTGAGCAGCTGAGCAGAGCAGCTTATACAAATTTCATGGATGTAAAGGCAATATTCGATCAGCTATTAAGGATCGGCATTAAAGAGCATGATGATTATGGTAATCTACAATTGCTAATACTAGCTATAAGGGCAATTAGTTACTTAGCAAGAACATATACTGCAAGACGAAAGAGAAGAGGTCACTGCGGCGTTGGTGGAGCAGCATAATCACACAATTGCACTTTGCAAGTTTGCTTCTCGCGAGAATTTTCAACATTTAGAGTATTCAAAATCAATTTTGGGTTCAAAGGTGACACCAGATCTTCTGTCCAAGATTTTGTCTGTCTTATCCTGTCCTAATTAAAACTACGTCGTAGGGTTCACTAATCTCTTGGTTAAGGTCTAATAATTTTAAAGTAATTTTAATGATATTTATGCATTTAGTCCCTACTTTTAATAAAACTACGTAGTTTTAAACGTTAGACAAAATAGGACTGGACAAATATTGGACAAAGGATCTGGACTTTTCAAAGGTGTCCTACTATCCCTCTTGAGATTGTTAAAAAGAATAACAATGAAAGTGCATAATTCCATGGTTTTGTTATAATTTGCTACCTTGCCAGTTACTTGAGTGTGTGTGTGTATATATATATATATATATATTAAAATTTAATCTACTTATATTTATGTTTTAGTCCTTAATTTTATAGTAAATTATAATTTGACCTTATTAAATTAAAAAAAATTACAAATGCATTCTATAATTTTTTAAAATAATAAAATAATTGAACTCGGTATTCGAAGTCGAGCTCGAGCTCAAAATTTGGTGCTCGATAGAGCTCGAGTATCACCCATAATGAGTTTGAGTAGCTCAATTAGGGGTGTACTCGAATTCGACTCGATTCGATTATATCCCTAATACAAAGTGTCTGAAGACACGCAAAGCCATCTCAGTTCTTTTCTTTTAATACTGTAGTAAGTTTCAGAAAGACTTAAAGTGTCTAAAGACATGCAAAGTCGAAGATGTATATCTTTATATACAATTATATATGGAAGTGGTGAAGGATAAACATTATACAACTTCAACATGTATTTTAAAAAAACTAATGTGCAGATGCTTTCAGTGTGTCTCAGAGGCAATCACATCACATACCATTCTGCACTTCTCTTGCCCAACATTACTTATTACCCATTACTTATTACCTATTGTGACAATTGAGGTGCCTTTGACGATATCTCTATATATTGAATGAGTCGAACGGTTTAAGTTTTCACTCACCAGCTACCAGTCACTAGTTTTACTTCTTTCTTCTCATAACTAAATTCATTTTTGAGTAATATGGGAAATGCTCCTATCATATGGTAGCCATTAAGAAACATACTCGAGTCCAAGTTTCCGACGATACTCTGACAAGTGTACTCAAAGCCATTCTTGATCATCTTATTTTAGAGCGTGCTTCTAACACCCAAAATCATCCAAAAAATACACTCCTGCTATATGCATTGATTCGCATTGCGGGATATGGTAGGTGCAAAGAAACATCCTGCTATATCAATTGATTACACTAAAAACACTTTAGGGGGGCAATAGGGCCGATAGATAAAACCAAATATCGATGGATCAATCCATTTAAAAATATAGCTTTCGTTGCCCTTGAAATTGCTTATGGTTCGATGCCTCCCACGATCAACCAAGGTCGTTTTTCAGATATCAAAGGAAGGAAGGTGGAATGGGATATTTACACAGGTTATACTGAGTCAAGAAAAGTATATCACTTACCATGTGTATATCACTTACCTGTCTAACCATGGGAGTCAGCTAAATAATGGTGGTGTTATGAATGAACTGATAAGTGGACTACAAGCTGAATCACAAAATGCCTTTGCCCAAGAAGAAGTAAATGCCCAAGTCCAAGTAGCATGATAGAATATCCACCGCCAAGAAGAAGAAGAGAATATCCAACACCAAAAAAATTTCAAAATGGTAAAAAAAGATTATGAGAAAGTCAAAGAGAAAAAATTGGGTTTAAGTGCCAAGAGAAGAAGATATTTACTAAAGATTTCCTTGTAGTTTTGGCAGATTTATTTGCTCGTCGACAAGCAGGCTTAACTAACCAATTTTTTCAAAACACCAAAACCATCAAGCAAATGTTCAAAGAGGTTAATGTAAAGACAAACTTTCCTTATGTTTAAAATTACTGTTGGTTTGGACATGGAGACGGTGTTTGAATTGAGAAGATGGATTGTGTGATCATGATGGAGTTAGATGATGAGGTGAATGTACGAAAGTTTATTAATTATGTTGAAGGAAGTTAGTAAGTTGTCTTGATTTAGGTTTGTATTTCCTTTATGTGATGACACTTGTCGGTGTACTACTCTACCTTGATTTAGTGTTGTTAACAAAAGAATGTGTGTCTCTTATTGTATGCACTTTCTTTCCATATTAGTTCAAACTTTAAATTTCAATGGCAATGAAAGCTCCACCTCACTTCGTACTCTGTTGGCTATACTTTAAATAAATTAGGTTTAACAAAGTTGGTTTGGTCCCATGACAATTTTCTTAAAATCACGTCCAAACTCCAAATCCTATAACCAAAATGTTAGGGATTATTAAAAGAAGTTATGAGCCATTTGGTAAGGGGTAATCACTATCATTTAATAATTTCCTTAAATATTGTTTGATTAATTACTATCACTATCATTCAATCACTTTGATAAACTCCAAATTACCCATTTATCATAAGCCACTAATTTGTCTACTCTCAATTTTAGTTAACCTCTTAAGCAATCACTTATCACTATATATAAACAAAAGGCAAAAATGGTCACCCAGTTCTTTCCAAATTCGAGTTTTAGTCATCAAATTATTAAATTGGTCAAACACATCACCAAACTTCTTATATGTATATTTTTAAGTCGTTCCGTCCAAATCTTCCGTTAACTTTCTTTAAAACTGTTAAATTAAAAGGTAATTTTGTCTTTTAAAGTTTTTTTAAAATCCTAAATCTAATTTAATTCCACCCCCAATTTTTTATTGTTGCAAGAATCGTCAGCAACTAAGGCCCCACTTATTGGGCTGCTTGAGTTAGTTCTTGGGTGACGATAGAATAAAAAGTCGCTCCCGGAGATAAGAAACGCAAACCCCAAAAGCCTTAATCAATTTGGTAACATGCTTCTTGTTTTTTTTTATTTTTTCCAATTTTTAATTAAACCTATAGATTCTAATTTTCAAACCTATAGAAGAATCAAAGATCTCGTTGGAATTTTAAGAAAGAATAAGGAGAGCTTTTGATTCTAATTTTTGAGAGCTTTTGAGCCAAACAAAGAGACTTAACCTCTGGGGCACCATAGAAACATTATGTTTCTGTTACTACTGTCATGTTACATTTAAGTAGACTCACATTGGCTTTTGATTATGATTATCGTTTTTTTATTCCACCTCATTTAGTTTTCTCACTAAAAATTGAATCATCCCGCAAAGCTCCTAAGTTTGGCCTTCAGTAAAATGTAAAATTTTTGGGTAAAATAGAAGAATCAAATGAAATTGGAGAGAAAAAATGAAAGGACAAAAGAAAGAAATGAGACAGCAAAATAGAGAGACGATGACGATGGCAGCAATGAAGATAAAAATGACGATGAACGGCGATGAAGATGAAGATGATGAGACAGAATCTACTCCTCTTCTTTCGTGTGGTGTTTTCTTTGGTTTGAATTTTTTGAATTTTCCGATAAGAGCCCACCTTTTAATGTTGCGTATTAAATTGAGTTAGGGTTTGAGGGTGGTGGTGACTGTATTGGAATTGGATTATTTTAAAGGTGTGGGAATGCAATAACATAAATACCCTTAAATTTAATCGTTTTAAAGAAGATAACAGAAGTATGTGACAGAATGACTTAAAACCATACACTTTAGGAATTGAGTGATGTTCTTTACCAATTTAATAATTTAGTGACCAAAACACAAATTTTGTAAAAGTTGAGTGACCTTTTTTGCCTTTTGCTCTATTTTCTTATATTACACATTTACACATATTTTACACACACTATAAATATTTTTACATATTACATATTTACACATATTTTACACACACTACACACATTTTCACATACTATACATATTTTATACACACTACACATATTTTCACACACTACACATTTACACATATTTTCACACACTAAATACATTTTCACACACCACACATATTTTACACACATACACATATTTTCACATACTACACATATTTTACACACTACACATATTTTCACACACTACACACATTTTCACACACCACATATTGTACACAGACTACACATATTTTAAACACATACACATATTTTCACTCACTATATATATTTTTCACACACTACACACATTTTCATATACTACATATATTTTCACATACTACACATATTTTACATATACTATACATATTTTATACACACTACACACTATATTTTACACACAATTTCACACACTACACATTTTTTTAGAATACGAGTGTGTGAAAACATGTATAGTGGGTGTAAAATGTGTGTAGTGCGTGAAAATATGATTATCTTTTGCATATTATGAGTATTAATTTTTTTTAAAAAAATGTTTTGAAAATAAAAATTTGAAACCCATTGCTAAAAAAAAGTAAACCAAACACTTGTAATAAAAATGAAACCCATTATATTGTCCAATCAAATATAATGGGGTTGATGACATAAATCTATAATAATAGTGGAGTTAATTATTCCCATTAACATTCTGATTGAGGAATGAGAACCAAATCACAACATTAACAGCCATTCTAGGTGGGATTAGGATTCTTTTGACCAATTATAGCTTGCCACCTGTACAACTAAAGAAAAAAAGGGAATTTATAACACAAAATGACCAGTATTGATTCAAGTACTAGGATTGTTAATGCTTTTTTATTTTGTCTCGCATTTACTAAAATAATAAAAAAAATCTTTAAAAATTACAAAAAATATATTGTAGAGGGGCCTAAACTAAAAGTTGAATATCTGTTTAACACGCTGGATCTTCTGTACAAGCTGTCCAAAATTAAAACCGAGGATATGAACTTTATGTTATCTAAAAATTTCATTTATTTAGGATAGGACTGAGCATATATTTGGGGTGGGGTGGGGTGGGGGGAATAGAATGATATTAAAAAAGAAAGGTAATTTTTTTATTTTTTTACTTCCTTTTATCCGGTGATGAAAAAAGGAATATTAAGTATAATTTAAGGCTGCTATTAATGCCAGAGCAAATATTAGCATATGCAGAGCAATAAATTACTTATTAATTTTCCAATTTATCCTTAATGAGTCAAACTCCTGATTTTCTCTCTTCACATTATCTTGATTTTCTCTTTCCACCTTATCACAATAGCTTATCAATTCTTTCTAATATATTTCCTTTGAAGTTCGACTTTTTTTTTCTTTACACTAATTTCTTTTCCAAATTTTTATTAATATAACACTTATTTTCGCTAACACTTATATTTAAAAAAATTATATAACTTAGTTAAAAATGAATTTCTAATCAGAAAAATAAATTTTAAATTATATTAATTAATTTTTCATATTTAGTGTAAAATTAAAAATAAATTAGTTCAAATTTTTTTAATTAATCAACAAATAACACCAATAAAATAATAAGGTAATTTTTTATAAAATTTTCATTAACATGGTGACCGAAAAATTAGAAACTAAAAGAGTTAATTAGTTTTAATATATTATGAGCAGTTTAATATTTAAAAATGTTAATACGTCACAAGAAAAAAAATTATTAATAAAATTTAAAATTCAAATTTAAATTAATATTTTATGATTTTATTTTGGTAAAAAAACAGTGTTAGGATGAAAGTTTTATTATTACAAATTTAAAAATCAAATTTAAGTATAATAATTTATTTATTAAAAATGTTAATATTTAAAAATGATAATAGATCATAAGAAAAAAATTATTAATAAAATTTTAAATTAATATTTTATGATTTTATTTTGGTAAAAAAATTGTGTTAGGAAGAAATTATTATTATTATAAATTTAAGAGTCAAATTTAAATATAATAATTATTTATAAAAGAATACGTAACAAAAAACATTATTGTAACAATGTTTTTAGTTTTAAAAATTTTGGTAAAAAATGGATAAAACAAATAAGTTAAATTGAATTTTTGAAATAAAATACCAAAACAACTCTAACCAAATTAAGCCTAAATTTTTTGAAGTGTATATTGACAAATATTTTATAATTTAATTGAGAGAAAAAAATTATTAATAAAAATAAGTGTTATATTATTTTATATAAATTTTCTTTTTGTATAAGTTGGAAATAAAAATAAGTTTTATATTAATAAATATTTTGGAGAAAAATTAATGTAAATGAGAATAAACTTAAATATCAGAGAAAACATGTTAAAAATAATGGATTAATCTTACTGATAAAGTGGGGGAGAGAAGATAAAGAACTTTAACTCATTAAGGGTAAATTAGGAATAAAATAATGGATAAATCTTACTGATAAAGTGGAGGAGAGAAGATAAAGAACTTTTAACTCATTAAGGGTAAATTAGGAATATGAGTTAGTTGTTGCTCTGGATGCTAATATTTGCTATGGCAATAACAGCTCCCTTCATATTTTTATCACTCCCAAAAATCATTATGGCAAATTTAATTGGAAATTAACATTGCTTTCACACTTAAACTTTAGTCAAATTTTCATATAAAATTTAAGTTTATGTTTTTTTCCAATGCTATGCTATTTCCATTTTTAAAGAAATTTATTTGATAATTCATATATTGTTATTCATGATACTGATTTGATTCAAAACTATTGAGTGGCAATTGATTCAAAAATATTATTTGTTTTTTAAGAGATTAAATACCGAGTTATTGTGATGTAAAAAAAAAATTAAATTATAAAAGTCAATGTTCTTGCATTTATTTCTTCTACACTATTCTTTCTAGTTCCTACAACCTTTCTACTTATAATTTACATAAAAATAATCAATCAAAATAATTACTTTAAATTAAACTCGACTTATTAGTTCTTGTAAAAAATTGACGAAATAAAAGTATTAAAAATTTAACAAAATTATCTATTTTTATCCAAACTGCTTCCAATCAACAATTTAGGCTTATAAAATTTATTTATTTAATAATTGGATCAATAGAGAATAAATTCAGCATCTATAGAATTTAATTTCTATTATTATCCTCCTTAAATAACTAAATAACTAATTTTTGTCAAGTCTACAAAAATTGACAAAAATTGTTTGAGTTAAATGGCTAATTGTTGCACCTTTAATTTTCATTTTAATATGGTATAAAGTACCTTAAATTTTATACTTTGTCCAATTCCAATGTTTGCATAGACTCAAAAAAAAAAAAAAAAAAATCATTACTTGCTCAGATATTCAACAATTAAATATCCCTCCACATTTTCCATCATTTTTGTTACATTATTGCACTAATCAAAGGTTCACAAAGAAACTCTAAAAATAAGAAAAAAAAGGTTTAAATTGACATATAGAAATATTGTAGAGTTTCTAATTTTTATTTCTAAAAAATTGTAAAAATTATCTTTTTATATTTTTTAAAATTGTTTTTTTCATTATTGACATTTAAAATAATGCAATTTCATCTCTACAATAAAATATTACACCAAATTAATTATTCTATCTCATTTTATCTATTTTTTTAAAGAAAATCATATACACACAATTGTTTGTTAAAAAAATATACGAAATTAAATAAAAAAAATTAAATTTAATGCATATTTTTAATATGTGTGATGCAATTGCATCATTTTAAACCTAATTTTTTTTTAAAAAAAAATTATAGAGGATTTTTTTTTTTTTGTTTTTGCTTTTTAATTCGTCCTATTTATGATAAAAAATTTAAATTTCACTAAATCAAACAATTCCGCTTCAGAGTCCACGCTAAAACTCCCCAAAGGGTTTAAAACCATGGTCATCGCCACCGCGGCCGCCCGGTCCATTTTCCGATCAACTCCCGTGCGCAACGCCGCCGCCAGATTCGCTGCCAAGCTCAAACCTTCTCCCTCTCCCCTCCGCTCATCTTCCTCTAAGCCTCCCTCTCATCGTATCTTCAGGTACTGCTAACGATACATACCTGTGATTGCGTGGTATTTCAACTTCGCATCTCTTTCACAGTTAAATCAACATTCCGTGTTTGAGTGTGTGTTCTTTTTTCAGTTGAATTACCATACGTCACTGTGTGAATGCGTGTTTTTCAGGTTCTCATTTCTGTATAATCAATTAAACATTCTGTGTTTTTTATTTTTGAACTTATAATTGAAGGCGTCCAGTAGAATTGAGTGCAATGTTGCAGTCAATGCAGCCGTATCACACAGCAACGGCGTCTTCTTTGATGATTTCCAATCTCACTGTCTCTCGCTGCGGTTATGGCTGGCTCTTGGAAGACATGTGAGTGGCCTTGCTTCGTCAAAGAATAGAGAATCATTTTGTAGCTTAGACTCTCTTTCCGACTCAGAATTTGGTCAGGAAAATGAACATGTTTTTTTTTTTTCATTTTTGTTTGTTTCTCTTTTGTATTAGTATTGAAACGGAAAACAAGAAGGATTACACGTTGTGATCGATTTTTAGGGAGTGATATTTGAAACTTCATATTGTTTCTTCAAATATCCTTGAGTATAAGTATAAATTTCCCTTACATTTCCAGTTCGATGAGAAAATTCATGAGCTAACAAGTGCATCAAGTTTTTATCTTTTTGATGATTTTGGTATCTTTAGCTCTGTAATTCGATGAAGGGTATGATGTTTTTTGCTACCATGAATTAATACTTTGAGAATTTGCAAGTGCTTGCATCTTTGATAATTAGTGAGGAAAGAATTTCTTATAGTTGAGTGCTTGCATCTTTGATTGCTTAGTATTCCTTCATTTTGTGTTTGTTCTTGGATTATAAATTGAATTTTTGTAATTTTCCAGTTTTAGGATGCGGCTATATCTAAATAATCCTTGTGAGTGTGAAAAAAATGTGCTTGAAGGAAAGGGAAATGCGATGTTGGTATGTTAGTCTTAGTCTGAAGCCTTTTTCTGTAAAATGACAGATGCCCCTGCCCAGTCTGATTGTTTGGGTTAGACATTGGATTTGTTTCTGTAAGAGAATGTTTAATGTTTTCTAGTTGAATGGTTTGATATGTAAGTGTCAAATGGATAACCAATGTGGTAACATTTTCCCTGTTGATATCAAAATTGGCTCATAGGGAAATGGATCTTTTTTGTACGAGGTTGGAATGAAAGTTTTAGGTATCTGAAGACAACTCATTGGAAAACTCTTCTTGATTTTCTAGAACCTAGATTATAGATTGCAACTTGCATATTCTCATCGTGTGGTAGTAGTTTTGTATTGTCTTCATCCTGGTGGTTAGTAAGATACAAAGAACTTCCACCCGGCTGAGGCAAATACTCAGTGCTACCTCAGTTCAGCATAGAAAGAACAGTTCCAAGAGACTGTCCAAAAAATCCAAAAATGTGCCACCAACTGTCTTATCTGGTTCTTCTTCCCAAGGAAATGGCTCAATCGGTTTAGTTGCTTCTAGAAGCAGGGCAATAGAAACCTTTGGTTTGGATTGCTTCAAGGGCTGTAAGTTGATGTAATCTGGATCATAATCCTAGGATAAGATAATGAGGATGTCAATTGGGAATATCAAGAGCAGTGTGATTGTTTCACCATTCAAGCTTTATATGTTCCTTTCTTTTCTTTTCTTTTCTTTTCTTTTTTCTTTTTTTTTTTAATTCAATGTTTCTGCATAAACATTGACTGAAAATCACTAACCTGGTCAGCATGCATTTTCTTCACAAATGTTTTAAATATCCTGAAGTTCTTCCATCCCAATAGTTCGTCTGATAATCGGAGGTAAGTCAATCCACACAACTTTAATTGTTGTGGTTTACTTTTGTTGATTCCATTTGGCCTAGAATTAAGAAGGATTTGGTTGTAGCCTGCACGATCATATCTTGAAAGTGCATTTTCTCCTGCAACATCGACTCTCTCTCTCCAGCCAGCACTGAAAGCCTGCACAAGAATGTGTAACAGTGACAAATACACAGTGTTGTAATTATCCAGCAATAATGTTTATGAATATCATCTCCTCTTTGGTTATTGACATGTGGCTCCCATTTCTCCTTGACAATATCTCACGAGCTTAAGATATGATGGAAAATTAGTAAGAATTATTGTTTCCTGAGTAACTAACCTGTTGAACTAGTTTCTGAGGTCCACTCTTTGCAATTGCTGGATGTTCAGAATCTCTCATCTCTAGACATGTGAAATTTAAGCAGGCATGATGCCTCGACAACATTCTGGCTATGGGTCTGTACCCATCTCTATTATTTAGGTTATAGTATCCTGCAGTTAACTCTGCAGCATGACTTTCATCTTTGAACCACCAATGGATGCCAGAGACCTGGTTAGGATATCAAAGTAAGAGAATCTAATTAGAATATGATGGTGAGGCACTAATCCAGTGTTATTGAGGATATACTTTAGCTGCCAGCTTGACTTTGCATCCCACAAAAATTTTGTTGGCTTCCTCGAGGATCTGATCACCATGGCTTAATAATTTGTTAGAGTACCAGGTCAAGAAGAACCTCCCTTGATCTGAGAGGTATGTTTTGTCTGTTCCAAAGAACCCTGTTTTTTCCGGTGTGTCATTGTATGATCCTGCGTTATCTGGGATAATCCACTCAGAATGCCCTGCCTTTCTTGCAGCATCTTTAAAATCTGCTCTCAAGTACTTGTCATAGCACTGGAACATGTTTAACTGTTTGTCAATTTTATCGGATTATTTAGAGATTAACATGACAAGTTGGCTGAGAACTTACCTGAAATTCTCCAATGCCAGGAAATTCCCATCCGTGAGAACTCACATATGATGGATACCTGAGCTCTCCTGCAGGCCCTAGGCCTACCTCAATGTCTATGATAGTTTCTCTTTGCAATAGGTCGAGCATGTTTTCTCTGAAGCTGTTCATATAGTCACTGTACATCTAAATTATTATAACATCAATAACCAAAATTCAGATACAAACTTACCTAACAACTTGCTGTATGAATAATTTGTTTTATGGTAATCATATGCCTCGAAAAGCACTTAAAGACGGAAATGAAAAATAGGAGAGAGAGGGAGAGGGAGAGAGAGAAAGCTTATATCTTTCTACATTAAGCGGCATCTCTTACCGATTTGCATGGTTAGTTGAAACCACATAACTTGCAGTTAAAATTATGAAAACTTGACCTTGGGGTGCTGAGAATACTTACACACCAAAAAATGGGTACATAAAATGAATCTGACTTTTAAATGTTTTATTAACCTAAAAAAAATTAACTTTCTGGTAATTGTTCACGGCAAGAAAGTTAAATGACTAGACAATTTGATAGAAATCATATACCTGGATGGCAGTACGACCTTCAAAAAGAGGTAAGTTGTCCACTCCGAGTGAGAGGCATTCCCTATTCCTGGTACCTGATCTGTTTGTGTAAAAGATATCAGGGTTCTTTTCTCCTATTTGAAGTACCCATTTCGGAAGTGGAATGTTAACGGCATCTCCTATGTTGCCACCACATTGGTGAAATGACATGATTGCTTGTATCTTAAGTTTATATTTTTTAACCAGTTGAAACAAATCCCTATAGGCAGACCAGTCATATTGCTTGGGATCCTTGGATTCTACAATTCCCCACCAGATATCAACCATGATACCATCAACTCCAGCTTCTCTCAGCTCCATGAGCTGCTTCTCCAACTTTTGTTGGTTTAAGAAAACATTGTCTACAGTAATAACATCCAGCTGTGTCACCAGCAGAAATATCAGGAGTAAACAGATATTTGTGTGACATTATGGCATTGTACTTATTTCTTGGTACCTCAAAATGGTGTGCTACATATTACGCTTGAAAAAAAAATTATGACTCACCTGGAGCATGACATAAACCGGCACATAGTTTTCCGACGTACTATGGGTGAATTTTCGAGCTTTTGTCTGGTGGAGAAAAACGGTGAGTTCAGTTTTTCTTATGCCAGAATGATGGATTGAAGATGGAAATTCTCTATTCTATTTTTGTTATCTACAAATGTGTTAGCATAAAGGAAAGTGATATCATTTTTGCTCTGTTCTGTGTGTAGACGTTTTACTGATATACTTTTTTTTTAAGGTATACTTAGTTATGTTTTATTGATGGGGTAGGGTAGAGGTCAGCAACTAAGATTAAAGATCATGCGATTATGTAAACTGTGCATTCTGTTTTCGAGCATCGTGAATGTAAAAATCCTCTTCATTTTGAATTATGAAAACAGGTGGATGTAAAGAACTGGGAGAAGATAATGAAGTTTATGATGACCATGACATATACTCTGTGGTTCAGCAAAATAAAGCAAAACTCCTTCAATTATGTTGTGAGGTTAGAAAGGAGAGAAGTCTGATTACTTGTGACGTGAAATTCATTTCCATACTTCTTGATGCCACAAGACTGATTGTTCGTGGGAAAAAAAAAATCAGTTTAATGTCTAGAAATCTCCAAAGATTAACAGTTACCCCTCGTTTCATATCCACCTTAACAAAAGGAGATTAGCACAAGATGCCTATGTATGAAAAAAAGCAGAAAATGCAATTGGAGAAAAAGAAAAATAAATTGTAATTCTTTGTATCAACTTACTTCTGCTTCTCTGGTAGAAACACCAGTTGCTGTTGCTTGAACGTTTGACGTTGTTGTACGAGAATGAAATAGGAAATTATACTTGTTACGTTGTGCATTTTTCTCCTCAGTTTTCTTTCGTAAACTTGCCAATAGCTCTGTTTTGTGGTATACTATTGGTGCAACACAGGGCTTTGAGGTTATAATGCTTGTCATTGTGTGTTTTGCACTAGTATTCTGTATAGAGCAGCTTGAATTTAAAGTGTAGAACGAGGAAAAAAAATCTAGGATGAGGACATGAAGATTAATTACTTTTAAAGAAAACTTTGGCATGTTTTTGCAATTTTTGGCTTCTTGAAGCCTTTCTTGTGGGCTGCATTCATCTGGAAATTGACATGTTTTTGGAGCAATAGGGTCCTCTAGTTACCGGAATTAAAAATATGGAGAAGACAAGATTATGAAATCGACTGTGTCCACTGGTTGCTTAGCCAAAGTTTAACAATGGTTTTGGTAATATTTTCAGTAATTTTCATCCCTTTGTTTAGGCAGTAGAATCGTAGTTATAGTCAATGGAATAAACAAATTAGCAATGCAATTACATATTGCGTAAATGTTGTTTACACAATATGATATTTGCATATAGACTGAACTTGCATTTATCCCAATGTCTTCGTTTTCAAAACCTTACATGGTAATCCCTGTAATTTGAACTGGACAAGGACAATGGAGAGGAGTTGGCCTCTTACTGATGTAGATTTTTTTTTTCTATCCAAAATATATGAGAAATCGAGAGATGTATAATAATACAGAGGGAAAAATGCAAAAGATGTCCTCCATATTTTATTTTATTTTTTCATCATTCGCATTTAGAAGGATGTAATTTCTTATTTATACTAAAAATATGCATTAAATTGGTCACTATATCTATTCTTCTTACTCTTTTTTTTTTAAACGAAAAGTGAAGTGTACATCGTGTAGTAGTCAAATGATGACATGTGTGTGTTCACTTTTTTAATACGTGTGAAAAAGTGATATAATTTTAGATGTGAAGGATTAAAAAGTTTTTCCAGATTTTTCATAAGTTTTTCCAACAAAATGTGGGCAATGATTCTTGCAATTTTTTATTTTTCTTATCTCAAACATTGCCTCAATCAAGAAAGGAGAAATTAATCAAGAGACTTTTACATATTAAATGATTATTATTATTATTTTTTTTTTGCCAAATTCCTTGACCAAGAGTTATATAGTAAGACAAATTAAAGTCTATTTCTTTTCCATGCAATGGTGATTTAGATGCAGATTAAACAAAGATTAAGAAATTGAGAACAAGCACAACAAGAGTCGGTCTCCAAAAACGGATTTATAATAACGATTTCAACTATTTTAAAGATGGTTAATTGTTCGTTTCATATTTAAAACAAATTTTAACGATGATTAATTGTTCATTTTATACCTAAGCACATCGTGAGTTTGTTTTTGTGTTATACAAAAGTGTGATTTCTTTTAAGCATGGATGGACCATAACTAAGATGAGCTAATGCTGTCCATGTAAATGCTTCAATAACTAAAAACTTTTTCAGTAAATTCTCAAACCCAACTTCCTTCCAAATGCTAATGACAAGTTTAGAAGAGAAACAGCCAAAAATGCACAAATAGAGAGGGCAAAAGATTAAAAATAAACAAATTCTCCATGCAGAATCAGAATTTCATTATTCTTTTCCCCCCTTTAATTGGCTCCATGTGCCAGTCTGCCCATTTCCTCCCCTCAACTACCAAAAACCAAATAGATATATCCTCAACCTCAAGGACCTCAAGTCCTCAACCCCACCAATTTTTATCTTCTAACAAAATGCACTCTCTCCAAAATCCCCTCTTCCTCTTCACTCCAAAGTTCCCAAAACCATGACAATTATGACAAGAGTCAAGAAAAGAAAGAAGAAGAAGAAAACAACATAAGAGTACTAGGATTAAAAAACACACACACACACACACAACATCAATGATCAAACACTCACCAAAAACCCTTTTCAATATCCAACCCATCTTACCCCATTTTTGTCTTTTAACCAAAAGAAAGAAATAAAGCAAGAACATCAATCAATTCATACCTACCAGTTCTGATATCTGAGCCCAGTTCTGAGCAAAGACACTGTACAGTACTTAGTACTTACTGCTACTGAACAGAGTGCAAAGTGCAAAAGAAAAAAAAAAGATGTGTTATGTGGGGAAAGCAACCAAGATCTTCATCTTCATAGTCACAGCACTTGTTGTGACTGGACTTGTATTGGGATTTGGGCTTCTTAGGCATGGCATTCACAACTCCCACAACAACAAATGCTCAAATGGTTCTTGTTACCAACCTCCTTTGGTTTTTCCTAACCCCAGCTCCCCAAGTAACAACAATTCACCAACCTCTTCTTCTATTTCAAGTCCCAATCCTAATCCTAATCCAAGTGCAACTCCACCCCCACCACCACCACCACCACCATCCTCAGGTGGTGAAAATCCTAGCCCAGATACACCAAATCCCTCTACATCACAACCACCACCACCACCAACCCCTTCAGCTCCACCATTATCTTTAGTGCCTCCGCCGCCTCCGCCGCCATTGATTTCTGAAGCTCCACCGCCAGCATTCAGTCCTCCAAGTCCTGCCTTGGTCAGCCCAGGTCCCATTAATTCTTAGCCGCATTAGTCTTTATTGATCCCATTATTTATTGCTACCCTTTTTGGCATTGTCTCTTTTTTCTTTCACATCTTGAAATTGGATAATCTTGATGGATTTCTTTCTGTACAGAAAAAAAAAAAGTAAGCAATTTCACTGCATGCAATTGGTACTGATGACAGTTTTAATTTTCAATTGACAAATGTGGCTTCTTTTAGTTGAATTGGGAGGACTTATCATATTGAAATTAATTCTTTGCCTCTTTTTCCTTCATTGGTTTTTTTACTTGTTTTTCTTTTTAATTTCTTGTTATCAATTTAGAGGTCTCAAATTTGTCTCAAACTCAAAATCAATGGAGCCTATCAATGGATTCTGACTATGGAATTTGATGCATGTATGAGGAAGAATTAAAAAGGGAATTACTAAAATGATTTTATCCATTGGATTGTTGAACTTGAAAGTCAATGGTTGGAGAATCAATGTTGTTGTTGGTCAAATGAAGAGTATTTGATTGACATTGATTTTAACATTTTAGGGTACAAAATTGATGAGTTTTTTTACTTTCACTATTAACTTCTTGAGGGCATTTTGCCATTTGCCACAGTCCAAGAATTGAAAAAGTTTTGAGAATCCAATGCAATTGTCTCCCTTAAGGCAAGAAAGTTTTGTATAAAAGTGGACAATTCCACAAAAATTCAACTTCTGTTTGATTTAAAAGGGTCCCTAGATTGGACATAAAATTCAACTTCTATTGGTATTTTTAATAAATTTTGTTTCTAAATCATCCCATCAAACTCTAAATAATGTATATAAATTTGATGTTTTTGCAAGATCTAGACAATATGAAGTTACAACAAAATAAATTGGTTTTTCTTTTCATCCCTTTCTAAAGTGAGCTAGGAAAAGAGTATAGCAAAATAATTAATGTTAAGAATTATAGTAGCCATTGGTGACAAGATACATAATTTTAACTTCAAGTGCTCTCAATTGAAGTCAAATATTTAAAAATTTATTTTAACTCATTTTCTTTTGTTTATGATAAAATTTCACTTTCTAAAATGAATGAATATTTAACCATTATAACTATTAATCCTCATAGTTTTAATTGCAATATTTAAATCTTTGAATTTTTAATTTAAAATAAATTAGTTCATTTTGTTGTTTCTCATCAAATAATTCAATGAATTAATACATTTGATTGTAACACTATAATAAATGATTGTATAAAAATTAGTTTCTGAATAAAAATTGAATTCATTGATTCATTAAATTATTTAATAAGAATTAGAGAAATAAATTAATTTATTTTGAATTAAAAAATTAAGAGTTTTAAGTGTTACAAATAAAATTATACGGGGACATTGCGAGAGAAAATAATAATTTATGGGACTTTTCTGTATTTTATTTATTATTTTTGAAACAAAAAAGTAAAATTGGAGAAAATAAATTTCATTTTTATCATCCAAATTCCTAGAAAAATAAAAATAAAAAATAAAAAAATGGAAAATAAATGAACTAAAGTCAAAATGACGGTAATACCGTTACGCAGTTAATTCGTGAAACCAATCAAACAAACAAACAGAAAAACTGCCATAACGAAATTTATGAAAGAACGAATGACGCCATCACCGCCGCCATTAAAGCTGCCATCACTTTCGCCTCTACTTCTTTCATTCTCTTCCGCAAAACAAAAACTTGCCAAAAACAAAGAATACTAATCATAAATAAAGAAAATCATGAAAACCCACCGAGAAAAAAAAAAAAAAACTGAAATTCCGGCGGTGAATAATCAAAACCCCACTTGGCAATTATTGGACATTTTCTTCGTGATTATGGTCCTCAAAGCCATCATCTGCTTCCTCTAACCGTTGGCCACTATTTTATTTCGTTTAGCTTCATTTTTAACACATACACGGTGCTTCTGGACTACTTGTCCTAAAAATCCTAACTTTTTCTTGAAATTTGGCTGTTTTAGTATGTGGGGTGTCTTCAGTATTGATCAACTATTGGATAAGAACTGCAGTCATTCAGGCTGGTCTGTTTTGAGATAATTGACTTGTGATGAAAGATGTATTCCATAAGAGCGTTGAATTTTGAGATTTGTAATGGGTAGTAATTTGATTCCTGGTCCTGTCTAGGCATAGTCATTCTAGATTCTATTTATTTCCCTATTTGAATGATGATAATAAGATGTTTATGCCAGATAAATACATATATATGCAATGCATGGGGAGTGGAATGTCACGGGAGCATAACTATATATGTTTATCAGAACTCTTAGAATTAGTAGAATAGGAAGAGGGTGAGGACTCTTAAATCTGAATTATAATGGTGATTAGGGTGGGTTGCTCAAGTACTGAGATCTTTACAATGATTTCCCAAGCTCTTTTCTGGATTTTCAAGAAAGATGTACTCTTGCATGTTTACTAGAGGTTTTGCTGTCATGTTTTTTAGATCCTACTAATTTGTAACATCATTTGTGCCATCAGTAGATTGAAGTCTCTGACTTGAAAACTAACTACACATCATTTCTTGGTGATTATGGTGATCATAATCAGCTAATTTCCTCTAGGTTTTGAAGACTTCAGAATCTGGAAGTTTAAATGTACTTTTCAATATTAACACTCAGAAGTGGTCTATAGGATAGTAAAGAATGATTTATGTCTGTTTAAAGTTTTGAAAATCTCCAACTATGGCTGCTTTTATGATATTCAAATTGTCTGAATCTTTTGAATTTCTTAGATGGCCTTAACTTGGCCACTTTCAATTGGAAGTCTCAAAGATTTGATGCAAATTGTCTATCCTTTCTGCTTATTTTTTTTCTAATATTTAAAAAGATTCTCTAAATATAATGCATGTGAGCAGTAAATGCACATCTGGGATTTCCAAATTGAAATCACAGCTGGCGATTGGCATCCCTAAGCAATTGAAAGTTTGAATGTTTTGGTTTCGTTGATTTCTGTTTTATATTAATTGTTGTAGTTTGGCGAATCCTATGAATAGAATTATTTTGATTGCATCCTCTGGATGAATAATTCAAAGAATGATCCATAAGAAGAAAATTGAGGCCGAAAATCATTGTAACAATGTCACTCACATACTGTTACTGGGATCAAAACTGTAACCAGCAACAGAATCATTTCAATGCACTCAACAGATGAAAATTAAAAGAATGATTCATACAAAGGAGAAGAGAGAAAAATCAGCAGTAACAAACATTCTGCAGCAAATTAATCTGTCCAAAAACTTTAGAGTGTCAGTAGCATCATGATGATATAACCCATGCCAATCGTGAAACCGGCAACCGCGTTGATTTTGTTAGCTGCTGAGGGTGGAGAAGCACCGATTGGAGGACTTGCAGGGGATTCAGTAGCTGGAGGGGGAGCTGATGGAGGACTTTTAGCTGGTGACTTGGATGGACTGATGACAGGTGACTTGGAGGGTGATACTGAGGGGGATATTTTTGGAGATTTTGTTGGAGCTGCAGTTTTAGGTGCTGGAGCTACAACAGGGGAACTGCCAGGAGAGACAGTTGGGGAACTGCCAGGAGTTGTGGGAATTGATGGTGTTGCAGAGGGTGGAGTGGCTGCCGGAGGAACTGATGGAGTGCCTGGTGGTGGTGCAGGTGCAGCAAGAGTGTTGATTACCATTTTCATTCCTCTGTCACAATGTCCTGGTGTTCCACAGATGAAGTATGTGCTTCCAATGGAAGACAGAGAAATGACCGTATTCCCACCGGAATAAGAGGCTAATGAACCATTAGTCAGGCAGGCATCATAATCTGGCTTTGAAACTATAAGAACACTGTGGGTTGGTCCATACAAAAATGCTGCAGAGATAAGAACTTTCATCAATGCAAATCCAACTGGTATTAAAGTAACTACTACTTTTGCCTTAAATTTACTTGACACTTTCTATGTTTACAAGTATTGCTGCTGATATTCATGAAGTATATGAAATGACAGTATCTGGGATGCAAAAAGAGAAATTTGCAGACATTTCAAGAGTGACTATACTTACTTAGAGTATCTCCAACCACAAATTTGTTACCATTAGCCCATGCTTGCAGAGAGCCAGAGGTCAATAGATCCCATGTAACATTGTAGTTCGCGGCCATAGCCATGTTGAATAACATAGCCACTGCAGTTGCAATCGCTAGTGTTCTGAGCAACATTGCCATTTTGATGATGAACAATATGTAAGCTTTTTTGTTTCACAAGTTGCTCAAGTTTGATTATAGAAGTTGATATGACTAACTATCTTGGCTTATAGTTTTTCTTGGCAAGAATTGCAATTTATAGGAGCCAAACACTGATTATAGGAAGGCCCTTTTGGAAACTTTTAGGTATTTCTTTATAAAAATGAAGATGTGCTGACAGCTTTTGCCCGTTAGGAATTCGTCTTTGCATCTACAACCGCGTTTTTCTAAGTTTTTCCACTCTCTAAATTCATATATTTTTTCTGGCAAATTGCAACTTGATGATGATTTATAGTTAATTATTTCTTAATCTTGACTTGGAACACGTAAACTTCATTGCATTTTGATCGAACAAAGAGGCATTTTTAGTTGACTTTTTGTGTAGCCTGACATCCATGAGTTAAAGTATGTTAATATTGAAAGTATTCTGGGAAATTTTATGCTCTTCCCACATGAAACTAAAGTTAATTCTAATAAAACAACCTGGAAATGTGCTAGAAGCCACAATGGCTTGCCAGTTGACATTTGAATTGCTTATGTTACTTTCAGTCTCAAATATTTTCTTGCAAGGATTGTCCAGTTTTTTGGCACAATATATATTTAACACTTCAAGAATCATGCACCGTGCTTTATTATCTTTCTTGTTATTTGCATCAATGTGACAGAGCTGAGTAGATTATTGCCTATCAATAAGTGATTTCAACTTGAGAGACTTCTTCAATCTCTTTTTATCACTTTTAACTTACATGTTGATTGACTTTGTACACTTTCAGAAATTTGACACCGAATCAGCAAGGCAACATGTCTGCATTAAGTGTTTTTTCATTAATTTTAATAATAATCATTACCAATTTATATTTTTAACGATGAAATGACACATGACACGTTTATATTAAATGTTGTAGGAATTGAAACAGAAAGTGTCACATGAACCATTGGGATTAATATAAGAGCATACTTATTTAAGCTCACATAAAATAATGGCACATAACACACTCACACACAAGGAAACTAAAGATTCTTATGTTTTGTTACTTGGCTAAAACTTTTCTAATATCTAGGCAACTGACTTTGATTTGTTATTGTGTACGAACGTGTTAAATGGTTCATCTTTGTTGACCAAAAAGGTTAGGCATCATATGATACTAAAGTTTATGGAAACCATGTTATTGTTTCTTCAAGAGCATTTATCTAATCTTTCTGAAAGCCAAATCGCCACTCTGAATTTCTTCAAGAGCATTAAACAAAAGAAGACAATGTAATTTATGGAATACACGTTTTTAGTCTACTAATAATGAGTTAAGGAATCATGATTGTATGGATGAATTCTAGAGGCAAGATATTCCATAGAATACAAACAAAAACAAAGCATATTCTTGTCAAAACGATGAATGAAGAAGACTGTAATGAGGACAGCAGCTTGACAAGAATGCTGTTCTGAACCATGTTAGATGAAGCACTCTTGAGTGAAAGGGATCAAACAATGTACAAATCAAATTATTAGTCATCATAACCTTCAGAATAAAAATTGAAACAAGAAATGGTAATAAATCTTTTGCCACTGGCTCACTAGGAATTGAATGCCAAATATTTTAACCAATCAATGAATAAAAACTTACACTAATTTGATAAAGCCTTTCCATGGATTCAGTTATACATCATAGCAATTTGGTGAACTCTCTAATCACCATATCTGCCATTTGAGTTCAGCTCAGCTGTTTGTGAACTCTCTTTTAATCACCATATCTGCCATTTGAGTTCAGCCCTTCACCATTTGTTGTTGCAAAATGCATGGCAATTGATGATTTACAAGAAACAAAGACTGTTGCACAAAACCCTTTAAGTGTTATCTTCCATCTGTTTTATGGGAACTACAAATTCCCATCAACAAGAACAATGGCAAGAGATTTAGTGCTTATTTACTTGTACTATGAAGTACTGTTCAAAGTTAAAAAGAGGTTAGTCTTTGGAAGTACAAATTAAGTACAAACTACTTGTGTACTATCATGTGATGGTTTAATTGTTGTTGCTAATTGTACAATTGTACTATGAAACTAAATTAGATGTGAGGTAAAAAAAGAAAACAGCACAATCTTTCACAATTGAAAAATAAAATATGATGGTAAAATATACTTAGCAATCAAATCAAGCATGGATTTTTTTTATAAAAAAAAATCCAATTTCATTTATCTAAGAAGTTAATCTGTTGAACACTAAGATGCAAGTACAAGGATCATGAATTTTTACTTCAATAATATAAAGAATTTTTTTGTTAAACTAATACTTAAAGTTATATTACTTGTTAATTAAATATTTAAAAATTCAAAGTATTATAATCAAAAGTTCAAGTAACACTCATATCTTACTTTATCACTGTTTATATGACAAACTCTTTTCTTTTTCCTAATCTTTACTAGGGTAGCCATATATATTTCTAATCATAAATGGAATAGTTCGACGTAGGATCTATATGTAAACTGTTTAAATATGTTTGCATGGCTCCTTTTCATAATCTCATAATATTAAGAATGTATAAAACCCTATTCCTATTTGATTCGTTATGAAATGAATTTATAATGATGGAATCGACTCGATCATCTGATTATAAGTTCAAAACCTAATTCATTCTCATCTTGAACGGAATAGTTCTACTAATTTTTTGATTCTAATTAGTAAGAGGGATCTTGAAATCTAAAACAAACTTTCTATGGAATCATTAAATTACAAACTTTCTACAGAATCAATTAAATTGCAATGAAATGGTGAGTCGCATTAGGAGTATTTTCTTTTAATTATTTTTTTTGCTTTCAGATAATATTTTAATTTCAAATCCCTAGCTCATTAATAATCTACCCATGAGTAGTAGCCTAATTCGCAAAGGGCCAATGAGCAGACGGATTAACATGTCAAATGAAGAAAAAAAAATGAAAAAACAAAATAAATTCTAGAGTTATAAAAACGATGGAATGAAATTTATTTCTTCTATAGTTGTCTCTTGAGAATTTGAGTTAGATTTTTCTTTTCTCATTAATTTCTCTAATATTTGGTTGAATTAATTTTGTTTTCATTAATTTCAATCAAAATTTTACTCAACATCTTAGTCTGCATCATGGAATAAAGTAGTAAATTCGTAATCCTAACTTTTCTTAGCATAATATTGAAAAATTTCTTTGTTGTTACTCAAACAAGCACGAAACATATGCTTGCATATTTCGTTCGTTCATAAGTCAAATTGGATTTCTAAATTATCATTTCATCATGGTTGGAAAAAAAAAAAAATTTTAACCAATTTATAGAGAAGTGATCACTACAAAGGGTTGCACTCAAAATCCACAAAAGCAATATTCTTGTTTGCTCATTCTTTTCTTTTGATTGGTAAGTTCGTTTGCTTTCATAATTTCATCAACTTTGAGTTTTTACAAAGCCAACAACAAAGTAATAAAGCATTTTAAAATTTGTCATTGAAGTTGTACTACTTATTCTCATCAGCATACGTGTTTGGCTCTCTTAAAAAGCAAGCATTAAGTTAGATGTATATATGATGATGAATTGATGATCCTTCTTGTTTTCTTGTTCTTAAAATTCCTATAATATTACATTCTTTATTAAAGTGCCTGGCTATACTCTGCTGAAATTCCTATACCATTACATTTATATTGTACTAATTTCTTGATGCATGCCATTGCATGATCCCATTAAAGAAAATCCATCTTCAAGTCCTAATTGTCAAAAATCTTTTTGACTAGAGCTTATTTATGTTACATGCCCAACAAGGCTTGGAACTGGCATCAAGTGCCAAAATTCTGAGTGGCTAGTTAAGAAATTTTGGTACAACCCTTGTAGCTATGAATAGTTATAGAACCTTCAACCTTGAGGAAAATGAAATATGATTTACTTACAAGCAAAGAGTAGTGCTAACAAGGAAGGATCTTTTGAATGTTCAGTTCTGTTTAGTAGCCCTGACCTGACTGACATTGGGTGTTATATTGCTGCCATTAAGAGTCATTAACTTGCAAGACTGAGAAAAATATCATGCAGAATGAATACTATGTGCCAAAAAAGGAATGTAAGACTGTTCAGTCAATCTCTAGAGGAAAAATCTTGCACAAAATTGCATTTTTTAAGTGTCATACATAACTCAAATGTTCAAGTGTAAACAGTGATTATTCATCATTGTTCATGTGCTCCACTTTCACTCACTGTTTCTATCATAAAGTTAAAGTGATTGGAATTACCATATAGGAAGCAAGGTACACGATTCTCTGGCCTTTTTTTTTTTTTATGTCAAAAAGATATAAAGGTTGGTTGATGAGGAGCAAAATGCAGCAGCAGAAAGACAAAAACTACATGCAATTGTAGTTTGATCAGGTACAAAACCATAATATCTCTTAATCTCCTGATGGAGAAAAAGGGTGCACCGATTAATGCGCAACAAAGCAGTAGAAATCCTCGAACTCTCCTGACATCAGATGATAATCCAATAGTCAAAAAAGTTCAGGAAACTCATGGTCCAGAAAACCATGAAGTTGACATGAAGCCTCTTCTAGATATGATTGAAGTTATCATAAATCTTTGTAATGGTGTTCCTGGTGAATATCCTCTTCAATCTCAAGAAGAAATGCCGAATGACAAGAATCTTGGTAGCATGCCCAAAGTTTTGGCAGACAAGATTATTAGTATCTCAAGTGAAGTAAGTGTGTCTGCCCTTTCATTTTTCTCCACTGTTCTTCTCAAATGCATTCTCAAGTAAAGGATCAGTTTTAGTTGATTTTCTTCACCTTGCTGGCAATTCAAGTTTGCATACTTTAAATTGTTTCTTTAAAAGTTAAAATCTGTTGCTTGCAATTAATCTCTCTTCCTCATAATCAGTTAATGCTTCCTATAATCTGCACAAAGTTTACAACCATGATTTTTCCCAATCAAGAGCAACTCTTTTTAGCTGGTATATATACTTCATGATTTGATTGTGTTTCAAATTGGGGATGATAAATCTTTTCAGATATTGGGAAATTATTTTGGAGGACAAGATGCACAGGAAACAATCTTGGCAATTTTCAGTACACTTTCTCCTTTCTCATGGAATGCAAAAGGAGCAATAGCTTTAGCAGCTTTTGCTGTCAACTATGGAGAAGTTTGTCTCATTGCACAACTTTATAAAAGTGATCCAATCGTAAAGTCACTTGCACTTCTTGAGCAATTACCGGATGTTCTGAATCGCTTTGAATCTTCAACAATGAAAATTCACATGGCTGAACTGACAAACGAAATGCTGGTTCTAACCAAGTGTATATGTGATTTCAAGGATCTCCCAGAAGAGTTCATCAAATCTAAGGCAAAAGAAGTAGTCGATGCAGAAGCTCAAATTCCCTCAGCAATCTACTGGATCATCAGGAGTAGTGTGATTTGTCAATCACTAATCACAAACCTTACTGGGGCAGGATATGAGTATGTTTTCTCATCCATGTAAAGCAGAAAAGTTACATATTTCAAATTACACTCCACTATAGAGTAGCAGAAAACAGCTCTTGCTAGAGAAAATTGCTGTTGAACAGAAAATCATGATAAAATTACAGGAACTAGTAGCTAAGCTTGTCCATTGAAATTGCTGTCAGGAACGTAACATCAAATGCGGAGTCTTGGGAGCTTTCCTTTTTGGTTGACAAGGTGAATCAACTATGCAGCCATCTAAAGCAACAACTTGAACTTTGTCACCAGCGTGTTGGTGAGTGTTTCCTTCATTTGTAGAAAATCCATTGTTGTGCAACACTATAGCAGATAAGCTTATGAATAAAAAGAAATCCGAGCCTTAGAGTGAGATCATTCAGTGATTGGTTTTGAACAGAGAAGGACAGAGTGAAAGAAATATACCAAAAGATAGTAAACCTCTTAGACATTACTCATGATGACAACACAGAGATTCTCAGGATTCTGATGGGCAACCAGGAGGATGTGCTATTCAATGGCCTAACGAAAACTCCGGTAGGTGCACAATTTCACTAACTGTGGTTCAACATTTCTTGCATTTCATGTGGCTTTATATTCTGAGATCTGCCACAGGTCCATTGACATTTGAAGTAAGAAATAACGATTAAAAGTACTGTACAACAATCCACTTTAGGCATAGCATATTCTTCATGTCAAATGAACTACTGATCTATCATCTGTTTTCCTTAAATTGAGGCACTCACTGCTTATAACTATGGTTTCATTTGTGATAAATGACATGGAAAGGAAGGATATCTTTGTAACAGGCTAGTGCTGAATTGTTGAGAAAGAAAACTGTTCTGTTCTATATTTCTGGCCTAGATTTCCCCAAGGCAGAACTTTCAGCTCTGAGAAAAATATATTGCAGCTCACAACAAAAAACAAAAGAGATCAGTGGTGAATATGATGTTGTATGGATTCCTATTGTTGGTAAATCTTGGAATGAAGCACAACAAAAGCAACTTGAGGCTATACGTGACAGAATGCCTTGGTTCTCTCTGCGGCAGCCTTGGTTGCTTGATACTGCAGTCATTGAATACATCAAGAATGTTTGGCACTTTGAGAAGACATCAGTACTTGTTACTTTAAATCAGAAAGGAAAAATTGTAAACTTCAATGCAATACATATGATGTTAATTTGGGATAATATGGCTTATCCATTTACTAGCTCAAGGGAAGAACAGCTTTGGGCAGCTCAGACCTGGAGACTTGAGTTACTGGTTGGTGGCATTGAACCCTCAGTCAACAAATGGGTATGACCTCTACTGCCATTGTATTCAAAACTTACTTCTTTTCTAATCAGAACAACAGCAACAACAACAATAACAACTAAGCCTTTATTCCACTAAATGGGGTCAGCTATATGAATCACATTTCGCTATCGTGCTCGATCTTTACACAATTTCTAATGTGATCCATATCATGGGGTAAAAAAAAATTTTACGCCAGCTGACAGCTTGTCGCATCCCTTCCTCCTTTTCCGGGCTTAGGACTGACTAATTAAAATGCCAAATTGCCAAGAACATCTTCTGAATCAACATAGTGTGTACATCTAGAATTTTATTTAGTACGATCAATGACATAACATTAACATAAGCACTTAGTGATGATGGGATATACCTAAACTGAGGATTTTTTTTATTAGAAAATCATGCAATATCATTGCCATTTCAGATTGCTGAAGGAAAATATGTTTGTTTATATGGAGGAGAAGATCTTGAATGGATAAGAAAATTCACCACTGCTGCAGTTTCAGTTGCCAAGAGAGCACGAATACCTTTCGAGATGCTTTACATGGGAACAAGCAATCCAAAAGAGAAAGTGGCTGAAAACAATGCTATAATAGCAGCTGAAAAACTTAGCAATGTAGTTCAAGACCTTGATCAAATCTGGTTGTTTTGGTCTAGACTCCATAGCATGTGGAACTCGAGGGTGCAACGAGGCATGTCTCCAGAGACTGATCGTATAATACGGGAAATTTTCGTAATGCGTAGCTTTGAATGCAGTGAAAGAGGTTGGGCAATCATCAGCAGAGGTTCTTATGAAATGACCAAAGCAATGGGAGATACAATGCTCAATTGCTTGTATGAGTTTGATCAGTGGGAAAAAAATGTTGCAAGAAAGGGCGGCTTTGTGGGTGCACTCAATGAATATATTCATCAACAACAAACTGATGAAAATTTACAAGGATGCAATAAACTTGAATGGCCTTTGGGTGCTGGAATCCCTGAAAAAATGGTTTGTTTTGAGTGTGGGAGGCTGATGATGAAGAACGTCACTTTTGTTTGTGGTGAACGTTAGAGCCTGCAATTTTGTAATTGATAAAAGTTGAGGGTAAATTACAAAAAAAAACTGCGATTTCAGAAATTTTCAAATTGCTCCCTTCTAGTTTAAAAACCTAATAGTTTACTTCTTTGTGATTATGGAATTTATATATTTATATTGTAGATCTATGTGGACTATATTAGTAACTTTTTATTGTCGATTTGAAGTAGATTATACTATTTCTTTTTTTTTTTTAAACAATTGAAGTTTTCGTATTCTTTCAGAAAAATCAAACCACGAATAAGTAATTTATAAATTTTTAAACTATGTGGACAGTTTTTTTTTTATACAAGTAAATGCCTTTTACTATAAAAGAGTTGAGAGTTCACATGAGAACATAAATTGCACTAGGATCTAAATAAAAATTAGCTAGTAAAATCCTAATAATCCAATCAATTTAATATAAGTAACAATCACTCTTAAAGAAATGGTTTGTAATGAGAATGCATTTGAAAAAAAAAAAAAAAGTCAAACCAAAATTAAGCTAGCCAAATATCAATAGTCACTATGCTACTTTTGATATTACTTATTTGAACAATAAATTTTCATATTGTAATTTTCAATTATCGATGTTATTTGATCATTATTTAAGGGGAAATAATATATACCAATGAAAAACAATATTCAATATAGGATTTTAATAATTATTATATGATCAATCAATCGATATAATGAGATGAACAAATAAAGTTTGTCTTCTTTTTTTTTTTTTTTGCATATTTAAAAATAAAAATATATAAAAAAAATAACTCTATGTATTTTAATTACCATTTATGAATAGAATATACACATATGCAAAGTACAAATTTAGTACTAATAATTGTAAAAATAAACATTTGAGATAAAAAAAATTTAAACTATGTGTTTATATGAATTTTTTAAAATTTGGTGGGTAAATGTAATTAATCTCAACAGAAGTTCAACAACCAACGAACTTTAGCTTCGCGCCTGAACCGGGCGGTCCACAACAAAATCCAAAAACAAAAAACACGCACACACACAGTGGATAGATAATTTTTATGCTTTATCCACTGAGTCTTTCTTTCTCGTTCTCTTTCTCCTTTCTCTTTCCCTCACGCTCAGTCATGGCTGCAATGACAAGCCATCTCTACTATACTCTTCCCTTAAGTTTTTTGCTCCCCAAAGGACTCATAACTCAAAGGGTTCCTTTTTTAAGTCAACCCCAGAAGAAAAGAACATCATCAACCAAAATACTTGCATCAGGGCCTGATTTATTGGGGGATTTTGGAGCAAGGGACCCATTTCCAGCTGAGATTGAGAGCAAATTTGGTGAAAAAGTTCTGGGATGTGTTGATACTGAGCATAAAATCTTGATTCCAACTGCCTCTGCTTTGTCTTTAGCTCAACAAGATTGCACTCCCATCTCTCCTCTTCAGCAACCTATGTCTGAAGATGAAGCCAAGAAGCTTTTGTTCAAGGTGGGAATTTTTTCTTTTGTTTTCATTTATTTGTTTCTGAGTTTTTACAGTTGTTTACATATGTGTTTACAAGTTCACACTGACATGCATAACGTCCATCCTGTAGGTTGTAGGATGGAGATTGATAAATGAAGAAGGGAGCCTTAGGCTGCAGTGTGTGTGGAAAGTGAGAGATTCCCAATGTGGGATTGAACTCATTGATAGGATAAACAAGGCTGTAGAAGCAACTGGGCATCTCCCTAAACTTAGTCTTGAAGAGCCATATCAAGTTCGAGCAGAACTATGGACTTCTTCCATTGGTGAGCGAATGTGTCTATTATTAGGCAATGTTCTTGAATGTTTACTTGTTTCTATTATTTTCTTTTGTATAATATTTCGATTTTCCAATTGCCAATATTCGTGCATAAAACTTAGTATAAATTGATTCTGTTAGACTAGATGAGAAGTGAAGAATTGCGGAAGCAAATTATGGAGGATAAACATGCTCAGTGATTCCTGAAATGTTTCAGCTTACTACTATTACTATGCCATCTTTATCCCATTATGTGACGTTGGCTAATGGATCATATGTCGCATCATGTTCGGTCTACACACATTGTCTCATTTATATTTAAGTAAAAGAAGTCGTTTTCAATAGTTTCAATCCTCTTTTTTTTTTTCCTTCCCCTTTTAATTTGAGCATGATTGAAAATTTTCAGCTTGCATAATTATGTAGGGACTAGAATATACTTTGCAAAGTCTTGTGCTTAAACCTTTCTATATTATCCAGATTGTGATTGGCTGATTGTTTGTCTAGATTGGATGTGGAAATTTGTCTTCAATAATCTTCCCTGACTTTAGATTGATACCTTGTTTGTAATATTACTGAAGTACATTATATTTTTTAGCCAAAGACCATGAACTAATGTTAAGCTTCATGAATACCTTAACGGCAATTTCCTGCTGAAAAGTTTTGAATGGCTTATCCAAAGTGCAAGTAGAAAACTGACTCTGTTTCTCTTCTTATCATTTAATCCTAGTTGACATTTCTGTGTGCCAACCTATTTTATTTTGTTTCTAAATGTCATCTTACAAGCTTTATTTTTTTAGTCAGTTTTATAGTTTCATTCTATTTCTATTAGCTTATGGTATAATTTGATAATTGGAATGGCAGGAGGTTTGAGCATGAATGATTTCATTGTTGCTGCTACGATAGATGAAGTTAAATCATCAGATCTCGTTCCCAGGAAGAGAGTTTGGGCATGAGCGGAGAAACTGGTCAATCTGTCGTACAAACTAAAGTGTCTGCCCTTTTTAGATCTCATGGAGAGCAGAACTAAATTTGTTTGGATTACTCGATAGACAGGATGTTGTATTAGTATTGTCCAAATATTCATTTTGAAGGCTCAGCATAGCGATTATTTGCTTGTTCAATGTGTTCTCGGTTCTCTCCTGTATACACAGATTAATTTATAGTTTGGGCATTCTCTATTCAGCTAATACAAAGATCAGTTCTGATTAATTTTTCTACATATCATTCAGTTAATGAACATTTATCATTGTCTATTTATGTTTTTATAGTTACTGTTGGAGGTTAACAGGGCCAAGTGGTTGATAGTTTATTGCCTGACAACAACAATGCTTTTGTGCCAGATCGATTTTCAGATTTTTTTGATAGATTAACAGTGTAAAGTTTCCTGTACGCGAACATGGCTGCTGACACATCTATACTGGTTGACAATGGTTAACTAAGCTGTTCAATCAAAACATAACTATCAATGCCATTGAATGGCGTTTGATCTAAATGAAATGTTTTTGCTGTTTTGTTCTTGCAGTTTGTATAGGATTGGAGGTAAAGTTGGATAAATAATTTGTTGATTAAGAGGCTACATGCTAATGGAAAGAGTCAAAAGGTATGTACTACCACAAGCTTTTTCTAACAAAACTTTACCGTATGACTACAAAATTTTTGTGATGCTTTTCATTTACCAGGGACTTCTTTGGTGTAGAATGTTCCTCTTTCTCTTTTTGCTTGTTCATTGGCTAAATTGAAGATCCACTGTTATTACTGTTATATTTATGCATGATCAGTAAATGCAATCTGGATTACACCTTGCTACTGTGAACACTCCAGCAGTGCTCATTTTGCTACTGTGTATTGTTCTTTTGAAGTTTTTCATGGGGACTTGGCCTTGCAAGATCAGCCACATGCTAATTAGAATCACAGTTTAAGGTAGATTCTACATTATGCTTTCTTAACAAACCTTTATACTGTAGCAGGAATTTTTTATTTATTTATTTTTTTTATGGTGGTTGTGTGCTTAAGAACTGATTTTTGTCTTTTGGCACAGATCAAATTTTCTATCCTCTATTGTCTTCCTGCTGGATAAATGTGTCAGTTCATCCTCACAAAATTAGTAACCTTAAGCCAGATTATATCGGAAGCAATCTACATAGCTTGCAATTTTCTTGCAGGTGCAAATACAAAAATCTTACCTGATAATCCCTTTCTGTAGGCTTCTAATTTATTTCTTTGTATTTTGTGGATCAGCAAAACATGATAAACTTCTCCACAAAGAGTTGCCACTGCTTCGAGCGGGTACTCTAGTAGATGCTTCAGGTGAGTTTGGATTGCTGCTCTTTTGGGTGTTTTGCAGCTTATCAAAGTAATCTCTGAGTGCAGGCACCAACCCTGTGCTAGCAATGCCGTCCTTCCACTGATCAAAATCAATGAAACTTTTCAATATAACCTCCCCATTAGCTTGAGCCATTAATATGGACTCTTTTCTAGCAATCAATGCCCATTCCTTTCCATCCTTGTCAAATTCAAGCAATATCTTGATGTCTTGTGTCAATGGATCATTTTCAGTGGAGTTAACAGCAGACAACCTGGACTGAACTATGCTCTCAAGCCTGAGCCAGAAGAATTTTATCAAGTTTACGTCTTGAAGTACATGGCTTAGATTTTTGGAGACTATAGTCTTTATGTTACTCTGAACCAGATCTGTTGGGCAGCTTTTCCCTGTGTAAAGCAATTCCAGTGGGATGCTCTCAGCTCCTGCGATTCTCCGTGCTGTAGTAGTAAATCTTTGAATCCACTCCATGTCCTCACCTCCATATATGCAAATGTGTTTGTCTTCCTCAATCTGAAATGTTTTACAAAGTGATTCAATTAGTTTGAAGAATCAGTTTAGAGTTCGCCATGATCATTTAAGAAACAACCATTTGAGCATGAGAAAATGTGCTCAAAAAGTTATTTATCAGAAGTATTTTGTATACCATTTCACTGATCAATGGATGAACTGTATCCAGTAGTAACTCAATAATGCATGACCGATTAGTCCATAGTGTTTTCTCCCATAAATGGGAAAAAGGAAATGCTTGACTTCCCCAAATTCGAATCATGTGAATGGCATTGTTGTTCACAACATTCCCTTGAGAGTCCAACACCACAAGTAGAGGCTTCCCATTGAATTGCCACACCTCATGGATGTACCTAATGGCTCCTGGATTTATCAAGGAAGGGTAATGGACCGAGTGCCATGGCATCCAAGACTGTACGGTTTTGAAACGATTCCTTTTCTCTGTCCATGTCATTGATCTATCCACCATTGGAAGCCAAACAATCTCATAGTGACTGTTAGGACACCTTATATGTTGCCGCGACTCCATGTACATCTCATCAATTTTTAGGAGTTCTTCTTGGCATAGGTCAAGGTCTGAAATAAACAGCAGCACAGTCTTTGTTTTCAATACCTCAACACTCACCTGTCATGCTTCAAAAGTTTAGAGCTAAATTTTGAACTCTCTGATATCCACAGTAAAAATTTACAAACTTATCAAACTTTGATCTTTTAGAGACTGCAGCTAAATCTATATGTATTCTTTAGTTTACCTGGATAGAGTCAAAATCTGTGGAAATGGCTTTTCAGGGCATTTAGTTTTATAAAACACACTTGGAAGTTAACATTAAATGCAGTTAATTGGACTACAAACACTAATAAAGAGTAGAATTTTGATGGCCATGTTAGTTTTGTTATAGGATGATAAGTTAAAGGAACATGCTAAAAGGGATATGTTAGGATGTAGCTACCCGCTCCTTCGTGGATCCATTGAACAGCGGCTGGTCCTGCTGATCAAATAAAGCCTCGAGAATGTGAAGATTGTTGGACATACTGGTATTGAAGAGATTTACAATCGCCTCATAAGCTTCAGCACAACTATTTTCATCTGATCAAAGGGAGATATCATACACAAATGAAGGGAAAACAAGATAGCATCTGATGAATGTGAACCATGTTATATGGAGAAATGGTTTAAGATGATACCTTCAAGATTTGAGAAAAGGACATGATTCTTGGGGTTAGAGCAAATTTTACTGTAAGACATTGTATGCCTCTCTGATTGCACTGGAGGATCTGTTAGCATGCACAGCCTCTGCAACCAGGACAAACTGGATGCCCATGTCCTCTCAGATGGACCAAGGCTTTTCTGCAGGTGCTGTTGGGATCGTTCGTCTGTGAAAATTAGGACAACTTAAACGATGTAGCCACAACACTTGCAAATGGTAACATTAATTCCACTTGATCTGCTATTTGTTCATTGTTTAAATTAACAAATTGATGCATTGAAAAACTCCCAGCATTCTAACTAGAGAATCAATATTATACATGAGATTAAAGAGTACACTAAGCCTATCCTAGTTGGCACAAGTCTTGATCCAACAACTAAGCCTTTATGGCACAAGTCTTGATCCAAGAAAACAAAAAGGTTTTGGTTTCATATTTGTTGATGTCTTGCTTTGTGCTTCAAACTTTTACCAAATTGCTTTATGCTAATTTGTAACTTGACTAGACTGCTGTCTTGCCACAAGGGCTTTACCGCAGTTTTTCCTCCATCTTTAGGTGGATTCCTTGTCTAGCTGAACAATGTGGCAACAAAATGCAACATACACTGTATTTTATATATCCTCTGGTAAGTGATAGTTTAGTTCTTTTGACTGAAAATCTAAGGTACCAAACTTCTCCCAATTGAAAAGTGAGCACAAAGTATCTTATACATAAATATGTTTAGAACATTGAGAGGAGATAGCCCATCATTATACTAGGAAACTCACCAACATGTTCCTGAGCAGGAGTCTGATGCTTTGAAAGCTCAAGACACAAAACGTCCAATTTTTTGGCGAAGTCATCAAGAGTCCATTCAGATAGAGTCAAATATCTATTATACAATTGAGATTGAGCATTATTAGTTCTATATTTGTGCAATGCAGAACAATGTAGGCAGGTGGTTTGAGATTTTACTGTTCACGACCTAAAAGGATCATCTTTCATCTCATAGCTAGATTCAAGCAACATAAATCTCAATTTCAAATCAAAGGTCTGAAAGTGAGTGGCATGAACTTTTATGTCAGAGTAGAAAATTTATTGCTATTCAAAAATAAAAGATTTTGGATTAAGGAATTGAACAGGTTGGTTTACAAGATATATTTTCCTAGTTTTCAACAACTGAAGAAGATTAATGGCCAAAATAACTTTTATATATGCAGTTCTTATGTGGAAAGCAAAACATTTCATTTCAGAAAGTAAGCATTTTGTTTCAACTGTTCAGAAAGGAGGCAAATTAAGTTAACAAGGAATAAAAACAACCTTACATACAAATTAAATTTGCTGAGAAATCCTTGAACATGAAAGATATAGCATGAGTAGAGAACATACTTGTTGCGCATGACCAAAACTCCCATAATCTGTGAATAGCAAACCATAGCACTATTTATGGTCCAACACACTGCTGTGGGGATGCGAATGTCAGCCTTGAGCACATCTGGTTTTTCAGTGCTAAGGACCTGAGGTTCTGAATCTTTAAACTCTAGGATGCATATTGTTAGATCAAGCATTGCCTTGATGAGCTTGGCAAGTGCCTTATACCAGGACATCAACTCTTTAGAATTCTCAGGTACATCAGGTTGTTGCTTTAGAAGGGCTAGTGACCTGGCAAGTGGATTTGAGGTATAAAGTAAGGTGAGGAGCCTAAGTTTACCATACTTCACCGTAAATGCTGCTAAAGCTAGCACCACTTTGGCCTTCCAGGAATGATTGGCAAGTGCCTTGAGTATTCTCTTAGTCTTGTCATCTTCATCTTCTGTAGGCTTGCTTGTTATCTGTTGCGTTGTAACAGAATGCTTAATGAATTTAAAACTTCTTTATTTTTAAAAAGATATGAAACATCAAATGTATGTTTGCAAGTCAACCATGTTTGATTTTTTTTCATGCCCGAAGTTACGTTCCCTCATATCTATAGTTTTAGAAGTTTGATTACCTTATTCTTGGCAGGGTGGAAGGATAGATTAGAGAAGTCTGAATTTCAAGTTTTTGCTCAACTAAGATCATGGTAAGTAGTAGTCAACTTTCAGAGAAATGGATACTGATCATGGAGAGTTTATGCAGGGCTTTACTAGACAAGCTGGCTTTTGTCTTGGTGAGGTTAATTACACCCTCTTCACCTTTCTAATCTCTGGAACTTCGCTTAAAGCTTTCCTTGGTTCTACCATTTTCTTAAGCACTTTACTGTGTTGAAATTAGTTTGTCAGAGAAATTATGCCTGGTGAAACAAAATTGTGGGTGGGGAATGAAATCCTTATTATACAGTATAGTACCATACCTCCCTGCTCAAATTTGTTATGGTACTTGCAAAAGGTCCAATGACTCCAGTGAATCCAGTTTGTGTTGCATCTTCCAGTGTCTTCAGTTTTGCTCCAAGTCCCTGCATGAAATGAACCATGTTGAAATAATATCAATTTGAAACATTTTGATGTCCATCCATACATTCGAATTCATTGTAATAATTAAGATCACCACTCTTAAATCATACTCCCGGAACATCTATGATTGAAATTGTGGTTTGTGTGATGATGTCTTCCACAATGAGGAGCAGATGCTTCATATGAGATTTATGAGCATCAAAACCATGACTACCAACTCCTGCAAATGGTGTGAATTCGTTCCATGGCAGGTACATACTATCGCTTCCCTTGAGAGCTACATCAAAAAACATCGACATGGCTGCTAGCTTGTTTAACCAGTGCAAGGTCTACTAAGTTCTCAGCTTTGCTTAGATTTTCCTGTTTAAAAGATATGACAGTGGAGTTTACTGTTTAATATGGCAATCTAGTACATGCACTTTGCTCAATAAGTTGCAAATGTTTGTTCTCAAGGAATAAAGCTCAATTGCATCAAATACTTTGCTTCAAATTATGCAATATTTAAAGTAGAGTTATTCTCTCAATGGTAAAAAGATAAGGAGTGCCTCTCTTTTGTAGGTCTTTAGAAATCATTGCTAATGATGAGTTGCAAGAAATATTAATAGTATAGATGACAAATGCATTGTTTTTATTGTCTAAACTGTGAATTAAAACTTCGCACTCATGTAAAAGTTGAATATCTTGCAGGCAAGTTTACATGTTCTCAATTATGTGCATGCTTTGCTCCCATAATAAAGGGATTGGATTCTTATCCCTTGCACTCTCCAAGGATCCATGCATATTTGTTCTTAGTTGTGTGCACTAACAGGCTAGATCAACTAATCAAAGATAATGAATGCCTAACAGAAATTGAACTGCAGATGTACTACATTTGCATTTTATCATTCGCGTTTACTCTTTGACGGCAATAAGATGTTGCTTACTGACTTTTTAAGTAAACTTCGAAATAGTTATTCATGCCCTGCACAAAAGCTAGGTTCAACTTTCAAGATGCCAATAGTCCCACACTTGTAAAGCAAAACAAGTTGCTCCATTTATACACACTCTTTAGGTCCACCTTCTTTGTAATTAAAGTAGTACAAGAAAAAAGTTACAAGTTAAGTAGAATGATGAATTCCAGGATTATTAGGATAAACTCCACTTTTCCAATAATCATAAGTGATTAGAACAAACATGTTACTTATTTGCTTACAACAACAATGAAAATCAACAAAAAAAAAAAAAACATAAGAATTGGCTCAAGTATTATAGCCATTATTTCTTCAACAAAACTCTCATCTATACTAATGCATCATCTGGCAGAGAGGGGTTCATCTTGGAGGAGTCATTTTTGTTTTGGATCGTAAGCAAGAATAGAGAACAAAGTTTGTGTAACAGTGAGGATGAAGAGCAGAACACTGTTGAGAACATCCCATCTTACATCATAATAATTCCTCACTAAGTATGCTCGCAAAGGACGAATATCAGAGTCACAATATTTGTTCACTTGACGAAGGTGGCTATCAAAATAGAAGTCCTTTTCCTGTACATTTGCTGAGAGGCTGTTGAAAAGCGACACCAATTTTTGCTTATCGTTTATTCGAGACTTTAGCACTCCAGATTGAAGAAGTAACTCAATGTCCTTCTCATTATCCACCAAAGTATCCATGAGAAGAACATATGAAGCAAATGTTTTGTTTTCACAAGAGCACATTTCAAAAATTATGAAGTTCCAAAACAAAGATTGTGTCCCTTCATCAATCTCCAGGCAAGGAACTGAAAGAACCCCATTGTTGAATTTTATGCCTGCCAAATTTGTTGTACTTCCTTGCTTGAATTTGATCCCATAAAGCTCTAATTCGGATGCACTTTTTGCTTTGTTCAATGAGCTCGGAGGCATGTCAGGGGAATGTATTGGAATTCCAGGCTGAAGAGAAGGATTTTGAATGTTTGGGAAATAAGCAAGCATGACCAGCTCAAGAAGATGCCTCGGCCGATCTGGAGTCTTGCCTGATGGTTTTGGAATTCGGAAAAATTCTAGAGCAGCATTAACAAGAGCATGATCACCATCATTAGTTCCCAATGGAACTAACTGGGACAGAGAATGGAGAACAAAGAAAGGAAATTGATTTTCAATTTTTAGCAAATCTTGTTGTAAAGTATACAGTGGTACCTTTTTTTCCTTGCCTAAAACACTATCTTGTGTGATTTGTTGCCAATTGTGCCTCAATAATAGTTCGACAATAAAACAACCATCCAGCAACATGATTTCCAAAAAATCATAGCTTGTTATTGTTCTTGGAATATCTTTATAGCATTCTCGAGTTTTCGATTCAAGAGTGCTGAGAAGTTGAATGAGTTGTTCTTTTGATTTTTGAGCTTGTTGCAAGCGAGAAAGAAATGCTTTAAGATACCATTTCTTCATATCTTTTGCACTTGCCAATTTTGCATTATGAGCATGTAAAGGTCCTATTGAAATTGTTTTCGGCTCAAAGAAAGGTCCATTGCCATTGCGAAGTTCCTCAGGAACTCGGAAGATGAATGCAGAAGTCTTTGGTGGATGCAATGTTTCCACTTCTGTATCGATGAATTTCTTCAACTCTTGTTCACTGTCGAAATCACGGCCTGCCATGCTGCTCATCAAGGTTATTTGTTCAAGAGACTGCCAGCAGTCTGTCAAGAAAATTAGTGGAACTAAGCTTTGCTTAATGCTCACTGCATGTTCTTACAACATTGAATCAACAAAACAAAAAAAAATTTCATGCTTAGAAGTTAATTAGTAGAATTTCTAAAGCATAAAATTACTTTTTCATATAATTAGAGTAAATTTCAACGCATAATGATGATGAAATTTGAGAAAAACTCACAAACAGCCATCAAATGAAGCAAGACTTACCAGTAAAATGAGCAAAATGTGAAGGTGGAGTTATTGTTTGAAGAGAAATGGATATTAATGAAATCAGTACTTTTTGTTCGTTTTAGGGTCTCTACAATGATTATATAGAAAATATTTGGCAAAAGGAACAAAATGGATGCAAGTTATGCAAGAAAAGAACAAATTGAAAATAAAATGCATCTTTAAAGAAAGAACAAAAGGAATGACAAAATTAAGGATTGATGTTATGAACTGAGAAGTGATTCCCACGTAAAGTAGTAGAGTATGGCTTCATTGAAGACATAGTCATTTAGTTTAGGTACTTAAATATTGTTTTACACCAAATTTTATTTTACCATACCAAGTTTGAAATTATCGGATTAACATTCTATGTAAATGAAACACGATGGCAAAATATGATCCATCTAATCGATTCTACATAGTAGTATAAAAGTTTATTGAATTAAAAGATCTTGAAAACGAAAAGCCCGATGGTCTGAAAAGAACTTTCCTCTTGATGATGGAATGTATTTGTTTCACTAAGAAAAAGATACCATCTATTTGTAAAGGTTCAAAACCAATCCAATGGAGAAGCACACATAAAATATTCTCATAATTATGTAAATTGGTTCTAATCTTTATGAATACAGCATGTTACAAGTATATTCTATTTCTGAGTCAAACTCTACACCTTATAAGCATGTTCATTTACTTGTTATTTCTCTTTTGGACCTGGACATCACAATCTCCCTGCATTGTGATCCTTCCAAATGTACTCTGACTAGCATTGAGGCTTGAGTTCTTGATGTTCTAAAGCTCTACTAGAACCTGCCTTGCGCAAAGAACTGTGCATCATTGACTCTTAAATATGAAGAAAGACAACTATGGATGCATGTGAATTAGTTCCTTTGCTCCACATTCTCTAATGCCAATATCAATCACATTATTAGTTGAAGAGGGCAATACATCACAACATTGTCTTCTTGGTGCCTGCAACTGCAATTTTTCAAGGAGTAAACGAACGATTAACTTGCTGAACGATTTTCACTTAGCTCAAGTTAGACATACAAGAAAATTGCAGCCAAAGAAGTATCCCTGTATGTTTAATTCAGCCTTAAATTTGTCCAAAATTGTTCAAAATGATGTACCTGTTTGATGTCAAGGTTTAACTTCTTTGAAAACACTCTCATTTCTTCTATTTTCTTGTCATAAGTACAATTATTGTCCATTATCTTGTAAATGCTCGTAGTTCCATGTCTGCTGGAGGAGATACTGTCAAAGAAGAAAACAACTGGCCTCATACATGGATCATCAGGGTGATATCCCTGTGTATCAAGATTATAATTTATATCTGCACTTTTCCAGGGCATATAAGACTCTTGGGTACGCAAAATATCAGGCAGAAACACATTTTTCCCGGATAATTGAACTGCATGTCCCCAAGACACAGAAAATGTCCACAAAAGCGATCGATCATAGCAAACCGTTTGTTGCAAGATCCTGTGAGAATCAACTTTTGCTGCTTCAAGTAAGTGTACCAAAGCCTCAAAACTTGTCATTTTTGGAAAAATTGGCTCTGTTTCTTCCAAATGGTGGAGAGAAACCAATGGCCTAATGGGATGCGCAGCCAACAATCCGAAAATATTTCCCCTCACATCCATCTTTTCAATCAAAATTCCAAGTACAGAAAACATAATTTGAACTGATTTAGCCTCTAATTGAATGGGGAAAAGCATAAAGAGTGAAACTTTTTGAGCTACAAAGGAAGTACCTGATGAAATCCAGGCTCACGAGTTAAAGTAATTCCAAGTTCTGTCAAACAGGCATGAATCCTTCCATCACTGCCATAGAGATGAGGATATCTTTCCAGGCAGGAATCAAGGACTTCCGCCAAAACTAAAGCCAGGGGATAGCTTATAGCAAAACCAGCTCCTCCAAATGCCATATCAAAAGAGAAAAGTTTATTTGCCTCAAAATTTTCTGAGTTTGTCCCAATATAATACCAAAAGCTATGATCATATTTTGACAGGGTCTTCACCAGATTTTCAGGAAAGAAAATTGTATCATCATCTCCAAACACAAACCATCTAACTTTAGTATGATTCAATGCTACAGTTTCTGATACAACACGGGCTACGCGAATCGCAGACCTCAGACCCTTTCTATATGTGTATTGAAATCCAGAAGTATCTTCAGAAATGCATATTGGAGGCAGAGAAATTTGATCATTTTCAGAAGATGATGAAATATTTGGTGGCATATTTTCAAGAAAAACACATCCCTTCATTGTTTTTGGCCTCCACCAAAGCCTAACATATTCTTTTCTTCTCAACCATGATTTTTCATTAGAGGTTATGCCAAAAACAATGTGTTCAAGGGAAGTTATGGGGGATAAATCTTTTATAGAAGCTGAATAATGCAAGTTATTTGCATTTGGAACAAGGACTAATGATAGAAGAAGATAAATTATGAATATAAAACAAGATATTAATATGTAATTTACAAGCCTGGATGAGGGATGGGATGTTGAATGTGCCTGAAAAATCTTCATGTTTAGGGGTTTAGACTTTAGAAGAGATTTATTGATTGTATCCTTTATGAGTATTTATATGAGGTCAGTTAGTGAACTGGGAAAAATGGTTTTTGAGCTTTAAAGCTGCATATTTTGTGCACAGAATCTTTGTGTGAAAACAACTATGGCAATTTGGAACCATTATAACCTTGAAAATCAGAATATAATTCTTGATCTTTACATTTTTACTGTGCGTTACAGTTTCTTGGACAGATAGGAATCTAATGTCCAAAATCAAACTCATTTCCTTCTGAAATTTTGCATCAGTTATACATATTTTAGGCAAGAGCTAAATTGACATCCATATATGCATTAAAAGCTTAACTATGACATGCATATATGTTGTGGACTTAAATATGAATTGTTGTATGTTTCTTTTCTCCATTTCCTGTCTTTGTGTCAGTGTTTGATTAATAACTTTAAAAGTTGATTTACATATACGTTGCATGTTGTGGGCTGAATAGGCAATGTCGTATTTCGTTGTTTGAAACTTTGAACTTTGAAAGCCTTAACAGAATTAGGCCTAACCACTTTAAGGAGAATTCAAAGCTTTCAAAGAGGTCTATGGACTGTGGTTAATAATTCAAAGAAGAAAAGGTGCAGTTGTTTGGCCGAAAGACAGCAGAAAGTTTGCAAAGTGCAAAGAGAAACCAGGTTTGGTAGCCAACTTTTGATGCTATTTCCACATGCAAAAAGAAATTGTAGACTTACTTTTTTTCTACTGCTGTATATGGAGGAAGGCCTTGGTTGATTGATATTGCTGCATTAGTCTTAGGTTGAAAATAATTATTAGTATCATCCAAGGCCTATTTCAGTCCTGCACTACTACAACATTAACATCGTTGGTCAATCACACTATCAATAAAGCATGACTTTTGAGTTTTGAGCTTTTGATACAAAGGAGATTTGGAACCTTACAACCATGACTATAAGTAACATTTAACAAGAAGTTCGTTGATTTTACAATTTACAAACATTATGGCTTGGTTTCATTCAATCATTCAAATAAACCAAGTAAAGCCCACTTGAGAACTGGCATAACTCATAAGTAATACAAAGCAAAACAAATGATTCTTTAGGCATCAAATGTCAGCTGCCTTTCTTTTCATATCCAAGTTATTTCTGACCTTGAAATTTAAGTAGAAAGTTGCGGTTATAACAGCACTAAACTTCTCCTCCTTTGGTGCAAATTCTGCTGAGAGAGAGAGAGTGTGTGTGTTTCCGCCCTGGAGTTCTTGAAGATCATTCGGTGCAGGGAATCAAGTAACACAAACCAAAAACGTATTAGGATGATGAGTTTTAATGTTCCCATTTGATCTTCAGAACGCCCATCTCCAATTTTATCAAAACCTTTTGCTGAATGTATCTGTTCACAGGCCAAAAGGATCAAACAACAAGATTGCTCTAAAGATGACTAGCAGCTTGAAGTACGAATTTAAAAATAACAGCATATTGATATGGTAACAAATATCATCCACAAAAAGAGAAGGCAACAAGATAACTACAAATTATAAGATGGTTCTCAAACTAGAATCAGAATTCTCAAGCTGAAGAGTCGGCTGCAAGAAGGCCGGTTAGGCATATTTAGGGTAACCTTGAAAAAGTTCAAGGGTGAACTAACACCAACTCAGAGAAAGCCTTATTATTCCACATTAGCTAAGATTAGCATGATTCCTTATTCAAATTATATAGCATGCAAGGCAATGCTCGCCATGAACTCATTAGTTTTTTGTCTTTAAATATCTAACTCCATTCATTTTGGTCTGTCTCCTTATTGTAGAGCAATAGGATTTGTTTTACCTTTAGTTTGTCAAAACTTCATTTTGATAATGTCGGTGGAAAGTATGTTCCTCTTTGAAACTGACTAGCATTTTAGATCCTTATATGCTATTCCTTTCTGTTATAGATTTCCCTCAACCCTTGAATAGTTCAACAACTAAACCAATTATCATTTCTTATATTTTTGTTTCTGCGTGGAGACTATATATATGGTTTGGTTTTAAAGTCAAGCAGTAGAACAACAAAAGGCATGAAGGGCACAAATATGTGGAAGACTCTATGGAAACTTATTGTGCATGAGACAGAACATGCCATTTAAATTTGTTCTTTGGGCAATCACTTGATTTTCCCGCATGGTATGCGTACCTTATGATTCCAGCTGAGAATTCTTTCAGAAGAGACCACATAATTCCCTAGTCTCCATGTAAGTTTTCAGTCCCATCATGTCGTGTATGAGTACATTACGATTTGAAACATAGAATTCTTGCAAATTCCCATATCTCCAGCTAAATTTCATTTCCACTACATCAGAATCAGCCAGAGGATAATTCTATCTATGCATAGTAATCAATTCATCAGTCTTGCATTGCCTAATATCAATAGTCATTGTCTCGCTGATGGGTGATTGAATGTCGCAGCACTGACGTCGTGGTGCCTTCATCTGCCATTGGGAATAATAATTCAGCATTCCACAGAAAAAATATACCAATAGAGGCAAAAAAGAGCAAGATTAAAGGCTGATTTACATTCATGAAGAAAATGGACAAATACCTGCTCAATATCAAAGTCCAGCTTCTTTGAGAAAATACTGATGCTCTCCAATTTCTGCATTGCATTCATTCTTACACAATTCCCGGCATTATATTTAGTATAGTTTGTCAAAACGGTGTTAACATCAGAAGCAACACTATCCAAGAAAAAGATAACTGGCCTTTCGCACCGGTTTCGAGGGCTTTCCCTTGTGTTAAACATAAAATGGCTAAAGGAGGCATTCTGACCCCTTCCCCATGGCCTAAAAGTTTTCTCCATTGAGAGAAGATCTGGGAGGAGTAGATTTCCTTCAAACACCTGAACAGAAAAACCCCATGCAATTGAAATGGTCAATGAGTTGTAGCGGTCATAGCAGACAGTTTGCTGTAAAATCCTCAGAGGGTCAGCATTCACAGCTTTGAAAAGATGATCCAGAGCTTGAACCCTGCTCATGCCAGGGAATATAGGATTAATAGCATCCATGTGATGCAGTGACAACAGAGGAGATAATGGATGTGCAGCAAGCATCCCGAAAAGATCTCCACGAACATCAATCTGAAAATGAGGAAAGGATTTTTTGACTAAACATAATTAATTAACATAAAAAAATTCAATAACACAATTCAATAACACAAGATTATAGATGCAGCCATGAATCATATACTATTATTCTGAATCATTTAAACTCGTAACTCAATGCCAAAGCTCCACAATTATCAAGAATACTGCAGTAAGACACTAACATTCATTTCTAAAATTGGGCTTAAGTCTAATCTATGTAGATGACATCCAAAACATGCCATCAATTCCAAACGCAAGTATGCTACCAAACAAAGTGCAAACTACTATATGGAGGAAAAAGGTTACTTACATCAACAACAACAACTAGCCTTTATCCAACTTTGTGGCGTCGGCTACATGAAACATACTTCGTCATCGTATCCTATCTATACACATGCTTTCATTATACAATTTCTAATGTGAATCATATAATTGGGGTGTGACAAATTTTTACACTGGTTTCCAACTTATCGCAAACCTTCTCTATTTTCCGGATTTGGGACCGACTACTTATAAGCAAACAAGCTACTTATAGCTAGGCGGAGTCAAGAGGAACACTCTTGATCGCCTAATTCGATGCCATCATTCATTAACTAACATCAGTAATCAGACAAAGTGAAGTAATAATCTCCCTCAGCTAAACATACATCCACAACATTCATCTATACCATACCACAACAATAGAAGTTATTACCTAATCAGTATTTGAATCCTTTGTTAAGCGTATCAAATGAATAAACTATATACATGTTATGAAACACTAGAATACATATATGTTCAAAGAACTAGAGAGAATACACTGCAGTCACTTGAGTCAAGAATGTTTTATTTTGACAAAGTCAGCCAGTTTCATATCATCGTAGAAACACTAGTTAATAAACTTACTAAATGAAATGGAAGGCCTGCAGCCAGCTTTGCATGGCAAATATTAGGCTTTTGTTCATAAAATCTTAAAAAAATGGCTAAAAATGACAAGAAAGAGACCTATGACGCAAAAAGGTCCTATTTTGTGTTTTTTAACACATAAATAAATAGCTCAAGTTTCCAGAAATCTCTTTAATATGTTTCCATTAATCGAATAACACTGCATTATTTCACAGTCACTGCGTCCTATTTTAATTTCTCACCAGAATCCAAAAGACCAGCTCCCGAACAAAAACTCAAGATAGCTGAAGCATAGACAATAATGACAAATGCGAATGATGAAATAAATTTGATTCATTTGTCCATCAAATTATCAAATCCAACCATTAAAAATCTTAATCTAAGTAATAAAAACAGTCCAAAAGGTTCATCATTTACTCTTGATTCCATCAAGATTAGTAGTATGCAATACATTTCTGAATTAACTAACTACATTCAATAAAACCGATTACTTATCAACTTGAATTATTACACCCTATAAGTTTGTAGTTCATATACCAAAAAAATATTCACAAAAATCATGCTTAGAATTTGACTGAAAATGTTAATTACAACATAAAGATGAGGGAGGAAAAGGGATAACTTTTTACCTGATGAAAGCCGGGTTCACGAGTCATCTGAACTCCCAACTCAGCCACGCATGCAAAAATCCTCTGATCACTTCCATAAAGATGAGGGTACCTCAACAAACAAGAATCCAAAACCCCAGCTAAAACCCTTGCTAAAGGTGCACTCAGTGCAAAACCACCCCCTCCAAAAGCCATATCGAATGAAAATTTCTGATTTTGCTCATAACTTTCCGAGCCAAACCCAATATAAAACCACTTATTATGATCGTATTTAGACAAAACACGAGCTAAATTATGAGTGAAAAACACAGTATCATCATCACAGAAGATGAACCATTTGATATTGGAAGGGGGGTTTACGAGGGTAAAGACATCTTTAACAGTATAAGCAATGCGAATGGCAGAAGGGTTCCCTCTAGGGAAGGTGTAGGGGAAGTGGGAAGTGTCGGATGAGAGAAAAATTGGAGGGAAATCAAGGGATGATGATGGGGTGAAATGGGGTGGCTTTTGGTCTAAAAAAAGGTACGTGTTTGGGGTGGACTTTGGGGAAAACCAGAGGTTGATGTATGAGATGCGGTTGGGGAGGGAGGAGGAGGAGGAGGAGATGGAGAAGAGAAGGTCGGAGAATGAAAGGGAAGCGGTGGTTGGCGGTGATGGTGGAAGGTTGATGGGGTGGTAATGGAGGAGAAAAAGAATGTGCAAAATGAGGACTGTTGATATTAGTACGAGGATGCCTTTGATTCTTGAAATTGTTGGCATTTTTTTCACAGAGTTCACAGAAAAACACACGCAGGGAGGGATTTGATGGAAATACGACGTTTGATTTTAATTTATGTTTGATTTTTCTGGGAAATTTATGTTTGATTTTAAGGTAGTTAAAGAGAGAAATGCGGGAAGAAAAGTAGTTATTATCATCAAAGAAAGTGAAAGAAGAAACTAGCAAATGCCTAACATGCCTGAAATTGAGGAATCAATTTGTCTCTTATCAACAATGGTAATTGGGAGATTCATAAAATGGACTATGGAGTAATGGTCAAAATTCAAATGTTGGATAATTGCATCTTTTGTGCATTGCATATACAAAAAGATTCCCCAATCAAATTGAGCTCTACCTTTCATTGAAGAAAAGAGAAAAATACACGAGACCATAATATTGTCATTACACTTTTTTTTTTTTTAAAAAACAATAATTTCATTACTTCGTGAAAATAAAATATAACACATTACAATTAAATAGCTGACAATGAGATGAGTTAGTTAAACTCATATATTCAGGGCAAACAAATAACTTGCATTATATCAATTAATCTAATGATCTAAAACCATACAAATATGAATTGAAAAAAACTCAAAATCATCCACAAGTGATGAAAAATGAAACATTCACTTAATTAATTGAAAGATAACAGTGGAGTTTCCTCCCCTCTCTTAAAATTGGAGTGGTTTCTTCTATAAATGTCTCCAATAATCCCTCAATTTAGAAGTAAGCATGGTTTTGATCGCTAATTTTGAAATAGTTATATTTTACTTTCTCAACTTAAATTTCGTTATACAAATGATCTCCAATTTTTTTCCATCTATTTAACAAGTAGCATAATTAGTCATACACAAAATAACTTCATTTTGAATAATAAAAAGTGACACATGATGAAAAGTAATTTGAAAACTTATTGTGTGACAAAATACAAGTTAGGGGACTAAAATATAACTTTTTTAAAAGAAATGATACTTATCCCTAAATTGAATATCAAAGTGATACTTATTCCTAAATTAAGGACTAGTAAGCTCATGCACCCAAAATACTATGATAGCTACAATGTCTTGTAACTAATAATCTTTATAATTCGTCAAATTTGAAAAATAATAGCCATTTCCTTTGATTGGACAGCTCTCAAATGGTAAATTATCAAGTGGTAGGTATGCAACGTGAGAAAGTTTGATTAAGAAAAATAATTTTTAAAGGTAGAAATTAATTAAGAGTATAAATAGGAGTAGAGAAGTTGAAAAAAGTTATATAATCTTGATCATACAAACTCCTATAAAATGGGTTTAATCACTATTGGAATCCTTACTATATGAATTGAAGTGATATCTGGTTCAATAAACAAAGCCATCAATCTCGTCGAAAGTTTTCCAATCTTTTTCACTTTTAGGATTCTTGCTAAATTGGTCTAGAGCAGCCTTCTACTAGGAAATGCAGCCTTCAATGCTAGGGTAGGTTTATTCTTGCATGTAAAATTTAGATGAGTACAGTCACTTTTATGGTTTACGAGTGGAGTTCTCTCTCCATTCCCTTGGTTCGATTTGGGTTTCTACTCAGAATCATCACGATACAACAATAACAATAACTAAGTTTTTATCCCGCCAAATGAGATAGGATATATGAATCATATTTCACTATCGTGTTTGAGTACACGATTTTATATGTGATCTATATATTATAAAATTTGACAAAATTTTTATATTTTTATTAAGTTTGTCGCAACTTTCTTCCTTTTCTCGAATTTAAAAATTGTTACTTATATAAAGACATATTGACATGTGCATAACTTAATTAGGACTACTAGAGCTCATGACCCCCACAAAAATTTTCTTATTTTTACTAAATATATATTAATAAAAATATAGATATAACTATAAATCTTTGGTAGCTCAAGGGAGACTAATAATAGAGTAATGGTATTTAACATGCAGCAGCAATGAGGATTTCGAAAGCTATTAAACAGCATAAGAACTACACTAGTGTTAAACAGATTCTACTTAAAAAGTTGTTGAACTTGTACTACTTAGCCATATGCAAACATGGAGGGAAAACAAAATAAAGACCATCATGATCATGGATATTCATTTTTGGTGTCGACAAAAGGTGAAGATTAATTCAAGAATTTGATACATGGCAGAAACATCATAATAGAAATGGAAAAATTGGAAATGTTTGTAAATGATTCCGCTTGATCCACGTCGTTCTAAAACATAAATTTGTCCTTCTAAATTCTACCTCTTTGAGTATAAATTGCCTTTGGAAGTTCTAGAATTGCAGGAGTAGCTGCAAAATGGAAAGCTAGGCAAAAGGTAGCTAGCCAGATTCTTGGAAAAACAATGTTAAACTAGTTAAAGATCATAATATCATATCACAAAGGCATTATTCAGTGTGAATGATTTTATGGAAGTACTAAAATATAAAAAACTAGAAGATGCATTTGCATTTTCCTAATTACCTTCATTTAAGTTGCATGTCCTCTGGGCTCTGAGAAACCTATTTGCTGTAGAAAGGATTGAACTGAGTGGCAAATATTTTAATTAGTGAGAAAAATTATTGTGAGACGATTTCATATATGAAACGCAATTAATGATAGTTGAAATCGTAATTTTAAAATTAGAATCACGATTTCAACAATCATTAATTGCGTCTCATATATATATATATATGAGATCGTCTCACATGAAACCAACAACAGTTTAGCTAAGAATGTTATTTGTTATAATTATCTAATTTAAACCTAAAAAAAAAGAGTAAGTGTAATTAACTCATTTTCAATATCAAATCGGACTAAAATTAATTATTCACTAAACTTTAAAAAAATGGAGTTCAGTGTAATTTGGCTAACTTTGAGGGAAAGTCTGCGAAATTCTCATAAAGCTGAAGGGATCGGTAGACGAAATTACTCCCTAAATTACTACTGTGTGCGTTCCTTCTCTCCAATGACTTACTGTTTACGTTGACTGACTTCTCTCCAATGTTTAAGTTCAGATTCCATTTTCCAAAACACAATAATTTCTCAGTGGGAAGTGGGAACTGATCTGCAGTCATCTCCCTCACCCTCTTCATATTTCCCATCTTACATTATTATTGTTATTGTTTTTCATTTGTCTTTATAAAAAAGAATCCGAGCAAAAAAACAAAAGAGGAGATTGGAAGCCTCTCGTGTTTTCTCTGCTTCTCGGAATCAAAGCATACCAAATTTTGGATTTGCCAGAGATATACAAAGGTAAAAAGAATTTCATTTTTGGGGGGTTCCTTTTATTTTTACTTGCATATATTAGATGATATCTTGGTTGGTTGTGGTGGGATCATCAGCATGGAATATATATGTTGATCTGTGTTTTGTCTCTTACAAAACTGGTTGCTCTTTTCCTTTTTCTGTTTTGTTCGTTCATATATATGATTATGTTTTGATATATAACGTTGTATAAAAAGTAGATAACACAAGTATGTATATGGAACCAGAACCTGGAATGGCAGTCCAAGGTTTTTAGTGTAAACTATTCTTCATCTTATAATTAGTTGACCGTAAGTTCTTAATGGCTGTGTTCCAAATTGGAAACTAAATTTCCCAGTAAAATACTAAATTATGGAGAAATAAAAGATGTAAACAATAAAGATGGTACTTGTTTTATTGTCATTTGTCTTACCATTTCAACAGTGTGACACTATTAACATATACTTCGTAGGGAAAAATGTTGGAGGAACTTGCAAATATGGCGACAGACAAAGGGAAGAACATTTTGAACATGTCAGACAACCTCAACACATTAGAGACTAAACTGAAGAGATTGAGTTGCCGAGCGTCTGATTTCAAGCAGCAAGTTACAAAAGCAGAACGAACTGGGAAAAAGAAAAGAAAAAGAGAGGTTGAGAATTGGTTTGAAGAGGTTGAACAAACGGAAGATGAATTCAATGCATTGAAAAACAAGATTCAAGATGGGGGACTTTGGGGGAACATGTCCAGTGGGGATAGTGTTGCAAAATTAGAAGCAAAAAGTGGAAGAACTTATGGAGCAAAGTCGGCATTTTGATGGCCTTTTGATTGATGATCATGATAACAAAGGTGAGCCATGGGTGACAACAAAATTGTTTGGTGACAAGTTTCAGGAAGGTTTGAAAAGAATATGGAATTGGTTGGTTACCGATAATTTATCCAACATTGGGATTTACGGGCAAGGAGGAGTGGGAAAAACCACACTGGCCAAGCACATCCACAATCATCTCCTAGAGAAGAAAACGGATTTCACTGTTTATTGGGTGACCGTGTCTCAAGAATTCAGTATCAAAAAGCTGCAAGATGACCGTGTCTCAAGAATTCGAATTGAGGGAGAGGTCATTGGCTCATCAGCAATCTGTGCTTATATTGGACGATGTTTGGGAAGAATTTTGTTTAGAAAAGATTGGAATTGCTCATGGTGCAAACAAGTGTAGATGATTTTAACTACCCGTTCATTACAGTTGTGTGACAGAATGCACTGTCAAAGAAAATTTGATGTGAAAACTTTGAATACAGATGACGCTTGGAACTTGTTCAAGTATACCCTCGGCCTTGAGACAGTACTTACTCCAGAAGTTGAAGCGACTGCCAAGAAGGTAGCAAGAAGGTGCGCTGGATTGCCTCTTGGTATCATCACGGTGGCTGGGAGCATGAGAGGTGTGGTTGACATATTTGAATGGAGAAATGTGTTGGAACAATTGGAATCATCTTCAATAGGATACAAAGAAATGGAGGACAAGGTATTTCCCATCCTGGAATGGAGTTTCAACCGCTTAAATGGATGTGAAAGGCCTTGTTTCTTGTATTGCTGCCTATATCCGGAAGATCGGTTGATAAAAAAAGAGGAATTAATCGATCTCTTTATTTTGGCAGAGCTGATTCCGAGGAGGAAGAATAGGGAATCAGAACATGATCATGGTCGTACAATTTTGAACAAGCTCGTTAAGGCTTGTTTGTTGGAAGAAACTCAAACTCGAGAACATATAAAGATGCATGATTTAATTACAGATATGGCATTAAGGATAACGGGCAGGAACTCAACGAGAGAGATGAAGGGAGATGTGCCTAGAATCGAATCGAATGTGATAGTGGAGGAAAGTGAATGGACAGAAGATCTCAATGCAGTTTCCTTTTTTTATCGCAGTTTAGAAATTCCTCTAGAAATGTCACCCAACTGTCAGAATCTCTCAACCTTGCTTTTCCAAGGTGCCAAAATAGAAAGAATTCCAGATTCATTCTTTAGCCACATGAATGGACTCAAGGTTTTGAATCTAAGATACTGTAGGTATCTCAAAGAGCTGCCTAATTCTGTCTCAAATCTGGTGAATCTCACTGCATTGTTGTTGGGAGGTTGTGGAGAAATCAAGTCAGTTCCACCATTGGGAAAACTGAAGCAATTGAGGGAATTAGATCTTTCCAATACTAAAATGGATGATATACCTCAAGGGTTGGAGTTATTGTTCAAACTTGAACGTCTTAACATGGATTGGACGGGACTGAAGGAATATAAGATAATACCAAAAGGGACATTTTCCAAACTGAACCGTCTTCAACATCTTGTATTGTTTACATCGGTACAGGTTTGCAATCCACAAGTACTGAAGCAATTACAAGTATTTAGAGGACGTTTAAGTTTGATGGATGTGTACAATGAATTCATGACATCTGATTGTTGGCCCAAACACTACGCTATTAGCGTTGTAGAGGAGGAGACATCATTTCCTTCTTATTGTCGTCTTTCATATTTTGATTATGAGGATAATAATTATAGAAAGGTGTTGGATTTTAGGAAGTGCCAGTCGCAAAAGGGATTGGATGTGGATTTGATACCAGAGGACATCAAAGTATTAATATTGAGTAAGTGTTATAGGTTGTCAGATGGTAATCTCCACAATTTGATTCGTAGATCAAAGGATTTGGTCCATCTAAGAATTGAAGATTCAGAAGAAGTAGATTTCCTCTTCAACTTCTCCTATCCTCCTTCTCCTGTTGATGATGATGAACATCAACTGGTAGTGCTACCAAATTTGCAACACTTGTGTCTTTATAATTTGCCGAATTTAGTGGGACTCATAAATTGCGGAAGACAGCAGCAATTAATTCCACCACCACCTCCACCTGGAACGTTTTCCTCTCTTACTGATTTGTATATCTTTGGATGCCACAGATTGAAGAAGCTATTCACAGTGCAGTTGTTGTCGCAGCAGCACACCCTGCAAAATCTTGAATCTTTATTTGTCAGAGACTGTGAGCAACTGGAGGAAATGATAGCAGCAAATGATAACGATGAAGGAATGGGAGAAGAAATCGTAATCCAATTCCACCCTTCTTCAACTCTACGACTTCCTAAATTACGGAGGTTGCATCTCACTGATCTGCCGCAACTTGAGAATAAAAAATGTAAGGCAATCAGCATCATTTCAGATTTCAACGTAGAAATTCGGGTATGTAATTGTCCAAAGCTAAAAAGGCTGCCTCTCTATATTCCCATGAATAACATTAACACCACCAATACCGATGTCGGCAATGGACAAACATCTTCTTCTTCTGCTCCTTCTCCTAACACTCTTCCACGGATCAAAGGATCAGAAGAATGGTGGGAATCATTAGTATGGAATCATTATTTTCCTAACACTCTTCAAAAGATCTATGGATCTAACGAATGGTGGGAATCATTAGAATGGGATCATCACCCTCGTAACGCCAAAGTTGCCCTCCTACCTTTTTTTATACCCATTCGTTATTGAGAGGTTTGGGAAGATGTGACACTCTCACTTGATTTTTTACTTTTATTATTTTAGACATTGAATATTGTAATTTAGATTCTTCTTCATCTATATTTGAGTTTTCTTCATTATTACACTTTTTTTATTATGCATATGCAATATTTAAGTCTATCTTTAAATGAGTTGTCTGCCACAATTGGCTTTCCATTATTATACAACAATATTCTATGTTTATCAAATTCTGCACTCTGTAAAACTTAATCTTCAAATCACTATAAATAAATTTATGGACACTGAAGTTATTTCTAGATTTTGGTAGCCATTCCCTGTTAAGCCAACATTTTTATTTTCTTCCTTTTTTTTTTAATTAATTCCATTTCCCTGTATTGCTGGAATAACCAAATTTGTGAATGATGACAATGTAATTTAAAAGTAATAGAGTAGGGATTAGGGAAGTGAAGTAAAGAAAGGTAGAAATTATTAGAACCGGACAATCCCAACCGCTAAGGATGTCCTCCAAACATTTTTTTTTCATTCATACATTTGGGGATTCGATTGTGACTCTGAGTTTGATTTTTTTTTGTTGTCTTGAGGTAAAACTATATTAAGAATTGATCTATATAGTTTCGTCATATTACGGTCACCCCCTTGGCCTAAATTTTGTTAATGGATTTAATGAAATTACCAAAAAGATCTAACTTATGATTTTGAAAACTTAAATAAAAAGAATTCATTTATTTTATTCACTTAAAATTTAAAAAAAAATGAAAAGAATCAAAGTTAATTCTAATTTAATCTTGTGAACGATATTAATGATATTTTTGACCAATTTTTTTAATTATATTAGTTTATATTTAATATGATAGAAATTTAAAATGAAAAGAGTATTATTACTTATTTACTTAAAATAAAAAAATAAAAAGAATTTAAATTAATTCTCATTTAATCTTGGGGTTAATACTGTTAATGATGCCTTTGACCAAAATTTTTGAATTTTATTAGTTTGTATTTAGTGTAATAGAAAAATAAAATAAAAATAACACAATTACTTATTTACTTAAAAAAAATAATTCAAATTCAATCTAGTAAGATAATGGTGCTAATAGTGCCATTTTTGAAAAAAAATTAATTTTATTAATTTATATTTAATCTAATAAAATGAATAATTTTATATTAACGCTTATTTATTTAGAATAAGGGCAAAATTAAAAATTTAGTCATTCTTTTGTTGACGTACTTACAGTAAGGGGCTTTTGTTAAATAGTGGTTAGGTCAAGGGCGTGTCTGTAATATAGTGGTTAGATCAAGGGGGTGACCGTAATATAACCAAACTAGAGGGATAGATTCGTAATATGAGTTTACCTCAAGGGAGATAGATGTAATTCAACCTTTTTTTTATCACTTTGATTGTTGTAATATAATTTATTCTTTTCTATGTAGAGTATTTCTTAATACTTGTATATGGAAATGCTCTCAAATATTCTATCAAGCATCATTTTCTTATTTCATATCATTTCTTCCCCACCAAATCTACTAACCAATCACACCCTAACTCTTGGTGGGGTGGGGGTTTTGAAGAGGGTCGTTTCGATTGCTTGAGAAGAGGACGAGGTCATAGCATTGCAAAACGTTTTTTCTTTTTAAATCATTGTTCAATTTCAAAATTTTCTTTGAAATAAAATAGAAAAAATAAATAAATATATAAATATAGTTATTAGTTTGAATAGAAGTGCAACAATATATTTCTAAGTTGTAGTTTACATATTTCAAGCAAACAAAAAGTTTGAAAAAGCTAAAATAATATTAGCAACAAATTTTTAAAAAAAATAAAAAAAGAAAAATTGGTCCAATCACTCTGATTTAGCCTATCCACCATTTTGGTTCATAGGATTTTCTTGTTTTAACCAATTTTCAACTAGATGTTATTAATGTAGCAACCAATCAAACCAAGACATTTAAATGAAAACTAGGAATGTGACGATGCAAGAAAGATTTTTTTATTCAAACATTTTTTTCTTGGCTTTAATAGGACACTGTTTATTCAAACATTGTTTCTATGTTTTAATAATAGGAATCTTTTATTTCTATTCATTAGTACATGAAAATAATCAAGTTATTAATGATTGAATGAAAGGATAGGCAAAAAAAAAAAAAAAAAGAATGAAAGGATTGGCATGAAAATAATCAAAACTCCAAAAACTAAATTAAAGTCATTGTCCACAAGGACCGGTCCCATTTAATATTGGCTTAAGGAAGCTTTGATCTATGGTAAAAAGAAAATCGATGTCAAATTCTAAAGGAGAAGTATGTGCGTATAATATTTTTTTTTTTTTGGGTTTAATTATCAAGATATAAAGGATCTTTTTTGAACCATTGATATTGCTCTCATTATTATCTTCTTAATGTGTAGTCATGAGTAGGACTGATATCGAGTCGAAACTGAGCCCGAGTTTTAGTGAGCTCAAGCTCGGCTCGTTTATTTTTCTTCAGGCTCGAGCTCGAGCTCGATTTCAGTTTTTTTATGACATTTTAGTTTTTTTTTTTGCACAAATAAGATTATTCAATCACAACACAATAACTTATCAAATATTTTGATAATAGTCATCACAATCTATTAGTTATATTCAAATGTAAATAAAATAAATTACAACATATATTGTTCAAAGAAACAACACCAACTAAATAATTCAAAAAATAACATACATTATAAATTCTCACAAAAAAATAACTTTTTTACAATTTTATAATTTTTTAACATAAATTTCCACTCAAATAAATATATCAATTCAAACTCCTATAAAAGATTAGCTTATTATAACAATTCACACACTCGTATATTGTGATCTGTGTCTTAATAAATATATATAAAAATATAATTATTTATAGTATTTAGTATATAAGTACAATATATATTATATAATTAATATTTTAATCGAGCTTTAATCGAGCTATAAACGAGCTTTTTAACGAGCTGTTCATGAACGTAAACGAGCTTTCAACAATGTGTTCAATTATTGTTCATTTATTAATTGAGCCTAAAATCTTGTTCATGTTCGTTTATTTATTAAATAAACGAGCTCGAGTGGAGCTTTAATCGAGCCGATCCCGAGCTTGTTCGTAAACGTTCGTGTTCGCTCTCAGCCCTAGTCATGAAGCAAATCATCGTTCAGAAAGATTGTTCTTGCTACTTATTGAAAGTGTAGATTTTCACCTGAAATTTCATATGGATTTAAGACAATTGTATCTCAAATTGAATAGAAATGTTTCTTTTTATTACCATGGTGAGCAATCATAGTAAAAGTTATCTTTAAAATTTTATTTAGAATAATGGATGTTCATTTAAGAAAATTCTTTATAAATTTTACACTTAAAAAACATGGTTTAATAAAAATATATTTGAATTAATGGAAAAATTCGAAGATAATAATTGAATTTAGTGGAAAGACCATTAATATACTATTTTTTATGGATGAGTAGCCAAATTGAAAAAACAAAAGTAGTAACCAAAAGCATCCATTCGAATAGTTTAATGGTTTGTCAAGGTAATTTTTCCAAACTATTATCATTAGCTACTCTCTATATTCTCTTTTAAGTTTTCGTTTTAGCTAATTTTTTTTTTCTCAAATAAGTGTCTTTTTACACATTTTAATATAAAGAATATAAAAGGGTTTAATTTTGTCGTTCATCCCATCTAATTAATCAGATGGCATTAATTATACTTATTCATTTTCTAATAAAAAACTAGAGATAAATTAGATAATTTATTTTATTAATTACTGTGCTATTGATCAAAATGTTACTTAAAAAAGAATAGGGGAGTATATTATTGTAATCTCCTTAAAATTCAATAATAAAAAAAAGCTTGTGTGAAAGACCTTCTGGTCATAAAGTATGTCAGCACAGCCCAAAATATTGATTTTGAACTGATTCTGGTCCAAAGACATAATTAGAATCATTCTTTGCTATGGCCTATAGTATTTAAACGTCATTGACCATAATGGATTCATCCTTCTCCATGGAAAACAAAAGTATTAGCGGCCACTTCATTGAGGTGTTCTCAAAATAAAATTCAATGTTTAAAATTAATAAAGTATTTTTACACGATTTTTATGATACTCTATATTATAACATTTAAATTACTAACTTATAATTCATTAAATATGTGATTTTTTGTTAGACGAATTCACATATGGAATGACGAATAAATCGCGATTTCAACGCGTGATAAAAGTTAAAGACAATCATAATGGTAATTAATTGTCCCTTTCATCTATGAATCACGTTTTATATATAAATCGATATCACAAGAGTTTTTGTATTAATTAAATCCTTAAATTAAAATGGGATTCATTTAATTTGACAAAATAAGAACTCATAACTCACATTTTTAACGTATTAGAACTTCCTCCATACATGATACTAACAAGTCTAATCTTCTGCAAGAAGAAAGATTAACAATAATTCTAGCTCATTTTGAATCAATCATATCAAGACTTGAGACAGCATGAAACCTTGCTTTTATTTTATCCCAAAACCAAAACAGAATTAGTCCTCATCCATATCATCATCAATTCTATCCCTGTTGCCCACAGATTTAAAAAACAAAAATCTCCATCATTGGTTTCAAATCTTAGATTAGCATTGTAGTATGCCTTGTCCCTCCTCTTCAACTCCTAAAGTAGTCATTTCAATTCAATAAATAATAAAATGCATGCATGTGTGTGTGATTCCTTCACAAGCCAGCAAAGCTAAGAATTGGTGGCATATATCTATGGAAGTTTTTTCCAAATTCGAAGTTTCAACTTTCATCCACATACGTAGACTCAAATTGACAAGCTATAAACCTTTGTACGTGGACAAAGACATTTCATTCATTCTATTCATTACACGTGCCATTTTCCATATGGGCTCATCATTCATGATTCATGCATATTTGTTGTCTTTAGAGAAAACTTCCATCATAGAAAGAAAAAAATATCATACTTTCGAATCATTTCTCACCCCAAATTGTGAAACATTTTGAGGACTCTATTTTGTTATGGTGGGATCCTCAAATGAAACTGACTTTAATTTTAGACCATACAAGTATCTTCTTCTTTGGTAATCCAAAATTGACTTCATAACCACTCTACTCTAAGCTATGAAATTATGGCTCATAACATTCCTACAAGCATCTTCAAAAGTTTTTTTTTTTTTTTGAATAATAATAAAAAAAAAGTTTCATGCATTTCTTATCTTTCCTTTCCTTCTTTTTTGTTTTTGTTTTAAATTGGATGATCATAATCTTGACGTTTTGAAGAATTCCTTTGTTAACCCTTTCTTTTATTCAACATGTTTTAAACATTTTCTTTTTATCTTTGCCATTTTTGTTTCAACATGAAGATTTTTCAGTTGCTACTTGTTATGTTACATCTTGGGAAAGAAAAATAAATCTTTTCTTGAAATGAATGGAGAAGTTTTTTCAAAAGAATGCACTAACGATAAGAGAATAATAACATTTTTATCCATTATGAACCCTTTACAAAAGTTTTCTTGCTTACATACATTGCATATTTATGAAAAAAAATCCGTTCTTGGAAAACTTGGATGTTCAATGGATTTCCATAAGCTTCACAAAATGCAATTTATGGTTTTTCTACTACCAATTAGTCTGATATATAGTATGATGGATCTTCTCTTACATTCTTTGTTTTAATTCCTATTTCAATATATAAATATACGCAAAAAATATTTAACGTTGATTACTTAGGTTCAGTAATCACTTGATAGGGTATTAGTTAAATATATTTATAAATTGAAACATTGATTGAAACACATAATGAAACAAAAGATCTAAGTGCTTGAGTGTAAATATACTAGGATGGCTAATTAGTTGAAAATTCAACGTGGATTTGTGTTAATATTATTTGATAGTTACAAGAAACTGCTAACTTAATTTGCTTTTGAATGGCAAAATTTGCACTGTTCTAAGAAAGCTAGACAGAACTTTCAACATTGTCTGTGTACACATTGAGAGATTTTGCACCGTTGAGAAAATGTGTAGTTTAAAACTTGTAAGCAAAAGGAGTAAAAAGAGATAATACAACAAAAACAGTGACCATTTGTCTTGTAGTGGTATTCCTGTCCTTACACTAAATTAATGGACAATAATAATTTACAAAAACTGCATGTTGGAAAATAACATGTATGCAGCCACAACTTTCATCTATAAATATCATTGCTTCCTTTCAACCTTATACAGATCATTTGATATCTTTGTGGAGAAAAATGTGCAAAGGAAGAGAAGAAGAAGATCAAAGCCCAGTTGCAAGCAACCTTTCTTTATGCATTAATGGAAAGAAAGAAGATCAAAGCCAAAGCTCAGTGTTTTGTGAGCTCTGTAGTGCAAAGGCCACACTTTACTGCCAAGCTGATGATGCCTTTCTATGCCTTAAATGTGACAGATGGGTGCATGGAGCAAATTTCTTGGCACAAAGGCATATTAGATGTTTGCTTTGCAGTACTTGTAGCCGGCTAACGCAACGGTATCTGGTCGGGACATCGGCCGAGGTTATACTTCCAACTGTTGTGAGGTTGAATCAAGGGAGCCAATGCAATTCAAATCTTGCTGTCTCGAGGGCTTCTAAATCAGTGAAAAGGCCTTTGTTGTTTCTCTGATCGGTTAAAACTTCGCTCATTCGAGTTTTGATGTCGTCAGGATCATATGTTTTCTTATATATATTCAGGTGGGATAGTGAGTAAACAACATTTGATGATCAATATTAGCATTGAGATTTTGAATTGGATCACAACAAATATTTCATATGTAATAGACTAATGGCAGATAATATTGTTGTGATGCTAGAAACCTCAACTTCCAGATGTTTTACTGAGGGATCTTCATTTGTTCAGACAAATATAGCAATAATGCTTGTAACAATACAAATCATTTATGATCATGTAATCTTGATTTTTTTTTTCCATATATTGATGCATACATTTAGTCCTATTTCTTGTTCATCATTGGCACAAGTGAAGATGTGATTGTTAGTGAATCCTTTTCTTTGGTGCATATTTTGTGATGTTCAAATTAAATCAGTGACATCCCAAATCAGGCAATTGATCAGCATGTTTATAGCTGATAAGAAATTAAAGAGTATTAGTTTCTTCAGGTTTAATGTTGATTCAGAGAATGCATTTTGCTTAAAGTTAAGGTTGAATTGATCCAACAAGGAAGGAATCAGAATATCATTCTTTTGAGAGGGCTAGGGCCATAGAGGGGTACATGACATGGGGCATGGGGCTCAGTGGTTTTCTGATATAGGTGGCCACCTACTGAAATGACAAAAACAAAGCATTAGTGGTTGGAGAAATATGTCCTTCCATGTTCCATCATACCAACTTTCCAACTAAGATAATTATTAGTTATATCTAACATACTTTCCATTAATAAGAGTATTATTAAGATATACCAACATACCTTACAATAAAAGGATTGTCTGAGATATGTGTGATAGATTTTGTTACTAATGGATATGTGTGGTTGAGTGGTTGTGTTTGTGTTTTGTTCATTTGTTTCATTGTGGGATGGAGGTTAGAAGTTGCAAGAATTTTAACAGTTGGACTTGTGTATGAATGTTTTCAAGATGTACAACCTGTTAAGTATGAGACTACATTTTGAGGATCAATGAGTACTTAATGAATCATTGAATCCCAAACATTGAGAAAAATATTCAATTTTGTGCCAAACCAGACATGGATTTGTACATTTCTTTTTAAAATGACTGAAAAGAGAGCTGATGCAAAGTTCAAACCTGAAACAAAATATCTCCAGTTCTAATCTTTTTATTTTGGGTTCAATCCCCATTTTAAAAAGCATAAGCTGAAGACAGGTGGTTGGTAAAACTAAAACATCAAAATACAATAGAAAACAAAGGGAGAAGGGAGTACTACCCGAGTTGGAATCTTCTGTCCAAAATTATTTCCGTCTTATCATGTCTAAGATTAAAATTATCTCTGTGTTATTGGTTAGGGTTTAATAATTGTAAAGTTATTTTAGTGATATTTATGCTTTTAGTTCCTAGTTTTAGTTAAACTACGTCGTTTTGGACATCAGAATATAACAGATATAATTTTAGACAGAGAATTTGATCTCGTACTACCCGATGAATGTTCTGTTACATTCAGTATTTCATTCTCTGTTCAATTTTATGACACACGTAATGTGTATTTAATTATGTCTTAAGATAGAAAGTGGAGTATTACTCCTTACATAGTCAAATGAAAGGTAAAGTATGCTAAATTAGCTGAATAAAGAGAGCACAAGTTAAATGACAAATCTGTTTGAGTGGGATTACCCAATAAGAGCCCATCCAAATTCTTTCAAGCAGAAACTGCAACCAGCTTACCCAAAAAGATTGTCATCTTGTGTAGTATTGTAATGAGGCCCACATAAAATATTGCTTCATTTAATGTTGGACATCACATCACAGTCATCAATTGAGGTGGAGGTCCAGTTCCAAAAACCCACTATAGTCTTCTGAAAATCCTAGAATCCACAAACGATTAGATGTCATTTCTCAAGTTTTGAGATTTAGCAATCAATTTGATCCCACACTTTAATCAAAATTGTATCCCACACTTGTTTTGGTGTCTCATTATTAATGAAGCTAAATTCATATAATTTTTGGGTACTATGTAAAAATGTCTAATGAATATTTGTTTGTTTCCCCTTAGAGTTCACTAATTTTTTTGACAAGGTTTTTAGTTAAATATACTTCTAAATTGAATGAGAGAATAAAATAGAAAACAGTTGTAGCGCAGCGAATCCTCTATTGTAGAAACTATATATTGATCTATTCCAGTGCTTTAATAATATAGCACGTGTCTATTTATTAAAAAAAATAATAATTACAAACGTGGCGTGTCTTTTTATTTATAAAGCATGTAACAAGTACTAATACATGCAATGCAACAAAGGATTTGTTGGCATTTTGTGGCTGTTGAAAAGAGCAATCGATTTCATTTTATGCGAATATAATTATAGATTAAGTGGGAATTGGAGATTGCCCTTAGTTTCAATTAGATTAGGAGGAAAAATCAATAATTTTTCCTGCTTTGCTACTAGCCAACTAGGGAGAAATCACTTCAACTAACTTCACTTTTATCTCTGCATTTACTGAGGAGAAATTGACTCCACTTTTAACTGTCAATTGACTAAGGAATTTTTTTTTATACAATTAAAGCTTGTATTAAGATATTTGGTAATTGTGGGTAAGACACGAGATCTTATGTCTAATATTTTATCTGTCTTATTCTGTATTAATTAAAACTACGTTGTATGGTTCAGTAATCTCTTGGTTAGGTCTAATAATTGTAAAATAATTTTAGTGGTGCTTATGTATTTGGTCCTTACTTTTAATGAAACTACGTCCGTTTTGCGTGAGACAGAATAAGATAGGATAAATATTAGACAGAGGATCTGGTATATGTGTGCAATGCACTTATTTTATAGGTTTAAGTAGTGTAAGAGAGTGCTATTTAGTTGGTTTTGTACTATCCTATTTTCATTTTTTTTTTCTAATGAAAACTATGCTTTTAACAAAAAAAAAAAAAAAAAAAAGATCAATTTGATTGCCCAAACTTAAACGAAATTCTGGAATTCAGCAATCCATTTAGGCTAGTTTTCCGAGTTAGCAATTTTGAACAACAGAATATCTAATCAACAAACCTCATTTATCCCACATATAAAGTGCAGAAATTATTTATCTCTACACACTTGAACAAACACTGATCAACGATCGCATTTGATTTAAGCCTCAACTTCAGCAGGCCTACCTGAAAAGCATCATCAATTCAGCCTTCCAATCTCCATAGAATCCCATCATAACAATCAGCATTAAACCCAACACAGCAGCCTCAAAAGCTGCCATTTGAATCTCCATAGTATAATGATTCCAACACTCCCAAAAGATGCTGCAAAGATAGCTCACCAACCAGCTTCAATACTCCCTGATCAATACCTCAGTTGAGGATTGTCATCTCAGTGCTCAGTGGGCTTACAAACTCTGATTTGACTGGAAAATTGTATCAACTGAGTATCAAGCTAAACTTCACTAACCCCATTTCAGTTCTAATCAATTTCACTGGTGTGGTGTGACTCAAATTTATCCCAGAAATAGTATCAAAGTGGTGACAGAATTCTTCCATTCCTGATTCATCATTGTTTATTGCCTTGATAATTTGGGTAGCAAGAACTTACAGACAGTATATGAGCAAATCCAAGTGAATTTTCATCAACAATCTTTTTTCAAGCTCAGATATTTCTTCTAATCTTGTGCTCAATAGCTGTGGCTTGGCTTATTACAGGATAACATGGCTTATTTGTTTGACTGAAGTTAATAATTTCTGCCCATCTACCTATTTATGGTTTTCTTGATTTCTTTTTCGCATTTTCGTGCTTTTAGAATTTAGAATCTAAAAGTTGTAATGGCAAGAAAAGCATGCATGTTTCCATTGATCCAGAGCATCAAAAAGAGAAAAAAAGAACACATTCTTAATTTGGAAGTATTGTAAACCTCATATTTTTGCAATATTTGCTTTGGTTCTCAAGTGAAATGGTGAGAACTGGAATAGATTGTCATGGTTTGAATGCCTGTTCCCTTTCTGAGCATAATTGAGGTTTGATATTTTCTTGATTCTAGCTTTGTTTTTGTTTGTATGGAAATCATTGTAGTTTCACATTTATTGATATGAATGAAAAACAAAAAGCAGAATGTGAAGCTGATTGATTATGGGCACATCAAGAAGAGATTTTTGTTTCACAAAACTATCTATACAATCAGCTCATGCTCTTCTAGTTTCCAAGATCCATCATCTTGTTGAGCCATCCCCTTATTCCTTTGACACCACCAACTAGTAGGGATCAAATATTCATCTTTTAGTGCATCTAAATATTTGTTCACAAGGGAAATGTCTCTCTTGACTTCTAAGTTAAATCCTCCCTTAGCTCCTTGCGTTCCAGCAACTGAATGAAGGTAAGCAGCCTCCAAGCTGTGCCAGGTTTGAGTGTTTCCTGGAGACTTCAAATAAGGCGACTGTAGGCTATTCACCAGCAGTTCTTCTCCAATATCAATATATGGAGTTGGTGGGAGGTGGGTGACAATATCCGGGACATTTTTAATCCTTAGAAGATGTAAATCATCCATAGACTGAAAAACATCCCTGAAATTCGAGTCTCCAACACGGGGGCAGCCAAAAGCCATGACTGTTACTGGACAAGCCCTGTTTGGTAGCATTTTAGGCTTGTTATAACCATTAGCCACAATATCAGCAGCATTCAAAGTTGAAAGGGCAGCACCCAAACTATGGCCAGCGATTGTGATGCTGATTTCCTCATTCTTGAATGTTTCCACCATTTGCTTTACCTCATGAAGAACCTGTACAGTTAAAGTTAGAGACTTTGAAGATACTACATTCAAGTCATGTAAAATATTATTGATATTGTCATGTCATGTGTGTATCCTACCGAAGTCGAAAATCACCTGATCCCTTGCACTGGTTTTGTTATGTGTTGATTGTTGATCAGATGAAGAATAAATAGAAAGTACACCCTGGTGAACATTAGCATTGCTAGCATTTCCAACTAGCAGAGATGCTGGTACTAGTGGGAAATCAAAATCCTTTACCCACTCTATTGGTCGAACTGTGCCTCTCCATGCAATCAGAATATCTCTTCTTCCAAGTGCAATCTTCCCTTCATCGGTGGCTACCGCAACGTACCCCATCCAATTTGATTCTTTGTACAAAGATTTTTCCGACAATGACTTCATTATGAATGCATCCGGGACCGTGATGTTAGATGTTGCATACAGATACTTTACAACTTTGTACTTGAATGGATTTGCTTTCATTAAGCCCACACACTTAAATAGATGGTTTCTTGCATATATGCTGCTACCTGCATATTTAGATCTCTTTTGGTTGTTGAAAGTGTCATAGGTTGCTTGAGCCCTCTCACCATAGTGTATGATGTATCGACGAAGATCAAGGTCAAGCGGCTCTAAGAGGTTCTTCCAGTTTTCCTGTCCACTAAGCAATCTCCATCTTGCTGGTATGCTCTCCATCAAATAAAAGTCAACTAGATGGACACTAAACTATGGTTTAAGAGGCTTGTTTCCACCCTCATCTAAACCGTTTGTTCATCTTTCAATTACTTAAAAAATGAACTAAATTTGATTTTGTGAAAATCAATTACTTAGAAACTGGTTATAAGAGACATCCCTTAAATTCTGATCCTGTCTACTTTGAGTATCACACAATGTTTGTGATGTAACAACCAAAGTTTGGACAAACGTTCATTTACTGGCACACCAAATGTGTGGTTTGATGCTTAGGAAGACCTTCTACTCTCTTCTTTAGATTCCTAACTTTTTCATTGATTGTTGGCTTGTTGCAGCTGAAATTAGTGCAGATAGCATGGCACACTATTGGCAACTTAGCAATCCAATTTCATTTCACAAAAAGAGGAAAAAAACCACAAAGTGTGTATGCATTGTACAACTACATTATAGAAGAAGCTCGCAAACTGGCATGCAGTTAACTCTCTCCAGAGACTCAGTTTCAGACTTTGGACCTTTATTTGGTGCAAAGTGCAAGTAGTTTGCTGTTTAGACTATGTCCCTTCAATTTGGTTTCCTTAGTTTTGTAAGTTTTTTTGTCTATGCTTAACGTTGCAAACAAAATCTATGGATGAAATGCCAATGTTTGTTAGAAAGAAGCCAACACTTGAGACCAGTGAAAGTACAATTCTTAATTATTTGATAATCAATCATCAAAAGAACTGTCAAATGGGAGTGAAGAAGTTGAATGTTTATTGCAAAGGAACATTAACTGCTAAGTTCATCGACATGATCAAATTACTTGCGAATAAACGATAATCCCTTATTGTCAGAACTATGAAAGATCAAGATAGTTTTATCAATTTTGCGGTGCACAAGAGATTGAATATGAAAGAGGCATTTCAATCATGAAAACCCTTCCTGAGTGTATCAGACTGGAGATCCATTGAGTATTAAGCCCTGGAATAAGATATTAACTAGTTAGTTCAAACAATACATCAACCAAGGTGTTCAAAACCACTGGACCTTGGAACAGGTGTTGTTTAAGGAGCATTAGTCAAATATGCTGATAGAAGATATATATGCATCTACTGAAGAAACAAAAACAGAATTTATTACCAAAGTTAAGGCAAGGGGACAGAATTCTTTGGGTGATATTTCCATTATCATTGAAGATGTCATTGACTCCTCCAAAGGTCAGATTGACTGGCCTATAACTACAAACACTAAACAAAGTTGTGCAAAGAGAAAGTCAGTCGCTTTCAGATGTATAAGATACGTGTTACTTCTTTCTTTTGATCGGAGGTAGAATGGCTTCCGATATTTTAGTTTTCTACGGATACATTTCTTCTTTACTATTTCTTCTCTATCTGTTCAACATGAAGCAATCCTAAGCAATCTTTATTCCAGATATGAATTGAAGTGGAGCTCTTCATACATGTATAACAGCTTAACCTGCTGCACATTATTATCTTTAGGTCAATCAGCATGGAAAGAAGCACCATACAGACATTTATATAGGATCTTATACTAATATCCTATGCTGTTAAATCCTATATGAATCTCTTTGCATGCCTTATAAGAAAAGTATGTCTCTTTGATAGCAAAATTATACAAAAAAACAATCCGAAATTTGGTAATGATCAACAGTGATCAATCATACAATTGAATGGAAATGAATCCAATTTCGTGAACATGAAGTTGAAGTTGCATTCAAGTGGCCTATGACTAATGATGATTGCAATAGTATGCTGCTTTTCTGTTTCTTTTTAGGTTTCTAGCTAACAGATGACATAAATTTTTTTTGCACAGATCTTTTGCATGGTTTCTATCTTTGAATCTTTTTTTAAAATCACCTCAAATAGTGTAACTTCCTTTGCGGGTTATTTATCATAAAAATCAGTGTCTGTTGAGTAAAAAATGCAGAGTTGCAAAGGACATAATTCATAAAATCAGTCTGTTGAGTAAAGAGTGCAGAGTTGCAAAGGACCTAATCCATATACTTTAAGCTCTATGGCATTTTGTCGAAAGGAAGGCTGCAAAACTTGTGACACATCTTCAGAAATCCCTGCCTGGCACTAGTGGATCATAATCATAAGCTTCACCAGCCTTAACAAATCTTCCCTTTACACGTCTTCTGGTATCCGCCCTGGCTTTACGAGAAGCATATCTTATTTGCTTACCAAACCTGAAATTAGTATACATTAAAAGTTTGTGAGAAGCAAGAATGATTAACCGTTAAAGGAAGGACGAAAAAAAACCTTAATTGATCACATACGTTCTAGTTTTCTTTTTCTCGTTGTATCTCATCTTAGCTTTATCCCTTGCCTGTGGACAACTAGCCTCCACACCAGGTTCCCATGGTGATTCGCCAGCTAGAAACACTGGTGACAATCCACAATCTTGATAGTCAGCTGCACTACTTTCTCCTGTGATGTTGGATAGTGATAATGACATGCTTGAATGAACTTGTCCAGTTGGGAATCCTAGGCCAATGTTTCTATTGCAACTGGGATTCATAAGCACGCAATTAGGGCTGGCATTCATATTTTGCATGAGGGGAGCTGATCCACCAACTCTTGAGGATTGAAAGACAATGCACTCTGGCTGTCCTGATGAGGATGGCTACTAAGAAAGAAAAGCTTAAAATTTAGCCTACAAAAATAGGTAAAAGTCTTTCCATGCCAAGAATGTGGAACTTTTAGTTGTTAGGAACATTGATTGTCTGTCAAAATTACAAAAGAATGCACACAAGAAAGACATAAGGTGCAAATTGATAGGATCAAAACCAAAATTTTCAATATGCATGCAGATATTCATGATTTTCAAGTGGGAAACAATGAATATAGGCTAATAGAACAATGTATCATTAAGTTCGAAGAGAACCTCGAAAGCATTCTCAACATGACTGTTGGACTCACTGACAGACAAGTTTTTGTCCATCACTAAGCTGCTGATTGCTCCATCTTCACTATTGTATCTTGAGCGAACTTCTGAATTGCTAAGCATGTCATAACCATTGTCTAATATCAACGCAACTTCATCAATGTCAACACCTTCGCAAAGATCATCAGCATCTTCAAGTCCAAGATCCTTAAGATTGGGAGATCCCTGCTGCAACTGAAATTTCCACAATACCAAGACTTAAATCAAACAACCAAACCAGTCCTTCATGCAACTAAAATGTGGAAATTGATAGTAAATCTATCTCAAATGGCGTATAAAATTGACTACAATAACTATGGCAAAACACGAAACTGAAAGCAAACCAAAAATGACCTTAGGCAGGTTGGATCCTTCTGAGAATAAAGATGTTTGATCTCTATTGCACGGCGTAACGAAGTTAGGATTGCCTGGAATAACAGGAGGAGTGATCCAAGGTTCAAACTTGACACAAGATGCTAGCTCATTCAACCTGTTAACAACCATTCCACCCGAACCATCGTTGCCTCCTCGAGGCTCTGAGCAAGAAGTCATACAATTCTCATTCGTAAACTGTGTTCCATAAGAACAATCAATGCTGCTTGGAATAGGCACATCAAGAACTGAAGACCATATTCTTGAAAACTCAGCAAGAGATGGACATCCACTATAAAAACTCAATTTCTGTCTATGATGGCCTGGCCCTGAACAACCATTTCCATTCCAATTACATCCTTGACAGATTGACAGTTTCTCTTCCAAACATCTAAAAGTTGCAGGCTGTGAATTACACTTATCACAAATGAGGGATCGATCATGCCTTCGTGACAAAGAATTTGAAGAGTGTACACAACTATCACAATGCAAACAAAGCCTTGCTGAATCTGATCTGCAATACACCACTGCTCTCAGCACTCCACAAAACTCACATACAGGCTCCATACTTTCCACCTTATAGCCTAACAAACAATTATTAATCCTCCTTAACTAACATAACTAAAAACATGCAACACACTTTAAAATCACTTCTTCCTTTTCTTTTTTCAAAAAAACCTTAAAATCCTGCGACGGGTTCGAACTTTTTTATTGTTTAAAACCTCAAACTTCCGAGCCCTTCAATCCCTAAACACCATTCAAGAAAGTGAGAAACATCCCATCATCATCATCATTGAATAACTCACCAAAAACATAAGAAAACCAAAAAAATATATATATATATATGTTACCTGTGACAAAATATAGCCAAACCCCGTCACTTAATACTATTATAGCTACTGAAAAAAATGGAAGTACATTAACCAACATCTGTAAAATGAGTAGACGCCATTGATGATGATTGCAACAACTTAAAAAAAAAAAAAAATTTCTTCGATTGAAAGGAACAAGCTGATGATCAATATGGAAAATTAAAATTCAAAAAAATTTAAAAATAATAAAAAAAAAGAAAACACACAAAAATATTTTGTATAACACGCGGCACACACAGTGGCACTAGTAAAAGTGCACCTTTTTCTTGTGGCTGAAAGTTTGTGAATAATTTTTGGTAATGTTTACAATAATGGCGGATTATTAGTATTTATTCACGTGTTTAAGAAGAGTCACAAACTGATTGACAAGTGGCAAAATGTGGGCTACGAAATTTGATTTGAAATGCTGAGATGGAAGATCCAGATTGAAAGTCGCGAGTGACTCGCTCTGTTTTTATTCTGATGGTGGCAAAGGAGGTAAATATGTTGGAAGGGTGAGGGTATTTGTTTAAGGATTTTGGTCACAAACTAATTGCCACGTTTTAAACCTTAAATTATCCGAACTAAATTCTAAAATTAAGATCTGTGTTACACGTGGCACTTTATATGAAGAGATTTTGATCTTTTTGTTGTGGGGTCGCTGGTCAAAATGTCTCTTGACATGGCTTTTACTCTTTTGCTGACTTGGCGGTTTATTAATAATACATTGAAATTTGAAAGTCCATTTGTATGATGATGGGCTGGTTAGAACTTATAAAGGCCTTAGCTTAGCTCACTTTCAATATTAATATTGGGTTTGTTTGTTAGAGAAAACATTCTTGTTTTGGATTCGGCTGTGGGCTTTCCAAGTATCGTTTTGTACAAATTGAAATGATGCAATTTCAATCCTTTTATTCAATTCCGACTACTTGTTTAACGAAACAAAAATATAGATGTGTCGATATCGCGTGACCATTTGAAAATAGTTAGACGATGTGCTATGTTTTACGGAATAATATAATAATAACAACGATAAAGAAACATTTATTTCACTACGACGTTGTTTTATTAAAATCACGATTTTAGTCATGATTCAACTACGGCGTTGTTTTAGTCATGATTTTAGTAAAATAACGTCATTTTGATATGTTAGCCAAAATATGGTAGAGGATATGATTTTCCTATATACACACACTTGTTTTCATTTATATTTAAATGAAAACATGATTTTCATATCTGTCTAATTTTCCAAAGTTTACTTCCAATATTCCAACGCACTCGCAGTGGTCTCGAGTTAGCTTAATGCGCCAGCAAGAGGCCCGGATTCAGGATGGTTTCAAATTGCAGCATATATAGGCTAATTGTAATACTATAAGGTTCATTTGTAATAAAATAGAACTTTCAACAAAAATTATATTCAAATATATTAATTCGTTTTTTTATAGTTTTTTTAAATTCTTTTTAGGTTTTCCCCTCCCTTTTTCCTTTTAATTCAAATTAATATTTTTCTATTTTTACACATTGAAATGAGATATTTAAAAGTCTCCTACATAGACGTAAAAACAATTTTAAGTATACTTTTCTCGTTTTCTCATTTATTAGAGTTACCAACGCTTTCTTTCTAATGAATTCATTACTTATTCTATCTCATCTTAATATATATACTTATATATATACTGATATTTAATTGTGCAACATTTTTTATCCATAAATCATTGTTGGTTTTATGATTTTTTAAAATAAAATTTTCCCTTCAATTTCAATTTTTAATGATAGTTTACCATTACAAAGTAGAAAGACACGATTCTTATTTATTACAACTTGTTTTTTCACATAATAATATGGAAAGATAAATAATATGAACTCCTTATCATTATTCAATTAAAATATACTGAAAAAAAAAACCTCTCTTCAATTCTTGCTATTTTTCTAATTATTACCTGTCACGCAACCATATCTTTGTTGAAATCCAAAGCAGATAACGTATCCCCACAGCCCATGACAAGTCACAACCAGAGAAAAATGTAACAAATATATTCAAAATAGCATAACTTCTCCAATTATCAAACAAAATTCTCCAACAATGGTGTAAATGTTATCCGGCAGCCAAAACAACCAGCACCAGCACCAGCACCAGCACCAGCACCAGCACCAAAGCCTACCAGAACCAAGCCAAGATGAGAAAACACCACCAAGAGTGTTAACCATCTTATCATACGTCCTGGAAAAACTTGTGGCTCGGAATGACCAGCTTGTCTTAGGCTGCAGTCAAAGCCAGCAAAAATGGATGAATAATGGAACTCATCATCAACATGATCATCAATTGATGAGTAGTGTAGCTGTAGGAGGGAAGAGCTTAAAGGGATTTGATGGGGTGAGAGCACCAAGTATTAGTATTCCAAAGTATTTGGAGAGGATATATAAGTATACTAATTGTAGTCCATCATGTTTAGTAGTGGGGTATGTGTACATTGACAGGTTGGTTCATAAATATCCAGACTCACTTGTGGTTTCACTCAATGTTCATAGGCTGCTTGTTACTTGTGTCATGGTTGCTTCCAAGATGCTGGATGATGTGTAAGTCCTATCTATCCTTCTTCAAGATGGATTTCGTGTTTTTGTTATTCTTTTATTCTTTGAAGATTACAAATTCTTCAAGTTTAATTTCATTAGAAAAGCAAAATCACATCAAAGGGTGTCAATATTTTCAGAGAAATAATTGAGTTTTTGGCTATAAAATGTTGCATTCTCATGTCAAGAAACTTGAAGCTACAATTACTTTCTCTCCAACTATCCATCCACTTAGCTTCTATCTAACTATAGGAACATTAAATGTATAATTATGGCATTGCTTTTTGATTCCATTTTGATGTGTACAAATCAAATACTTATTCCAAATTGTTGTGATTCGAATTTCTAACACGGACAGATAGTTGGAAGATAATCATTTTCGCAGAAGTTAGAAAAGTTATTCGAGGAAAATAAAAGTTTACAAGCGTTTATATAGTATTAAGGAACCTCTACATGTTACACATCAATTTCACATATGATGGGGCAAAATGGGTCAAAATTATTGTGGCAAAAACTTGCACATCTGCTGTTTTTTTTTTTCTTGATGGCTTTTGTATTTTTATGAATGATTACGTTTTGATCCAGTGGTTGTGCGTGATTGATTTTTGAAATATCAGGCACTACAACAATGCATTCTTTGCACGAGTTGGTGGAGTAACAAATTCTGAATTGAACAAGCTTGAGTTAGAGTTGCTTTTCCTATTGGATTTTGGAGTTGTTGTGAGTGCACAAGTTTTTGAAACTTATTGCCAGCATTTAGAGAAGGAAATGCTCAGGAATGAAGCAGCAATAGAATACTTGGATAGGCCAGCCATTACCAATTCTAGTGCTGAAAATGCTACTGAAATATCAGTTGAGGATCGTACAACAAGTTCTTCATCTCATGATCAGACAGTGGACTATTAACTTGAGATTGATTACTCTAATTTGATTGCCCTATATTTACGATTAATCATAGATGTATTAATAGTTTAACATTCAGTTAATGTTCTGATTTTCATATAATTGATGAATTGGTTTAGTGGATTTAAGATTGTTAGAAATATGTATGTGCATCCAATTTAAAGATTTTATTGAAATGGATAGGAGAGATTCCAATTTAATCATAGCCACATTAATGAAACTAACACTTGAGAATTATAAACCCCAATAAATCTTCTGGTTTATTTCCTAATTTAATCTATAAATATAGTCTTCATGTATTTATAAATTAAAATAGAAATTGAATCCAAAATTCTAGTTGGCAATACTTTAGGCTAAATTTAATCATGGTCAAGGTAATGAGCAGAAGATCTTAGCCTAATTAATTAGTATGAGAATTCTTGCCAAACTGATCATATATATGGAATGTTATTTGTAACAAAACCATGCAGAATCAATACTATAATGTATAAAAGTAGATTCCAATTCTTCAAATTTTCAACTCTAAATGTTTTTTTTTTTTTTTTTTTTTTTTTGTGTTTTCCTCTTTTGTGGGTTTTTGAATCTATATATTTAAAAGGAAACAGTGACAGACAGATTAAACAATTCCAATTCATAAGGCTAATGACAACATGCATGATAACAAAACTCTTAAACATGTACTTGAAACAACAACTGAGTTTATAATTGTAATAAAAAGCATTTCCCAAAATTCTACTTCTGCATGAAATTTATTGCCTTTGATCAAATTTGATGTATTTTGCTAGACAAATCTTACTGTGGATCATTGGCATTGACCAAATCAACAATCCCTTTTAGCCTTATATCAAAAAAATCATATTTGATCTTATGACTTTGGTGAGGAAAAATTGAAACACAAGCAAAACTTTTTCTTTTGATGGGGTAAGGTGCAAATACAAGCAACCATTCCATTTTACGCTTCCTAAAAAATCCAGCATGAAGAAGATGAAGAGGGAATGGTTCTTGATTTTTTTTTTTTTTTAACAGCTCAAAATCGTCCTATGCCATTAATACTGGAGTAAATACCGGCTTATAGTTTGCTCAAGCAATTGGGACAAATCCAATTTCATCAGCATGTGAGTTTCATGCATGTGACCATACTTCACTTCGAAGTGATTGATTACTCATGTTGATAGTTGTCATGGATGCAGCCTGCCTTCTTGTGAGTTGTTATCAACTGAAAATGGTGGGAAACTTGAACTGCCAAGAAACCTATTTATATATTTAGGCCTATAAAAGAAACTGTGTTTCTGTGTGTATGTGTGTGATTCTGTGTATATTTATGTAGAGATGAATGCACTACAGACATTAACTTGAATATATCATCGATCTTCTCTGTTCCTTTTTTTTTTTTTTTTTTGAAATTATTTCAAGTTGGAAAGTAGAGGGATGACAGAAGTTGTTTCAAGGATTGTTCTTCTTCAACTTGCTCTGCTGTTGATTCATTATAGTAAGTGCTTTGTTGATCATTTGGATTTCTTGAAAATTTTCTCTGTTTTTTCACACTTAATATTTAATGTCCATCTTTTCTTGGAGGATTCTTTGGCACATTCTGATGCTTAAACACCATGATCCTGATGCTTAAAATACCATGATCCTGATAAAAATCACTGCAAAAATGATACAAAAGCTATAATGACTTGTGAAAATTTTGGATATCAAGATGATTCTTGATGGTTTTCCAGTAATTACATCCAGCATTTCAGACTTGTACACTTTATTCAAGTCAGTAAACAATCCAAAACCTAGCTGGCTAATTTGCCATTAATGATTAAACTACAGTGCCACTACTGTTGTCACTTGTCAACAATTGAATTTGTGAGCTTCAAGTTCCGAATTTTGATGTTCTATTTGTTATGAAGAACTATTAAGGCGGCAAGGAGTTGGGCAGAAGTGTAAGCACTAAACAATAATATAGAATCTGTGAAATGGTTATAGAGGGAATGGTGATTAAAGCATTTGTGTGCTTCATTGGTTATTCTTGTGGTTGTGATATAGGCATAAGGCTATGTGCAAAAAGTTTATCACTGCACTTGTTAATTACAATCTGCATGTATATCTGCTGCAGATGTTCCAAAGTCTCTGAGCAGGCCAGATGGTGATATAATCAGTTCTTATTCAACAAATAGAAAACATTATACTTCTTTTGCCTATATCTCTCCAAGCAGAGATCTTCAGTCTCTTGCCAGAGCACAAGCACCTTCACCACTGATGCCTTTCACATATAAAAGTATTCCAAAGCTATCAGGTTTGCACTGGCCCTATTTTAAGTACATTGCAGGGAATAATTTGTATGCAGTCCGGTGATCAAGGCAGTGATTTCACTTAATGAACAGGTCATGCTTTCAAAATTTAACACAAGAATTCAGTTGAAGTTCAGTTAATGAACAGGTCAATATACCAGTCCTAAAATTGTTGTTCTGTAGTTGCATCCGAACTTTCTGTGAAACGAATTCCTGATGAAGATTTTGGACTAAAATGGTCAAATAGTATTACTAAGAAGGGAAGTTGGAATTATATGAGATTCACTTTCATAAATTAATCTTCATTCTTGATGGTTGCCTTAATCAATATGGTCAGAAAGGAAGTGTTTTTCTGGGTAGAGCAGAGGCTGCTAGTACTATTATGCTGACATGAGAGTGTTTGATCTTCAGGTCTGTGCGAGTTCAATTTTTCCTCGGCAGGAAGCGTATTGAAAGTAACAGCAACTGACTGCTGGTCTTCTCTAGCCCCATATCTTGCTAATGCAGTTTGTTGCCCACAGTATCAGGCCAGTCTTGTAATTCTTCTGGGACAATCCAGCAGCAACACTGGAATGCTTGCACTGAACGAAACTCATGCCACACACTGCATTTCAGATGTTGACAAGATCCTCGAAAGTCAAGGTGCAAATGACAATCTTCACAAGCTATGCTCAACAGGTCCAAGCAATCTTACTGGAGCTTCATGCCCTATTATAGATGCTAATGAGGTTGACGGCATCCTGGCCTCATCAGGACTTGTAGCAACGTGTGATCGAATTGATATGGATGTTGAATGCTGCGACAGACTTTGCCAAAATGCCATATCAGCTGCAGCTAAAAGACTAACTTTGAGGAATCATAGTATGACAACTTTGAGTAGAAATTCCATCTCAACTGAAGATTCTGATAATCTTAGTCACTGTTCCAATGTTGTGCTCAGATGGCTTGCCACTAAGCTCGATCCTTCTACGGCAAATAGAGTTCTCAGGGGACTTTCTAGCTGCAATGTAAATGAAGGTAATTAAGAAAAATGTTAAAGAGATGCATCTTCTAGTTTTTATATTTTAACAAATTCAAAATCAAATATCCATCCAAAGCTAAGAGAGGTTCAGTTTTTTAACTCTATGAATAGGCTGTCCCCTGGTATTTCCTGATATCAGCCGAATTTCTGATGAATGTCAAATTCCAATGAAGAATCAGACATCGTGCTGCGATGCCATGGCAAATTACATGTCTCAATTGCAAGAGCAGAGTTTTATCACTAATTTGCAAGCATCAAATTGTGCTGCATTGCTTAGTATGAAGTTGCAGAGTGTTAACGTATCTAGCAACATTTATAACCTCTGCCATATAAACCTGAAGGACTTCTCACTTCAAGGTTAGTATTCCTTTGTGTTCCTGGATATTCCTTATTTTTGTTCTCTTGTGTTAAAAATGCTTACGATTTTTTTCCCTTCAATTCATGGTTCGTCATGGTTCAATCGACTGAATACACATTGCCTTCGCCAGTGGATGCAAAAGGTAATGATTTCGAAAGATAATGATGCGAAAATATCAACTAATGTTATGAAATTTAGCTTTTTGTCACATGCTCTATCTGTGTAACATGTACAACGCAAAAAATTAAAATGCTAATGTCTTAACTGAAATCACTTCAAGTTAGAGCAATTCAGTCTAAGTCATCATTTGTTGTTTTAAGCATTTTTGACATTTGAGGCCTTCAACAAATCATTCGCACTGAATGCCTTTGTGAGGTGATCTTTAACTAGTTTAACATTGTTTTCCCCAGAATCTGGCTGCCTTTTGCCTAGCATGCCATTTGATGTAAACTTCGATGAAAGTTCCGGAATTGGATTCATTTGTGATCTCAATGACAATGTTGAAGCTCCTTGGCCCTCTGGTCATTTTGTCTCTTCACCTTCCTGCAATAAAAGTAGCTCATGTATGTAGAAATGATACTTTTCTTCCTTCATTATGACGTTGCATCTCCGCAGCTAGCTGTAGTAGAAACAGTCTCTATTTTGTAGTTTTCGTTTTCCTTTTTCATATCTTTTGCATTAACTTCATATGATGATTTTGCAGCTAATCCTGTAATTCCAGAACTTCCAAAGGCAACTTCTAATCAAAGAGGTAGAAGGGTACCTTTATGTTTTAGAACGACGTCAAGTGGAATCATTTACAACCATTTCCAATTTTTTGCATTTCTATTATGATGTTTATGCCATGTATCAATCTCTTGAATCTTCATCATTTGTCAATACCATAATGAATATTCATGGTCATGATGGTTCTGATGGCCAAATAGTACTAGTTCAAGAACTTTGAAGTAGAATCTGTTTCACAGTAGTGTAGTTCTTATGCTGTTGAAATAGAATTTTTTCCTTTTCAAAATCCTAATTGCTATTGCATTTAAATACCATTACTCTATTATTAGAGCCCCTAAAGCTACCAAAGATGGCCGAAATATGTTCACTATATCTTTCACGATCTTATTATCTTTGCTAGGATGAAGATTCAATATCGAAAACAAAGACTTATTTCCCTGTGGTGCATAGAGTCTGGATTAGGCTTTCAGTTTCAGCTACCATAAGTTGCAATAATTTAGTAAAATCCTTAAATGTTACACAGATTAAGAACAATGCCATTGCATACTGATGTTTTTTTCTTTTCAACCTTTGCAGGATTGGACATCAGCTATTTCATGCTTGCATCGCTTTTTTCCATTTCACTCATCCGTTGATCCTATCTCATTTTGAGGATGCAATCTGATTCTGTTAGCCCACCAAAGTTAATGTAAAATTGTTCTATACATTTATTGTAAGTAAATCCAAAAATATTCAAGATCATAGCCAAAGTGAGTATTAGTCAGTGGCAATCATTCCAAGAATAAAGTTTGTTGCTATTATTAGAGTTTCACCACTCAGAGAGTTGTGATGGGGAATGCCATACATCATTTGACCTGGTGAAAGATACTCACTTTGTGGCCTTGAAATACACCCCCAGTTCTCATCTCCCCACAGGTTTGGCATTATTGAACCAATCCAGAGAAATGGATTAATAAGAAAAAGAGAATAAACTAAAAATGTGTAGCTTAGCAGATGTTCATAGCCAATCAAGAATGATTACAACAATCAAAGGGAAGAAAAAGTGTCAAGTAGAGTCACTTTCGAATCCTCAATCAACGGATAAAAAAATGGTTGGAGGGCATTCTTAGTAATGGGATTGTCCCATTCTAATGAATCCCACCATTCTTTAGATCCTTGGATCCGTTCAAGAGTCTTAGGAGTATATGTTTGTCCATTGGTGGTTTTGATGGGAATAAACAAAGGTAAACTTTTTAACTTTGGACAATTTAATACCCAAATTTCTTTGATGGAATCAGAAATGATCATGATTGCCTTACATTTATTCTCAAGTTGCGGCAGATTACTGAGCCACAAGTCTTGTAATTTTGGAAGTCGCACGATTTCTTCTTGCATTCCTCGATCATCATCATCATCATCATCATGATCGTTTGCTGCTATCTCCTCTAGTTGCTTACAAAAAGTGACATTATAATTCTTCAAGATTTTGCAGGCTTTCCTGAAGCAACTGCACAGTGAATAGCTTTTTCAATCTGTAGCATCTATTAATGGACAAATGAGTCAGAGAGGAAAATGTTCTTGGACAATTTCATATATGAAATCGCAATTAACTTCCATTTCATATATGAAATCGCGAGACCACATCAAGAAGTTTTCTTTTTGGTGATATATTCGGTTGCCTGCTATTACTATCTAGAGGATTTTGGGGCTCTAGTATATCTCTGAATAGGAGAGGAAATTTTGTTTGGGTTAATAGAAATGTTTAACATGAATTACTTAGAAACTTTGTTATTGTGCTATTTGTGTGGAAAAAAGTAAAGAATAGTATTTCATAATAAAATTATTAAGATTAACACTGTGTGTGCATTGGGGATGATTTAAAAATATTTTTTTTTGTCATTAAATAATAAATGTATTATAAATGTATTTATGTACTAATGTGATCAAGATAAACATTAGTACATAAAGTATCCTACACTCAAGAATCACAGGTTAGGGACATATAGCAAGGGATTCATAGGATAGAATACTTCAATTTCAAACATACTCAACTGTTGGCCAATATGTTGGAAGTCCTTAAACAAGCTAAATTTTTGGCCTTTAGGAAAGGTTGGGATGGGGAGTAGATTGAGATCTGTAACTGTAAGTAGTATTTCGGATATTCTATTAAATTTTGTGTTTTATTTCTTATTTTATTTTATTAATTCACGCAACGTATATCTAACTACAATTCTCTCAAGTATTTTATGAATCAAAGAATAAAACGCTGAATGTTACCGAAAAATCCATTAAGCAAAGTAGCATGTAATGTTAGATTTTGTTCTAACATCCGTTTTGGCGAAAAGTAAAAAGGAAAAAAATGCTTATATGCAATTGCTACAACTGTTCTCCCTAATCCATGGTTTGTTTTATTAGAATATAACAATATCACGTTTACAGTTTAATTAATTAAAAAAAATGTTATGCCTTTTTTTTTTTTTTGTAATACTTTAAAATTTTGTTACGGCTAAATGAGAATTTATGGTAAATTTAAAAACTAAAAATATATTTTCACTTGTAGGATAATAACTGCCTGGGTAGATGAAAAAAAACTCCTTTACTTTGAGAAAATTTTCTCCCTTAATAACAAATTACTCTTTTTATAATTTTATAAAAGAAATCTATGGTACTTTTTCTTGCAAAAAAACCGAGTATTTAAAAATGAAAACAAAAAGCCTCAGTCGGAATGAATTTGTAAAGCTAAAGTTAATCCAAATATAAATTTTCATATATAATTCTTGTACATATATTTTCTTTTTGGATAATTGTAAAATTTAATTTTCCTATTATCATTCTTAAACAAATTCAAAAACAAGAAAATCAAGTCCATTACAAAGTAGTAGAGCCCAAGAGGTTAGAAACAACGTCGTTTAAGGATATCAGCACTGCGTCGCTTGGTGGGTTCATTTCATTCATTCTCCCTGCGGGAATCGGAACTCCCTCTAATGTTTCTTTGTGGGAATTCAGTGATAAACTGAAGACGATTTTTCCCATTATTCAGGAAGAAACAGCAATTGGCGTTTGGCCCAGCACGATGATGACGAAAAGGGGAGCTTTTGCTATGGGTAGAGCTCAGATTCGAAAAGCACTGAAACGAGGTACCAACACTACTGCTATTGTTGATTTTCTTTGGTCTCCGTACCCAAATCCAAACCCATTTGTTCTTCATTATGCAACGTACACTGGTAGTTGTTTCAAATTGAATGCTGCTAGGTTGAGGAATGATATTGTTAAAATCAAGAATGTTGATGATGCTGTGGATTTGTACCATCAGATGCTCCGGATGAGGCCTCTGCCTTATGTGATCCATTTCAATCAACTGCTTGGGCGCCTAGTTAAGATGGAGCATTATTCACCTGCCATTTCCGTTTACAGAGATATGCGCGTAAGAGGCGCTCTAACTTGCGATTATACCATGAATATAGTCATTAACTGTTACTGCCTTGTTGGTCGAGTCGATTTTGGGTTTTCTGTTTTGGGGACCTTCTTCAAGCGTGGTTTTGTGCCTGATGTAACCACATTTAGTACCATACTCAAAGGGCTCTTTCTAGTTGGTAGGATTTCTGAGGCGCAGGTATTGTTCCTCAAGATAATTTATGAAAAACTCTGTCAACCGGATCTAGTTACGTATGGAACTGTAATAAATGGGCTGTGTAAGGTGGGGAATACTTGTAAAGCCATTGAATTTCTGAGACTCATGGAAAATAAAAATTGGGAACCACCCGACCTTGTTATCTATAACACTATTATTGACAGCCTGTGCAAGGATAAAGTGGTGGATAAAGCTCTTTCCATTTTACATGAGATGATTCAAAAGGGCATTCCCCCGAATGTTGTCACTTACAATTGTTTGATTCATGGCCTTTGTAGTTTAGGCAAATGGAAAGAGGTAAAAAACGTGTGGAATGAGATGATTGGTTACACTATTGCTCCCGATATAGTTACTTACAATATCATGATAGATTCATTTTGCAAGGAAGGTTTAATTAAAGATGCAGAAGATGTATTCGAAATCCTGGTCCAGAAAGGTGAGAATCCTGATATAGTAACGTATAATGCACTGATGGATGGGTACTGCTTGCAGGGCCAAATAGATAAAGCAAGAAAAGTTTTCTTTACTATGGTTGCTAAAGGTCTTGTTCCCAATCTTCTGAGCTATAATATTTTGATCCATGGATACTTTGGGAAAATGAAAATGGATGAGGCCATGAATCTCTTTCGCGAGTTACCACGCAAAGGATTAACACTTGATACTGGTATTTATACGACTGTTTTGAAAGGGTTATTTAGGATGGGTAAATGTGTTTCTGCAATAGAAGTTTTCAACGAGATGCAAGCTGCCGGCCTAAGTCCTAATTTCTATACGTACTGCGTGTTGTTGGATGGCTTATGCACGAGTGGACATGTTGATGAAGCCCTGGAATTACTGCATACGATTGAAGCTGCAAATCTTCATATAACTATGTACAATATTATCCTTGACGGATTATGCAAAACTGGGAGACTTGATATTGCTCGAGGACTTTTCAATAGTCTCTCTGTTAAAGGATTATATCCAGATGTTATAACATATACCACGATGCTAACTAGCCTTTCTGCTGCGGGTTTGCTAAAGGAAGCTAAAGAGCTTTTCTTGAAAATGGAAGAGAATGGTTGTTTGGCTGATCGCACCACTTTCAGTGTTGTTGCCCGAGGACTACTTCAGATAGGTGAATACGACGAAGCAGAGATGTTTCTTGAGGAAATGGCTAGGAGGGGATTTTCACTAGATTCATCTACTTTTTCCACTCTAGTCAATTTGCTCCCAGAAAAAGTGAGTGAAATTTCTCTTCTGAAGATAATTCAGAAGTTTGAACCTGACAGTCAAAGGTGAAATTCTCGAATGGAGGATAAAGAGCAACATCCTATGGCTCTTCATGTTTGCATTTTCTTAAATGGTCTTTTTTGAGCATTTGAAACCAACAGCCTGTGGCTCTCTTAAATCTTCTTGTAGCTCATGTATTCAATGACTTCTATTTTTTGGATAAATTAACTGAATATAAGGAACCCAATTGGATTTATTTTAATTTCATTGAGTTTATTGAAATTTAGGTGAAGTTCTTACTGGGAAATGAAACAATCTCCAGAAATATGACAATCTTTATTGATGAATATGGAAATCGTACTTTTGTGCTAAAACTTTAGGATGATTTTTAAGTCAGAGCTTTGTTTACTTATATTGATTTAGTCATTAGGGAGAGATCTTCTGTTAATAGGTGATTATGAATGAATGTTCTCAACTATGTTGTTACAGAGATGTTGGTAGCGTTCCATTTTTCCTATATTGCAGGTTCTGCTTCGAGGTCTGAAGAATGCACGTAAGGCAGTTGAGTATTAGGGATCACATTTGTTCTGTAAAAGATGTTATACAGTACATTGGATCTATGTCCCTAATTAGTGCTAACATGAACTCTACTTGGATCTATGTCCCTAATTAGTGCTAACATGAACTCTACTTAAGTTAACGCGAAGCTTGATGATTTTAAACAATAGCTCTTGCTGCATTTGAAAGTTTGATGGTTAAAATTTCAGGCCAAGTGTGTGCTTGAACAAATTCCAAGCTTCATCTGTATCCAAAGTTTTCACATCAAATTTTCTTTGACAACGCATTCTGTCACACAACTGTAATGAGCGGGTAGCCAAAATCAGTCTACACTTGTTTGCACCAAGAGCAATTCCGATACTTTCTAAACAAAATTCTTCCCAAACATCGTCCAATATAAGCACAGATTGCTGATGAGCCAATGGCCTCGACAACCTGGCAGCCCTTCGATCTTCTTCATCCTCGCCAGATAGATCAAGCTTTACGAGTTTGGCAATGTCATCCTGCAGCTTTTTAATACTGAATTCTTGAGAGACGGTTACCCAGTATACATTGAAATCTGTTTTCTCCAGGAGATAATTGTGAACATGCCTGGCCAGTGTGGTTTTACCTACTCCGCCCTGCCCATAAATCCCAATGTTGGATAAATTATCAGTGAGCAACCAATTCAAAATTGTTTTCAAACCTTCCTGGAACTTGTCACCAAACAATTTTGTTGTCACCCGTGGCTCACCTTTGTTATCATGATCATCAATCAAAAGGCCATCAAAATGCTGACTTTCACTGTGCTCCAAAAGTAGTTCCACTTTGCAACCAATTTTGCAACACTATCCCCACTGTATACGTTCCCCCAAAGTCCCCCATCTTGAATCTTGCTTTTCAATGCATTGAATTCATCTTCCGTTTGTTCAACCTCTTAAAACCAATTCTCAACCTCTCGTTTTCCTTTCTTTTCCCCAGTTCGTTCTGCTTTTGTAACTTGCTGCTTGAAATCAGACGCTTGGCAACTCAATCTCTTCAGTTTAGTCTCTAATGTGTTGAGGTTGTCTGGCATGTTCAAATTGTTCTTCCCTTTGTCTATCGCCATATTTGCAAGTTCCCTAAGAAGTATATGTTAATAGTGTCACACTGTTGAAATGGTAAGACAAAATGACAATAAAACAAGTCCCATCTTTATTGCTTACATCTTTTATTTCTCCATAATTTAGTATTTTACTGGGAAATTTAGTTTCCAATTTGGAACACAGCCATTAAGAACTTACAGTCAACTAATCATAACATGAAGAATAGTTTACTCTGAAAACCTTGGACATTCATTCCAGGTTCTGGTTCCATATATAGTACTTCTGTAATCTACTTTTTATACAACGTTAATCATATATATGAACAACGCGGAAAAAGGAAAAGAGCAACCAGTTTTGCAAGAGACAAAACGCAGATCAACATATAACATATATATAATCAATGCTGATGATCCCACCAAGATATCATCTGATATTTGCAACGAAAGATGAATGGAACTTCCAAAAAAATAAATTATTTTTACCTTTATATATGTATCTTGCAAATCCAAAATTAATTTGTAATGCTTTGATTCCAAGAAGTAGAGAAACACGAGACGAGAGCCTTCCAAACCCACAAATTCAACCCTTTTCTTCTGCTGGAATTCTTTTGAAAAAGGCAAATAAGAAACAACAAAAATAATGCGAGATGGGAAATATGAAGAAGAGGAGGCTGGAGGGAGATGCCGGCAGATAAGTTCCCACTGAGAAATTATTGTATTTGGAAGTGAAATCTGAACTTAACAATTAACATTGGAGAAAAGTCAGTCAACGTAAACAGAAAGAGTAGTCATTTTCATATGAGTTTCTTGGATTTGGGATGAGTTGGAAGGAACGATGTCGGTGGAGTAATTTTGTCACCCTACCTCCTCCAGCTTTATGAGAATTTCGCATACTTTTCCTCAAGTTTACGAAATTACTCATAACTCCCTTGTTTTAAATTTTAGTGAATAATTAATTTTAGTCCGATTTGATATTGAAAATGAGTTAATTACTTGGTTTAATGCCTTTCTGCTATGATCTTTAACTAGTTTAATGTTATTTTCCCCATGGGAAGAAGAATCTAGCTGCCTTTGGCCTAACTTTCCATTTAATGTAAAATTTATTGGTTAATTGAAGGAGGAGGAGGAGCATAGGACAAGTTGAAGATTGATAAGTCGGGGTTGTACCGACTTATTTGCTTTGTTTAGTCGAACCTTTGTGTGCAAATTTAGTGAATTGAGTGCTTTGTGAAGGACTTTTGCATAGAAATGTCTATGATTTTGTGATTGAGAAAATGGGTAAGTGTTCTGAAAATTCGATGAATATAGTATGAATTGTGCATGAATCGGAAACGAACACACACTTAGCCATCACAGACCTACAAGTCTCAAGCACGACACACGCACACTTAAGCACATCACTGCACACAAGACACACCACGTACATCATTTTGTCTGTACACCTTCCTGCAACAAAAGTAGCTCTTGTATGTAGCAATGATATTTTTCTTCCTTCATTATGTTACATCCGCAGCTAGCTATAGTATAAACAGTCTATTTTGTGGTATTTTTTTCGTTTTAATTATCTTTTGCATTAACTTTATATGATGATTTTGCAGCTAATCCCGTAATTCCAGAACTTCCAAAGGCAACTTCTAATCAAAGAGATAGAAGGGCACCTTTATGTTTTAGAACGATGTCAAGTGGAATCATTTACAAACATTTCCAATTTTTTGCATTTCTATTATGATATTTATCCATGTATCAATCTCTTGAATCTTCATCATTTGTCAATACCATAATAAATATTCATGGTCATGATGGTTCTTATGGCAAATAGTACTAGTTCAAGAACTTTGAAGTAGAATCTGTTTCACAGTAGTGTAGTTCTTACGGTGTTGAAATAGAATTGTTCCCTTTTCAAAATCCTAATTGCTACTGCATTTAAATACCATTACTCTATTATTAGAGCCCCTAGAGCTACCAAAGACGGCCGAAATATGTTCACTATCTTTCTCGATCTTATTATCTTTGCTAGGATGAAGATTCAATATCGAAAACAAAGACTTATTTCCCTGTGGTGCATACAGTCTGGATTAGTCTTTCAGTTTCAGCTACTATAAGTTGCAATAATTTAGTAAAATCCTTAAATGTTACACAGATTAAGAACAATGCCATTGCATACTGATGTTTTTTCTTTTCAACCTTTGCAGGATTGGACATCAGCGCTATTTCATGCTTGCATCGCTTTTTTCCCTCTCATTGATCCTTTGATTCCTTATCTCATTTTGAGAATGCAATCTGATTCTTGTAGCCATGCACCAAAGTTAATGTAAAATTGTTCTATACATTTATTGTAAGTAAATCCAAAAATATTCTAGAGCATAACCAAAGTGAGTATTAGTCAGTGGCAATCATTTCAAGAATAAAGTTTGTTGCATAATAATGGAAAGCCAATTGTGGCAGGCAACTCATTTAAAGATAGACTTAAACATTGCAAATGCATAATAAATTTGGCAAGAAAATAATAAGCGTAAGAATGAAGAAAATTTAAATATAGAGAAAGAATAAGAGAAAAAAGCATTATTAGTCCCCAATGTTTGTCTATTCAACACTTTTAGTCCCCAATGTCAATAATTTTAGTCCCTAAACTTGTAGAGAAAAGCTCATTTTTAATCCCCAATGTTTGTTACTCAACATTTTTAGTCCCCAATGATTTAACTTCAACATTTTTAATCCCAAAACTTGTAGAGAAAAGCACATTCTTAGTCCCCAATGTTTTAACTATTCGACACTTTTAGTCCTCAATGTTTTAATTTCAATAGTTTTGGTTCCTAAATTTATAAAAATGTTGCACTTTTAATTTACTTAACACAATTAAACAACTACAAACGGAATTCCCATGTGGTAGTTAAATTTCTCATAAATATAATGTCTAGTAATTATTTTTTAAAAATTATACTTCAAATAAAATAATAAAAAAATTCATGTGTTAGGATATGTATTACAAGTGTGTCAATTTTATTTTATTTTATTTGAAGCAAAAGTTTAAAAAATTAATTGCCATACGACATTAGATTTATGAAAAAATTAATTGTCATGTGAAACTTTCATTTATAGTTGCTCAATTGTGTTGAGTAAACTAAAAGTGCAACATTTTTATAAATTTAGAGATTAAAAATATTGAGGTTAGAATATTAGGAACTAAAAGAGTCGAGTAGACACAACATTGAGGACTAAAAATGCTAATTGTTTTAAAAGTTTGGGGACTAAAAGTGTTGAGATTAAATAATTAGGGACTAAAAATATCGAGTAACAAACATTGGGAACTAAAAATGTCATTTTTTCTACAAGTTGGGACTAAAAGTGTTGAAGTTAAAACATGGGGATTAAAAGTGTCGAGTAGATAAACATTGGGGACTAAAAATGCTTTTTTCTCGAAAGAATAATCTAAAATTACAACCATCAAAGTGTAAAAGATGGAACAAAAATAAAAAATCAAGTGAGATTCGCATCTTCCCAAACATCTCAATAACGAGTGGGTTTAAAAAATGGTAGGAGGGCATCCTTAGAGTTAGTAGGATAATGATCCCATTCTAATGATTCCCACCATCCTTTTGATCCATAGATCTCTTCAAGAGTGTTAGGAGGAGGAGCAGAAGAAGAAGATGTTTGTACATTGCCGGCATTGGTGGTGTTAAAGTTATTGATGGGAATATACACTGACACTGGCATTCTTTTCAACTTTGGACAATTATATACCCAAATACTTTGGATGGAATCTGAGATGATGCTGATTGCCTTGCAATTTTTATTCTCAAGTTGCGGCAGATCACTGAGATACAAATACCGTAATTTAGGAAGTTGTACAATTGAAGAAGAAGAAGAAGGAGGTTGGATTACCATTTCTTCTCCCATTCCTTCATCATTATCATTTGCTGCTATCATTTCCTCCACTTGCTCACAGCCTCTGACATCTAACCATTCAAGATTTTGTAGGGTGTGCTGCTGCGACAACAACTGCACTGTGAATAGCTTTTTCAATCTGTGGCATCCTGAAATATACAAATGAGTAAGAGAGGAAAAGGTTCCCAGAGGGGCTGGAATTAATTGCTGCAGCTGCTGCTGTCTTCCCCAATTTATGAGTCCCACTAAATTCGGCAAATTTGAAAGCCTCAACTGTTGCAAATTTGGTAGCACTACCAGTTTATGTTCATCATCATCAACATGAGGAGGAGGAGAGGAGAAGTTGAAGAGAAACTCTACTTCTGCTGAATGTTGAATACGTAGATAAACCAAATCCCTTGATCTACGAATCAAATTCTGGAGATTACCATATGAAAACCCTAAACACTTACTGACTCTTAATTCCTTGATGTCCTTCGCTAGCAAATTCACATCCAATCCTCTTTTAAAGTTGCACCTCTCAAAATCCAACTTGTTTCTATCGTAATCAAAATCATAACCATAATCATAATCATCATTATCATCATAATCATAATCATCATCTGAATCTACAAAATCATTGGATGGTGTCTCCTCCTCTACAATGCAAATATCATAGTGTTTGGGCCAACACGGAGATGTCATGAATTGATTGTACACATCCATCCAACTTAAACATCCTCTAAATACTTGTAATTGCTTCAATACTTTTGGATCGCTAATGCGTACCAACTTGGGCAATACAAGATGTTGAAGACGGTCGAGTCTGGAAAATGTCCCTTTTGGTATTGTCATCGCCTCCAGTTGCGTCTTAACCATGTTAAGGCATTCCAGTTTGAACAATAACTCCAACCCTTGCGGTATATCAACCATATTAGTTTCAGAAAGGTCCAATTCCCTCAATTGCTTCAATTTTCCCAATGGTGGAACAGAGTCTAGTTCACTACAACCTCCCAACCACAATGCAGTGAGATTCACCAGATTTGAGACAGAATTAGGCAGCTCTTTGAGACGGTGACAGCCTCTGAGATTCAAAACCTTGAGTCCATTCATGTGGCTAAAGAATGAATTTGGAATTCTTTTTATTTGGACATTTTCTAAAATCAAGGTTGAGAGATTCTTACACTTGGGTGACATTTCTAGAGGAATTTTTATGCTGCCATCATCATAAAACATTCGGACAAAAGAAACTGCATTCAGATCTTCTGTCCATTCACTTTCCTCCACTATAACATTCGGTTTTATGCTCCTCACCAAAAATCTAGGCACATCTCCCTTCATCTCTCTCGTTGAGTTCCTGCCCGTTATCCGTAACGCCATATCTCTAATTAAATCATGCATCTTTATACATTCACGGCCAAAAAAATCTTGAGTTTCTTCCAGCAAACAAGCCTTAACGAGCTTGTTCAAAATTGTACGACCATGATCATGTTCTGATTCCCTATTTTTCCTTCTCGGAATCAGCTCTGCCAAAATAAAGAGATTGATTAACTTCTCTCTTTCAATATCCCAATCTTCCGGATATAGGCAGCAATACAAGAAACAATGCTTTTAACATCCATTTAAGCGATTGAAACTCCATTCCAGTATGGGAAATACCTTCTTTTCCATTTCTTTGAATCCTACTGAACTTGATTTCAATTGTTCCAACGCATTTCTCCATTCATAGATATCAACCACACCTCTCATGCTCCCAGCCACCGTGATGATACCAAGAGGCAATCCAGCGCACCTTTTTGCTACCTTCTTGGCAGTCTCTTCAACTTCTGGAGTAAGTACTGTCTCAGGGGCGAGGGTGTACTTGAACAAGTTCCAAGCGTCATCTGTATTCAAAGTTTTCACATCAAATTTTCTTTGACAACGCATTCTGTCACACAACTGTAATGAACGGGTAGTCAAAATCAGTCTACACTTGTTTGCACCATGAGCAATTCCAATATTTTCTAAACAAAATTCTTCCCAAACATCGTCCAATATAAGCACAGATTGCTGATGAGCCAATGACCTGGACAACATGGCAGCCCTTAGAGCTTCATCATCTTCACCAGAAAGATCAAGTTTTACACGTTTGGCAATGTCATCTTGCAGCTTTTTAATACTGAATTATTGAGAGACGGTTACCCAGTAAACATAGAAATCTGTTTTCTCCAGGAGATAATTGTGAATGTGCTGGGCCAGTGTGGTTTTACCCACTCCGCCATGCCCATAAATCCCAATGTTGGATAAATTATCCGTATCCAACCAATTCCATATTGTTTGCAGACCTTCCTTGAACTTGTCACCAAACAATTTTTTTGTCACCAGTGGCTCGCCTCTGTTCTCATGATCATCGATCAAAAGGCCATCAAAATGCCGACTTTGCTCCATAAGTTGTTCCACTTTTGCTTCTAATTTTGCAACACTATCCCCAGTGGACATGTTCCCCCAAAGTCCCCCATCTTGAATCTTGTTTTTCAATGCATTGATTTCATCTTCCGTTTGTTCAACCTCTTCAAACCAATTCTCAACCTCTCGTTTTCTTTTCTTTTTCCCACTTCGTTCTGCTTCTGTAACTTGGTGCTTTAAATCAGACGCTCGGTCCCTCAATCTCTTGAGTTCAGTCTCTAATGTGTTGAGGTTGTCTTCCAAGTTCCAAATTTTTATCCCTTTGTCCATCACCATATTTGTAATTGCCTCCATCTTTCTGTTTTCCTAACAAGTATATGTTAAGAGTGTGACACTGTTGAAATGGTAAGACAAATGACAATAAAAGATCCATTTTTAAGTAATATAAAATGGAGTAATTAGGCAGAGTAGATGAGTAAGACGTAGGTTTAGAATAAAGAAGTACATCGAGATCGAGTGACATAACAAAAATCATAAAACATAAAAACTTAGAATCAACTAATTTTAACAACAATAACAGTAGTAGTTTACAACAACGTTATATATCAAAAAACATAATCATATGAAGTTATGAACAAAACAGAAAAAGAAAAAGAAGAACAACCGGTTTGTTTTGAAAGAGAAAAGACACATATCAAGATATATATAATAAAAAATACCAACCAAGATATCCTCTGATATTTGCTGGGCAAAAATACCAAAAATGATATTCTATTTACCTTTGAATGTCTCTTGCAAATCGAAATTTGTTATGCTTTGATTCCAAGAAACAGAGAATCCTTACTACGCAAATTTGAAATTTATTAGCTGGAATTCTCAGCCTCAAAAGTAGTTTAACATTTTTTCAGCTAAAAGCCCATAATTTTCGAGAAATAAATTTCTTTCTTTAACATGATGTGTCTTTATAATTTACCCGATCTCATAGCCCAATAAATAATAATTTAAGTATTTAACTACACTTAAAATAAAGTATTAACTAAACTTTTAATTTATCACTTTACCACCTCGATAATTAATTTTTTACAATTACTATATTTTGATTGAACTTATATTGTAAAAAAAATCAAAATCAACCCTTATAAATGCTAGTTGTTTAAAATACTCTTATTGAGTTGTTTTTATTTTTCATAAGTTGATTTAATTCAATAATTATTTTTCTCAATGTTAAAACTGTTTCTCTCTCCAAAAATTTATAGAAGTTATGAAAGAGAAATAAAATATTATAATGTTGGAAAAAACTTATTCAATTGAATTAGATTATGAAAAATAAAGATAACCAAATGAGAATCCTTTGGCTCCGTTTGGATAACAAAATTTTCGATCTATTTGTGAAATGAAAATAAATTGTGTTTGGCAGAAAAAAAGTAGCTTGTTTGCAATTATGATTGTAAAACACATGCACAGTAAAATTATTTTCAACATATTATTAAAATAATAAAACCTTTTACGTCAAAATCACGTGGGTTCAGTGATTGTGCAGCTTTATTATTTTGACTTGTTTTTTTTTTTTTTTTTTTTTGACCGCCGTTTTTTTCCTCTGCTCACAGGCTGCAAACACCTATCCAAAGTAACTGTGCAATCACTGTGCATGCAGTTTAACAAGTCATGGTCTTCATCAATACAAAAAATTGCGGGTCCCACGGTTGTACACAATTAAATATATAATAATAACACACGTGATTAATTATATATATATTTATAATTTTTTCTATAATAAATTAACCAAATTTATCGATCCAAACACATCTAATCATTTTATAAATATTCCTTTCTCATTACAAATCCCAATAAAATTATGTCATAAATAAAACCAAAAAACACCATATCCAAGCGTAGCTTAGTCACTAAACATTTATAAGGGCTGATTCTATCTTTTTACTATACAATTTTTATCAAATGTAGCACATTCAAAAATTAATTGTTGAGGATAGTAAGGGTTAAAATTAAAAGTTTAGGGAGTGTTTTGCAATCTGTTATAATTCAATGGAGTTTTTTATTTACAATTAACTCTAAAAATTAAGAGTAACTTTACGACTTTATTCATTTATTATTAAAATTGGATCAAAACAGGTTTCACTCACTTGTTCATTTATTGTTCCTTCATTAATCTAGGTTAAAATTTTGCTAGTGTTATTTATTTATTAAATAAACAAATTCGAGTCAAGATTTAACCGAATCGGTCCCAAGCGTGTTCATTCTCACCCCTAATCACAACACAATAGCTTATCAAATATTTTGATAAACATATGTAAAACAAATTACAACATACATTATTTAAAAAAACAACAGACATAGATAACTCAGATAAATAACATACATGATAAATTCTCACAAAAAATAACTCAAAAAAGAGTATATTTTGTTAACATAAATTTTCACTCAAACAAATACATCAATTCAAACACTCATCAAATTCAAACACCTGTGTGATTTGTGTGTGAATAAATTTATATAAAAATATAATTATTTCTGTTATTTAATATATAAGTTCAATATATATTATACAATTAATATTTTAACTGAACTTTTAATGGGATTTAATCAAATTATCAACGAGCTTTTTAATGAGTTGGTCATGCACGTAAACGAATTTTCACCCATGTGTTCATTTATTAATCGAGTCTAAAGGCATGTTCGTATTTGTTTATTTAAAATAAATGAAATCGAGTTAAGTTTTAACCGGGTCGAGCCCGAATTTATTCGTGAATGTGTGTGTTCATCTTATCCCTATAAATGGCAAATCAAGTGTAACAGCAAGTATATATTTAACAAGCTAATAAAAACAGTAGAATAAAGAAAAGTTAAATATTAGGAAGAATAATCTAAATACAACAATCTAAGTGAAAAGAGCAAAATGCCAATTTGGTCATCAAACTGTACCAAACTAGTACTTTTAGTCATCGAACTATTTTTTCAGCCGAAATGGTCACTAAATTATATTTTCTTAGCGAAGAAAGTCCCTCCATCCATTTAGGCCGTCTGAGCTAACGGAAGTACGATCACGTGATTTGCACACGTGTATTTGTAAAGATAAAATTGTCCAACAAAATTTTATCTCATTAAAAAGAAGCAGAGATCTTTTCCACTATTCATCATCTTCCCAAGTAAATTCCACTAAAAAATCTGCAAATAACTCACCTCTACCACCAAAATTAGCTTTAAACCAACCTTTAATTGCAGAGAGTCCAATTAAGAGCTAGGCATGGAACAAATATTGCTGAAATCGGTAGCAAGAAACTCCAAGAACATCCAACTTTTCTTCAAGAAAACCGATAGGAAAAGCTTCAAGAATGCTCACAAATGTATCTTAAAAAAGTTATGGGAGAAATGCTGATGAAGTTCAGTCCATTTGCAGCTCCAAAAAGGCCAAGGAAAACGAATTTCAACAACCCATTTGGACGGGTGAACAGTAAAATCGGCTGCTGCCCAATTCGGTTTTTGATCCAAAATGCACTGAAATATGCTTGAAAAAAATCCCCAAACGTCACAGAAAATCCCTAATAATGTGTGGAATATATTCCATGCATTAGAAGGAAAGCATTGGTCCACTTGGACTGCCACTTAGATTGAAAGCATTGGTCCCTGCCACTTGAACACCAGAAACAACCACATTGTTCTTTTCTATTATGGTGATCTCCAGTTTCTCTAGCAAGCTCAAAAAGCTGATTTCGGTGGTAGAGGTGAGTTATTTGCAGATTTTTCAGTGGAATTTACTTGGGGAAGATGATGAATAGTGGAAAAGATATGTGCTTCTTTTTAATGAGATAAAATTTTGTTGGACAATTTTATCCTTACAAATACGCGTGTGCAAATCACGTGATCGTACTTCCGTTAGCTCAGACGGTCCAAATGGATGGAGGGACTTTCTTCGCTAAGAAAATATAGTTTAGTGACCATTTCCGCTGAAAAAATAGTTTGATGACTAAAAGTATTAGTTTGGTACAGTTTGGGGACCAAATTGTCATTTTGCTCAAGTGAAAAAGACAAAATAATAATAATAATAATAATAATCAAGTGAGATTTGTTGGATAAAAAAAGGGTAAGAGGGCATCCTTAGCATTAGGATTATGATCCCATTCTAATGATTCCCACCACTCTTTATATCCTTGGATGCGTTCAAGAATTTTAGGAGCAGAAGATGTTTGTCCATTGGTGATGTTATTGATGGGAATAAACACAGGTAGCCTTTTCAACTTTGAACAATTCAATACCCATATACGTTGGATGGAATCGGAGAATGGGTATTGAATTGTTCAAAGTTCAATTATAATTGATAATGTTTCAAATTGGATGAAACTAGAAATGTTTCGCGATCTTTAATACCGATTCCATCAAACGGAGAATGGGTATTGAATTGTTCAAAGTTGAATTTCTAAAAGTTCAATACCGATACCGAATCGGAGAATGGGTATTGAATTGTTCAAAGTTGAATTTCTACAAGTTCAATTATAATTGATAATGTTTCAAATTAGATGAAACTGGACATGTTTCGTGTTCTTTAATTTTTTTGGGGTGGATTTATCTATTCAACAAAGAACAAACCAAAAGACAAAACCTCCATTTTTCATGGATTATACCACATGTATTTTGGTCAAAAATGGTAAAATAAAAAAAAACGTATTGATTTTAGTTTTTTCCTTGCTATTTTTTATCCACCTCAATTGTGAACATGCATCCTTGTTAATGGTGTCGAAAAAGTGAAATTTACATTTTTTTAACCAAATTTCTATTTTTCATGGGGTATAACACACGAATTTTAGACAAAAATGGTAAAATTAAAAAATGCGTTGATTTTGACTTGTTTTTTACCATTTTTTGCACCAACCCCGATTGTAAATATGAATTCTGGTGAATATTGTCAAAAAAAAAGTGAAAATTAAAATTTTTACCAAACTTTCATTTTTAATGGGTTATAATACAGGTATTTTGGTCAAAAATATCAAAGTAAAAAAATGTTAATTTTGCTTTTTCCTATTATTTTTTACACACATTTATATTTTTAATATGCATCCTAATGAATGTTATCAAAAAATGTAAAATTTAGATTTTTCACAAATTTTTCATTTTTCATGGGTTATAACACACATATTTCTGCCAAAAATTCCAAAATTAAAAAACTCATTCATTTTGACTTTATTTGTGATGTTTTTTACACCCAAGTTAATTGTGAACATGCATTCCCATGAATGTCGCAAAAAAAGTAAAATTTAATTTTTACCAAACCTCAAATTTTCACGGAATATAACACACATATTTTGGTAAAAAAATGGCAAAATTAAAAAATCTATTGATTTTTTCTTTTCTCCTACTATTTTTTACACACATTTCAATTGTGACCATGCACTTTAATGAACAGTGTCAAAAAAAATGAAAATTTTATTTTTCATAAAATTTTTATTTTTCATGGGTTATAACACATGTATTTTAGGCAAAAATGGCCAAATCTAAAAACACGTTGATTTTGACTTTTTTGTGATGTTTTTATACCCACCTTGATTTTGAACATGCATTCTAGTGAATGTTGCCAAAAAAAAGTTTAATTTAAAATTTTCATCAAATCTCCAATTTTTACGGATTATAACACATGTATTTTGGTCAAAATGGCAAAATAAAAAAAGTGTTGATTTTGGTTTTTTCCCTATTATTTTTTACCCACCTCAATTGTAAACATGTATCCTTATGAATGGTGTAAGAAAAGTGAAATTTAATTTTTTTTTTACCAAATTTTCATTTTTCATGGGTTATAGCACACATATTTTAGCTAAAAATGGCGAAATTCAAAAACACTGTGATTTTGACTTTTTTTATTCCGTTTTTCGAACCGACCCCAATTGTGAATATGAATTCTAGTGAATATTGTAAAAAAAAGTGAAAATTAAAATTTTCACAAAACTTCCATTTTTCATTTGTTATAACATACGTATTTTGGTAAAAAAAAAGTAAAAAAACGTGTTGATTTTGAATTTTTCTCTACTATTTTTTACACACATTACAAATGTGAACATACATTCTAATGAACGATTGTAAAAAAGAGAAATTTAGATTTTTTTTCAAATTTTTCATTTTTCGTGAGATATAACACACGTATTTCAGCAAAAAATGGAAAAATCAAAAAAAATGCATTGATTGACTTTTTTGTGATGTTTTTACACCCACCTTGATTGTGAATATGCATTTTAGTGAATGGTGATAAAAAAGTGAAATTTAAGGCTCTATTTGGAAACGTGTTTTTTTTTGAAAATTGGAAAAAACGTCTCGGGTTACGTATTACAAAAGGAATATTTTAGTTTTGAGAATTGAATATTTCGATTAATAAGTTTTGTTTCTATTATTTTTTGTGTAGGATAATTATTTTATTAAAAAAAAGGAATTTTTTTATTAAATTAGTTGGATTGACGATGGCGGTCAAAGGTTGACTGTTGTTGGTCAACCGCCATTAACTACCGCAACCACTACTGGCCGGCTACATTCTGGTCGAATTCCGGCCAAATGGAAAGAATCCGGCCAACTACTGGCTATTGCTAACAACGGCCAATGGCGGTAGTCAATCTTTCACCGCCACCGGTCAACTCAAACAAATAAAAAAAATTAAAAAATTAAAAAATATTAAAAAAACTAAAATGCCCTCATTTTGTGGTTAGAGAAGTTGGGAATTTTTGTTTTGAGAATTAAGATAAACAAACATGTAGTTTTTGAATGAGATGAGAAATAGGCTAAAAAGTTATATCCAAACATGCCCTAAAATTTTGATCAAACCTCCATTTTTCACGAATTATAACACACGTATTTTAGTCAAAAATGGCAAAATAAAAAAAATGTGTTGATTTTGGGTTTTTTTCCTACTATTTTTTAACCCACCTCAATTGTGAACATTCATCCTTGAAAAAGGTGTAAACAAAGTGAAATTTAGATTTTTTTTATATCAAATTTCCATTTTTCATGGGCTATAACACACGTATTTTAGCCAAAAATGGCAAAATCCAAAAACGCATTGATTTTTACATTTTTTGTACCAATTTTTGCGCCAACCACAATTGTAAACATTCATTCTAGTGAATATTTTTTAAAAAGTGTAAATTAAAATTTTCACCAAACATACATTTTTAACAGATTATAACATACGTATTTTGGTCAAAAATGGAAAAGTAAAAAAACGTGTTGACTTTGGCTTTTTCCCTACTATTTTTTACACACATTTCAATTGTGAACATGCGTTCTAATGAACGGTATCAAAAAAAGTGAAATTTAGATTTTTCACAAAATTTCAATTTTTCATGAGTTATAACACACGAATTTCAACCAAAAATGGCAAAATCTAAAAATGTGTTGATTTTGACTTTTTTGTAATGTTTTTTACATCCACCTTAATTGTGAAATGCATTCTAGTGAATGTTGGCAAAAAAAGTGAAATTTAATTTTTTTACCAAACTTCCATTTTTCACGGATTATAACACACGTATTTTGGTAAAAAAAAAAAGACAAAATAAAAAATTGTGTTGATTTTGGCTTTTTATTTGCTATCTTTTCACCTACCTCAATTATGAATATGCATCCTTTTGAATGGTGTAAAAAAGGTGAAATTTAAATTTTTTTTACCAAATTTCTATTTTTCATAGGCTATAACACACGTATTTTAGCAAAAAATGACAAAATCCAAAAACACGTTGATTTTGACTTTTTTTGCACCTACCCTGATTGTGAACATGAATTTTAGTGAATATTGTGAAAAAAGTGAAAATTAAAATTTTCACCAAACCTCCATTTTTAATGGGTTATAACACGTATTTTGGTAAAAAATGACAAAGTCAAAAAATGCATTGATTTTTATTTTTTCCACTACTATTTTTTACACACGTTTATATTTTTAACATGCATTCTAATGAACGGTGTTAAAAAAAGTGAAATTTAGATTTTTCAAAAATTTCTATTTTTCACAGGTTAACAAATGTATTTCATCCAAAATAACAAAATCTAAAAACGTGTTGATTTTGATTTTTTTGTGATGTTTTTTACACCCACCTCGATTGTGAACATGCATTCTAGTGAATATTATCAAAAAAAGTGAAATTTAAAATTTTGACCAAACTTCCATTTTCCACGGATTATAACACACGAATTTTGGTCAAAAATTACAAAATCAAAAAGCGTATTGATTTTGACTTTTTATTTGCTATTTTTTCACCCACCTCAATTGTGAACGTGTATTCTTATGAATGGTGTAAAAAAAGGAAATTTAAAATTTTTACTAAATTTCTATTTTTCATTGGCTATATAACACACGTATTTTAGCCAAAAATGACAAAATCCAAAAATGCGTTGATTTTGACATTTTTGTACCGTTTTTTGCACCCACCCCGATTGTGAACATGAATTCTAATGAATATTGTGGAAAAAAAAGTGAAAACTAAAATTTTCACCAAACCTCCATTTTTAATGGGTTATATATAACACACGTATTTTGGTAAAAAATGATAAAGTAAAAAAATTTGTTGATTTATAGTTTTTCTCTACAATTTTTTACACATATTTGTAGTTTTAACATGCATTCTAATGAACGGTATAAAAAAATGAAATTTAGATTTTTCATAAAATTTCCATTTTATAACACATGTAAATCAAAAATGAAAAAATCCAAAAACGTGTTGATTTTGACTTTTTTGTGATGTTTTTTATACCCATTTCGATTGTGAACATGTATTTCAGCGAATGTTGCCAAAAAAAGTGAAATTTAAAATTTTGACCAAACTTTCATTTTTCACGGATTATAACACACGTATTTTGGTAAAAAAATGACAAAATAAAAAAATGTGTTGATTTTGACTTTTTACTTGCTATTTTTTCACTCACCTCAATTGTGAATATATATAATTGTGAATAGTGTCAAAAAAAGTGAAATTTAGATATTTTTTTACCAAATTTCTATTTTTTATGAACTATAACACAAGTATTTTAGCCAAAAATGGCAAAATCCAAAAACGCATTGATTTTGACTTTTTTATACTATTTTTTGTACCCACACTGATTGTGAACGTGAATTCTAGTGAATATTGTGAAAAAGGTGAAAATTAAAATATTCACCAAACCTCCATTTTTAATGGGTTATAACACACGTATTTTGGTCAAAAATGGCAAAGTAAAAAATCGTGTTAATTTTTGCTTTTTCTCTACTATTTTTTACACACATTTATATTTTTAATATGCTCCCTAATGAAGGATGTTAAAAAAAGTGAAATTTAAATTTTTCACAAAATTTGTATTTTATAACACACGCATTTTAGCTAAAATGACAAAATCAAAAATGCGTTGATTTTGACTTTTTTGTGATGATTTTTATACCCACTTTGATTGGTGAACATGCATTCCAATAAATGTTGACAAAAAAAGTGAAATTTAAAA